>JAQOOD010000008.1:7363856-8046917 GCA_029633175.1 Citrus glauca
TTGTAGGGCTAGCACGATTCGGATTTTGATTCTCATTTTTATTTTGGGAAGTAAATGTTGTTAATGATTTTTAATTTCAGATTTCGATTCCTAAATTTGGGAAGTAAACACACCCTTAATGTTTTGTGTTAAATTCATGCAAGTTTTTGTCAAAGCTTGATGTGGTTCCATCATATCCAAATTATTTAATTTTTTAATTATTTTCCTCCACGTTTTCTATTTAAAAAAATATGGTTGTGGAAAGTTTAAATCAATTTTTTTTAGTATCTATCTACCTATTAGGATAATCTGCTAAGAAAGTTACTTGATAATTGCTCGATCATGACTATCGTAATTTTTTTTATTATCAATTATTATGAGATAATAGAATATGAGAAACAAAATTAATTAATTAATTATTAATACTATTGTTTTAGTTATCAATAATTATATACACACAATAAAAAAATGTTATATACACTTGTTTATGTTTGTTTAAGTAAATTACTATGATTGTTGTGTTTATTTTAAAACTATGATTTATTAAACACTGTAACTTTTTATAATACTCATAGCACTTCATAATTGATTTATTTTAAGTACACAACTTATAACAATTATTTTAAATTTTACAATAATACCAGATTAACCCTTAAAATCATGCACAAGACCTAAAGGGAGATTTATATATAGCTTGTTCATTCAACATCGTTTTTTAATTATGATAGCCTATGGGATTTCTTCAATTAGACAAATGAAACTAATCTTATTCCCACATCCTCCATTTAAAAATAATCATTTAATGCTCATATTATAAATCTAAATACATATAGCACATGATGATGCAGAGAGTCAAGAGAGTGATGACTTTGATGCACGATGACTGTTTTAAACTTCATAATTATCTCTCTTTGAATTTGGACTTCTGGGAACATTAAATAAATATTTCACTCTTTTTTTTTCATTTTATTCAAAAGGAAACTTACATTAAAAAAAACACACACACACAGAATTATCAAGAAAAAAATCATAATTGATCAGATGAGAAATCTTCCAAGTTCCAACCACGAAATCTATGCATTCTAAAAGCAAGTTTAGCCATAACATGAACTGCTTGATTTAAGTTCCTGGAAACATGACAAACTTTAAAAGCATCATCAAGCATTAGACGCTGTTGAATATCTTGAATTACTCTAAAAATCTCATTTCTGTTATGCACTTATATATTACGAATTAGGCCTAACACATTCCTCAAAATTGATTCAATAATAAGAACGGCGAAGTTTACAGCTTCTTACTTGAGTTGGACAAATCGCTCCCTATCTTATTTTTTAGGTTGATGACATAAATTCTCTAATGTAATATTAACAAAATATTAATCACAATTTAATATTTTTTAGGGTGATTTTATCATCTTAACAGGGTTATAGTAGTAGCCTACGTTGTACATTAGCTAGCTAAAAAGTAAGGATATTTCAATCCCACAATTTTTCTAAATTAATCCCATCTCAGATAAATTAATTACAGATTATTCACATTGTTTTTAATTAATCAAAATAGAGAAAAAAAATTAGAAAATTAATCAATCAAAATCCTTAAGGAAAAAAAAAAGACAAAAGGTAAAAGACAAAATTGTCCCAAAAAAAAATCGTAGAAACAGACTTGTTAGTGCCGAATTTGGCATCTTTATTCATCCAAAAAGCGCTTCCTAAAAATTTGTTCAACAATGTTATTTTTATTGTGGCTGGCAAGGGGGCAGTTTATAAAGAACTTTGTATGCAATATGATTTATGACCACATTTATCTCTATGCCCATACAGCACCCATATGTTTGGGCTAAGCAGCTAAAACAAGGGAGATTATTGTTTTTCCCCATTCAAATTAATATAATTACTGATCCATTGTTGTCTATCTCTCAGATATCCAAAAAAAAAAAAAGAGCAGTAAATGAGTCATTTATTTGATATTTGATCTTGAGAATATAAAATATACATTTATTATAAGAAAAATATTTAAAAATAAAAAGTAGAAGAAAATATACGGTTAGTATTTTTTTATTCACGTCGAAACTTATATTTCTTATTTTTAGTATTTTATTTTTATTTCAATTTATATGATTTATTTAAATATAAAAAAATGTATTTGAAAAGTAAGGATAATACTATAAAATTATTATAATAATAATAGCAAGTAAATCATATATATTAATTTCAATATAGTGAAACTGATAGTCGCTTTCTAAGGCAATACTTCGTTTGATATAACTTTTCAAACAGAGCTTATTTATATAAAGCTTTTGTTAGTGGAACTTTTGCAAGTAGAACTTTTACCTAAATATTTTAGGTGTGTGGTAGTCAGTGAAAAATTTTATTTAAAATTATAAAATTACTTCAATAGACAAGTTCTTTAAAGTTATTATGAAAAGAATAAAATAAGATTATTAAATACGTTGATGATATTTTTAAAATTTTAACATTTAAAAAAAATTCAACATCTACTTCCAACAACTCAAAATTTGAGTTTTTATTAGTAGATGCAAAATAGCTTATTTAATTTTCAGAAACTTTACCAAAAAAAACAACAACAGAAATTTTAATAAAAGCTTATAGGACTAAGTAAGTATTTATAACCAATAAATAAGTCATACCAACCAAACACTAAAATAATAATAATATTTTGACTTTAGCTTATCAGTAATATTAAATTACATACGATTTTAAGAGATATTGCATTGTGGAACACAACCTTAGTTCAATTAACACATGTAGCTTCCTCTTTATGTGTTCTCTGCTCCTTGAGACTATAATTTTCATCTGAAATTAAAAAAAAAAACTATTATTGTGTGATTTTTATTTTCTTTTTTGTTTTTAATAGAGAGTTCAAATAGGAAACAAGAAAAAATGAATCAAAAGAAATCAAGTTGTCATCAATTCAATTGCAATACTTTTAGTGGATACATTAAAAATGTATGCTCACTAAGATGAGGATACACCCAACTTCTATGTTAATTTTTAGAACGAACAATTACAGGTTGACCTTTTGTCACCTATGGAGTTTAAGACCATCTCCTGAAATCAATATGACTTACTGGCGTTCAGCATTATTAATTGTATGTGTTGGGACATCATCTGTCTACTCAAGTTCAAAATCACAATCAGGTTCTTCCTATGAAATTTTATTAACTTTTGTGAGTATAGAACTACAATCACTTGGTGAGCAGCAGTTCAAATTCCCACAAAAGTATTGTGGGAGTATTTTTTTCTCAATTAAAAATTGAGTAAAGGTAGTCATTTCCTTACCATGAGTGAGGAGTCGACATCCCTTGAATATTTATGAGGGTTAAAATCTGGACAGAGCTCCATTAGTATTGATGTAAGTTGATTCCAGTAATAGTCTAATTTATAAATATCAATTATACTCTCATGTAATATGAGTTATAATATGAGCAATAATCTCATGTAATTAAAAAAAAAAAACTACAGTCACTTTCTCCTAGAATTAATAAGGCTTGCTGACCTGTCGTTCAACATTATTGATTTTATGTGTTGGGATGTGTAGAATCACAGTTAGCTTCATCCTATAGAATTTGAACAACTTTTTTTGCCTCCAACACTAGCAGGTATCAATGGTTGTGCTTTGATTCATTCGATTCTTGATCATTATCTTTGTAAGCTAGTAACTTGATTTGTGTGTATTTATTTTGAAAAATTATTATGCAAGTAGTAGTTATGTTAAATTCAAATGCACATACCACACATATATTAATTAGTTGTATTATATTTGATGTATTATAGAATTTCTTCTTTTTTTAGCCACTACTCAGTAGAGTTAATTAGAACTTGATCGGCCAATAAAAAAAAATTATTTATTTATTTATTTAGTGTAACACCAACTCAATCCCTCCAACCCACTCATAGTTTCAAATATATAGCACAGCCGCACAGGCTGGTGCAAAGAGAGATAAAGAGTCATATAAACAGACTTGTATATATGATGGCTATTGAAACTTCATTATTCTCTCTCATGGATCTTGGATTTATCATTTATGGAACATGAAATTTTCTGTTTTTCTACCTTTCTTTTCCTAAAAAGAATTTTGTATTGAAAAAAGCATTACAAGAAATCTCCTGACTCGATTAGGAAATTTTCCAACCAAAACTGAGTGATTTGAGGAAGTTTGGCTAAAACATGAACAGCTTGATTTAAATTCCTAGAAACAGGACGAACTTTAAAAACATTACCAGAGAATTTGACATATTTGAATAGCCTAAATTACCCAAAAGCTCTCAGTTTCGCTGCCGCACTTGTTGCAAATAGGCCTATTACATTCGTCAAATTAGATTCAATAATAAGAGGGATCAAACATACAACTCTAGTTGAGTTGTCAAGTGCTTCCTTATTTTATTTTTTTAAGTTCAGGGCTTGAGTTTATCGTTGAGTGTGAAAGCTTATTCATTTATTCTTTTTATTTGATTTCAAATTTTTGAGCTAACTTCAACTTTAAGACTGCTTGAGGCAATTACCATCAAACATAAAGAGGTGATTAAAAGTTACTTTATGCAATAAAATGTTATGTTATGTTATGTTATTATCCTTTTCAAACCTATCTTCTTCTTGTCAATTCCACTAGTTGGATTCTTGGACTAGGGCAAAGTTTATATGCTATCAAAAATGAATTTAAAAAAAAGTCTCAAAAAAAATTGTTTTTGCAAGTTTAGGAGAATAATTTTATAGAAAAACTTGTATAGAAAAATAAAGCTTATATGAAAAAAATAAAATAAAGCATTCATTGCATCAAATTAGTGAATTCCATTGCTGAGACAGCAAAATAGCAGGTGTAAATGAAATGCACAGCAAAAGAGAAGAATGCACCCTACATTTTCTAATGATAATATGCTGAGAAACAAGCCTTCAATGAGATTACAAGTAGCAAAAGTCCAGCAAAAGTGTAATTGATTTTTTCAATCAGGAAGCAAACAGTGTAGCACAATACAGCAGATCAGTGCATAACTTAAGAAGCAGAGATCAAGCAACAAGTGCTTCATTCCTAATTGATTTTCTCAGGATATCACCATCTACTTGGAAGCTAAGGGTAACATTATGAGTAGCTAAAAATCCAGCTAAGTAAATCACTTGTAGATAATCTGCTCTTCATTCTATGATTATAAAGGTCTTACTTTTCTTGAAACAAAAGTTATGTGATCGTATAGGGACATGAAAGTTAACCAAACCAGGATCAGTTCCAAACTGTGGTCAAGCGTAGAAATTAAGCTTATAAATTCTGCATTTCATTACCATTGTTATTGCCGCCAACTTTCAATCAAATCAAATGCTGCCAGTCATTATGATTCATAGAACAAAGGGTCAAAACATCAAGAAGATTCAATAGTAGGTATATCTGCATTTCTCTATATCTAACTTTTGTGTGCAAATGCTTGAAATAAATCAGTTGTTGAATGACTTTTGTGCTCTTTGACTGGACTCTTACACTTGATGATAACTTGCTCATGGATCATTTCTTTTTTTTCTTTTGACTTGTATCACAAGAGTTAGGCCAATTTACATACTGTTGTTATCATTTAATACCAGAATTTCCAATTTGTTGACAACTATTTCGCAGCTATCATATTGCAATAAATATCTGATTAATACACTCCCCTGATTGAATTTCCAGGTTTCACTGCGAGTTTGACCTTTTAGCAGGTCAAGGGATATGCCACGGTTGTCAAATACAACTGATTATTTCAGGATATAACAATCAACTAGAAAGCAAAGCAAACTGTAACATCAAGATTAAAGCAAATTCCAGCTAAGTATCACTCAGATAGCGGATATATTATTATGCTCTTTCTATGACTAAAAAGGAATCACTTATCTCGAGACGAAAGAATTTAACAATATGGGGACAATAGAAACCGAAGGAAAATTTATTCTTCTTATATTCTACATATCATTTCAATCTGCCGGAAATAAAATAGATCATTCATCTTGGTCAGTCATGATGCTCTGGCTACGTTTCTAAAAGCATTTACTTCTCTGGGACAAAAGTAATTATAGACCATATAGGTACATGACAATGTGAAAGAGCGGTGAAGGGTTGTAATCTTTTGTTCAATTTTTTCTTATATTCGACAAAGATAAGCTACGAATTCTGAAAGAATAAGGAAGTCTTATTCTTTGTTTCATTACGATTATGCAAAACTCAGATCAATCAAATCATTCCACAGCATAAGGTCAGATTTGTATTGCCAACAAAAATTATGGCTAGGATGTAAGTTAAGAGTTATGCCCCAGCTGACTAAGTGACTGGCTAGTTCCACCTCTAACTCCAAGCAAATTGTGTACTGAACAGATTGGATTCTTATTTGATCTTAGCTTTTATCTCAGCACGAACATATCTCTAATAGGATGTCAATGAATGAAAGTATTTCAAAGCAGTAAATCTTTAAAACGTATGAAAATATGCATTTGTATCATAGTAACATTCAAAGACCAGGTGAGTTCATGTGAAGAAATAATCTTTATTCGTACTGAACGTGCTCCACATATTGTAAAACGCGTAAAACCAGCGTCGATTAAGTGTCAAGACATAAAGTGAAGGTTTATTCTTAGTTCTATCCTCCAATGTGTGAAAACAGAACAGAATCTGCGGATTGATTTTCCAGCATTTTTCGATTTTTCCCAGGTATATATACCCTTGATTGTCCCCTATATCTAACTTTGTGGATAGATGCTTTTAACATTTTGAGTGAGTATATGAAGTTGCAGGTGGCAGACACAAAGCTAGAGATAATGAAAAATAATTCAGCATTATCACATGTCAACATACTGATGACAAGAATGGAACATCGCACAATAAAAACATCTAACATAAGCTCTATTTGGAATTGATTACTGCTGTTGTGGAAAAAAAAAAAAGGTATAACTTGTGAAATAAAACTCAGTATTATATAAAAATAATAATTTTTAAATAATAATTTTGATAAAATTAATAAAAATATAATAAAATTTTCATCATTCAAGTATAAAATCAAATCAATTTAATTTTTAAATTACAACAACTAGTGTTTACCAAACACTTTAAAATTGTACCTTTTTAAAGTTTAGCTATCCATCCTCAATTTTAAACAAGCTTATAATCTTGAAACTCTTTGAAGACACTTAAGTTATTGGGCAATTGAAGATGACACCCGAGTGTGGGATACATTGCATATGGTTAATCATTGTCGACTTATCCTTAGGCTCTTTCATTAAAGTTAATGGCACATGATTTGGTTCTAATTCTGCTTAGCACCCAAAAACATGCCATGTTCCTGAGGTGAATTATTCACCAGCTGCTTCACGATTGTATTTGATTAAATGTTAGTGACATAAACGGCACCTTTACGGAGGTGCAGTTTTTATGCCGTTTATGTCACCCATGTGTAGCCCGTTTATAAATCATATCAACTCCTTCACGAGGGTCATTGAGATGCTAAAATTTGGCCTGGCTTTCTGGGAGCAGCAGCAGTGCCCTTACGAACTCCAATCACCAACACCCATTTTCACCTTATTATTTATTAATCTAGGGCACTAGAGAATACGTTTCGAAAGCCACAACTCACAAGCACCAGGCTTAACATTTTTTTATATTCTTACAAGCATCACAACTTTTTTCAGTGCATTCCCAATCTTGACCACAAAGAGGTCTTTGAGGCTCTAGACAGTACACACTAGACACAAGAAAGGCCACAAAATTGTGGTCAACCAAAGTAGATACCATTTGAAAAGAACTGTATCGAAGCATAAGAAGCCAATTCAAAATTCACATGCTGCAAGAACAAATCTTTCTTATCTGAAAATACCAACCAGCAATCAGATAAGAGAAAAATAACATCAAAGCACAATTGCCAATATCAACAAAGCTCAATTTGGACCCATTTGGCAAGCCCAGCTGTTAACCGAAGACAGAGTATAAGACAAAACAGACTCCACAAGTTACGGTTTCGTAACCCAATTTTCTAACCTTTTTTAAAAAGTCCGCAAATGACGAAAAGGCCCTACACGGGATCTAAATTGAATAAAGAGCGTGCAGCTGATTCAAAAAGTAATCTATTTTTCAATTAACATACAGTAGCTCAAAAGAATCAAATCAACAAAACCAAAAAGAGAATTGAGTTTAATCTAAAAGCTCTGATTGAAGTCGTCTACTAATGTTGACATAAAAGAGGCCATGAGATCCCGAATTTACAAAAGGGTGGATTCAGTACCCATAACTCCTCTTCACTAAAATTGCAAAAGACAAGTTCAACTGCTTCCATCTTTTGCAATGAAAATCTAAAAATTAAAATAGACAATGAAATTAAAATTACGGCGAATAATAACTTGCAACAAGACAAGCTCAAGGATTAGATGAAGCGTTTCGATAGGGTGACAGGTGATACTAAGAATACACTCTTAAGCATAGCAGTATGACCACTGCTCATCCTCATTTGGAGAAGAATCAACAACAGCATCGTAATCCTCCCCGTTGCAATAGTAAAACCCACCACCATTATTGATAGCAGTCAACGAACAAGAAGATGGCACCACAAGATATGGCATGCTGTGGAAGTACTGAGCAAGGCTGCTAGCTAAAGCAGAATTACCAGCCATGCCATGATCGTAATCATCAGTATCACCATTCCCACCATTACTACCATGCTCCTGTCCACAATATTCGTCAGCACGGTGTTTAAGGGTCTCAAACATGAGCTCGGGCTCGTGCTGCATCACCCGGAGGACATCCCCACAAGACGGCCCAGGCATGGCCCGAGTCACAGCGAAGCTGTGCGGACCATCACTCTGCAAGACACGTACCACGCTTGGACCACCAAACAAGTTGTGGACTCCACCGAGGGCCTCCTGATAAGCCCCGCCCAAGAACATCCCCAAATAATAAGGCCCACACTCACCACAACCACCACCAACCATTTCATGTAACGGCAAGCTCGTACCACCACCAATGAACTTATCAATCTTACCATCACTATCACAAGTCAAATCCGATAAAACCCCCATCACCCCAGGCCTCTCATCCAAATGATGAATTGGAACAATAGGAAACAACTGACCAATGGCCCAATAATCCGGAATTGAAGTGAAAATAGATAGATTCACATGATAAGTGCGAACAGGATCAGATGCACCTATTTCCTTAGCTACAAAATCACACAACCCATCAACAGTAGCTAACTGTTCAATACCTAAAGTCCCATCCTTAAATTGCTCAATGCATCTTTGTTTCAATTGATCAGCATAGAACAAACAGGTCTCAAACTCACCTCTCAGAGCAGCAGTAGTCATCTTTGCATAATCTGAACGAGCATCCTCAGTCAACCCTTCTACCAGAAACTGCAAACCGAGAGGACTCATAGCAACCGGGGCGGCACGGGAGACACTAGCTGAAACAGCTTCAAATATCAAAATGGAATGATGAGACACAATAGCACGACCGCTCTCGCTGCAAAGAACAGGATGCTTAACATTCTTCCGGTCACAAACATAGCGAATTGCTTGAACAACGGCAGAGGCATATTCTTCGAGGGTATAAGCGACTGAGAGATCCGAATCAGCCGATTTGGATCCGTCATAATCGATACCCAACCCGCCCCCGATGTCAATGACTTGCATATTAGCACCAAGACGGACTAATTCACAATAAATCTGAGCAGCTTCACCAACACCATCGGTAAGCAAAGCCGTTGATGGGATCTGGGATCCGATATGAAAATGCAACAGCTGGAAGCAATCAAGCATTTCAGCCACCTCAAGTTTCTTCACAACCCGCAGAATCTGGGTGGTTGTTAACCCAAATTTGCCTTTCTCCCCGGAGGTCGACCCGAAATGACCCGAATGTTTGGTTCTCAACTTGGCCCGAACGCCAATCACTGGTCGGACATTCAGCTTCTTGCTTATCTCAATAACCAAATCGACCTCCTCTTCTTGCTCAAGAACAATCACTGCGTTCAAATCTAGCTTCCTCGCCAGTAAAGCGAGAGTGATGTATTCAGCATCTTTGAATCCATTACAAACGAGCAAAGCTTCAGGGCTTCCTTTGCACAAGCAACTCATAGCCAACAACAGCTCCGGTTTCGACCCGGCTTCCAACCCGAACCGGAACTGCGACCCGAATTTCACAATATCCTCCACAACGAACCGGTCCTGGTTACATTTCACGGGGAACACCCCCTGATAACGGGCCTCGTAGCCTTGCGTCTGGATAGCGAATTCAAAGGCTGACTGAAGGGACTCAAGCCGGTCCCTGAGCACGTCCGGCAGCCGGACGATGAGAGGGAGCTGCAACCCGAGACCACCGACTGATTTCGGATCCGAAACCTTCTTAACAATCTTGAGCAGGTCAATCTCCTGGTGAGCCAGCGTGGCGTGGCCGTACGGACGGACGGAGACGTTGCCGGATGGGTTGACGGCGAAGTAGGGCGCACCCCAGGAGTCGATTTTGTACAACGATGCCGAGTGAGACGGCGACCAATGTGAAGCGTCCACGTCGGCGGCAACAGAACCAGCCGAGGCGGAGCTAGGGGACATAGGTGTGGGTGGTAGTGCACCGGAGATAAAAGAAAGCGGCGGCGGCGCGGGGAGGGAGCCGAGTGGGGAGTTGGCGTAGGCAGGAGGCGCTACGGCAGCGTCTACGCAACACCCAAGGGCCGGCATCCTCTTTCCGCGGAGACGAGTAAAAGAGCGGCCTTTTTTTTTAAAGAATTAAAGAAGAAAAAAAAGAAAAAGAAAAAACGAGGAGGGGGGGTTAGTTTAGAAGATGAATTTTTTTCTCAAGGTCTGTAAAGGTGGGGGCTTTAGAACCCGCCGAGGCCGAGGCCCCGGCTACCCCCTCAAAAGGAGACAGTAGAAGATCTATTACAATTGAAAGACAGCCCCGCCTCTTTAACTACTTTTGTAAGCAACCCACATCCAACCCTCAGAAGAAAAATAAAAGACAACGAAGATTTTTACGAATCTAAAAATTCAAAAGGCCCTGCACAGATCTGAGAAACGAAAATGAGACCAAACGAATAAAAGATAAGAGGAGGAGGAGGAGGAGGAGGAGAAGCGTTCGAGGGAAATGAGAGGAGAGTGAGAAAAGGGATCTTGGGGGGTGGAAATGAAAAGAGTGTCGGGGGAGGGAGTTCAGGAGATTTTCCCGGAAAGTGAGGGAAAATAGGAAAGGGAAATGGAAAGAGAGATGCCAAGAGCTGTTAGCCAATAGAAGCTAGGGTTTTGGGTGGTTTTTATCTTCAAACAAGCAGATGTCTTACGAAGGTGGAACTGGGCGAGATTTGCATGAAAGACGGAGCTCCTTTATATAGGAGATCGAGGAGGGAAGATGCCTCGATGACGGGCCCCCTGGGCCCCCCTATTCGTTTTGGGCCGCCGCAGATATCTTGTGAAATTTCTCAATTAGTCGCATAATTATACATGTGTCAAATAAGCCCCCAGCCCGGCCCTTACATAAATTCGGCTTCACTTTGCAAGGCATTTCAGTAATTTAATAATTTTAGCATGATTTGGGACCTATTTGATATGAATTAACAAACTATGTCTTTATATAAGAAATCATAGAAAAACGAGATCCCGTGCAATTTTAATTATTTTATTCACCAAATATTTAGCTTTCATAGGGATCTAACGTATTAGTCCAGTTTCAATGCTGTGTATTAAATTCGATAGCTTGTAAGTTGGGAGTCAAATTAAAATTTGAATACGGTACTCTTAATATTATTTTTATAAAAATAAAAATAATGTAAAAAACAATTTAATGAGTACTAATATTTATCATATGATGAATATCTAAATACGTAGTATTATTTCGTGACTTGTAATATATAATATTAAAATTATAAATCAGCCAAATAATTTTATATAGCAATATCATGGCAATGAACACCTTAATATTAATTTTAACATAATGAATTAAATAATCAGTCATGGTAGTATAGCGTTGTTGAGCATCTCACTGGATATGAGATATCACTCTTGATATGAAATTGTTTGATTTAAAGGACAAATATGATCACAGTCACTAAAATTTAGTGGTTAGAATTTATATCTTATAATTGTGAAGTTATGGATTTGAACCCCTACAATACATTATAAGGATTTTTTTTCGATTTGAGTGAAGACAATCTTCTCCTTTTTAAAATATAAGTGTATGAAACGTCCCTTAAATATTAAAAAGGATAAAAATTTAAACAAATTTTATAAAAATTGACAATAAATTAATTCTAGTAATAATCTAATTTATAATCTTATATAATATGTGTTGTACCCTTAAATAATAGTCTTATGTAATAATATATATATATATATATATATCATCATGATTGGTTTGTTTTTGTGGGTTCAAAAATTTTTATTCGTTTTAGGTTATAAAGATTCTTCGCTACGAATGATCAGCGTCGAGTTGCCGCGTGGCTTACGAGTGTGGGGCCCTGGTTTTCTTGCGCGTTTTTTAAAATTTCTCTCTCGAGGCTTCTCGGTCCAAACTCGGAAGCCGATAAATTGGGCGATGGATCGCGCATAATTCACTGATATTTTGGCTGAGGAAAGTGGCAGGAAGTTTCTTCGCCTCAATGGAGGATTTGCGTTGACGCAGTTGATGACGCCACGTAATCGTGAGTTAATTGCCCCCATTGGGTTGCTGCTCAGATTCCGTTACAGGTGGGAAAATCCAATTGGGTCGTTTCTTATTCTTTAAAAAATACACGTGTTAAACACGTGGACAGTCCATTCATGTGTTCCATGAGGGCTCATCAGTAATGGCATGATTGGAATTATGAACACAACTTAATTATGAACCTGACGAACGAGGTCAAAAATTCACTTTTTACGTTAGGAGGTTTTAATTTACCTTTCCGTTTGTGGAAGGCCTTTAGGCCCACCAACCCTTTACAACTTTGAACGCAAATATAAAAAATGAACCCAACTTTGACATTATCTTGTCCATTCGACTCCCATGGTATCTAATCTTGATTCCAATTCCGACTATGGCAGGTTCCTTCAATTATTAGTATTTTAATCATTTTTAAACTATTTTTCTCCATGTTTTTTAGTTCATTACTAGTTTTAAGTATAGAGTTATGAAACACATAAAATATTTAAAATATAATTTTTGTGGGATTTGACAATTACTTAATGATAATGATGTAATTATCACATTAATGATAGGGATGAATTTTTTTTTTAAAGGATGGGGATAACTAATTTTAACTCTCATTTTATATATAATAACTATTTATTAATGATATTATAACTATAATATTATGTTCTTCCTCTTTGGCCCTATGGGTAGTTTAAATGAGCTTTGTGCTAGTAGTCACCTGAGTTCGATTAAGAATACAAGAAGGATTAATGTTTAGAGGGTGCTTAAATCAAGCAAGTCAAACTACATAATTTAGTTTGAACTTTGAGATGAATTTAAATTGAAAAATTGCCTCCACTCTCCACAAAGTTCTATAATAAAAATTTAAATTGATAGGTACATTTTGTACTATAAAAAAAAAGAATATTAATAATATCTTTGATGGATATTCTCTTAATATTTTCTTTTTAGATACAAAATTTATTTTATTTTACATTTTAAGTATTTTGATGATTTGATCTGATATAGAAAACGGGGGATAAGCGAGAGAGAGAGAAATTAGAGGTGGATGGAATAGGATTTAAATGCTACTTTGCCGGTTTATTCGGTGCAACAAAAATAAAATCAAAGAAATAAATAGCCCCTTGCGAGACATTGGGAGTTTATAGCGATAAAATGGCGGTCACCGAAAGAGAAATTGAAACGGTGACACCTCCCTTAGGTGAATCCTAAACCCCGAGAGAATCTACAACTTTGACGCTTCAAACTTTCTGAAAACGATGTCGTTGAAAGTGCTGACTCACTTGGCCCTTACTTTGACGCGCGTCATACACGCAAATAATTACACATTTCAGAAAAAGGGGACCGCGAACAGCAAGTAATGAAATATTAAAATAAAAAGATATAAAAAGAAAATTAGGGTGGGGGCTGATAATAAGTTAATAACTGGTCCAGGTTACATTTAGTCGCTAACGGCTAACCTACGCTAAGACGGCCCCGTTTAGGAACTTCCTTCCGCGACGACGCCAGAGATTGCGCACTTGGCATGCATGAAATTACGATTTTAGCCTTATCCTTTTGGAGTTTTCCCAACACGCTTTGGATTCTCAAGGATCGTGGGGGGCTCTACACAGCAAAATATTATCTTCAGAATGATGATGCATGCACTAATAAAAGTAACCTCATCCAAAGCAGCTTTTTACTTTTCTGCCATTTTACTATGTAACACTTTTTTTTTCTTTTTTCTGGTGCATTTCAAGATAAGGGATGTTTACACATATAATGCTGTTATTTTACTTGTTCAATTTTAATGTATCACTTGATTTAATAATTTGCTCAAGTAATTTAACCTAATATAAATTAAATCTCCAAAGCTCAAAGATGTCAAAGAAGATTAGGTTAGAGTGGGCTATGTTTTCCTTGGTTCTAATGTTTATTGAGAGGGAGAGAAAGGGATATGCTTTTGATGGTGGCTTTTTATTATACTTATTTAGTGCTACTTTTTTTAATTATTCTCGGACTTTGTTGGCTCCTAGGTTGGACTAGGCTTTTAGCATATTTAAGAGGGAAAAGTATTTACTTGCGGCTAAAGCTACCTTCATTTTTGTTTGAAAGTTAAATTTGCAACTATAAAATGTGTTTGGGAACTGAGAAAATGAAAGAAAAATGCTCTGAAGTTTTATCTTATTTCGATTCTCAAAATTACAATTAAATGGAAAATCAACCTCAGTTTATATACAAAGCTAAGCCTAAGAAAATTAAACTAATCAAGCAAGCTTAACTACATAACAGAATGAAAAGCATGCTACAACAAACTTGCTGAGATGGGAAAGCTTCTTAATAGACTCTGCTGATTTTGGCTTTGACTCACACGTGCTAACTGAGCTACTCCTTTGGCTACAGCATGAAGCTTCCTTAACAATTTTGGACTCAACGGGGTTCTTTCAATTAACAAAATCTGCGATTACAAATTTATCTAAACCAACAATTACAAATTTGCCATAGTTTGAATATTTAAACTTATAAAAACTCGAATCCATTAAAATATTTATTTTGGGTCACTGGCAAAACCACTAAGGGACTTGTGGGAGTAGTTGTCCTCGCGTGTTCCAAAATTGTTCCAAAATTCCTAGAAAATATGTTTAATTATGTTAATTTGAAATTACAACTTACCACTTATTTGATTAATTATTTCGTTAATTTAAGTTTAAATTTGTCTCATCTATTTATAAATTTTTTGCATAAGTGTAAACTTTGAAATTGGATAAAATAAATGCCCAATCAAATGGAATTCATAAACTCATTACTAAAAAAAAAAAATCTAAAATCGGATTTGGGCATTTTGCTGTCTTTCTTTTAAAAGCTAAAGCCTTGATTTCTAACTAGAATTCGTATATATATAGTATACAAGCGTCATTATCTCTTTGTAATTGCCACTACTTGGGGCCTTTCGTTTTAGCAACTATCAATTTTCAGGCGGTACAAAGTGGGTAGTTTCCTTCTGTTGAACCACACGCATCTAAATTTGCCTATATTTGACCGCAGCATTTGTATACTTTTCTAAAGGGCAATCAAAGAATCTAAGCCATTGAGAGTTGAATTGGCTAGAGGAATCGAATTAAATTTTGAATCATACAACTAACTAAAAGTTGGTTCCATGGTGACTAATAGTTTGGT
This sequence comes from Citrus glauca, assembly GCA_029633175.1. Taxonomy (NCBI): domain Eukaryota; kingdom Viridiplantae; phylum Streptophyta; class Magnoliopsida; order Sapindales; family Rutaceae; genus Citrus; species Citrus glauca. Next base: position 7,379,626 of record JAQOOD010000008.1, read on the forward strand.
TGAGTTTTTTTTTTCCTTTTTCCTCTCTGTCATCTTAAATGGCCCTCTCTAACATGATTGCATTTGACATCTATTTGATTTACCTGGACAAGTAATTTTTCAGGGGGTGAGGCCCATGCATGATAATGGCGTACATTTTATGGTGATAAATTTGTCTTTTAAGGAAATTTTGATATAAAATACAAACACCAAATGGACCAATGCAACATGTGCAAAGACTAATATTCGTTGAGCTTATTATTGACCAAACAAACTTATTAGCTTTTACCCGCAACTTAGTTTGATTAGCTATAGACCACAAAGAGATTTAGTCTGTTGTTTTTATTTTTATTTTTTTCTATCAACAAAATTATTGATTTATTATAAAAATATTGGGAGAATGCCAGTTTCTCCTTATTGAAATCAATATACTTTCTATTGTTTTCATAATATTTAAAAATCCATTGGCACATAAAATTTAGGGGGAAAATGAGATAAATGTGTCGTTTGCTTGAGATTTTATTTTGAAAATATAGTTAATGCTAAAAAAATATTAAAAATAACAAAAATTACATGACAAATGGTTTGTTATTCATTTTTTTATTCACACTTAAATTTTTTTTATTTTTGGTACTTAAATCTTTTTTTAATTTATATATATATGGTTTATTAAATTTATAATCAATATAAATAAAAATATATTTGAAAATATAGGTAACATTGTGAAATTATAGTGTAAGGGATGTTATTGAATGTTATAAAAATAATATATAAAAAAGTAATATATATTAATTTCCGTCGGAGAAAACTAGGAATCCCCCTAAAAATATTTATTGGATTTAGCAATGAAGCTAATTGAAACTCAGGCTTTGGATTGCTACGTTTGTAACTTTTCTAGTCTTTGGTCTGCTTTGATGTGTAAGATTTCCCAGTCAATAAAGACTTTGTTTTATAGAGGATGCACGTTTCATTCACGACAATTGTTATATTTGTCACCCAATTTCCTATTAGATTTTTAATTACCTATTTCATCTCTCATGTTAAGAAGATAACATATGAATAACATTTTTTTATTCACTTACTATTCTATCCCTCCTTAAAGGATTTTCTGATATTTCTAATTAAGTAGCTTAGCGTAAAAAATAAAGAGAAGATGAAAAGAATTAGTCCTATGTAAATTTCTAAAGAGAGCACTTGCATTGTTTTTTTTTTTCCTAATTCTAAAGACTAATTGTCTCACATTTAATTTTAATTTTAAAATATCGCACCTTAAATGACTGCTTTATCTTTATTTCACAATTAATTCTATTATCTTTTAACGGGACGGATGAAATATGCAATTAAAAATCTAGTAGAGATGTAACTTGTGAACAACATCTGTCAAAGATAAAATATGCATTTTCCCTTATTTAATTAAGGCTGAATACGAGCAAATCTTAGTGAAATTTGGAAGCCTAAAATGAATAAATTTGCAAAAATAATAATAATCGCAAAATTATTATTCTTATGGGGTATGGTACGCGTATTCGGTTAAAAAATCTTATTCAACGATGCTACGTTTGACAGCAAGAATATAATAAAGAATTAGATCTCGACCATGTATGAGTAAAAAGATATGTTTGCGTAATGTCAAAAGAAAAATTATTTAAAAGTTAGAAGCTTCGAAACTGATTTTAATTTCCTCCCCTGAAAAGGAATATGGTAACGAGGATGCAAAACTTGAGTGGGATGTTGTCATTTTCTTTTTGAGTCATAGCATATAATTGTAAAAATACAACCAATAGTATATTTTGCAAGTCAAGTTGACCTTGCCATATTATGTACATGTAATTTCAAATTTCCAAGACTATGATTTCATTTAATTTCTATATATATATATATATACACACACACACACACATACCTCTTTTCATTTTTTTTTAATGATATCTAGCATTTAACGTACTAAAACAAGCATTACTGGCATGTTTATTAAGTAAAGTTGGCCTTGCCAAATTTACAGTTATCAATTTTTCAAGTCATTCATATATATTTATATAGCATTCACGGGAGCATTTTGCATGAGTAAGTTATTACATAATTTTTCATTTAATAAGTTTCAATAATTATTAAAAAAAATTAATAAATAAACAATAACATCATCATAATCGCAAAAATGCAAGCTAATGAAATTTTAAAAAATATAGCCAGCCAAAATCTAAAGTCATTGTAGCAAACTTTCTTTTTTTTTTTTCTCTCCCAATTTTTCAAACACACTATTTTATTTTATTTGTACAAATTGTAAAGCATATGAAAAAATTTCCAACTCGAACGCATTAAATAATTCTCTCAAGAATATAAGATAAACGATCCAATACTGTCCGTCGCATTTTATTAAAATGACGTTAGACAACTCCCAAAATGCAATTTTCACAATTTCTATAACGTCGTCGAACTGGAACTTGTCGATTAACACATTTTATTAACACTATTTAGTTCAAGATGCCTTTTTTTTTTATTTCTTTCCTGAGCCAATGGGAAAAAAAAAGGTCTCATAGATATTTCGGCCAGTCAAAACGGAGCTTTCCGAGGTACTATAATATAATAGACCCTCCAACAAGCGATTACTTGTTGGCGATTGATTTGATTACGGACTGCGCGTGGGGAAGGCCGGTTAACTTTCGGACGTGGAAGCATCTAAGAGGATCAAATTTTCAGTAATCAAAAGCAAAGACAAGCGGTTATTCCGGAGCTTCTAATTGAAACAGTGGGGTCGTTTCTGATCAAAATGGGCCCCATCTTCAGCCCACAGCCGTGACAGAGGATCTTTTGCTTTATTTGATAAAATCCAGTGTATGCGTCCAGGGCACGTGGGCTCTTTTTCTACGTTCTCGATCACTTCAAGCAAGGTGCCCTTCAAGTTAAGGGGCTCCCCGCCGCCCCTCCATAGGTCATATCACATGTGGACCGTCCTTAATTAACCGGCACTGCTATTGTCCACTTGTTTGTTTTGTTTGCTTCCGTCACAGACACACCCGCTACGTGGCAGTGTGTCTGTCTGTATGTGCCGGTTGCCCTCCAAATGAGTGGTTCGTTGAACAAACCATCGATCGTAATTAAGCAATTTAATTATATGATTGCATAAATATTACAAAGCGAAATGAATATTATTGAATCCGAAAATTTATACATTAATATGGTTGACTTTTTTTTTAATTTTAATAATCTCGAATGTTTTACTTTTACATAAATTTGGTTTTTTTTTTCTTTTTTAATATCTATGAAGACTGTACATATCCCACATGATTTAAAAAATATTGCACTACTCCAACTATTAAAAACACTTCCATTTAAACTTCATTATTTCCACATTTCTATTTATGCACCATCCCAATACAATTTCTTTGTATTTTTTATTTCTTTTTCATTAAGGGAAAAAAATTATGTTATATCACTCAACTAATTGTTCAACCAACGATGGTAGTGAAAAAAAAAAAACAGGTAAGGTTATATTTTCAATTTGTACAGACATTTATAATCATGACATTACTCAAAATGTAATAATCGAATATTACACTCATTACGTTTTTCAATAACAATAATAATAATAATATACTTATTTAATTAAAATACTTAGTTTATATTCCAACTGATTTAATAAATAATGTACCACTATTTGATTGACTTAAGTAATAGTTAATAATTAACTATTATTATTTCTAATTTAAATGATAAATGACACATCAATTAAGATGCAAAGTTTGCATTCCAACTAAATAAACATAGCATTAATACATGGTCATAATTCTAAAAAAAATTAATTAATTATTATCTCTCTTAATTTGTTTACGATGCTTTATTTATTTTTTTAATAGACAAAAATAATGTTAAGTCAGACCCAATCTATCCTATTTACAATTAAATGAGTAGGTCAGATAGAATGTAACATTATTTTTGTAAGCATTTTCTCTAAATTTTTTTTTGCAATAGTATTTTTTCAAGTAAAATAAAAAAAATCAAATGTGGACCATTTCTCAATCGAACTTAAACCAACAAAACGTGAAAAAAATAATGAAAGAAAAGAAAATTATTTTTACGTTGTTATCATTCTATCCACGTTAGCATAAACTTTTTATTTCTTTTAATAGAGTAATGATATAACCATAAATTTTTGTATAAAATTATTTTGTACAAATTGATGTGACGTTAATTTATTGGTTGAATTAAATATCTCTTAACCCATATGATTTGTTTATATTATTTTATATTTTCATTTTATCAATAAATTAATGTTACATCAATTTTTACAATATAAATTTATACAAGAGTTTGTAACTGTATTATTATTCTTTTTAATAGACCAATAAATATTTTTGCATGATTCGATTTACAATTGGCATATCAAATCAACGAGAGGGCTCAAAGGAAAACGACGACCATATCAATTATTTGCTCTAATTCGATGATATTTTCACATGTTGTTACTATTATTATTATTACTACTTATTTTTTTACATGAAGATGCAGCTTATCTTCTGAACACGTGTCACCAGATGCGGCGTTCGATCAAAACTTTTTTTTTTCAATTACAAAATGATATCATTTTAAATTGGAAATTGCAATCAAATTGATGTGGGTTTGGGCTCGCCGTATTTTAAAATAGTTTATGAAATAATTATTTTAAAAAAATCATCTGGTGAAGGCAAATTTTGACATCTATTTAACGTTTACAAAGTTACAAATCATCACTTTGAATTTAATAATTTAGCCTTTGAAGACAATAAATTAGCCTTTGCTGCGGCTTTTGGCTTCGGGGGCACACCATGATTCGTGAGAGATCCAAAGCTGCTGAGAAAAATCTTAATTTAATCAGTATGGGAATCTTTATCATGAAAAAAAAAAGTAAGAATTAATAAAGCTATCAAAATTTTCTATAAAGTATAGAAGACCAAAAAAGAAAGAAAAAGATATTTAAAAAGGGTAATTTAGTTAAGCAATTTTCTAATGAAAGTATTAGTTTATTGGCTTTCGGAAAAAGATAAAAGAGTATTAGTTTATTGACAATGAATCTCACAACGTTCTATGAATATTCTCGACTTTTTGGGTCTCGAAAGGATATAGAATTTATTAAATCACATTGCAAGATTAATTATTTTATTTGTGAAATTTCGGCTGTGTTTGATATTGTGAATGGACGGTTATAATTTACAAACTACAATAATTGAGGCTGTGTTTTAAAAGTTAAGTTAATTTTATTTTATACTTAAATAATAAAAAGTTATTAACATTTAAAATTATAATTTAAATGTTATATATACCACACACTGTTAATTTTTATTTTACTATACAATTTTTTTAATCTAACCTGTTCAAGTACATACACATGTATACACGTATTATTCGTTTCAGTTTCATAAAAATTGAATTTAGCGCAACCCATAATTTAAATTTAGTCTTCTTCTTCTTCTTTCCAAAATTCAGTTACCTTTGTATTTTTTCTCCAGTTTAGTTTTTTGTTTATAAAAAAAAAACAGAAATCAAATCGAACTAAGTCCATTTGCCTTTGACCATTTTTATATCCAATAAAATATTTTCTAAAAGGCCAACATAACCAAACATAAAATTTTGGCTTAATTCAATCAGCTAAAACCGAACTAAATGCCCACTCTGTTTTTTATGCTCAAATTTTGGAAAAGTGACTAGCTTATAGAAGGGGAAAAAGAAAATTGAACTTAATTCAATGGAGAATTGAGCTCTTCGATTATACATCTTTAAATACGTATATACATCTACTTGCATATTTCTACAGTAGTTATGACTTTTAAAATATAACATCTCAATATCAAATAGAGTATAACTCAAATTCATATTTACACTCATGAAGTAAATTTTTAAACACGTATATACGTCTACTTGCATATTTCGAAACACCCCATAAAACCATTAGTATATAGCACTCAATCTTTCATTTTATTATATAATTAAAGTAATTTTTGTATCATGATGGAAGTTTCCAAATGATGCAAGGCATGATCACATGAATTCATAATTGTCAGTGTCATTGTTACTTAATCGAGCTTCCCTCTTTTGGTTGATAATTCACGACCCCGGGGTAGTGTAAAATATTTCAAGTAGGGAAAGAATGAGCCAAATTAGCTTGTGCAAATGACCTAATAAAATCGGTCATCACCTGAAGTTAATCTCTTACTCTTAAAATAATAATAAAAAAGTTCAAAAAGAAATGATAAAAAAAAAGAGAATGTTTAATGGGTTCCTACGCAACAAAAAAAAGAGCTGCATATTTAATTACCACCATTCATTAACTGTTTTCTGAGAACACAACTCGAATTGGGTTATCTGATCTCATTCATAATGCATGATGACCAAGTTTACCGAAAAACGAAACCCCCATGTGATAAGGATCGACTCTTTTCCTAACTTATGATTTTTGTTAAAAGAAACAATTCAATCTGCATTCTATACGTAATCAAAAGTGCATGCTGTTTATGATAAACAAGAACAAGATCTGGCATCTAAGCCCATTTCGTATTTGACAGACAAGACATAATGGAAATAAAGAATAAAAAGTGTTTTGAGAAGATGGAGGCAACGCTGGCTTATTAAAAAAATACATAAGTTCGGTATTTGAGTGTCATTAAGCTAATTATAAGCTTATCTTATATGATTGGTCTAATAGTTAACGCCATTAGGGGAAGCCTCTTGGACATGTTTAGAGTTAGTTTAACAAGTGCTACGATTCTTTTACGTATCGTCCTTCTTAAGCGTGGACGTTCGCATTTTATTAAATATTAATACTTGTGAATTTTATGTATCATGAATTCCAATAAATTATAAAGACAAATAATGCATGAATTTGTGATTCTTTTTTTTTTGTTTTATTACTTTTGTATCTAGTTATTTGTAATTAGTCTAAATAAAATTTTATAAAAATGTAGATGTTCGCACATGAAAATAACTTATCTTGTGTATATAGGAAAAATAATTTTAATTATTTATCAACTTATCACAAAGTGTGCATACAGAAAAATATCGCTGACTAAAATCATGTAAAATCTCAGTAAACTTTGGGATGACTATTATTATTGACAAAGAAAAACAAAATTATTGGCACCTAAGAACACTTTTTTTTCTTTTGAAACAGTTAAAAAATTTCATTACAATACAAATAAAAATTAATAATATAGCACTAAATTAATAAAGTGGGGCTATTTGCATTATAAAATTACTTTAAACACTCATTTTTAAATTAAACATTTTATTACTAAATTATCTTTTATGCTATTTACAATTATAAACGAATCGATTCTTTAACTCTTTTTTTTTTTTCACTTTTTAACTTCTTCTTGTCGACTGCACTGGTAAATATTTAATCTAACAAACATGGTGGCTGTTAAGACAAAAAAAAATTGGATGGCCTCTAAAAAATTGAATATATTACAACAATTGGGACTCGACATCATTGTGCAGTGGAAGTTGGGACTGTTGGACCTTTGCGCTTTGAATAATAAGTTGTAAGCAATTTGAGAGAAGAGAAAAAGTTTTTTAAAAAAAAAGAAAAAAAGAAAAGAAAGGAAGTTTTGGGTAATTTTGGAGTAAATAAACTTCAGATCATAACCCTGAAATCAATTAGAATTGTTCTGATGAGTGCTCTGGGGAGTGTTGACTCTTGAAGAAAGAGAGCTCCAACAAAAGAATTAATTTTAGGGTAATTGTGGGATTTTGATGAGTGTATAGAGTAAAAATTCATTTTTTAAATTTAATACATGAGTGTATAAATAAATAAGTATTTAAAATATTATCTAAAGCATAAATAACCTCATCGTTAGCTAGATCGAATTATAGTGATTTGATTAGTTATAATAAATCATATAGGTCGACCAATAAAATTATACTAAAATAAATGACCAAAACTTATACAATTGAGATATTAACAAAAGATATCTTCACATAAAATGCATGTAACGAATTTGAGCTCCATTGACCTATTGGATCTTTTTTTTAAATACTCTCCACCATTATTAGAATTGGTCTTACCATTTGGTTTCTTCATTCACCTTGTTGAATTAAAATCTTAGTTCAGCCATCACGTTATATTTAAAGAGTTAATACCTATATAATCATTGGAAAAAATAAAAAATGATTTATAAAAATGACATGTATATTTATACCTAATGGGGGAGGAAACCAAGAGCTTGTTTCTTTTATTACTAAACACTAAATGTGATATATCTTATATATATATACTAGTTCAAATTTCAGTCAACCACATATCCACTCCAATTTCAGATGAAAAAAAGAACACCACTAGAGATAAAAATATAAAAATGAAAAATATTTCCTCTACAATAGTCTACATGGAAGAGGGGTTCTCTCACCAATGCTTTGCCTAAATAGAGAAGCTCTTGTTTGCTTTAAAAGGGATAAAAGCATATTTAGTCCCTTTATTTTAAAATTGGTGTCCATTTAATGTCTGTATTTTTAAAAATATTTCGAAATCTCTATGCTATTAAAATATTGATACTCTTACCGTTACTTTTCATTTTTTAGCTTACTTTTACAATATTACCCTTTTATAATAATTTTTTGGACATTAATAAAAAGAAAATAATTAAATTACTAAATAATTAAATTACTACTTTAACCCTAAAAAAAATTATATTAACTTTTTTGCAAGCACCGTTTGCACACTTGGTAGTTTGCACACAATTTTTGACAATTAAAAATTAATATAATTTTTTTTTATTTTTAGGGTTAAATTGATAATTTAATTATTTTATTTTTATTAATGTCCAAATAAAAAATTATTAGGAAAGGGTAATATTGTAAAAAGAAGTCAAAATAAATAAAAAGTAACAGTAAGAATATCAATACTTTAAAGGTAAAGATGTTTTGAGGCATTTTTTAAAATATAAAAACTAAATGGATACTAATTTTAAAATATAAGGAGTAAATGAGTTTTTACCTCTTTAAGATTATTGCTCCTTATCTATTTATTACTTATCACACGTATATTCATATTATTAAGATTAGTTTAAATATACACATATAATAAAGAGTGAATGAAAAAGAACCAATACTCGTGTAGCGTCCAAGACTTTTCCTAGCTAATAACATAAATTTAAAATCAAATTGAAAATAAAATTACTCTTGATCATACAACACTGCTTTTCTTTCATTTGTTATTAACTCTTTCAATGTTAATATTCGGAGAATTTGAACTTTAGAAAATTAAAAAAAAAATTACTCCTGATTCTGATGCAATCTTCAATTGTTGCTTAAACCAAGAAACAAAACTCATAATAAATATAAACAATTCTTAACTTTTTTTTTTCATTTTAAATGCGAATAAAAAAGTTAAGCCATGACAAATTGAAACACACCGTGACGAAAGATGCAGACGATTCTCCGCAATGGATGACAAGCCACAGCATTAAAGTTCGGCTTATCTTCAATTCATTAATGTAAATTATCTCTGAATTCTTTTTAAATTCACCAGACGTCCGAATTTCTTGCACCAAGAATCTATTTCTTTGGCACTTAAATTATTGCAAGCACAAAACATAACAAAGCAAGTTGATGATTGAAGGAGATCTTTGAAGAGAAGGTTTTTGCTGGCAACGTTTGATAGGTTTGGCTGCTTGCCTCATTTTTATTACAAATTATATAAAATAAGAGTTCTATAACACGTGTGATATTTTCTGAGGAGATGTAATTGAATTTCTTTATTCAAAATTAGGCATCACCATCATCAACCCATGATTCTTTCAATATGTACAAAAACACGGAGCATTCTAAAACTTTGGCCTCTAAATGATCACACCATAATATTTTGTGTCTTATGATAACAATCGTTTTAGTGATTTAGAATGACACATTATTGAATAGAATATCAAAATTTATTTTTATGCGGTAATACACTTCCTTGAGCCACATTTTTCTGCCACGCGACAATGTACTCTAAATAATTATAGGAGAAGGCATATTAAGTGGCCCACAACAACGTTTGATCACATTCCACCACATATACACAATGTCCTTTGTTTAAAACATCAACATAAATTTATTTTCACTAAATAGAAAACATTATAACATTAAATTCGCTAGAAACTTTGAGATTATATTATAATTAATTAGTTGCAGCAAACAGCTGGAGATTACTATTAAGAACAAACCAAAGAATAGACATAAATAAACTAGTTGACCGAAATATCTTTTTATGATATATCTATTAAATATGTACAAAATTAAATAGGGATCTATTTAATTTTGTACTCTCAACTCTTTTTTAACATCCTCCAGCATCATGGCTGGCATCTCCAACTAATATAAAAATTGAAAGAGTGATGATATATATACAAATTTATTTGATATTAATTCATTGGTTGAATGAAAATATAAAACAATAAAAATAATTCATATGGACTAAAAAATATTTAATTCAATCATCATATCAGTTTGTATAAAAATTTGATACTATATTATTGCATCAGTTGATCCAAAGCCTATAGATTTTCAAATCTAAAGCATTGGAACTCTAAATTTGCGAAAAAAAACACTAGTTACTATAACAAGACATCACAAAAGACAGTAACCACCACAAAGATGGGTGAAAAAAAAATACCATTAATTTATTTTTGGCTGGGGAAAATACATGTTTCCACCGGAAATGGAGTTTCTACTGTTTTGTGACCAAGGAGGGTTGCAGAGAGAAACCAAGGAGAGAGAGAAAGCAATGTTTACACAATAATTATAAGAAAAAAAGTTTTAGATAATGTTAACACCATCGTGCATACCACGACATAAATGTGAATGTAATGTTGTACCATTAGAGATGGTAATGTGAATGTAATGTTGTACCATTAGAAATGGTAATGTGACGTCGTAATGTCGACTCCACCTAATATTTCACCAAGCACTATATTCAAAATCATCATCAAAGTTTTGTGATTCGGTTATAATATATACGATATCATGTTGCTGAATTTGTGCTGTGGTGACTAATTGGGTTCTGTATGTATAACGTTACGCAATTGAATTGTGGTGTGAGCAATATTTGAAAGATCAAAAATTGTGTTTTAATTTTAAATAACCCCTCGTGAAATGATTATTCTCAACAAAATGATTACTTTTCAGAAAGATTATCTTCAAAATACTTGTAAAATAATTATTTTCATATTACTCTCTTATTTTTTAAAAACCTTAGTTAACCACAAAAAACTTAGATTGCAAAAATTTTGCCATCACAAATTCTTTCTTGATCCGTTATGTTGACTGCTCCTGATGCAATAGCCATTTATCAATAGGGTTAAAAAGAAAATAAATTAAGAAAGAGAGCTTAATGTCACACGGACGACTCAACTTTTCTACCAAAAGAGTTAAATTGACGAGTCAAGGTATGCTTAGTAATGGTCTGTCCAACAAAAAGTGTAGTCATAAGTCAAGGTAGACTCAGTAATAAGTCGCCTAATACATTAACGAGCCGTAATGCACTCAACAATGGATCACTCAAGATTTTAAGCCCAAGTGCAAGTCAAAATGAGCAAGTCCGGCTTGATTTTACAACTTTCTATAACACACTAATATTTGTACACATCTAGAAATTTTTTATATTAAACACATGATTTCTATGTAGAATTATCTAGGCTTTAAAATTCTCTAGAGCTAGGTGGAGATATTTTGCTCAAGTAGCGCAAATTGCATAGAAGTTTCCAGACCAAGGCAAGCCTTTATACAAATAATTCATAATACTTGTCATTTTAAACACACCACACACCAAGCTTAAGCAATTCAAGCATACTTGTAAATCTCTTTTGTATTCTCTCGTTCGAGTAATAAAACTCTCTTTGGCTACATTGCTCTCTTTTTCTTTAGATTTTCCGCAATCATCTTTGCTTAGATAGTTTGAGAAGTTTGTTAGACTTACCTAATAACTTTTGTGCTAAAAATTGTCTAAGTACTGCACAGGCTGTTGCACAATGTAATCATCTCGTGACAAGTGGTATCATAGTCAGGTTTGGAATCACGCAATTTAGCTCACAAGCAATGACCAAACCTCCGATTCCTAGCACATCACAAGGGGTTGTTGTCGATGCAGAGCCACCAGAGCTAACCCACAGCTGCGAGGAGAAAAGCATATGCATCATCGATACATGGATAGATTTCAAGCAAGAACTATGAAAGTACTTAACCCCGAGCAATGCCAAGAAAGAGGGAAGAGCGAGCCTACATTGGCTTGAGCAAATGAGTAGGTATCTGTGATTACAGTAACAACTTCACTACCCTTATGCCTGAGATTACCGACATATCTGACAAGGATTCTCTCTTCTACTTTCAAAATGGCCTTAAAGATTGGATTCAGGCGGAACTTGATAGGCATCCAATCTCTCAATGATGCCATCGCAATTGTATAGTCACTTGTCGATTACTGCACCAACCAAAGTACAAAAGATCTAATCAAGGCAAAAGTGGGGTAAAAGGTCACAATCACAAGGACTAGATGGAAAAAGCCTCCTAGTGGCAAGAGCGGGCAAGGTAAATCAAATGGAAAGAAAAAGCCGCCCTAGTCTCATAGCCCATGCTTTATATGAGACAGCTCACATTGGATATGCAACTGTCCTGAAAAAAAAGTCATTCAATACCCTTGTTGAATAACTTAAGGGCCACTCCACACCATTAACAAATGAACCATAACCCACCGTGGATTCATTCTAATATCTTTGGCATATTCAAGAACCACCTGCCTGCACCTACAAAGAAATGGCTTATGTACATAAATGCGACCATCAACGGCCAAGCCACTTGTACTTTGCTAGACATCAGGGCAACTCACAACTTCATATCGAAAGACGAGGTCAAATGCCTAGGCCTCAAAGCAACCAAGGAAGGAGGCACTATGAAGGCAGTAAATTTATCTGCCAAGTCAATAGTACGCACTACATAGTATGCACTTGACGCTAGAGACGTGGAATGGAAAGCTTGATTTCTCCATCGTGCCATGGATGACTTCAAGATGACCCTTGGCATAGAGTTCTTGGATCAAGTCCATGCCTTCTCACTGCCAATCACGAACTCCTAAAGCATTATCAATAGTAATAACGCATGCATGGTTCCAGTTGCGCTAAGATTGCGAAGAGGACATTCTTGGCTATATAATTCAAGAAAGCTTTCAAGAAGAACCCAAGCTTCTTGATCTCCTTTAAGTGAAGGGAAAGAATCCGAAAATGCTCTAAGTTAAGTCCCTCCACTCATACAAGAAGTCCTTGATGAGTTTAAGGACATTATGACTCCTAAGCTTTAGAAGCAACTCCCATTAAGACGAGAGGTAGATCACAAGATTGAGCTAGAGCAAGGCGTTAAACCTTCAACCTTGGTCCTTACCACGTGGTGCCACTCAAGCTTGAATTGTAGAAACAACTGAAGGATTTACTAGATGCTGGCTACATCCGCCTGTCCAAGGCTATATTCAGTGCACCCATGAAAGAAATGAATGATGAATCTCTCTATATGTGCATCAACTATAGAGCGTTCACACAAGATCATAATTAAGAATAAGTATTCAATCCCCTTAATAGTTGATCTTTTCAAACAACTTGGCAAAACATAGTACTTCATCAAGCTTCACTTACGATCCAAGTACTGCCAAGTTCGAATCACCAAAAGATACGAACTGAAGACGACATGTGTCACAAGGTATGGATTTTTCAAATCCTTATTATTCTGTTTGGCCTCACCAATAACTGGCACAATTTGCACTCTTATGAACAAGGTTCTCTAATATTTTTGCACTCACGTACATGAGCTCTTTCTTCATCAGTGCAGGCAGGCGGCTCTTGAGTGCACCAAGACATTTAAGTGAACTTATGCTGGGTCGAGATTCCTCTACTGACGGAGTAGAGTGGCCCTTAAGTTGTGCGATGAGGGCATTGAACAACTTTTTCTCCAGATAATCGTGTACCCAATGTAGGCCGTTGTATATGAAGCACAGGCTACGAGACTTGGTTGACTATTTCTTTTCATTCACTTTGCATTGCTTACTCTTGCCACTAAGAAGTTTTTTCTGCCCTTGGTCCTTGTGATTGTGCCTTTTATCTTTACGATCCTCTCCCCCACTTTTACCATGATCAGACGTCTTGGCCTTGTGTTAGGTGGAGTAATCGACAAGTGACTTTGCGTAGAAGAAAGAGTCATTGTCAAACATGTCAGTAATCTCAAGTATAAGGATAATGAGGTTAGTGATGGAATCACATATGCTACCCATTTGCTTAAATTGACGTATGGGTGCTCTTGCCTCTTTCTCAACATTGCTCGAGGCAAAGTGCTTTTGAAGTTTTTACTTGAAATCCGCTTATGTATCGATGACACAAATACCTTTACCCATCTCACCATACTTCCGCTACCGCCATAATTGTACGACACCTCAAAGAAATGTAAGTGTTGTGCCCATTTTTGATGCCTTATCTGGCACACAGGCAGCATTGAAGTATTATTCTAATCCAAAAAAAAAGTTATCCACGACAGTAGTATTGTGCATTGTCATAAGTGTTAAGTTTCAGCACATCAAAACAGTGCACATTACTCGAGCTAGTGGAAGCCAAGTTAGATATGAGTGTAAGCTTGCGTCCAGCCCAATTCGAGCAAACTTTATTCACCTTCACACAGATCGCCAATAGTTATTGTTGCATGAAACTACGAAGTTTAAGCAACTCGTCATAAAATGCTTGAAAATCTCCTCGAAGAGTGTTGGCTTAGTTTTGAATGAAGGCCTTGGTGGTTACCATAAAATTGATATACTCACCCTCAAGACCATCAACCCTTTCCTCCAAGCTTTCCAAGATGTCTTGAGCAACAGACATTGATGTTTCGAGCTTGGAATCGTGAGACTCTAAGGCATCAACGGCAACGACCTTAGACTTTCTATGGGTCTTTACTTGTGAGCGACCTTCCTCATAACTGCGAATTGGCTCTCATGGCTCCACGCCGACATCGCCCTCTTATGATGTGCTAGGAATTAAAGGGTTGACCATTACTCGTGAGCTACATTGCATGCGTGCAAATTTGGCTCTGATACTGCTCATCACAGAATGATTATTTTGCGCAACAACCCATGCGACACTTAGACAATTTATAACATAAAAATTGCTAAGTAATTCTAACTAACTTTTCAAACTAGCTAAGTAAAGACACTTACGAAAAAGATAGAGAGGAGAGAGTAATGCAACCAAAGAAACTTTTATGCCTCGAACAAAAGAATACAAAAGCACTTTATAAGTATACTTGAGTTGCTTATACTTGGTGTGTGTTGTGTGCAAAATGACAACTGTCATACCCTATTTATAGGGAGACTTGCCTTGGCCTAGAGACTTTTATGCAGCTTGTGCTAAATATCTCTACAAAACTCTAGATAAGTCTAAGGCCTAAAGAATTCTACATATAATCATGTGCTTAATCTAAAAAATTTCTAGATATGTACAAATATAGTATTGTAGAGAATTCTAGAATTGAGCTGACCTTGCTCACTTTGGCTTGCACTTAACCTTAAAATCTTGAGCAACCAATTGTGAAGCGCACTACAGCTCGCTAATTTTTTAGGCAACCTATTATTGAGTGCACCTTAACTACTAAGTGTACTTTTTATTGGCCAGGCCATTATTAAGCAAACCCTAACTCGACAACTTAGCCTCCTTTGGTGAAAAAATTGAGCAGCCTGTAATATTAAGGTAATATATTAATTTCTCAAATGACCAAAGGTAATCGGATGAGGTTAGTGCGCCAAGCCCCAATAACAAATAACAATCATTTGATATCAAACGAGAAAAATAAATTCCAAATACCCATCAAAATAAACAAAGATAACATAGAAATTTGCAGACAAATGTTGATGGCAGCAACCATCATTAAACTTAGGGTACTATGTGGACAAGACAAAAACGTTGAATAGATAATAAGATAATACACGCACTAGATTACCGAATAAAATTCCTTTCTGACAGTTTAAAGTTCTGCAAAAGTGCATGGACAGCTTCGCAAACTTTATTGTTTGAAGAAACTCAATCCTACTACCAGAAACATGAAGTAACATACAAATGACTCGCAGAACGGCAACTTCCACAAGAAATTTTGAGCAAGTGCTATCCACTTGAACCTGAGAATAATTTAAAAAAAATCTCGCTCCCCCAGAGTGACAAGTTATAAAAGAATACTTAGCAATAAAAATTCCCTTCTTAATCTGCTCTGGACTGACCAGCACGTGAAGACAAGATGATACCAACAATAAGGCCATACAGTGCAAGAGCTTCAGCGAAAATGAGGATAAGGATCATTCCAACAAAGAGTTTTGGCTGCTGTGCATTGGCTCTGCAAACAAATTACATACGATCATACAATCGTCCTATATGAAAGCAAGTTTTTCCACTAAAACCTAAAAAGATGTCAGATTGATTTCTAATAGAAACAAAGTTAGGGGAAAAAAAAACGTAAAATAAAATAGAGCTAAAACCTCCAACCACATAATCCTTTAATATTTTCTGTTTCTCCGAATTGAATGTCAATTTGCCACCAAACATCATATTATTGGCTAACCAATCTCTTTGAAACATCTTCCAAATGATTAATTAATTCTCTTCAGTGATGTTGTACAGTCAAAATTTCCCATCAAACATTTTCTTGTTATTCACTCCATTGAATGTGACATCACAATGCACATAATTGAATCTCAACACACCCGATATCTCATAAGGAAACCATCCAAACCACATTTGCAACTGAACCCAAATGCAACTACGCTAAAAAAACAGTTGAAATGAAACGACACGCCCCATGCAAACAGCATAAAACAATACAATCTGGAACACAATGTCTCACCTCAATTGCTTACAACTGAAAGGATATAGCAACAAAAGCAAAGAATGATAGTGCAATACCAAGTGAATGAGGTCACCACAGTAGGAAAATAAAATCAAATTCAGTGAAGAATGGCAAAAATTATGTTTGCGTGCATGAAATTAATGCTATTAGATCGGTTTCCATTGATGTGATACCAAGCATCCCAATTTTCAAGACGAAAGAATGGTGCCTTGATTACAATATGAAACAATAGTTAGATGCTAAATTTAACCAACCCTAATAAACAACAAGCATTGACAAATACATCTGCACATAGGCAAACATAAAAGATGGTCATAATACCTGACACCTGCGTCACCAACAATTCCAATAGCCATTCCAGCAGAAAGCCCGGCAAGACCACAAGCCAAACCGGAGGAGAGATGAGCATAGCCATCAAAAAGGTAATATGACTTGGCCTTGGGGTTAATCCCAGTACTGATAATAACAGCAATAATCAAACCATATATACCCAAAACACCAGCCATAACAACTGGCACAATCGACTTCATCACCAGCTCAGGCCTCATAACACCCATTGACGCCACACCAACACCACTCTTGGCTGTTCCATATGCAGCTCCCATACCTGATGGACCAAATACATTCTATAATTTAAAACCCAAGTGAAAAAGACCATTACTTTCTAGCTAGTACAAACCTACACACAAGTATTCCAGTTACCTCAGCATAATATTCAACCGACATCATATATACGAGTTTTCTTAGAGACTAGTAATCATGTTTAATACTATAAATGCACAAACATAAGCATATTACCATCATCTGGCCTCAATATTAATAAGACTTTGACCTCATGTCTGTATCAGAACACAATCGCAACAGTTCAGTCAATCTCCAATTCAAAATCTTAACAAAAGCAAATATTGATTTCAGGAGACAATCTAATTAGAAAAATCTTAATAGATGTACATCGCATACACTTTGTGCTTTGTACTGATAATTGAGACAAAAATAGTCTTGTAACAGTTAAAAAAAAACAACTTTGCTAATATTTAAAACCAAACAAACATATTTATTGGGATAAACAATTATCAGCTAATTGATATCAATTGCTACTAAGATAAATGATAACTTGCACAAATAAGATCCATATTAAGCAAACTAAATTCAAGTTAATTTCCAAACAGAAAATCCAATTAAAAATAACTCGTGGTTTAATTTTGTTCTTAAAATAAGTAAATAGGGTTAGGGTTTGGTTACAGGAGAAGACAAGGGCGGCAGCAGCGCCGAGGAAGCCGAAGAACGGTGCCGTTTCATCGCCGCTGAATGTTGAAGACATTGTGGATTGTAGATCGGAAACGGTGTCGCTTTAGATCGGCGTTGAACTGTTTCTTGGATCTATGATCTTTTCTGGGACACAGAGTTTCAAACCCTCTGGCTTTGTCTCTGTTTTTGTTTTGTTTTGTTTTTTTTTTTTAATTATTGAAATAAAAGGAGTGGAAGAAAATCAGCCAGCACATTTTAAAATAGCGCCGTGGGGGATTTGGGTAACCCGGATGCGATTATTTTAATTGGGCAGTTTGACCTTTGGGTTCAACATTTAGGGCCGGGCTCAACATAAGATTGAGAGTTCCTACGATATCTGTGCGTCAAAAATGATTAAGTGTCTGCCATCTGTCATATGGCAAATAATGGGCACATGATATAATTTAATATCGAAGATATGAATTAAACAAGCAGTGCCATAAGATAGTATTGTCTTACCATAGGGTGACCACCATCACCGACTAAACTAATCCACATTCTTTATAAATATATGAAGTTCAATAGCAATCATGTGTTCTTTCTTCTTCATTTCTTTTTTTTTTTCTATGTTTGTTGTAAAAAATAGAGGTGTCAAAATTCAATCTGATCTGCGCAATCTATTTAATCTATAAAAATTCGATTCATAAAAATCTGATCCATAAATTAGTGGATTGGATTAAATTGAAAATTTGATAATCCGCAATTGGTTGATTGGATATGGATTTACTTCTCTAAATTCGCAAAACTTTGCTATCCGCAAAAAAATAAAAAGTCTTTATTTAATTAAAAATAAAACTTGTAAATATGACATTAATACTTACTAGTAAATAAATAAATTGAAATATAGTTACATTAAAACTATATTATATCTTATCCGATAATAATATAAAATAAAAAAATAATTAAATAAACAAATGAGATTTTTTTCATTTTGATTTGTTATCTTTTGAAACTTTAAATGTATTTTCTAACTTTATTCAAACAATTAATTTATTTAAATATTATTTAATTTGAAATTTAATCAATAGTAAAATTATTTTTATATTAAATTTTTTTATTTAGTTAGTTCGTGAATTAGACAGAATTAAAAAATTTTCAATATGCAAACTAATTCGCAAAATGGTGAATTGAATATGGATTGGGTCAAATCTACATCCAGTCCGCAGATGTATAGATTGAGTTTGGATTGAATTTCATCAATTTGTGGATTGGATTTGATTAAAAATTTATAATCCATAAAATTGTGGATCGGATATGAATTGATGTCTAATCCATAAAATTCAATATGCAAATACACCTAGTGAAAAGAAGAAAACAAGAATTTATCATTTTACCTGCAAGTTTTTGGCTAAATGATTTTCTAGCAATTTAATTTAGCTAGCCATCCAAGTTTAAATTTTAGGAAAAATAAGGGATTAAAAAATGATTTGCTTAGTCTACAATTTACAACAAAAATTTAAAATAATTTTTTTAGTTATCATTTGAGAAGAAGAATTAGATATAACCGAAGTAAAACTTTACCAAAAAAGTTAAAAATTAGTTAATACAAATAATTAGGGGTGGGCAAACCCAATCCAACCTGACAGACCTAACACAATCCAATCCAACTCAATTTAATTTTAATAGGTTGAATGAGTTATTATGAATTAATTGGGTCAATTTTTTCAAACCCAATTAACAATTAGATTAGGTTGGGTTAATTATAATAAACCCATCTAACCCAATCCAATCCATATAAATAATAATAATAATAATAATAAGATAATTCTCAATTGTAAACCTAAATGTCGAAATGGCTAATCTATTTTTTATTCTTTTTTATTTTTTTATGAAAGAGACTATTTTATTCTTGTATCTATTACTCTAGAGTCTAACTCTAAAACTAAAATCACTATCTTAAATCTCAATTCTCAATTCACTTAGGTACTTTTTTGATTTATTCATTCTATATTCTTTTAGTTTTCTTGATCGAATACTAAACAGTAAACATAATTTTCATAATATAAAATATTTATATTTCATTTCAATTTTCATATCTTTTTTATTTAATATTTAATTTTAATTTGACTTCAAGTGTTTAACCCAATCAACCCAACCCAACTTGATAATTTAAGGGTTAGGTTGGATTGGATTGAATATATTTATTTAATTGAGTTAATCAACCCATGTTTATTTAATTGAGTTTGGGTGATTTTATCGCAATTCATTTAATAAAAGGTTGAGTTGGGTTTTCACAAACCCTATCCAACCTAACTCATGCCCAACCCTATAATCAATTATTTCTTTTTTCTCCAATTTTTTTTTTATCACTAAGGTGCATCGATGATCTTTGACTAGTAAATTTGTCTTCACATAAAATTAATTTGAATATTCTATTGTTATCATTTAAAAAGACCTAGTTTCCCCAAAATCACGTACTATTATGCTGTTATATTTATGTTATCGACGATAATTAACCCACCGATTTTTTTAATCACTTAGGTCCATTGACAATCTTTGACTAGTGAATTTATCTTTTTACAAAATTAATGAATATTCTATTATTGTTATATGAAAAGACTAAATTTCTGTTGTCTTTTTAGTTTATGAAAAATATAATGAAATGTTTTATTACACTGGCAAGCATTTGTATTCACTTCAATTAAAAATGAATAATCAGGTATATAAAAAAAATTACTACCAACACATTTTGTTTACGTTGGACAGTTTTAATTGTCATAAAATGTATTGTGAGGTAAGTGTAACAAGTACAAAGAAAAAGAAACACAGTGAGGATGTCAAATTAAGGGCCCGAGCTTAACAGCAGCCTCAAATCCTCCAAAAGTTTATTTATATTTAGACGGGTCGGGCTTGGGCTGAGTCTCGGCTTAGATAAATTTTTTAAAATAAGTTTTAATAGAGTTTAAAATAAAAAAATAAAAGAACAATTAAATTAAATATGATTTGTTGATTATACAATATATAATAAATTGATAATTAAATACATAAAATATAAAATATATAAAATATAAAATCCATAATATATAAAATAAAAATTTTATTTATAAAATATAAAATCGGGCTAAATTTGGGTTTTTCCATGGACCTATATTTAGGCCTATCTATTATAAATTTTTAAATTTTCAACTCAAAATTAGGTTCATTCGTTGCAAGCTGAGTTTAAAGTCTGCGGGTCTAAATGAACCTTTTACAAGCTGAAAGACATGAGATTTTTTGTCATCTCTAAAATAAAAACAATTTGAAATCAGTATCCATATTGGAATATAAAGAACACCAATGTAATTACTAAGACAAAAATATGAATTTTGAATTGAACCTTACAAATTTGTTCAAATTAAGGTATATAAAACTAGTCGGCAATTTAATTTAATTATTTTTTTTGTTGCAAAGTTAATATAGACAAATTAATCTTTGTAAGGATATTACGTGTCACCAACGCAAACCCCTGAAGTAGATTCAGAAAATTGAGTACACATCCTTTCTAAAAGAATGTTGTGATAGAAAATGATTGCGTTGCAACTTCTCTCAGTTTTAGCGAAGAATGTCTGTATACGGATAAAATAAAAGGCATTAAACTAAAACGTGCAAAAAGACTTTAAAAAGACAATCAAGTAAGTTAAAGGACATACAACCTTTCATATAAAAGAAAAATGACATTTTACAACAAAAATTTTAATAATTAAAGATAATATTTTTTATATTTTTTTTTATACAAAATAATTTATCACGTGTTATTATCAATAAATTATCATATGTCATGCAAGATCTGAGCTTATACGACAATCTAATACTATTATGTTTTCTTTAATTTATGATCAATATTTAACTTTCTTTTAATTATGTTTCATTTAATAATTACCAACAACATGAGTATATTTACTCAAAAATAAAAGTTCAGATCAGAACAAAATTCTCATCCTAAATTAAAACTTATACAAAAACATTTGGTGACCTCTATGAGTGTAACTAAAATTGTAGTCGTTTGCATCCCCTTCCAGCTGCTTATTCTCTGCCTTTGCTAAGTGAATTTATTGATCAAAATATTAACACCAAAATAAACCTCTAAATCTCAATATTAAAAAAAAGGAGAAAAATCCTTAACTCTCAAAATGTTAATGTAATTCTTATTTATTAAAAAATAATGATTATTTTTCAATATAGTAAGTCAACTTGAGCTAGTATACTAAATAAATAATTTTTTTAAACACATAAAATAACAATTTTTTTTAATTCTTTAGGGTCCAATGAAAATATAAAGTACTAATTGATCATAAACAAAATTAATAATGAATAAAATATAAAATTCATGACATTAAGGTGCTTTTTTTCTTACAACCTCAATTATCTGAATTTAACTTTTTACAAAATATGCATTTGAAGTTATTTTTTATTGCAAAATTGAACTTACCCTCGTACTTAATTTTTGCAAAGTATGTACTATGTTTGCTCTATTTTTTTTTTACTCAATGTAGATTTTTTTTTTATTCCTTTCAAATGAGAATCCATGAAGGAGAATGATATGAAAATTCTAATGATTTGAGACTAAAAATTACAAAATAATTGAATGAAACTTGAGAATACTTTTGTGTTCATATTTTTTAATATTGAATGTTTATACAATAGTACTACATATGTACATGATTAAGTTAACTGAATTGTTTTTAAGAACGATATTGTATAATTACAAGTTTCTAAACTAAGGTATACTATTATAGATACTACCATTGGAAGAGATATTGTTGACTTGAGGAGATACTTTTTTTTTTTATTTGTATTTCTTAATATCAAAGGTTACACAATAGATATAAATGTACATAATTACACAAATTGAATAAAAGAAAGAAAGATATTTCACAATTATAAGTTTTTTAACTAAGATATACTATTATGGATAGTCTTTTTAAAGGAGATAGTATTGACTTGATAAAGCAAGATTTTTGCTCTTTTATAAATTATAAGTATGACACATTTCTATCTGAGCTATGCTAGATTCCTCAAAATTTAAATTTTAATTTGAATCCTAACTATTATGATATTTATTCATTTAATGGTAATTAAACAATTTTATAAGTTACAACATTTATTACCCTATAAATAAATCACACATAATATTAAGACTCAATTTAAAACTCATATATTAAGATCTCTAATATTATTGTTTCCATACATACGATTGGTCAGTTAGCTCAATTATTGAGGTATAAATTAATCTTGCTTGAATTTAAAATTTTTTTGTCCAGTTTTTTTCTATACAACTACCCTTATCTTCATCATTCATTTTGTACAATTCTGTAATAGCTTTGTCGGTCACTATAATTCATGCATCATTTACAATTCTGTTTGGGACAAATGTAATGGATTGGTTGATTCAATGATTCTCACTTCTTCTCTTTTGGATAATGGTTGAGATCTTACTAACTGGTATTGGAAAAGGAAAAAAAAAAAAGAAAGATAAAATATCTCAATGTCTCCACTCAATTTACGTACAATACATTTGAGCTGAACTGATAACTCGTTTATATTTATTATGGGCCACGAGAATAATACAGAATTTACTGATTTTGCACCCTGAACAGCTACTCCCAAAGGTGAAGACTGTACTCTAAAGCAACGTTTGGTTTAAAGAAGGGGAGGAGAGTAAAGTAATAAAATTATGTATTATTAAAAGGTAAAGTTAAAAAGTTAAAAGGTAATTTTAAAATTTTTAGTTTCCAACGTAAGAGTAAAGTAATAAAATTTTCACTACTTAATGTGGAATTCAAATTCTACATTTCCATGGATATTAAATAATAAAAATTAAATTTTTATATATTTTGTTCAATCAAACAATAGAAATAAAAATAAAAAATAAATTTATTTTCTCTTCTCCATTCCCTTTTCTCAACCAAACACCACCTAAATATTTATTAGAAAAATCAATTCTCACCAACACATAGCAAGACATGATTTTTAAATTATTTCTCAGCCCCCACCTGAAATTCTAGTTATGCAACCCAAGAGGAGGGTGAATTGAGATTCTAAAAATTATTCAACTCTAAAACAAAATATCATGCAAATCTAAAACGAATTTAAAACAATAACAATTAAATCAATCACAATATGAAAAGATAAGGGAAGAGAGATTCAAACACGAAGATTTTTATGTGGTTCAGCCAACCTCGCTTACGTCCACACTTCTAAGCTTTCCGGACTTGAGGATTTCACTAAGCAACCCTCCAATGCTTCAATTGCTCACACTTAACTTCCAAGGTGTCAATGAACATTTATAACAAGAAATTATCCCCAATCTCCTAACTCAAGTGTATCTTAACACTTACAATCACTTAAAGTAAAAGATTACAAACTGTTTTTCTCTCACACAATATTTAAGATTACAAATCAATGCCCAATGTATGAATAGATGAAGTAAGAATCTGTTTAAAGCTCTATGAAGATTGTATTCTCGAATATAAGCTTAATGGTTGTGTTGTGATAAATCTTCTTTGAATTTGAATGAGCTTATTTATATTTGAAGCTGAAAAACTAGCCGTTACAAATTGTCGGTCAGAAAACAGTTCACCGTTAACCATTAACGGTTAACCGTTTACGTTGGTCAAAAGTTACTGTTGAGCCAAATTTCAAATAAACGGTTTGCCGTTTAAGATTACCCATTCGCTGTTAACTTCCAGAGACCTGCAAGATGAACACCAGTTGTTCATTTGTAGTAAACGGTTAAGGATTTGCATGAAGTGACTCTCTGGATATTATCGGTTAACCGTTTGTAATAAACAGTTTGCCGTTTGTTTCCAATAACCTGCAAGATGAACATTAGTTATCCGTTTATGGTAAACGGTTAAGGATTTGCATGAAGTGTCTTTCTAGATATTATTGGTTAACCGTTTGTAATAAATGGTTCGCCGTTTGTTTCTAGTAACCTGCAAAATAATTCAGCCTTATCCGGTTTTGTTAAACGGTGCCAGAGGAGTACAACCTTTAATTCTGAATGTTATCGGTTAACCATTTGGAATAAACGGTTCGCCGTTAAATTCCAATAGCCTTTCTATTTTTTTTGTGTTTTCCGTTTTTCATAAACGGTTAGAGCTTAGGTAGTATATTGCTCTCTGCTATTAATCGGTTAACCATTTAAAAGAAACCGGTTCACTGTTTATTTCCAGAATCACATTTTAAACCAGATTTTGCAGAGAATCTTTTTCTAATTTGAAAGTCCATCTTTTATGAGTATGAATGAAATGATTATTAAGGCTTTCGTTTATTAAGAAATACCTCCAACATTTTTCTAAAAAACTATTTAAAGTTTGTTATGATCAAAATCAATATTATTAACATATTCATGTTAACACCACCCTCGTGGTAGAATCTAGTGAGACTTTTAGACCCACTCAATGAACTCCTTTTTTGTAAATAAAAAAGATAATAAATGAACAAAATCTACACATAATATGTCTACTGCAAGGATTTTTGTTCGAATATGGTATAATTCAACTGATATGTTTTATAATAAAATTTCACAGAAACTCATTTAGATCAATGCTATTACAACAAAGCGGCTAAAATTCAACTCTCAACTCTACCCATAAACTATAGTAGGTGAAAACTCAATTACCATCCAAATACGTATACCTGGAAGGAGAAGAAAAGACCCAACAAAAGACCTGAACTCGAGATTTGGGAGCTTGGATCAACAGGCTAGAAGCCCATTGGATACTACACGGATAGTTTGATTTCAGAAGCTGGGAAAAAAAAAGTTGAACTTTTAGTTAAGGCTTCAAAAGTTGGAAAAAAAAAAAAGAGTTGAAGTTTTAGTTAACAGATCTGTAAAAATTTGAAGTAGTATTCCTATTTTGTTACTTCGCTCAACCGCATCAATATTGATGACTGATGCTAACGAAAAAGAACTGCCCTCAAAGTAGATAAATTTCATTCATATACTTAATGCAAAATTTCATAAAAATTTGATTTGCTAAAAGAATAAAAACTAATCGATTGTTTGGTGCATACTTCTAACTTAAGCTTCAAACAAAATCTGCCCCTAAAAAAAGGCATTGTTATGAATTGGAGGGAATATATGTTATAATTTAAAGGAATTGGATATAAGCAATTATTTTAAAATGATATCTGAATAAATGATGCTTAAACTACATAAAGACGAAAATTGAAGAAATAAGAGCAAAATGCTTTAAGGGAGAAAATGAATTGTGTATTGTCATTAGTAAAGAAAGAGTAATTTATAGGCATTAGTGGGTGGTAGTCATTCACATTTCTTAATTATAAAAACATTAATGGAGAGAGCAATAAAGAAGATAATAGGAAAAGTACTTGGAATCCACATTTGCATTCCACGATTTACAACGGGTATTTCTCTTGTACTATAAATCCATAAGGGAGATTGCCACTTTCCCCTCTACAATAATTAACATATATCATTTTTTTCCCTGCTGTTTTTATAATGGCCAAAACCCCCCATGATAATATAAATTTACAATATTACCCTTATTTTCAACTACTCTTTTATTTACATTTATTATAAATTAAATAAATCACATGAATAGAAACTAATAAAAAGTTAAGCATTAAAAATAAGAAATATATTTTTTGATATGAGCAAAAAAATTAATAATAAAATTTTTTTCTTGTACTTATTTAATTTGTGAAATTTTCTTATAATAAATATATAAGAAAATTATTATAAGAAAACTTGAATGACAAATAAAAATTTATTATAAGATAAATAATAAAATATTTTGCATATCTTTTTACATTTAATTTTAAAAATATGACAAAATGTTTATTATAAGAAAATGTTCACAAAATAAATAATTACAAGAAAAAAATTTTATTATTAATTTTTTCTCATATCAAAACATATATTTCTTGTTTTTAATACTTAATTTTTTATTTAGTTTATATTCATGTAATTTATTTAATTTATAATAAATGTAAATAAAAGATTAGTTAAAAATAAGGGTAATATTGTAAACTTATGCTGTCAGGTGGGTTTTTGGCCATTATAAAAATAATAGGGAGATAAATGGTATATATTAATTTCTGTAGGGGGGAAAGTGACAATCCCACAATCCATATTATTCTTCATTTATAAAATTTGTATATATCAACTTATATGGTATGCATATTGGTAACTTTTGTATACTTTATCGTTTGGTAGTGAGATGATAAAATAAATGTTTCTTCAAATATTATTGGGATATAATACAGTTGACCAACATATTAACCAGTTGGTTTCAATGAGTGGCCAAAAAGCTCTTGATTGATCAACGCCAGTAGTGAACCGTGCTAATATGAGAATAGAAATCTAGACTTCGGTCTCAACATAAATTATCTGTATTGGTCTTATATGTAGAGATATCATAAGACTGATAAAAGGAGAAAAAAAAAAGACAAATTCTATGAGCAGTAAAATTAGGCATAGGTTAATTATACGACTTAATTTGGTGCCACTAAGGGCTCAAAACTCAAAAGTTTCAACAAGCATTAACATCACTTATTGTTGGACGATCTGCATTTACTATAGCTTTTATTGCAGCATCCGATCAATACATATAAAGAAAATTCGAATGGCAAGCAAATTGTGAAATGAATACGGTGTGTGACGGTGGTCCTTTACAGCCCCATACAATTGGGAAAAAAAACAATGGCGGGGATGGTCCAGTACTGGTCCTAATCATTATGTAATTATTTAATTTTCTTATCTCCATTTATTTTAAGGTAATTTATTGGCTTCAATAAGTAATGAGCCCTCTAAATTGGCTCAATTGCGTACACAAATTTGAGAATTTGGTTTTCAATTTTCTTTTTTTTTCCGGTTGTTTTTTTTTTTCTGGTTAATGTGAGACAACTTATGAAGATTAAGTTCTAGACAAAGCAGCCGCAGTAGTTTAGACAAAGTAGCCGCAGGAGTTTTGCCAAATAGTTTCAAGCAGTTTTATTTGATTTACTATCTAAATTTGAATCTTAGAAAATATTGTAACAAAAATCATAATGAGTTAAACAAACAACAACGTAAAACAGAAACTGAAAATCACGAATTAACAACTGAAAAATAGCAGAGAAAAGAAAACCCGAAAACAAAAAACAGAAAAACAAACCCGAGGCCTGCACAAGACAGTTTTCTTAAAACAGAGTTACCACCTACTGTAGTGCTTTAAGTTTGAAGGTAGTTGATTCCCAGGATACAACGAGCACGAATTTTCCGTCAAGCACAGACAGATAATTTCAGCGAACCATAGCAGCGCAAACTCGATCAGAAAAGAAGACAAAAGAAAGAGGAAAGAAAAATCGTATGTGCTCTGTGTGTTGGTTTCAATGTGTGTGAAAATAGACGGGAAAGTGTCTTTTTATACTCATGTGGGTACGTAACAACAGCATAAAAATTGAATTTCATAATTCAATTTAACTGCTGTTATAGCCATTGAATTTAAACCATTCAATTTAAAAACGTGCCATGCAAGCTTGGGTGATTTTGGGCTGATATTCGCATATGCAAGACGAGCGAGCGCACACGAGTTCAACCAAATCGGTTATGAATTCGCACCCCTTGAGTATGCGCATGTGGAGAGAGCCTTTATTCTTAAAATTCTTGTTCATGCATGGTTAAGTGTTTATATATAAACATTAATCCCTTGACTTCTTTTTCCCATGTGGGATAAGTATCATTTCCTTTCACATTTCCAACTTCAAGGGTGAACTTTGAAAGACAATTTCTCATTCACCCAAGCACCATTTTGAGAAAATAAAAATATACTTTTAAAGTGTTAACAGGATAGAATTCGAACCTCATAAGATTTCTCACTTTTGCTAAGTGAGACTTACTCAAAATATGCCATCAAAACAGTATATTGATATGCTATTTTTCAACAATCCCCTACATAAATGAAAATTGGCAGTAAAACAGAAAAACCACTAAATTTTTGACATCAAAACCGTTTTGACCATAATGATAGAATTTATTGGATCGATACCTAGCACAGGATAGGTAGGTCTTATCCTTTGAACCTTCCATTGTGATAATATATTTACTTTACTGGCTGATCAATAGACGCGATATCTTTGAACTGTTCTGCCGTTAGTGTAAACGATTATATACTACACATAGGTATTTCTCATAACACTGTTGAGTTATCATGGTTATGTTCGTTTTGGCCTTGAACATCTATCTGGTATTACAAGAGTTTCTAAGAGCTGAACCTCTAGCAACTCCTTTTGAAGCGGCCTCACTTCTCTCGTACATAGGTGATATCTTGATTAAGAGTAACCCGCATTACTCTGCTCAAATTTCCGATGCATAAGAATCATCAAGAGCCTAACTCAATCTTATTCCCCACGGGCATCACTGTTTCATCATAGGAATGGTCAATGAGGTAATTCTCTCAAAATAATGA
The DNA here is from genome assembly GCA_029633175.1 of Citrus glauca. Taxonomy (NCBI): domain Eukaryota; kingdom Viridiplantae; phylum Streptophyta; class Magnoliopsida; order Sapindales; family Rutaceae; genus Citrus; species Citrus glauca. The sequence continues at coordinate 7,409,151 of JAQOOD010000008.1, forward strand.
CCCCCACAATGATCCAACTTTAGTATTTAACAATTAGGTTGTCCCATTGAACTTAGATCTTGGGATCTCCAGTCAACTAAGTTGAGTTTTCCTTCGTTATTGACCAATCATTCTATGGGTTTTAATCCAATTCCCTTTGATGATTTTTCTACTAGCTCTCTATTTAATCCTTTGGTTAGCGGATCCGTAATGTTATCATTTAACCTCATATAGTTAATAAAAATAACTCTAGTAGAAATAAATTGGCTGATGGTATTATATCTACGACGTATGTGTCTAAACTTACCATTATACATATTACTTTGTGCCCTATTGATAGTTGATTGACTATCACAATGAATATAAATTGTAAGAATAGGCTTTGGTCAGTTTGGAATACCTTCTAAAAAATTGCGTAGCCATTATGCTTCTTCACCATATTTATCTAATACAATAAATTCATATTCCATTATAGATCTGACAATTACTGTCTGTTTAGAAGATCTCCATGATACAACTACACCTGCTAGTGTAAACACATAGCCGCTAGTAGATTTTGAATGTTTTACATCAGATATCCAGTTAGCATCACTAAATCCTTATAATAATTTTAAATACATAGTATAGTGCAGTCCATAATTACGAGTATATTGAAGATACCTAAGTACTCTTTCGATAGCTTTCCAGTAGTCAGCTCCTGAATTACTCGTATATCTACTAAGTTTACTTACTGTATAGGCTAGATCTGGTCTGGTACAATTTGTTAAGTACATTAGACTATATATTATTCTAGCATATTCTACTTGAGAAATACTCTCTCCCCTATTTTTCGATAGATAAATACTCGTATTTAATGAAGTTTTAGACACGGTATTATTATCTTTATTAAATTTCCCAAGAATTTTATCTACATAATGAGTTTGACTTATAATAAGTCTATTAGAAGCCCTTGAGATTTTAATCCACAAAATGACATCCGCAAGACCGATGTCTTTTATGTCAAATTTAGACTTCAACATATTCTTGGTAGATTTAATCATATCATTATCACTCCTAACAATGAGTATGTCATCAGCATATAAACATAAAATGACATAGCAATTTTCTGTTTCTTTGACATAAACACATTTATCACACTCGTTGATCTTAAACCCACTTGTGATCATTGTATGATCAAATTTTTCATGCCACTATTTTAGTGCTTGTTTCAAGCCATTTAATGGCTTTACTAATTTACACACTTTCTTGTCTTGTCTTGGAGCTATAAAACCTTCAGGCTGCTCCATTTAAATTTCTTCATCTAAATCTCCATTTAAAAAAGCCGTCTTTACATCCATTTGATGTATTTCAAGATTGCGTAAAGCTGCAATTGCTATTATCATCTGAATGAAATTTATTCTCATAACAAGGGAATAAGTATCAAAGTAATCAAGACCTTCTCGTTGCCTATAACCTTTAATTAAAAGCCTAGCCTTGTACTTATAGATTGATCCACCGACTTTCATTTTCCTTTTGAAAATCATTTATACCCCAAAGGTTTACATCATGGAGGAATATCTACTAGCTCTCAGGTATGATTTTGTAAAATCGATTCAACTTCACTGTTAATGGATTCTTTCCATAAAGTGCTTTCAGGTAAAGTTACAGCTTCTTTGAAGCTTTGAGATTCACTTTCTAGCAAATACATCAGAAAGTCTAGACTAAAAGACTTTTCTATTCTAACTATTTTGCTACGTCTGCCCTCAACTTCTTGTTCCTCTTCTTCTTCTGGAGCTTTATCATTTTCTTCATTTTCAATTGTTGTTTCATGAAATTATCATAGTTCTCTCGATTCCACTCTAGAATTGAAAGGAAACACATGTTCGAAAAATGATGCATTTCTTAATTCTATTATCGTATTTTTGTGGACATATGGAACTTTAGACTTATGCACTAGAAATCGATAGGCACTATTATTTTGTTCATAACTAATGAAAATGCAGTCAACCGTTTTTGGTCCTATTTTCACTTTTTTATTTGAATGAACCACCACTTTAGCAAGACACCCCCACACTCGTAAGAATTTATAAGAAGGTGCTCTACCTTTCCACAACTTATACGAGATTTTATCTTCTTACTTTCGGGGTATCTTAGTTAATAAATAATTAGCTGACAAAAAAAATTCTCCCTTACCCCAGAACTGATCAACATTGCATTCATCATTTTCTTTAAAGTTCGATTTTTTCGTTTTACAATCCCATTAGATTGAGGTAAATATAGAGTCGTGACTTGATGTATGATTCCACTTTGTTCACATAGTGACTCAAACAGAACAACATACTCACCACCACGGTCACTCCTTAATTCTTTGATTTTTCTATTGAGTTGATTCTCAATTTTATTTTTGTAGAGAATAAATTTTTCTAAAGTTTCATCTTTACTTTTCAACAAATATACATAACAATATTTTGTGCAATCGTCAATAAAGGTAATAAAATATTTATTACCACCTCTTGTTTGAATGGATTTAAAATAACAAATATCACTATGTTTTAAATCAAGTGGTTCGATGTTTCTTTTAATTGTTTAGAAAGATGACCTGGTTAGTTTTGCCTCAACACAAATTTCACATTTATATTTCAAATCAATTTGGAAATTGGGAATATGCTTCATGTTAACTAATTTACGCAAAGAATTAAAATTAACATGTCTTAATCTATCATGCCAAATATTAGAAGACTCAAGCAAATAAGCAGAAGAACTGGCTTTATTGTTAATTTTTGGTTTCAAAGTCATTACATTGAGCTTAAATAGCCCATTATTACCATAACCCTTTCCCACATACGTCTCATTCTTTGACAAAACCACCTATATGACTCAAACACCATTCAGAAATCATGTTTGTTCAACAGTGATCCAGACACCAAGTTCTTTAGAATTTTTGGCACATAAAGCACATTGTTCAAAGTTAGCTCTTTTCTAGAAGTCATCTTCAAAATCACCTTCCCTTGACCCTCAATCTTAAACATAACAGAATTCCCCATGAATAGCTTTTCTCCATTGCTAACTGCTTCAAATGAAGTGAATAACCCTTTGTCCGAGCAAACATGCCTAGTTGCTTCCGTATCAATCCACCATTCTCTCGGATTAGAGCCAACCATATTTACTTATGAAACCACTGCAAAGAGGTTTACGTCTTAAACATGTTGAGTGATGTTTTCCACCACATTCGTCTCTCGCTTCTTTTTAGGCAACCTGCAATCTGAAGCCTTGTGACCCCTCTTATCACAATTAAAACATTTTCCTTGAAACTTTGTTTGCTTCTTGAAAATTCCTTTTTTCAACCCAATTTTTTATTTTTATTATTTTTAGGTCCATGTTCAACAACATTTGCCTTTGCCATAGAAATAACCCTTCTTTTTTCTGCATTTCTGTTATCTTTCTCAATTCGGAGCTTAACAACCAACCCTTCAATATTCATTTCATTACATTTATGCTTCAAATAGCTCTTGAAATCTTTCCAAGCAGGAGGCAATTTTTCAATAATTGCAGCCACTTCAAAAGTTTCACTTAGCATTATATTTTATGCAAGGATTTCAGATAATATGATTTGAAGCTGTTGTACTTGACTTATTTCAGTTTTAGAATCCACCATTTTATAGTCTAGGAAGCGATCAACAACAAACTTTTTGGTACCTTCATCCTCAGTTTTATATTTTTGATCTAAGGATACCCATAGCTCCTTGGTTGTTTTCTTTCCTATGTATACATTATACAAGGAATCATTAAGGCCATTCATTACATATTTTTTACATAAAAAATTAGAATGGTGCCATGCATCAATTGCACTTGCAACTTGAACATCCGTTTCATCCTCTTTGGGTTTAAGAGCATCATCCGTCAAGAACCTCACAAGGTTTAACGTGGTCAAGTAAAAGAACATCTTTTGCTACCAACGTTTGAAATTCTAGCCATTGAATTTTTTTGGTCTTTCCACATGATTCACAGGAATTGCCAGAAAGGTTGGTTCCTTCACAGTAGATGTTGCAATAGCAGAAACTGAAACAAGGACATACGGAACTGCATCATTGGTTTCAGTTGCCATCGTAATGATAGTTTGAATCTGTTTTAAGATTGTAACAAAAATCACAGTGAGTTAAACAAACAACAACGTAAAACATCAATTGAAAATCACGAATGAACAACTGAAAAACAGCAGGGAAAAGAAAACTAAAACCAAAAAATAAACATGAGAGCTGCACAAGTCAGTTTTCTTAAAACAGATTTACCACTTACTGCAATGCTTTAGGTTTGAAGGTAACTGTTTCCCAAGATACAACGGGCACAAATTTTTCGTCAAGCACGTATAGATAATTCTAGTTAACCATAGCAACGGCAAACTCGATCAAAAAAGAAGACGAAAGAAGGAGGAAAGAAAAATCGTATGTGCTCTATGTACTGGTTTTAGTGTGTGTGAAAATAGAAGGGAATGTGCCTTTTTATACTCATGTGGGTATGTAACCGCAGTATAAAAATTAAATTTCAAAATTCAATTGTTGTAACAGCCATTGAATTTAAACAATTCAATTTAAAAACGTGCCATGCAAGCTTGGGTGATTTTGGGTTGATATTCGCATATGCAGGACGAGCGAGCGCACACGAGTTCAACCAAATCGGTTATGAATTCGCACCCCTTGAGTATGCGCATGTGGAGAGAGTCTCTATCTTTAAAATTCTTGTTCATGCATGGTTAAGTGTTTATATTTAAACACTAATCCCTTGGCTTCTTTTTCCCATGTAGGATAAGCCTCATTTCTTTTTAAATTTCCAACTTCGAAGGTGAACTTTGAAAGACAATTTCTCATTCACCCAAGCACCATTTTGAGAAAATAAAGATATACTTTTAAAATATTAACGGAACAGAATCCGAACCTCACAAGATTTTCCACTTTCGCTAAATGAGACCCACTCAAAATGTGCCATCAAAATAATATATTGATATGCTAATTTTTCAACAAAGATAGAGGGTTAAAAAATTAATTTAAACAGTGTCCGCCTCTCTATCTTAAAGAAGTTATAATAATATTAACAATAAGCTATTATATGAAATGACTTGTTGGGGGTGAGAGCACTACTCTAATTAAGATCATAGTATCCAAATAAATAATATTATATATACTGAAAGTAACACAAAATTTAGAATAAAAGACAAAAAAAATTCTTATCTTTCTTTATTGTGTAATTAAAATCTTCTAATAATAGTATGCTACTTATTGTGCATGCATCACTGTTGAAAATAAATAGATAAATTCTTTTAACTAAAATGACACATCTTGTTTATAAGCTCACATATCTTTGTCTTTATATTTTAACATACTTAGATTTAATGCCAATCTAAAATTTAAACATATTCAATAAAAATGTACACAAAACACAAAATCTTTAATTGTTCAACATAATAACTCATTATTAACTTGCAAACTAATTATCATTTTTTTGAAAAAAAAAAGTATGAACAGGTCTAAATTAATTTTTAATTTCATAACTCTTCCTTCATTTAAATTAGTTAAAGAAAGTTGTTTAAAATCTACTCAGACAAATTGAACAAATCCAAATTACTTAAGGCTAATGTTGTACAACTCAACTCAACTCAACATTGCATTACACCGCATCTAATTTTTCAGTAGAAGAGATCATCTAGTATCTGAACACCACATTGGGTCTTGATTAATCCAGATTCGAGTAGGGTAAGTGTTGGGGAAAAATTAAGTTTTTAAATTTTTTATAAAACCTTTTAAGGACCGCTCTCATATAATATATAAGAATTTGTATTTTAGAAATCGTATCTTGAAAATCCAAGTTGGCTTTTTCCGCTGAAGTAATTTTAGGCTTCTAGATCACGATCCGCCACCACCACTCCTGTTAGATCACGATCCGTCACCACCACGCTTGTTGGATCACGAACTCTCACCAATGATCTTCCAGGTTATGACTCGGGTTCGATTTGCACTTGACGTGTGGGTGCCTTTATCACTACCAAAGTAACTAGCACGAGAAAATTTTTATCTCAACAATAGAGAGAAAAATCTTATTCTCAAATATGTATCAAGTGGCTTCCTTCTTTTATGTTGAGAAAATAAGCCTTTTATATCTTCCTTTAGTGAAACCCTAGGCTCCAAACCATCAAAAATAAAACTCACATTCTTTCTTTTTCAATAGTGGACCTACCTTATAAAATAACATAAGGCCCCTTGCATATGAGCTAATTAAATGGAGCCTCCCACTAAAAGATATAATTAGGCTTTTGACCCAAATAGCTAGTTATCTTGCTTATTAGTCCAGTAGTGGTGAAGTCAATTAAATGAGCTAACCCGGGGATCATTTGGGAACATACAATAGTGGCTACAATAATTAGGTCTGTAATTAAACTAGCCCAATTATTTAATTCCAAATCTACTCCACTAAAAGATTGGAACTGACTTCCATAATTGTATGCTCGAATCATAATTCGTCCCAAGCCACATTGATTTCTTTACTGTACAATCCTTTGTACCACATCGTTAATTAAATTGATATCTCAATTGTCCAATCAATTTAATAACATCTTATTCCTTGATCCTTACTGGTTTTCTCTAATGATCATTTTCAATATACTAAATATGTTGACACACTCTGACCAGAGACTTCTATGATCAAGTGCCGAAAACCTATCAAGAGATGTGTTGTACAAATTCTATATTGTTAATCTATAACTCCAATACTCATAATAGCTCCCACCAAGATACCGGGTAATCTTGACCACAAGGATGTGTCGTGCCCATTGGTAACTCAAATGGAATAACAATCACAATTATGAAATCATAATTAACTCAAGATTAAGATTACAGTAAAATCAATGCCTATGAGATTTAATAAGTCTGACAGTTATTACAAAGTTAATTAAATCTCATATGTGATCCAGTTCAATGTAGTCGTACTACATCAATAAATTCATACATAATTAAGACAAATCATTCAATGATTTTATTACAGTTTATACCTAAATAAAGTGCCCAACTTTATTTATCAACTGCGAAGTAAATTTATTTAATCATAAGATAACTTGTATTGATGTCTTTTGTGAATCCACATGGTGATCACATAAATACATATAATATGATTAAATGGACTTTAATACAAATATAAATGCAATTAAGATATTTGAATAAAATACTTCATTAATTTTATTAATCAGAAAAAATGTTTATTACAATTAAATAAACACATATGCTTTTAAAGAGCATAATTTCCCAACAATCTCCCACTAGCTCTCAAAGCATATCTAGCATATTGCTCATGCTTTAGGGCTCTAAGTGCAGGTTATAAAGGTTTCCCACTTATGGCCATTGTATAAGATCTGCCATTTAGCATCTAATGCCATTTGGGGTACTGTCATATAACATTTATACACTAGTCCTTTATGAGATGATACTTCCTGTCAATATGTTTTGTTTCTTGTGGTTCCTTGGTTCCTTAGATTGAGCTACCGCACCACCACTATCACAAAATAGTTTTAGGGGTACAGTTACAACAGGTACCACCTCAAGATTTCTTAGGAACTTGCGGAGCCATATAGCTTCTTTTGCAGCTTCAGATGTAGCCACATATTTAGCTTTAGTTATTGAGTCTGTGATATAAGATTGTTTCATACTCATCCAACTAATAGCTCCACTTCCTATTATAAACACATAGCCAGAAGACATTTTTTTAAAATCCTTATCTGACAAAAAATCAGTATAACCCACTAGTATAAGTTCATCACCAGAATACACAAGCATAAAATTTTTAGTTCTTTTCAGATACTTTATAATATGCTTGACTGCAATTCAGTATTGAGATCCAGGATTAAATTAATATCTACTAACCATTCATACCGCAAAACAGATGTCTGGTTTAGTGCCAAGCATGGCATACATAAGACTTCCCACAGCTTCTACATAGGGAACTCGTCTCATTCTCTCTATCTCTTCAGATATTTTAGGTGATTGATCCTTAGAGAATGTAATTCCATGTCTGAATAGTAATAAACCAGTCTTGGAATTTTCCATGCTAAATCTAGCCAATATCTTCTCGATATAGACCGCTTGAGACAAGGTTGAAATTTTATTCTTCCGGTCTCATAGTAACTTGATACCAAGAATATAACTTGTCTCTCCTAGGTCTTTCATATCAAATTGTTTTGCTAACCAAATCTTTATTATAGTCAATGCTCCTATATCGTTTCCAATCATTAGAATATTGTCTACACAAAGAACTAGGAAGGCTGTAAATTTTCCCTGAATTTTCTTGTACACATATGGTTCATCAATATTTTGAATAAATCCAAGCGATTTAATCGCTTGATCAAATCTGATGTTCCATGATTGGGATGCTTACTTCAATGGATCTCTGCAACTTACATACCATGTGTTCTTGGCCTTTTTGTATAAATCTATCTGGTTGCTGCATGTAGATGTTTTCTTCAAGATGCCCGTTAAGAAAGACAGTCTTGACATCTTTGTGCCAAATTTCATAATCTAGCACTGCAGTAATGGAGAGCAGAATCCTGATAGATTTAAGTATAGCAACCGGAAAAAAAGTTTTCTCATAATCGATTCATTCTTTCTGAGTAAACCCTTCGGCTACTAATCTTGCTTTAAATGTTTCCACCCTTCCGTCTTCTTCTCTCTTTCTCTTATAAATCCACTTGCACCCTATAGGTTTTACCCTATTTGGTGTCTCTACAAGTTCCCAGACTTTATTGGAATACATAGATCATATTTCTTGATTCATGGCCATTTTCAAAAATTTAACATCTCTATCTATTAGAGTTTTGTTGTAACTAGTGGGATCTTGTACATGTTTATTTGAGATAGCCTTATAGGGTTCTCCCAAAAGCATGTATCTCGCAAGTAACCTAGTTACCCTCCCACTGCAACGAGGTTCTAAAAGTGATGGTTGTTCAAGGATAATTCTGTGCTGATCAGCTGGTTGTTGTTGTTCTTCCTGTGCTATAACAGGTGTTGAAAGCTGAGCAACAACCTGATCTCTTTTATTGCTCTAGTTTTACCTTACTATTAGGTTATAAGTCAATATATAGTCTTCCTTAAAGAAAGTAAAGAATATTTCTATAAATACATTTCTATGTTGAGGACTATTATTCAAACTTTCCCTTATTCCTTTAAGTTACCTAAAACATGCAAGCTTCTGAACACGAATCCATCTTCTCTATCTCTGATTCTAGTAGAAATACTAGTAAACTCCAAATACGAATGTGTCTCAAACCATGTTTGTGACTTTTTCATAATTTCTTGGAGTAGTAGACACCGAAATAGATGAAACTAAGTTCAACAAAACTTTGTAGTTTCACATACTAGTATCTGGAACAAAAAAGGTAAATGATAAACCACTTAGTATATATCTTGTCTTATCTAAAAGAATCTTGTTTCTCCATTTAATTACACTATTGTATCATAGTGTTCATTGACAAAAAAGAATCTTTTTTATTTGAATGAACCACCACTTTAGCAAGACACCCCCACACTCGTAAGAATTTATAAGAAGGTGCTCTACCTTTCCACAACTTATACGAGATTTTATCTTCTTACTTTCGGGGTATCTTAGTTAATAAATAATTAGCTGACAAAAAAAATTCTCCCTTACCCCAGAACTGATCAACATTGCATTCATCATTTTCTTTAAAGTTCGATTTTTTCGTTTTACAATCCCATTAGATTGAGGTAAATATAGAGTCGTGACTTGATGTATGATTCCACTTTGTTCACATAGTGACTCAAACAGAACAACATACTCACCACCACGGTCACTCCTTAATTCTTTGATTTTTCTATTGAGTTGATTCTCAATTTTATTTTTGTAGAGAATAAATTTTTCTAAAGTTTCATCTTTACTTTTCAACAAATATACATAACAATATTTTGTGCAATCGTCAATAAAGGTAATAAAATATTTATTACCACCTCTTGTTTGAATGGATTTAAAATAACAAATATCACTATGTTTTAAATCAAGTGGTTCGATGTTTCTTTTAATTGTTTAGAAAGATGACCTGGTTAGTTTTGCCTCAACACAAATTTCACATTTATATTTCAAATCAATTTGGAAATTGGGAATATGCTTCATGTTAACTAATTTACGCAAAGAATTAAAATTAACATGTCTTAATCTATCATGCCAAATATTAGAAGACTCAAGCAAATAAGCAGAAGAACTGGCTTTATTGTTAATTTTTGGTTTCAAAGTCATTACATTGAGCTTAAATAGCCCATTATTACCATAACCCTTTCCCACATACGTCTCATTCTTTGACAAAACCACCTATATGACTCAAACACCATTCAGAAATCATGTTTGTTCAACAGTGATCCAGACACCAAGTTCTTTAGAATTTTTGGCACATAAAGCACATTGTTCAAAGTTAGCTCTTTTCTAGAAGTCATCTTCAAAATCACCTTCCCTTGACCCTCAATCTTAAACATAACAGAATTCCCCATGAATAGCTTTTCTCCATTGCTAACTGCTTCAAATGAAGTGAATAACCCTTTGTCCGAGCAAACATGCCTAGTTGCTTCCGTATCAATCCACCATTCTCTCGGATTAGAGCCAACCATATTTACTTATGAAACCACTGCAAAGAGGTTTACGTCTTAAACATGTTGAGTGATGTTTTCCACCACATTCGTCTCTCGCTTCTTTTTAGGCAACCTGCAATCTGAAGCCTTGTGACCCCTCTTATCACAATTAAAACATTTTCCTTGAAACTTTGTTTGCTTCTTGAAAATTCCTTTTTTCAACCCAATTTTTTATTTTTATTATTTTTAGGTCCATGTTCAACAACATTTGCCTTTGCCATAGAAATAACCCTTCTTTTTTCTGCATTTCTGTTATCTTTCTCAATTCGGAGCTTAACAACCAACCCTTCAATATTCATTTCATTACATTTATGCTTCAAATAGCTCTTGAAATCTTTCCAAGCAGGAGGCAATTTTTCAATAATTGCAGCCACTTCAAAAGTTTCACTTAGCATTATATTTTATGCAAGGATTTCAGATAATATGATTTGAAGCTGTTGTACTTGACTTATTTCAGTTTTAGAATCCACCATTTTATAGTCTAGGAAGCGATCAACAACAAACTTTTTGGTACCTTCATCCTCAGTTTTATATTTTTGATCTAAGGATACCCATAGCTCCTTGGTTGTTTTCTTTCCTATGTATACATTATACAAGGAATCATTAAGGCCATTCATTACATATTTTTTACATAAAAAATCAGAATGGTGCCATGCATCAATTGCACTTGCAACTTGAACATCCGTTTCATCCTCTTTGGGTTTAAGAGCATCATCCGTCAAGAACCTCACAAGGTTTAACGTGGTCAAGTAAAAGAACATCTTTTGCTACCAACGTTTGAAATTCTAGCCATTGAATTTTTTTGGTCTTTCCACATGATTCACAGGAATTGCCAGAAAGGTTGGTTCCTTCACAGTAGATGTTGCAATAGCAGAAACTGAAACAAGGACATACGGAACTGCATCATTGGTTTCAGTTGCCGTCGTAATGATAGTTTGAATCTGTTTTAAGATTGTAACAAAAATCACAGTGAGTTAAACAAACAACAACGTAAAACATCAATTGAAAATCACGAATGAACAACTGAAAAACAGCAGGGAAAAGAAAACTAAAACCAAAAAATAAACATGAGAGCTGCACAAGTCAGTTTTCTTAAAACAGATTTACCACTTACTGCAATGCTTTAGGTTTGAAGGTAACTGTTTCCCAAGATACAACGGGCACAAATTTTTCGTCAAGCACGTATAGATAATTCTAGTTAACCATAGCAACGGCAAACTCGATCAAAAAAGAAGACGAAAGAAGGAGGAAAGAAAAATCGTATGTGCTCTATGTACTGGTTTTAGTGTGTGTGAAAATAGAAGGGAATGTGCCTTTTTATACTCATGTGGGTATGTAACCGCAGTATAAAAATTAAATTTCAAAATTCAATTGTTGTAACAGCCATTGAATTTAAACAATTCAATTTAAAAACGTGCCATGCAAGCTTGGGTGATTTTGGGTTGATATTCGCATATGCAGGACGAGCGAGCGCACACGAGTTCAACCAAATCGGTTATGAATTCGCACCCCTTGAGTATGCGCATGTGGAGAGAGTCTCTATCTTTAAAATTCTTGTTCATGCATGGTTAAGTGTTTATATTTAAACACTAATCCCTTGGCTTCTTTTTCCCATGTAGGATAAGCCTCATTTCTTTTTAAATTTCCAACTTCGAAGGTGAACTTTGAAAGACAATTTCTCATTCACCCAAGCACCATTTTGAGAAAATAAAGATATACTTTTAAAATATTAACGGAACAGAATCCGAACCTCACAAGATTTTCCACTTTCGCTAAATGAGACCCACTCAAAATGTGCCATCAAAATAATATATTGATATGCTAATTTTTCAACAAAGATAGAGGGTTAAAAAATTAATTTAAACAGTGTCCGCCTCTCTATCTTAAAGAAGTTATAATAATATTAACAATAAGCTATTATATGAAATGACTTGTTGGGGGTGAGAGCACTACTCTAATTAAGATCATAGTATCCAAATAAATAATATTATATATACTGAAAGTAACACAAAATTTAGAATAAAAGACAAAAAAAATTCTTATCTTTCTTTATTGTGTAATTAAAATCTTCTAATAATAGTATGCTACTTATTGTGCATGCATCACTGTTGAAAATAAATAGATAAATTCTTTTAACTAAAATGACACATCTTGTTTATAAGCTCACATATCTTTGTCTTTATATTTTAACATACTTAGATTTAATGCCAATCTAAAATTTAAACATATTCAATAAAAATGTACACAAAACACAAAATCTTTAATTGTTCAACATAATAACTCATTATTAACTTGCAAACTAATTATCATTTTTTTGAAAAAAAAAAGTATGAACAGGTCTAAATTAATTTTTAATTTCATAACTCTTCCTTCATTTAAATTAGTTAAAGAAAGTTGTTTAAAATCTACTCAGACAAATTGAACAAATCCAAATTACTTAAGGCTAATGTTGTACAACTCAACTCAACTCAACATTGCATTACACCGCATCTAATTTTTCAGTAGAAGAGATCATCTAGTATCTGAACACCACATTGGGTCTTGATTAATCCAGATTCGAGTAGGGTAAGTGTTGGGGAAAAATTAAGTTTTTAAATTTTTTATAAAACCTTTTAAGGACCGCTCTCATATAATATATAAGAATTTGTATTTTAGAAATCGTATCTTGAAAATCCAAGTTGGCTTTTTCCGCTGAAGTAATTTTAGGCTTCTAGATCACGATCCGCCACCACCACTCCTGTTAGATCACGATCCGTCACCACCACGCTTGTTGGATCACGAACTCTCACCAATGATCTTCCAGGTTATGACTCGGGTTCGATTTGCACTTGACGTGTGGGTGCCTTTATCACTACCAAAGTAACTAGCACGAGAAAATTTTTATCTCAACAATAGAGAGAAAAATCTTATTCTCAAATATGTATCAAGTGGCTTCCTTCTTTTATGTTGAGAAAATAAGCCTTTTATATATTCCTTTAGTGAAACCCTAGGCTCCAAACCATCAAAAATAAAACTCACATTCTTTCTTTTTCAATAGTGGACCTACCTTATAAAATAACATAAGGCCCCTTGCATATGAGCTAATTAAATGGAGCCTCCCACTAAAAGATATAATTAGGCTTTTGACCCAAATAGCTAGTTATCTTGCTTATTAGTCCAGTAGTGGTGAAGTCAATTAAATGAGCTAACCCGGGGATCATTTGGGAACATACAATAGTGGCTACAATAATTAGGTCTGTAATTAAACTAGCCCAATTATTTAATTCCAAATCTACTCCACTAAAAGATTGGAACTGACTTCCATAATTGTATGCTCGAATCATAATTCGTCCCAAGCCACATTGATTTCTTTACTGTACAATCCTTTGTACCACATCGTTAATTAAATTGATATCTCAATTGTCCAATCAATTTAATAACATCTTATTCCTTGATCCTTACTGGTTTTCTCTAATGATCATTTTCAATATACTAAATATGTTGACACACTCTGACCAGAGACTTCTATGATCAAGTGCCGAAAACCTATCAAGAGATGTGTTGTACAAATTCTATATTGTTAATCTATAACTCCAATACTCATAATAGCTCCCACCAAGATACCGGGTAATCTTGACCACAAGGATGTGTCGTGCCCATTGGTAACTCAAATGGAATAACAATCACAATTATGAAATCATAATTAACTCAAGATTAAGATTACAGTAAAATCAATGCCTATGAGATTTAATAAGTCTGACAGTTATTACAAAGTTAATTAAATCTCATATGTGATCCAGTTCAATGTAGTCGTACTACATCAATAAATTCATACATAATTAAGACAAATCATTCAATGATTTTATTACAGTTTATACCTAAATAAAGTGCCCAACTTTATTTATCAACTGCGAAGTAAATTTATTTAATCATAAGATAACTTGTATTGATGTCTTTTGTGAATCCACATGGTGATCACATAAATACATATAATATGATTAAATGGACTTTAATACAAATATAAATGCAATTAAGATATTTGAATAAAATACTTCATTAATTTTATTAATCAGAAAAAATGTTTATTACAATTAAATAAACACATATGCTTTTAAAGAGCATAATTTCCCAACAATCTCCCACTAGCTCTCAAAGCATATCTAGCATATTGCTCATGCTTTAGGGCTCTAAGTGCAGGTTATAAAGGTTTCCCACTTATGGCCATTGTATAAGATCTGCCATTTAGCATCTAATGCCATTTGGGGTACTGTCATATAACATTTATACACTAGTCCTTTATGAGATGATACTTCCTGTCAATATGTTTTGTTTCTTGTGGTTCCTTGGTTCCTTAGATTGAGCTACCGCACCACCACTATCACAAAATAGTTTTAGGGGTACAGTTACAACAGGTACCACCTCAAGATTTCTTAGGAACTTGCGGAGCCATATAGCTTCTTTTGCAGCTTCAGATGTAGCCACATATTTAGCTTTAGTTATTGAGTCTGTGATATAAGATTGTTTCATACTCATCCAACTAATAGCTCCACTTCCTATTATAAACACATAGCCAGAAGACATTTTTTTAAAATCCTTATCTGACAAAAAATCAGTATAACCCACTAGTATAAGTTCATCACCAGAATACACAAGCATAAAATTTTTAGTTCTTTTCAGATACTTTATAATATGCTTGACTGCAATTCAGTATTGAGATCCAGGATTAAATTAATATCTACTAACCATTCATACCGCAAAACAGATGTCTGGTTTAGTGCCAAGCATGGCATACATAAGACTTCCCACAGCTTCTACATAGGGAACTCGTCTCATTCTCTCTATCTCTTCAGATATTTTAGGTGATTGATCCTTAGAGAATGTAATTCCATGTCTGAATAGTAATAAACCAGTCTTGGAATTTTCCATGCTAAATCTAGCCAATATCTTCTCGATATAGACCGCTTGAGACAAGGTTGAAATTTTATTCTTCCGGTCTCATAGTAACTTGATACCAAGAATATAACTTGTCTCTCCTAGGTCTTTCATATCAAATTGTTTTGCTAACCAAATCTTTATTATAGTCAATGCTCCTATATCGTTTCCAATCATTAGAATATTGTCTACACAAAGAACTAGGAAGGCTGTAAATTTTCCCTGAATTTTCTTGTACACATATGGTTCATCAATATTTTGAATAAATCCAAGCGATTTAATCGCTTGATCAAATCTGATGTTCCATGATTGGGATGCTTACTTCAATGGATCTCTGCAACTTACATACCATGTGTTCTTGGCCTTTTTGTATAAATCTATCTGGTTGCTGCATGTAGATGTTTTCTTCAAGATGCCCGTTAAGAAAGACAGTCTTGACATCTTTGTGCCAAATTTCATAATCTAGCACTGCAGTAATGGAGAGCAGAATCCTGATAGATTTAAGTATAGCAACCGGAAAAAAAGTTTTCTCATAATCGATTCATTCTTTCTGAGTAAACCCTTCGGCTACTAATCTTGCTTTAAATGTTTCCACCCTTCCGTCTTCTTCTCTCTTTCTCTTATAAATCCACTTGCACCCTATAGGTTTTACCCTATTTGGTGTCTCTACAAGTTCCCAGACTTTATTGGAATACATAGATCATATTTCTTGATTCATGGCCATTTTCAAAAATTTAACATCTCTATCTATTAGAGTTTTGTTGTAACTAGTGGGATCTTGTACATGTTTATTTGAGATAGCCTTATAGGGTTCTCCCAAAAGCATGTATCTCGCAAGTAACCTAGTTACCCTCCCACTGCAACGAGGTTCTAAAAGTGATGGTTGTTCAAGGATAATTCTGTGCTGATCAGCTGGTTGTTGTTGTTCTTCCTGTGCTATAACAGGTGTTGAAAGCTGAGCAACAACCTGATCTCTTTTATTGCTCTAGTTTTACCTTACTATTAGGTTATAAGTCAATATATAGTCTTCCTTAAAGAAAGTAAAGAATATTTCTATAAATACATTTCTATGTTGAGGACTATTATTCAAACTTTCCCTTATTCCTTTAAGTTACCTAAAACATGCAAGCTTCTGAACACGAATCCATCTTCTCTATCTCTGATTCTAGTAGAAATACTAGTAAACTCCAAATACGAATGTGTCTCAAACCATGTTTGTGACTTTTTCATAATTTCTTGGAGTAGTAGACACCGAAATAGATGAAACTAAGTTCAACAAAACTTTGTAGTTTCACATACTAGTATCTGGAACAAAAAAGGTAAATGATAAACCACTTAGTATATATCTTGTCTTATCTAAAAGAATCTTGTTTCTCCATTTAATTACACTATTGTATCATAGTGTTCATTGACAAAAAAGAATCTTTTTTATTTGAATGAACCACCACTTTAGCAAGACACCCCCACACTCGTAAGAATTTATAAGAAGGTGCTCTACCTTTCCACAACTTATACGAGATTTTATCTTCTTACTTTCGGGGTATCTTAGTTAATAAATAATTAGCTGACAAAAAAAATTCTCCCTTACCCCAGAACTGATCAACATTGCATTCATCATTTTCTTTAAAGTTCGATTTTTTCGTTTTACAATCCCATTAGATTGAGGTAAATATAGAGTCGTGACTTGATGTATGATTCCACTTTGTTCACATAGTGACTCAAACAGAACAACATACTCACCACCACGGTCACTCCTTAATTCTTTGATTTTTCTATTGAGTTGATTCTCAATTTTATTTTTGTAGAGAATAAATTTTTCTAAAGTTTCATCTTTACTTTTCAACAAATATACATAACAATATTTTGTGCAATCGTCAATAAAGGTAATAAAATATTTATTACCACCTCTTGTTTGAATGGATTTAAAATAACAAATATCACTATGTTTTAAATCAAGTGGTTCGATGTTTCTTTTAATTGTTTAGAAAGATGACCTGGTTAGTTTTGCCTCAACACAAATTTCACATTTATATTTCAAATCAATTTGGAAATTGGGAATATGCTTCATGTTAACTAATTTACGCAAAGAATTAAAATTAACATGTCTTAATCTATCATGCCAAATATTAGAAGACTCAAGCAAATAAGCAGAAGAACTGGCTTTATTGTTAATTTTTGGTTTCAAAGTCATTACATTGAGCTTAAATAGCCCATTATTACCATAACCCTTTCCCACATACGTCTCATTCTTTGACAAAACCACCTATATGACTCAAACACCATTCAGAAATCATGTTTGTTCAACAGTGATCCAGACACCAAGTTCTTTAGAATTTTTGGCACATAAAGCACATTGTTCAAAGTTAGCTCTTTTCTAGAAGTCATCTTCAAAATCACCTTCCCTTGACCCTCAATCTTAAACATAACAGAATTCCCCATGAATAGCTTTTCTCCATTGCTAACTGCTTCAAATGAAGTGAATAACCCTTTGTCCGAGCAAACATGCCTAGTTGCTTCCGTATCAATCCACCATTCTCTCGGATTAGAGCCAACCATATTTACTTATGAAACCACTGCAAAGAGGTTTACGTCTTAAACATGTTGAGTGATGTTTTCCACCACATTCGTCTCTCGCTTCTTTTTAGGCAACCTGCAATCTGAAGCCTTGTGACCCCTCTTATCACAATTAAAACATTTTCCTTGAAACTTTGTTTGCTTCTTGAAAATTCCTTTTTTCAACCCAATTTTTTATTTTTATTATTTTTAGGTCCATGTTCAACAACATTTGCCTTTGCCATAGAAATAACCCTTCTTTTTTCTGCATTTCTGTTATCTTTCTCAATTCGGAGCTTAACAACCAACCCTTCAATATTCATTTCATTACATTTATGCTTCAAATAGCTCTTGAAATCTTTCCAAGCAGGAGGCAATTTTTCAATAATTGCAGCCACTTCAAAAGTTTCACTTAGCATTATATTTTATGCAAGGATTTCAGATAATATGATTTGAAGCTGTTGTACTTGACTTATTTCAGTTTTAGAATCCACCATTTTATAGTCTAGGAAGCGATCAACAACAAACTTTTTGGTACCTTCATCCTCAGTTTTATATTTTTGATCTAAGGATACCCATAGCTCCTTGGTTGTTTTCTTTCCTATGTATACATTATACAAGGAATCATTAAGGCCATTCATTACATATTTTTTACATAAAAAATCAGAATGGTGCCATGCATCAATTGCACTTGCAACTTGAACATCCGTTTCATCCTCTTTGGGTTTAAGAGCATCATCCGTCAAGAACCTCACAAGGTTTAACGTGGTCAAGTAAAAGAACATCTTTTGCTACCAACGTTTGAAATTCTAGCCATTGAATTTTTTTGGTCTTTCCACATGATTCACAGGAATTGCCAGAAAGGTTGGTTCCTTCACAGTAGATGTTGCAATAGCAGAAACTGAAACAAGGACATACGGAACTGCATCATTGGTTTCAGTTGCCATCGTAATGATAGTTTGAATCTGTTTTAAGATTGTAACAAAAATCACAGTGAGTTAAACAAACAACAACGTAAAACATCAATTGAAAATCACGAATGAACAACTGAAAAACAGCAGGGAAAAGAAAACTAAAACCAAAAAATAAACATGAGAGCTGCACAAGTCAGTTTTCTTAAAACAGATTTACCACTTACTGCAATGCTTTAGGTTTGAAGGTAACTGTTTCCCAAGATACAACGGGCACAAATTTTTCGTCAAGCACGTATAGATAATTCTAGTTAACCATAGCAACGGCAAACTCGATCAAAAAAGAAGACGAAAGAAGGAGGAAAGAAAAATCGTATGTGCTCTATGTACTGGTTTTAGTGTGTGTGAAAATAGAAGGGAATGTGCCTTTTTATACTCATGTGGGTATGTAACCGCAGTATAAAAATTAAATTTCAAAATTCAATTGTTGTAACAGCCATTGAATTTAAACAATTCAATTTAAAAACGTGCCATGCAAGCTTGGGTGATTTTGGGTTGATATTCGCATATGCAGGACGAGCGAGCGCACACGAGTTCAACCAAATCGGTTATGAATTCGCACCCCTTGAGTATGCGCATGTGGAGAGAGTCTCTATCTTTAAAATTCTTGTTCATGCATGGTTAAGTGTTTATATTTAAACACTAATCCCTTGGCTTCTTTTTCCCATGTAGGATAAGCCTCATTTCTTTTTAAATTTCCAACTTCGAAGGTGAACTTTGAAAGACAATTTCTCATTCACCCAAGCACCATTTTGAGAAAATAAAGATATACTTTTAAAATATTAACGGAACAGAATCCGAACCTCACAAGATTTTCCACTTTCGCTAAATGAGACCCACTCAAAATGTGCCATCAAAATAATATATTGATATGCTAATTTTTCAACAAAGATAGAGGGTTAAAAAATTAATTTAAACAGTGTCCGCCTCTCTATCTTAAAGAAGTTATAATAATATTAACAATAAGCTATTATATGAAATGACTTGTTGGGGGTGAGAGCACTACTCTAATTAAGATCATAGTATCCAAATAAATAATATTATATATACTGAAAGTAACACAAAATTTAGAATAAAAGACAAAAAAAATTCTTATCTTTCTTTATTGTGTAATTAAAATCTTCTAATAATAGTATGCTACTTATTGTGCATGCATCACTGTTGAAAATAAATAGATAAATTCTTTTAACTAAAATGACACATCTTGTTTATAAGCTCACATATCTTTGTCTTTATATTTTAACATACTTAGATTTAATGCCAATCTAAAATTTAAACATATTCAATAAAAATGTACACAAAACACAAAATCTTTAATTGTTCAACATAATAACTCATTATTAACTTGCAAACTAATTATCATTTTTTTGAAAAAAAAAAGTATGAACAGGTCTAAATTAATTTTTAATTTCATAACTCTTCCTTCATTTAAATTAGTTAAAGAAAGTTGTTTAAAATCTACTCAGACAAATTGAACAAATCCAAATTACTTAAGGCTAATGTTGTACAACTCAACTCAACTCAACATTGCATTACACCGCATCTAATTTTTCAGTAGAAGAGATCATCTAGTATCTGAACACCACATTGGGTCTTGATTAATCCAGATTCGAGTAGGGTAAGTGTTGGGGAAAAATTAAGTTTTTAAATTTTTTATAAAACCTTTTAAGGACCGCTCTCATATAATATATAAGAATTTGTATTTTAGAAATCGTATCTTGAAAATCCAAGTTGGCTTTTTCCGCTGAAGTAATTTTAGGCTTCTAGATCACGATCCGCCACCACCACTCCTGTTAGATCACGATCCGTCACCACCACGCTTGTTGGATCACGAACTCTCACCAATGATCTTCCAGGTTATGACTCGGGTTCGATTTGCACTTGACGTGTGGGTGCCTTTATCACTACCAAAGTAACTAGCACGAGAAAATTTTTATCTCAACAATAGAGAGAAAAATCTTATTCTCAAATATGTATCAAGTGGCTTCCTTCTTTTATGTTGAGAAAATAAGCCTTTTATATCTTCCTTTAGTGAAACCCTAGGCTCCAAACCATCAAAAATAAAACTCACATTCTTTCTTTTTCAATAGTGGACCTACCTTATAAAATAACATAAGGCCCCTTGCATATGAGCTAATTAAATGGAGCCTCCCACTAAAAGATATAATTAGGCTTTTGACCCAAATAGCTAGTTATCTTGCTTATTAGTCCAGTAGTGGTGAAGTCAATTAAATGAGCTAACCCGGGGATCATTTGGGAACATACAATAGTGGCTACAATAATTAGGTCTGTAATTAAACTAGCCCAATTATTTAATTCCAAATCTACTCCACTAAAAGATTGGAACTGACTTCCATAATTGTATGCTCGAATCATAATTCGTCCCAAGCCACATTGATTTCTTTACTGTACAATCATTTGTACCACATCGTTAATTAAATTGATATCTCAATTGTCCAATCAATTTAATAACATCTTATTCCTTGATCCTTACTGGTTTTCTCTAATGATCATTTTCAATATACTAAATATGTTGACACACTCTGACCAGAGACTTCTATGATCAAGTGCCGAAAACCTATCAAGAGATGTGTTGTACAAATTCTATATTGTTAATCTATAACTCCAATACTCATAATAGCTCCCACCAAGATACCGGGTAATCTTGACCACAAGGATGTGTCGTGCCCATTGGTAACTCAAATGGAATAACAATCACAATTATGAAATCATAATTAACTCAAGATTAAGATTACAGTAAAATCAATGCCTATGAGATTTAATAAGTCTGACAGTTATTACAAAGTTAATTAAATCTCATATGTGATCCAGTTCAATGTAGTCGTACTACATCAATAAATTCATACATAATTAAGACAAATCATTCAATGATTTTATTACAGTTTATACCTAAATAAAGTGCCCAACTTTATTTATCAACTGCGAAGTAAATTTATTTAATCATAAGATAACTTGTATTGATGTCTTTTGTGAATCCACATGGTGATCACATAAATACATATAATATGATTAAATGGACTTTAATACAAATATAAATGCAATTAAGATATTTGAATAAAATACTTCATTAATTTTATTAATCAGAAAAAATGTTTATTACAATTAAATAAACACATATGCTTTTAAAGAGCATAATTTCCCAACAATCTCCCACTAGCTCTCAAAGCATATCTAGCATATTGCTCATGCTTTAGGGCTCTAAGTGCAGGTTATAAAGGTTTCCCACTTATGGCCATTGTATAAGATCTGCCATTTAGCATCTAATGCCATTTGGGGTACTGTCATATAACATTTATACACTAGTCCTTTATGAGATGATACTTCCTGTCAATATGTTTTGTTTCTTGTGGTTCCTTGGTTCCTTAGATTGAGCTACCGCACCACCACTATCACAAAATAGTTTTAGGGGTACAGTTACAACAGGTACCACCTCAAGATTTCTTAGGAACTTGCGGAGCCATATAGCTTCTTTTGCAGCTTCAGATGTAGCCACATATTTAGCTTTAGTTATTGAGTCTGTGATATAAGATTGTTTCATACTCATCCAACTAATAGCTCCACTTCCTATTATAAACACATAGCCAGAAGACATTTTTTTAAAATCCTTATCTGACAAAAAATCAGTATAACCCACTAGTATAAGTTCATCACCAGAATACACAAGCATAAAATTTTTAGTTCTTTTCAGATACTTTATAATATGCTTGACTGCAATTCAGTATTGAGATCCAGGATTAAATTAATATCTACTAACCATTCATACCGCAAAACAGATGTCTGGTTTAGTGCCAAGCATGGCATACATAAGACTTCCCACAGCTTCTACATAGGGAACTCGTCTCATTCTCTCTATCTCTTCAGATATTTTAGGTGATTGATCCTTAGAGAATGTAATTCCATGTCTGAATAGTAATAAACCAGTCTTGGAATTTTCCATGCTAAATCTAGCCAATATCTTCTCGATATAGACCGCTTGAGACAAGGTTGAAATTTTATTCTTCCGGTCTCATAGTAACTTGATACCAAGAATATAACTTGTCTCTCCTAGGTCTTTCATATCAAATTGTTTTGCTAACCAAATCTTTATTATAGTCAATGCTCCTATATCGTTTCCAATCATTAGAATATTGTCTACACAAAGAACTAGGAAGGCTGTAAATTTTCCCTGAATTTTCTTGTACACATATGGTTCATCAATATTTTGAATAAATCCAAGCGATTTAATCGCTTGATCAAATCTGATGTTCCATGATTGGGATGCTTACTTCAATGGATCTCTGCAACTTACATACCATGTGTTCTTGGCCTTTTTGTATAAATCTATCTGGTTGCTGCATGTAGATGTTTTCTTCAAGATGCCCGTTAAGAAAGACAGTCTTGACATCTTTGTGCCAAATTTCATAATCTAGCACTGCAGTAATGGAGAGCAGAATCCTGATAGATTTAAGTATAGCAACCGGAAAAAAAGTTTTCTCATAATCGATTCATTCTTTCTGAGTAAACCCTTCGGCTACTAATCTTGCTTTAAATGTTTCCACCCTTCCGTCTTCTTCTCTCTTTCTCTTATAAATCCACTTGCACCCTATAGGTTTTACCCTATTTGGTGTCTCTACAAGTTCCCAGACTTTATTGGAATACATAGATCATATTTCTTGATTCATGGCCATTTTCAAAAATTTAACATCTCTATCTATTAGAGTTTTGTTGTAACTAGTGGGATCTTGTACATGTTTATTTGAGATAGCCTTATAGGGTTCTCCCAAAAGCATGTATCTCGCAAGTAACCTAGTTACCCTCCCACTGCAACGAGGTTCTAAAAGTGATGGTTGTTCAAGGATAATTCTGTGCTGATCAGCTGGTTGTTGTTGTTCTTCCTGTGCTATAACAGGTGTTGAAAGCTGAGCAACAACCTGATCTCTTTTATTGCTCTAGTTTTACCTTACTATTAGGTTATAAGTCAATATATAGTCTTCCTTAAAGAAAGTAAAGAATATTTCTATAAATACATTTCTATGTTGAGGACTATTATTCAAACTTTCCCTTATTCCTTTAAGTTACCTAAAACATGCAAGCTTCTGAACACGAATCCATCTTCTCTATCTCTTATTCTAGTAGAAATACTAGTAAACTCCAAATACGAATGTGTCTCAAACCATGTTTGTGACTTTTTCATAATTTCTTGGAGTAGTAGACACCGAAATAGATGAAACTAAGTTCAACAAAACTTTGTAGTTTCACATACTAGTATCTGGAACAAAAAAGGTAAATGATAAACCACTTAGTATATATCTTGTCTTATCTAAAAGAATCTTGTTTCTCCATTTAATTACACTATTGTATCATAGTGTTCATTGACAACCAATAATGCTTGAATTCTCCACAGAGATATTCTTTGTTTCGATCATATCGAAGTTCTTTTATGTTCATATCTAATTGCTTTTGTCTTATCCACATACTCTTTTGAATTTAAAAAGCAATGGAATCATGACGCATTTAGACAAACATAAATTAAATGTATATTCATCAACAAGATTGATAGAATACTCATAACCTCTTATAACATGTAAACTGATTAGTCCGTATACATTTGTATACGCTAAATCATCAAATACAATGTTATGCTTTTAGCCCAAAAAGAGCATCCTTGTCATATTACTTTTCTAAATAAGATTTATAGAGTTACAATGATCAATCTTAATAGGCCAACGAGTCTATCATTAATCATTCTCTTAAAATCTTATTATAGTTTATATGACTTAGGCATAAATATCAGAGGTAATTTTGATTTGAAGAAACATTTCTTTTCTAAGATAAATGCATATACTCTTTATCATTATATCTTGCTTTGAATAGATCAATAGACTTATATGATATTAATTGTCTTTATAAATAACCAAAATAAATGATAAACAGAGGATTCAAAAATAACAGTGTACTCCTGTTTCTTAAAACAAGCCACCGAAATTAAATTCCTCTAATATTTTGAAAACTAAAGACAGATATCAGAACTAAAGTCTTGTACAATTGATCTAGTCTTTCAATTGATATAAACTAGCATGTCCTCAACTGTTGTTTGAAGCTTTCTTCACTTAATCTCTTGGTTTCCTGAAAACCAAATAAATGAATTACAAATAAGATTAGTTATCTCAGAATTCATCATTGTAAGAATCAATAGAAATCTGAACTAATTAGGAAGCTTAAAGATTTCCTATACCTGATTTTAATAATCTTAGGACAATTTTTCTTCCAGTGACCCTTCTGTCCACATTTGTAACACTTGTCTTTTGGCTTGCCACTTTTTTTAGTGGATAGTTTGTCGATCCCCACTCTTGCTTGCTCATTCTTGTCTTTCGACTTAAACCTTGAAGAGAATTCCTTTTCAGGAAGTTTTCTGCTATGATGAAATTCTTCCATAGCATGTAGTTCGTGCATTAATTCAATTAAGGTCATATCTTTATTGTTTAAGATATAGCTAACCTTAAACTCTTTGAATGTATCAGGTAAAGATTCAATCACAATGTTAATCTTTGATTTATCATTGATTTGAACACCATGAATCTCTACCTCATTTAAGTAGTCCATCATTTTGAGGACATGATCACGAGTTTTTGTGCCCTCTTCCATCTTAGTATCCGTAATACGTTTTAATGTTGCTTTTCTGGCAAAGTGGGTATTTTGCCCAAACATTTGATGAAGACTAGCCACTATTTTAGTGGTTGTTTCCATACTTCGATATTTCTTATGCAGTTCCACAGAAATCGAAGTCAATATATAGCGCTTAGCCATTTTATTAGCTTCGCACCATTTCTCATAAGGCTCCCTCTGATTTCTATAATCGTATAACGATGATTCAGGAGGGCAAGGCTGGGTCAACACATATTTGCTTCCCTTAGTAGTGAGAATATTAAATAGATTGCGTTTCCAATCTAAATAATTTTCACCAGTGAATTCATTTGTAACAAGGATAAATAATAATCGGTTGATGGAAGACATTTTCTGAAAAACAAAACAAAATAAACATGCATAAATATTTTGAAACTCAATTCACAATAAATGACAAAAATACAAAAAATCATAAATGCATTTTAATTTATTGTAACGATAATCTAGTACCACTTTGACAAGCTATCCATTGGGGAAGTCATGTCTACACTTACTAGACCCAATTATGCATTAGATTATTTACTTTCATGTAGAGACATGATAAATAATTATCGTTATCTTTTTGGGCCTTACTTTGTTAACAGAACTTCGTTGGGAAGGTTAATAACAAATTTTAGTTGAGTGTATAACCATTATTTCAATCTACGTATTTTTCATATCAATAGTCACCGTTGGGGCGAACAATTGATTGAAAAATATTTCAACTTTATCTTTGAAGAAGTTCATCAAATAAAATATCTTATATATTCCCTCCGTATGGAGCATCACCGTATCATGAAGTCGAGGTATATATATAATTTTATTATTGAACTAATAATGGAGCCCGTGGGAAAAATTATCTTGAATTTTCCCTCTCCCACTCAATATTTTAAAATTGATTTTTCCTTTTAAATATACATATTGTTAATTGCATGCTTCCTATAATATTATCTAGATGATATTATATATTATTAAGCATTTGCAAATTTCAAACAATATAATGAAATTCATAATTAATGAATGACATGTATCATTATGCATAGAGTGGCACTGCCTATTTTATATGACATGTTATCATAGCATGTTATCATCCAAAACATAACATATAGAAAAAAAATTAAATAATCTTAATTCATGGCTTTCCTAATAATGAAAAATACATTAACCCTAAGCTTAATCTTCATTGGGCTTCTTGTCAATGTCATCTTCCATAAGTTGTCTTTCTTAATGGACTAGGGGAAATTAGGCTTTTGAAATTTATAATTGGTCCAATTTTATTTTTGAAAAGAAATAAATAAAAAAAATTTTTTAAATAAAACTTTTGGACCAAAAATAAATTTAATGTATTTAATTTTATCTATGTATTTTTAATCCATTAAGCCCAATTGAAATTGGGCATAAAACTAGGATTCATTAAGCCCAAAATCGTTTTTGGACTTAAATGTAAAAACTTAAAATGTATATACCCAAAGAAAAACTTATGAAACTATAGGGTCCTTCATGATAAAAACCATGAAAAACCTAAAATCATATTTTTCTTTCTTTCTTTTTCCCCAGCCGACCTCCAACGCCAAACCACCCGCCGCTGCATCGCTTGAAACTCACCAAGCTCACGTGTGCCAGCAGCCTGCGCCCGCGCGTGTTGCGTGGCCAGCAGCCTGTGCTAACGCGCGCTGCACACACAAGCCACGCTTCCCGCGTGTGCTGGCTGCTGCACCCTGTTGCTGCGCGCGTGCTGCTGGCTCCAGCACGTTTTCGCAATTTTCCAGCAAGCTTCCAGCAAGTTTCCGTAACTTTCCAGTACTGAATTACAAATTTCCTATACCAATTTTAGCTTACAAAATTTCTATTAGTGTAAAATAAATCAGGAGGGAATTTTGGTGATAAAAACCCACCCCTCTTGTTACAGATCCAAACGGAAAAATACAACGAAAAATTTAACCATGAATTAAAACAAACCAAAACATGCTTTATTCATATATTAAACAATAAATATATATTTGAATAAATTGTGCCACTTAAATACATAAATTTCAAGAATGATTTCATACGAAATTCTTATATATTAATATGAGATGGCTCTGATACTAATTGTTGGGGAAAAATTAGGTTTTTAAATTTTTTATAAAACCTTTTAAGAACCGCTCTCATATAATATATAAGAATTTGTATTCTAGAAATCGTACCTTGAAAATCCGAGTTGGTTTTTTCCGATGAAGTAATTTAGGCTCCTAGATCACGATCCGCCACCACCACTCCTGTTAGATCACGATCCGTCACCACCACGCTTGTTGGATCACGAACTCTCACCAATGATCTTCCAGGTTATGACTCGGGTTCGATTTGCACTTGACGTGTGGGTGCCTTTATCACTACCAAAGTAACTAGCACGAGAAAATTTTTATCTCAACAATAGAGAGAAAAATCTTATTCTCAGATATGTATCAAGTGGCTTCCTTCTTTTCTGTTGAGAAAATAAGCCTTTTATATCTCCCTTTAGTGAAACTCTAGGCTCCAAACCATCAAAAATAAAACTCACATTCTTTCTTTTTCAATAGGGGACCTACCTTATAAAATAACATAAGGCCCCTTGCACATGAGCTAATTAAATAGAGCCTTTCACTAAAAGATATAATTAGGCTTTTGACCCAAATAGCTAGTTATCTTGCTTATTAATCCAGTAGTGGTGAAATCAATTAAATAAGGTAACCCGGGAATCATTTGGGAACATACAATAGTGGCTAAAATAATTAGGCCTGTAATTAAACTAGCCCAATTATTTAATTTCAAATCTACTCCACTAAAAGATTGGAACTGACTTCCATAATTGTATACTCGAATCATAATTCGTCTCAAGCCAGATTTATCTTCAATTTACTTTCACCGTTTCAATTCCAATTTTAAAATTTATTCTCGCCATTTCAATTCCAATTTTAGGATAATCCAAATCATTTTCACCACAAATCCAACCACCCATTTACAAAATTAATTATACACACAATTAAAATCCACCTCCTCGTGGGATCGACACTCGTCATCATTTGTTTATTCTACAATAGATTCGTACGCTTTCGAGTTCAATAAAATTTGCACAACAAGTTTTTAGCGCCGTTGTTGAGGACGTTATTTCAATTCATAAAATTAATTTTTGTGAATAATTTCTTTTATTTGTTTTCTTATATTTTTTATTAATAAAAGAAAAAAAGTGAATCTACTTTTAAAGTTTAGTATTTCTTTTCTTTTTCTCTTCTTTAAAATTCTGTAATTTATTTTTCTTTGTAAATCTTTTTTATTTTATTAATTTATTTTTAGTTAATTTATTTCACGTATTTGTTTTTGTGTATTTTTATAGAAAGGTTTTAACAACGTGATAAGGTTAGTATCGTAATTTCTCTCTCTTCTTTATTTTTATTTGTTTTGTTCCCATCTTTATTTTTATTTTATTTGTTTTGCATGCATGGTCGAAGGTCGTTATTACCTAATCTTGAACCTATAGACCTTAAACTTGAGAAAACACTTCACACACACAAACAAGTTAAAAATAAAATAGATTTGTAACCACAAAAGAGGTCATTTAAGGATTACTTCAGTCCTTCAACTAATTTGAGCACATCATGTATAAGATACCCAAATGTAGCTGCTAGGAGTTTTGAACTAAAACCTAGTGTGCTAAAAATTCTCCCAACATTCTATGGCCTAGAAAATGAGGACCCATATAATCATTTGAATGATTTTCATGCTATTTGTCCAACATTTAAATATAAGAATTTTTTAGATGATGATGATGTTAAACTCAGATTATTCCCATTTTCTTTAAATGATAGAGCTTGTTCATGACTTAATACATTGCCTGCCAATAGCATTACATCATGGGAATAAATGGTAACCAAATTTTTGAATAAATTTTTCCCAGTGCATAAAATCAATGTTATTCGCAGAAAAATTTCAGAGTTTACACAGAGAGAAGACGAGCAGTTTTTCGAAACATGGGAGCGAGTCAATGGGCTACTCTTGAAGTGTCCACATAATGCGTACGAGAAATGACACCAATGCCAATACTTTGGAGGGATTATTGCCGAATGTGCAAAAATGGCTAATGGCAACAAGTGGAGGAGAGCTAATGTCAAAAAGTGCATCAGAAATTTGGGAATTCTTCCAGTGACAAGCGGATAATTCCCAACAACGGAGTCGATCACTCAGGAATACTAGAAAAATTAAGGGAGTAAATGAGATTCACATTGGCGAGTCAAGTTCAGAAATTAAAGAAGTCAAAGAGATAATTAAAGGTCTCTCTCGACAAATAGCATCGTAATCGACTGCTAAATCAACAGAGCCACATAACCATGACTCATACTCATATCAAGCCAATGCCATAGGTGCAATGAGAAAACCATCGAATTACAACCCATACTCCAACACATATAACCCTAGATGGAGAGACCACCCTAATTTTTCATGGTCTCAAGGACTCCAACAGAATGGACCAGCAGCTCTAGTTCCACCAATTCCACAAAATCCTCAAACCTCTCAGCCCCCATTTAGACCATACAATTAAAATTAGAACTACTCACAACCCAGATCATGAGAGGATCCATTCCAAAATTTAAAGAATGTTACTCACTCCACAATTGAGCAACAGAACCGCACCATTGATGGACTACAAAATGAGTTGAGAGCATGCTTCAACTCACAAGCTCAATTAATTTCAAGCCTCGAAAAGATGGTGGGACAACTTGCTTCTTCAGTTCAGACCTTGGCAATGACTGTTGAGAAAGACAAGTTTCCAAGTCAACCAATGCTTAATCCTAAAGGAGTACATGAAGTAAGTATCAGTCCACCACAGCAGCATGGAGAGGTCAAAGCAGTCATGACCTTGCGAAAAAAAAGAAGTCGATAACAAAATGGAGATATCGGTGACAAAAGAAAATCAAATTGTACTTGGAATGTTGAGGACTCATCATCGGAGGAGAAAGAAGAAATTAACCCACGGGAATATGTTCCCAAAACTCCATTTCCTCAGAGATTAGCGCAATGAAAGAAGGGAAAATCCACAGGTGAGATTCTCGAAATCTTCAAACAGGTAAGTGTTAACATCCCTTTATTTGATGTTATAAAACAAGTTATATCTTATGCCAAGTTTCTTAAAGACCTTTGTACTAAAAAGAGAAATATTCATATTCAAAAGAATGCATTTTTAACAGAAAACGTTAGTTCTATACTCCAACATAAAATTCCTTTAAAATGTAAAGACCCAGACTCCCCCACAATCTCATGTAGCATAGGGAACCACACAATTGAGAATGCTTTGTTGGATTTAGGAGCTAGTGTAAATCTATTGCCTTACTCAGTATTTTTGAAACTTAGTCTTGGAGAATTACACCCAACTCCAGTGGTGTTACAACTTACAGATCGATCCACGAAAATATCTTGTGGTATTGTGGAGGACGTGCTTCTCCAGGTAGACAAGTTTTATTTTCCTGTTGACTTCATTGTAATTGACATTCAACCAATACAGAATTCAAGGAAGCACATCCCAATTATTCTAGGCCGACCTTTCTTGGCAAATGTGGAAGCTCACATTCAATGCAGGACCAGAAATATGCAGTTGTCCTTCGGCAACATGACTATAGATCTGAACATCTTCAACATTGTCAAACAACCTCATAATGCAGATGATGGAATTATTGATGTGGATTTAATAGAAACAATAGTTGATAACACTTTTCTTTCAAACCTTAGCGATGATCTTTTACAAACATGTTTAACTCACTTTGGTTTGGATTTTGATATTGACAGATCGTTCGATTAGGTCAACGCCCTACTTAACTCAGCACCATCCATGGACACTAATAAATGGAAGTCAAAAGTTGAACAACTAGCACCGTCAAAGAAGAAACTAATCCCATTATCAGGGTCACCACCGAAACTCGAGCTCAAACCATTGCCCAACACTTTGGAATATGCATTTTTGAGAGAAAAAAGTACTCTACCAATAATCATCTTTACATCTCTAAATGACGAACAAAAAAATAAGTTGTTGGATGTTTTAAAAGAGCACAAAAGAGCATTAGGATGAACCATAGCAGACATTAAAAGTATTAACCTAGTAGACTGCATGCATTACATTCACCTTGATGAAAATGCTAAATCTTCTAGGGAAATACAACGTTGGTTAAATCTTAATATGAAAGAAATTGTTAGAACAGAAGTCCTTAAGCTATTAGACGCAAGTATCATTTACCCAATTTTTGATAGTTCATGGGTCAGTCATGTATAATTTATCCCCAAAAGGTCAAGAGTCACAGTAGTTACGAATGTTGATAATGAACTGATACCCACTAGAGTGACTACAGGATGACGTGTATGCATTAACTATAGAAAGTTGAATTCTGTCATACGTAAATACCATTTTTCTTTACCATTTATTGATCAAATGCTTGATAAATTAGTAGGCCATGAATTTTATTGCTTTCTAGATGGCTACTGAGGATATAATCAGATTCTCATAGCACCAAAAGATCAAGAGAATACCGTTTTCACTTGCCCTTTTGGCACTTTTACATATAGAAGGATGCCATTTGGATTATTTAATACACCTGCTACATTTTAACGATGCATGTTAAGCATTTTTTCTGATATAGTTGAACGATTTCTTGAAGTCTTTAGTGACTCGTTTGATCAATATTTACATCATCTAACACTAGTTCTGCAGAGATATATCAAGAAGAACTTGATCTTAAATTGGGAGAAGTGTCATTTTATGGTAAAACAAAGTATCATTCTCGGTTACATCATTTCAAGCAAAGGTATTGAGGTTGACAAAGCCAAGGTGGATCTCATTTCTAATCTTCCTCCACCCAAAACAGTTAGAGAAATAAGATCTTTCCTTGGGCATGTTGGTTTCTATAGACGTTTCATTAAAGATTTTAGCAAAGTTTCTAGACCCTTATGCAATTTACTTGCTAATGATGTACCTTTTATATTTACTGATTCATGTCTTATGGCTTTTGAAAAATTAAAGCAATTGTTGACATCATCACCTATCATTCACCCCCAAACTGGAGCTTACCATTTGAGCTCATGTGTGATGCATCTGATTATGCAATAAGAGCAGTATTAGAACAAAGAATTGATCGAATTCCCCACGTTATTTACTATACGAGTACGACATTGAATGATGCACAGTTGAACTATTTATGCACAGTTGAACGATAGAAGGTCATCAAAAGTATCAAAGCCAAACACTACGTATGAAGGTTACATGTGAAGCATAATGGAATTATGCATGCAACATGCAAGAAGCATATCAAACGGTGCATGGAATTATGCATACAGCATGCAAGTAGCTAAATGATAAGTCTGGAGCAAAAGGATAAGGCTGAAGCAATCTTCATGAGATCGTTGCCGACTTGGTGGAGAATCATTATTGATTTATTTTAATCTGTTACCCGACTAGTTAGGATATTTAGTTAGTTATTGAGTCAAGATTGTTATCTTAGCCTTCAATTTTGGCTCTTTGGTTGAGTTGTTTTGTTGTATTTCTTTTACTATAAATAAGCTCCAGTACTCATGAATAAAGGAAGTGAATTATTCAACTTCAACTTGTGTGGTTGTTCTTACCTTAAACATAACAACTATTATTAACGCTTTAACTAAGACCTTTAACAACTATGGTGGTATTACTATATTACTTCTCCTAGCTACTCTACATTTCTTAATTTCTTGATTTTAGCTTTGGAATTCAGACCATGGACACGTTATAGAAGCTTGCAAAGATAGCTTGAAGAAGCTTCGGCTTGAGTATTTGGACCTTTACCAAGTTCATTTTCCCATGGCCTCTAGGCACCCCGGTATATATTAGTATATATTTCAACCTCTTTGAATAAGATGTAATCATCTTAAAGAGTCACAACTGCCATGGTCTAAGTAAAATACTAGTGGTCATTATGTATTTAAGAATAAATCTCAATCATACACTATGATTTATGAAAGCGAGGCACCAAATTTTTAAAAAGTTCAAGAGAGCTTAAATCAGAATGATTAGGAACAACAACAGAGAGAATTTCTAATTAAAATGAAACATTTGCTCAATCCTACTTGAACTTTTTTGTCACTTAATTCTTGCATGGCGGGAATTGGAACAACGGGAAGCACTTTGACTGAAGATAGGGTGCTGGATATTGACCCAACCATTTACCTGGAAACCACCTGGCATGACATGGAAAAACTGGTTTCCATGGGTTTAATTCGCAGCATTGGCATCAGGTTTATCTTATTTAATTTTCATGCAATGATGGATGCCCTAGAACTGAGCCTAAAACTTTTTACACATAATGACTATGAATAAAGTCACTTATGCTATTCCTTTGCAAAGAATAAGTGTGCCTTTGCATTGTTGAAGATATTTTTAAGCGCGTACCACAACCCAGATTAATCTCTGTTTGCATCAAGTCGACCCATAAGAGATAAAATACTGGCTAAAATGGTGACTCCATACAGATTGAAGTCATCTTTGTTACTCTCAAGAATGAATGAGATCATATTTATGATCAATTCTCAAATTAATAATAATTTTCTTTATGTTGTAGCCAACATGTGCTTGACTGCCTGGTTGACTTCGGCTTTACATACTTCCGAAATTTTCTAGGCCTTGATTACATATTTCCAAAAAAATGGGCGAGCCTGACATGTCATGAGTCCAACATGAAAGATATCGAGCCGGCACAGAATAAAAGTGGGAATGGGCCTGAGCCCGGTTTACATTCTATACATGAAGGTGGTTTATTTTTTCTAAAATTCGAATTGACATGAATTAATCTGAATTGTGAATAGAACTAATTGTCTGAATATAAATTTTTCATTTGAATTACTAAAAATAAATATTAAATCATTTTTTTAACTAAAAAATCTGAAAATTAATATTTTTACATTTATACCCTTACAAATTATAATGTTAAACAAATGATAAATATCTCAAAGAATATAAATAAAACAATAAATTATCATAATATATGATATTCAATTGAATACAACCCTTTAATATTTTATATTATATATGTTAATAATTTTTATTATAGTTTGTGTTATTTTTATATGAAAAATATTCATAAAAAATTATGGTGATAAATAATGCTAATTTGAAAAAAATAAAAAGATAAAAGTAATACTATACTACCACCGTATATTATCACAAGTTATATATAGATAGGTAATAATGCTAATTATAAGGATGGCAATGGGGAGGGGAGGGGAGGGGACCAATCTCTCCATATCCATCCCCGATATTTTGTATATGCCCCCGTCCCCTCTCCGTCCTCATCATAATTGTTTGAGAGAATCCTCATCCCCTCCCCGAATAATAACAGGGAATCCCCGAGGGCCCCCGGTCCCCGAATAACTAATAGTCTAAGATATTTTTTTTATTTTCGATTTTAAATTAATCATATTAAAATAAAAAATTCAGATAAAAATAAAGTTCAAAATATATCTTATATTACTATTGATCCATTACAAAGTCGCATTCAAAATATAAATTATTAAAATAATTATCTTTGTCAATGACTCAATCTTTATAATCCTACAATAAGTGCAAATATTAATAATTGTATAATATAATTACAATGTAAAATGAACTCATACTGCTATTGTAAGCTCGTAACCAACTTTGACAGCACATTAAGGCCTCCAATGTGCTTGGATGAAGTTTATTACTGTACAAGCTCACAACTCTACCACTGGTGCTAAAAGCTAATTCAAAAGCAACTGTTGTAATTGGAATTGCCAAAATATTTCTAGCAATTCGAGCTAATATAGGATACCTATTAGCATTTATCTTCCACCAACTCAAAATATTAAAATCTTCCATTCGGGGTATAATTTTCTCATCCAAATATGAATCTAATTCATCTGCAACAACTGCACAATCTCCATTGTTTACATAATCATCAAAACCTGTCATCCATTTGGTTGCTTTCTTATAAGAATCCCCTGTAGATCTGGTAGAAGAACTACTAGCAGTATAATCAAAGCAATAAACAGTTGGTGAAAACTTCAATTAATACTCTTCCACTAATTCCCAGCAAAGGGTGACTACTTTCCCAACATACAATTATTTTGATATTTATTATTTTTAATCATATTTATTATTTTGTTATTTATTAGTAATTTTAAAAATTAAAATTAAAATTAAAATTGAAATGGGGAAATGGGTAGGGGATGGGGATTCCACTTCATCCCCGTCCCCTCCCCGAATAAAAAATTGGGTATAAAATTATTCCCATACCCTCCCCGAATGGGAAAAATCCCCGAGAGTACCCGTCCCCGTAGGGATTTTTGCCATCCCTAGCTAATTATTAGATTTATTTAGGTAATGATGAAAATTAATGATTTAAATAGGGATATTTAAGAGAATATCTTTTAATGATATGATTCAGATTTTTTAAATTAAACAAAAAGTTAAAAAAATTAACTTAATGACTTAATAGTTACAAATTTTCATTAAGTTGAAAAAATAAATAAATTTAATGACTTAACTGGTTAAACGTAAGTCAATTAAATAAAAAAAGCCACTCCCTAAGGCCAACGGGCTTGTACGGCACAAACATTTGAATAATTAAATTTAATTTTCGAGAAAACACTGAAAGAGACATGAATTATTTTGTTAAATAGGTAAGGTACCCACAGTAGGCGGCAAAATAAGATATTCAAAAACTATAGCTCAATTAATAATAATAATAATAATAACTATGATATCGTCGTCAATAATATTCTATTGAATTAAAAAAATGTTTGATAAAATGGGAAATTTGAAAAGTATCACCAACCACTCATCACCAAATCAGATCTGGTCCATTCAAAAAGACCAGTCAAATCGGACAGTACCAAGTGTCCCATTTGTCGGTACTGAGCATTGAGTGGTTATCAAATAAAACCAAAGCAGAAGCAGGCGGCGAATTTTCTTCATCATATGCTTAAAACCAAAAAGTGGCAATAGCAAGCAAAATCACAGCAAGTTTTCAGAGCAAAAGCAGAGAAAGAAAGGGTGAGTGAGTAAAGAGAAACAATGGCAATAACACTCAACAATGGATTCAAGATGCCAATAATTGGACTGGGTGTTTGGCGCATGGATGAATCAAACATTAGAGACCTCATCATCAATGCCATCAAGATTGGCTATCGCCATATTGACTGTGCTGGTATTATGCCGGGCTTGCTACCCTTTTTTTCTTTTTTTAATTTCCCTTTTATGGGTTTGTGAATAATTATCTTATAAGAACTTGCCCGTATGAATTTGGTTCCTTTTGTAATACCTTTCTAGTGTTTAACATTTTAGATTTATTAAGTGAAACATCTTAAATGAATCTTGCAGATTTAACATTTCTTTTTTAAGATTTATTTCTTAGCTTGTATTCGACTTGTTGATGGTATTGATGATACTGGGTAATTATTGTTGATTGATGTTGTTTTAACTCGTGCGTGCTATTGCTAGATAGTTCAGTTGGTAAAACCTATTGAAGGAGTACAAGAGGTCTAGGGCTCACATCAATCTCATGTAATTTTTAGGAAAGTGAAAAAAAAAAATGAATTTTTTTTTATTTTTTAAAAAAGATATTGTTTCAACTTAAGTTGATAAAAGACATTTCAATTTTTTTATGATGTACTAGTGGGTTTGGCATTGATGGTTATTTGGCCTGAATTCTTGGGATTCTAGGCTTACCATTGTACTGTAATTTTTGTTGCAAGTGGGTGTTTCCTTACTGAGCTGTATTAGTTGGGCAGAAATCAGGGAACATTTGGGAATTTAGTTCTGCTTGATTGCTTCTAGTTCTTTGTGCAGTTTTTTGGTGTTTTTATTGTGTTTATTGATTTGTTGTTGTTTGCAGCTGATTATAGGAATGAAGCAGAAGTTGGGGAGGCACTTGCAGAAGCATTTAGCACTGGGCTTGTCAAGAGGGAGGATCTTTTCATTACCACCAAGGCTAGTTTCATTGCAAAACTTTGAGATTTTCTTCAGTTGATTGTGCATTGAATATTCAACATTTGGCAGACAATGACGGTTATTTTCTCTCTAATTTCATCCTAATTTCAGCTTTGGAATTCAGATCATGGACATGTTCTGGAGGCCTGTAAGGACAGTTTAAAGAAGCTCCAACTGGATTATCTAGATCTCTACCTCGTCCATTTTCCTGTAGCCACAAAACACACTGGTACTCCTCCCTGCCTATTTCATCTTTTACATGAGTGTGTGCGCGCGCGCGTGCATCTACGTGTGTGCATGTCTTTGTAATTGTGATTATATGTCTATACTAATACGTGCAGTGCAAATTATGCGTATCTTGATAGCCTGTTTGCCTAGAAGATACTAAGATGAAACTACAAGACGGCTATATAGCCAAATTGTTTACTTAAAGAAATTTATATCCTGCTTCTTTACTGGTGCAGTCTCTGAAAGTGAGTTGTCGGGGATCTTCATTTAAATAAATTCACTATTACTAGAGAAAATTAAGTTAAATTTGCTTAAGGGTTTTTGCACTAAGCAGACAACCTTATTAAGGATAGTTGGCTGTATGTATTTGCATACTGCTGCTAACTTAACTTTAGATGGAGATATAACGAAACTTATTGCTGAGATGGGAAATACAGACTTTGTAATCAGCTGCTTGTACATGTGGCACTCCTTTGCTACTTTTTGTGAAATTGTTAAATCGGTCAGTGACTTGTTCAGTGCTTAAAATCAATTGATAATCTATTCATCCTTTAGAGTGAGTTGGCTTTTTGAACTAGGTTTTATATCGCACATATATGCAGGCGTTGGTACAACTGATAGTGCATTAGATGCGGATGGTGTGCTGGAGATAGACACAACTATATCATTGGAAACAACCTGGCATGCAATGGAGGATTTGGTTTCAATGGGTTTAGTTCGAAGCATTGGGATCAGGTATGTTGGCATTTTGAATCAGTGTGAACCTTCCATTAAATCCAGTAAATTTAGTATAAAATTTATAATAGTTACTTTATGACTTTTCTAGCGTGTCAAAATTCCATTTTAATTATGTTAAAGAGTGATGTGATAGTTTTTATACTTACGTTGGAAGATAAACTTTTGCAATTTTTATTTGGAGATGATGAATGGATATTGACCCGTTATACACATGTCAGACTTATGATGCTGGAAAAGAAAGTCATGATAATTGCAGTGTTATATTTTCCTATTTGTAAGTTCACTTAACCAGATAATATTTGTGAATGCATAGATAGCACTCTTTGGAATGCTAAATGTATGCTAAATGTGCATGCACGTGTTTGCATATGTATGCGTTGAAAAGTTGCCAATGATTCTGTGCAGATTGAACTTCGCTTGTGTTCACTGTTTAGTCTACATTATTCCTGCTTTCCTATTTAAGCTATCATTTCCTCTTGCTGTGATTGTTGAGAAAACACTTGACCAATAGCAAGTTGATGCAAGACTGAATTTGATTAGAGGAAGCCAATTTTTTTCTGTTTAGTAGAATTCAACTCTGGGTCTTGATTTACAAATGATAAAAGTCTGGAAGAATTGGAATCGTGTATTTGTGCTCCATTTGATCTATATGAAAAAATATCAAAGAAACCGTTACTTCTGAACACATTGCCTTCTGCAACCTAGTTTTTGCTGGTATCACTGTTGTAAACTCAAATATTTTTGCATTTCAAAGTCTCAGCTGACTGTAACATGTAACTAGTACTGGAAGTAGCTGTTTTTTTTCCCCCTCATATATTATTATCCTTGAGCATTCATTTCTTTGTAATTTGTAATGGTCATCCAACGAAAAATTGGTTGCAGCAACTATGACATCTTTTTAACAAGAGACTGCTTAGCTTACTCCAAAGTGAAACCGGTGGTGAATCAGTTTGAAACTCACCCATACTTTCAACGTGATTCTCTTGTCAAGTTCTGTCAGAAGCATGGGATATGTGTCACAGCTCATACTCCTCTAGGAGGTGCCGCAGCCAACACTGAATGGTTCGGTACTGTCTCGTGTTTGGATGACCCCATTTTGAAAGTGAGTAAATTCCTCTCTTCTTATATTGATCAACTGAAGTTATGTCATTACTATGGACATCATCCCTTGATGGTACGTATAGTGAATATTTTTGTTTCAACTTTCTTGCCTCAGGGTCTAGCTGAGAAATACAAGAAGACTGTGGCCCAGACTGTTCTCAGGTGGGGCATCCAACGGAACACGGCTGTCATCCCGAAGACGTCAAAGCTTGAGAGACTGGAAGAGAATTTCAAAGTTTTTGACTTTGAGCTGAGCAAAGAAGACATGGATGTGATTAAGAGCATTGACAGAAAATATCGAACCAACCAGCCTGCTAGGTTTTGGGGCATAGATCTGTTTGCTTAAGTATGATCATTGTTCTGGGTAAGAATGCTTCTGTGAGTTTAAAAAGTAAGTGATCAAACATCCTTGATGTGTTTTAGTATTAAAAACATTTTATCGAAGACATTCCCGACTTACATTGGCAGTGCGGTGCCACTCTCTTTTTCCTCTTTTTAAATCTATTCCATTTGGTGGGTTTTGTTTAGTTTTCATCTGTTATTCGGCTGCTTATTGACTTTGGTTTCATTAAAATTCAAATTCATCTTCACTCCAATTGGTGTAAAACAGCCATGAAAGAAAAGAAAGATATCATTAAACATTCCTCGAATCATTCAAAGGACGGACGGACAATGGAAAGACTCTTGAGAGAAACATTGGTCAAGCAACCCACAATGCCACAAAACATAATAATAAAGCAGACAAGCTGACGATGACCTTCCATTGCAGTGTGCAAGCAAATTATTCTGTGTTGACAAGTACAAATAAACAAATAAAAGTGCGGCTAATTAGACCAATAGGTAAATCTCTTGGGATAGTATAACCTATAGGAGGTTACAACCCAGCTCACATGGAATAATTGCATTCATGCAGCAATATTAATATACACATGGAATAATTGCATATCGGTTACTCGGGTAATTGTCAAATTTACGAATATACCACCTCTGAGTTTCTGCTGCCGCAAATACCAGGTTAGCCACCTGCAACCACCAGGTTCCAGAACTTCAACTCTTGGAAGTATGATAAAAGTTAATGATAAAAAGAATTTGCCAAAAGCTTTCAATATGTCCTTATTCTGAGAAAGGAAACCATACCACAAATGCAAAAAGCAACCATATGGTGATATCAGTTCCTCCACTTGCCACCAACAAACCAGCATATATAACCTTCATCATTTGCAGACGAGAATTAAGATCATTTTCTAGCCTTAGCATGGTTAAAAGAATGGTTGTGTTTGTGTGACAGGGAGAGAGAGAGAGAGAGAGAGATGGATTACAATCTCAGCGAGATAGTGAGGGCATGAAACAATCTCAAACCAATCTCCGTGAGGAATAACATAGTCATCGATCTGTTCTGCATGTTCTCGCAATGAACCCTGAAAAAGTTTCCAAATGTTAACCAACATTATAGAATAACAAATGTGCTATGGGCCTATTAATCATCACATCCTTTTAAAAATCTTAGTGGTTGAACAAACATAACTGTGACATGGAAATTATATTTTGTTATGATCTTTATTTAAGAATTCTCTATGATCAGAAATGATATTTTTCTAATATGTTATCAGACTATTTAAAACAAATTTACTCCAGCTTCATTTACAGAATCTATATGAATATTTGCCTCAAGGTTATGAAACATCAGTGACTATGAAACAGGCTTAAGTGCTACACTGATCTGAAAATTCTTATTCAACTAAGCTAAAAGGAAATATACAGTAAACCATTCAAGGACATTCTAGTCTCAGAGAAGTCAGTTTCCATCATAAGGCACATCCAATGCACAAGAAAATATTTCTACTTGAGTACTTGTATTCTGAAGGTTTCCTTTCAACAGGACAAAATTGTCAGAATTGTGGTTTCATATTATCCAACTCTTCAATAGCCCAATTAGTTAGGCCTTTTGCAGTGGAAGCAAGAGTTCTAGGGTGATCAATCCTCCTCATACTAACCTTGGAGTTGAAATTATTTAATTTATGTTTGTGTGTGCAGGCGGTGGGATGTGTGGGAAAAAAAAGAAAAATCTTCAAATTTTCGTTAATCAATTTTAAGTTGAAATATTATCTTAACAGTGGTTGAATTACACTTGTCTCCAGCATTTTTATCTAGCATATTAACCACTATAGTTATATTCTCTTAACTTCTGTTCAAGCTAGAACTAACAACACGAACTCATAAACTTAGTTACGCTAAGCTTTTGCATGAAAGATCATAAACTAAGTTACACTAAGTTTTTGCATCAAAGTGATTAAGAAACATTAACTACAGCCAAATCTATATGAAGAAACTGGAAAATAAGGAACAAATGACAAAATATTTGCGCTTACAAGAATTGCATGACAACAACGCTGATGCATCCAACCCCATAAAAATATAGCAGCACCAATCCATTGAAACCATCTAAGTTTCAAGAAAGGATTAACAGATTCCCACAACTCAAATTCAAATGCTGGCATCTGCCTCTTTCCTTTAACAATGAACTCAACCACCAGATCTGCTGCAAATCCAAACACCTCTGGCGCCAAAGTGCAGCAGAGTGACAATGGAGCTGCCGTGTAGAAACTAACCTCAAAAACATAACCATAATAAACACACAATCTTCTAATACATTCAGACATAAGGCAAAACCAAACCGAAAAATAGCATAAATTATTGTTCATAAGGAAGGAGCACCACTAAATAGAAACCCAAGGTTTAAAAAAAGGTCTTGCAATTTGCAATAGCTGCAATTAGCCCAGTCTGAAATAGAAATACCATATAGTGGTAAGAGAACTACTCACAACAAGCCAGTTAGATAGCCAAAAATGTGCATCCGAGCTGAGGGGCTGTACTTAAATGTGTATATTGTCTCTATAAGGCGTCTCACGACTTGAATTTCCATCAGCAAAAGAACAAAGACAGAACTCCAGACCCGGTGTCTATGCTGTAGTGGAGTTAAACGCGACTTGTGAAATGAAAACATATGTGAACCTCCAGTTAAGTGGCTGGCAATAGTAGAGTAAAGAGATGGCTCGGAAACTGATGGTGCCATTTTATATGCATACGCCCATAACGTAAATAGCAAGAGTGTTGTCCAAACCACAGCCACCACATAGAAATGACAGAAGAATCTCTGAGGAACCGTGAGTTTCTGAAGTCCAATCACACAGTTAATTAGTGAAAGATTATAGTATAAAGTGGAAAATGAACTCATAATCATAGCGAAGTTCGACAAAATAAACATGCAGTAAAGAAGAATTAAACTTATACCATTTAGGAATTCTCATTGTCTCAATAAGAGGTAGGCATGTTAGTGAACCTTTAAAACAAAAGACAATTCCATGAAATCAAAATAAAGCAATCCAACTACTATCTACCGGAATTGGATTTGACACAGCAAAAACAAGTTTTAAACACCAACCCATGATAGAAACTACTACAAACGATCCAAAAAAACCATATAAACTAACCAACTTCTCCCTAAGATATACACATTTACTGGAATAGATAACCAGTTTAGTGCTACACAAAAGCTCTGATCAAGTATGACATCATAGCATATATTGGCAATCCTTGGCTTCTTGCCTGCAGCTTCTCTTTAAGGTTTTTGGAATTCAACCATCCATCACTTAAGGCCAGAATGTTTCCAAATATAGCAGCATTAGGTACCTTTTTAGTTTTTTTTGGGGTAGCTTCCAAAGAGAAGACAAAAAAATTAAGTTCACACCTAACAATTTGATACTCACTGAACCCACCCTACCTCAGTGGGGAAGCTACTAGTATGTCAAACTCTATGGACTGAGCTATGTAAAAATGCACTTAGCAATGGATTCCCGTATTAAAAAAATACTATCATAAATTCATATTCACTTGAAATTAACGATTTTCTAAAAACAATCCTATCATACACAATTCTCTAAAATGTTCAAAATGCAACGAAAAAAGCATGACCATCCCGAGCTCCATGCATTGTACAAAAGATCATTCAAATACCCTTTAAAGAAAAAAGGCAAAACCTTCAGCTTCCTTCCTTGCCTAAGACAATTCAAACACACCACATAAGCAAAAATTTTGATTTATGTGGCATAGATAAATTTTTACTCTTTGAAAAAAAAAAGTGAACCCTCACATGAGAAGATGATTGCATGACCTTGCCTCTTTTGGCAAACCCCAACAAAGCTCCATGAAAAGAATTGAGGCGAGAACTTGGTAGAGAAGCAATGATCAAAGGCAATGTCCCAGCCACCCAAGCCGCTCTCAACAACCCCGCAAGCCAAGATTCCATTTTGACACTAACCCAGATCAAAACAAAGCTCCACGAGCCCTAAGACACTCGAACCGGCTTCACTTAGCTTGATACAAGATTGAAGGCAAGTACTGCATGAATTATAATAATGACAATAATGATGGCCCATAAAATTATTTAAAAAATAATATAAAAAAAAGCTGATGTGGGTTTTAAAAGTGAATTGAATTTATAAGGGTCTTGTCTTGTGATTGATCAAAGCCGTGAG
This sequence comes from Citrus glauca, assembly GCA_029633175.1. Taxonomy (NCBI): domain Eukaryota; kingdom Viridiplantae; phylum Streptophyta; class Magnoliopsida; order Sapindales; family Rutaceae; genus Citrus; species Citrus glauca. Next base: position 7,453,456 of record JAQOOD010000008.1, read on the forward strand.
GTGAAAGTAATACCAGACTTTGCGTTGCGGTGTTCGGATATTCATCTCCTTCATTCTTCTAAATTCTAATTATGATTTTTTTGTTTGCCTCGTACCGTGTGACGTTGAAGCGTGTGCTCGAGCCTAAACTTAAAGTAAATTACAATTACGTCCTATCAAAACGATGCGTTTCAAAACTAAACCAAAAACGGTGCGTTTCAAGCTGGAGAATAATTTCCTTTCACTCACCGCACCACCATCATCTACTTCTCTCCTTTTCTCTCTCTATCTCTCGCTCTTCCGCTGTTCATCTTTATCCTTCAAAACATAATTCAAAAAAGCTGCGACATTTAAAATATTTATCTTCGAAACGATGTCGTCGCCTTAGTAATTTGTTTTGTACGTATCCTTCTTTCTTAGATCTCTATTTAATTTTATTCACAGTTATATTTTAGGTATTAAAAACGTTAAACCCTAGCAGCAGTGGAATTTATACTCTGTACTTAATTTTCTTGATTAGCATAATTTTACTAGCTTTTATCTATGTGTTTGTTTTGTTTGTGATTTTTTTTTTGTAATTTAAGAGTGTGCTTAATCGTTAGGTGGTAATTTTAGATTAGCCACAAATTTACATTGTGGATAGCTAAGTTCAATTTTATTGTGTTGTTAAATTTACTGCCTAATGTAAAAATATGATTTGGTGCCCATCTCCAAAGCAAAGATTAAATTGAAGTAATTGACAGTGTTACCGATGAGTGTTTGTTTTATGCATGTCCAGTTTACTGTTTGTACAATGGTGATTGTCCATTTGAAAATTTTGATCTTTACTGTTGATCGAGTTGCCGATTAGCTGAAACATAATGTCCGAGGATCTAGTTGGTTGTAATTTGTAAATATAAGAGAAAATGCTTCATTTTCTGTTTATTGTGCTGAATGGGGGTTTTTTCTTTTTTTTTTTTACCTTGTTTCTTTTATGTTTTCGCAAGATTTTTTTTCTTTTATTGGGATCTAGATTCTAGATTATTTTCGTGCATAACTGCATCATGATGCTTGACCGGTTTTTCTCTCATTGGAATACAAAACATTCTGTACAACATTTCCAACACAATTATTTCATTGGGTAGCTGTCAATGAACAAATTAAGATTGCTCATAAGGGCTTCTTGCATTTTGTCAAATTGGGATTGCAAATAAATTGTTTACATGTCTCATGGATTGTATTATTCTTTGCCATCCTGCCAATGTTGAATCCTTCTTGCTTGTGCTTCATTGATGTTTCTAGGTTGCAAAGGTATTGCAGTAGTCTGCAAGAGAACTTATTTTGCTGCATCAAATAGTCTAGTCTGGTCTGTATTTGGCTGCAGTGTTCATGGACTACCGAACCCTTTTTTGTCAAGATATAATTTTTAAGAAGTGGCTTGATCATGTCTATATCCAGTACAGCCTATAAAAGTTGCACATTGCTAGTGAGATGGACTTGTTTAGAGATTTCACAAGATTTAGGGAAAACCCTTTTTGTTGATCATTTGTGCTTTAAACTTATGCTGTAAAAGGTTTTATCTGTTATTTTAAATGTACTATAACTTTTTATTCTAACTTATTTGCAACTCCCTAGAGTCCGTTGATTTTGGAAAGTCTGTCATAGAACCTTACTGCTCGTAATCAACAGAGTTTACTTCTCATATATTTTTCTTTATTACTGTTTTGTTGATTGCATATTTGGTACTGTGACAAGTATGGGCCCTTTTGTGTTGCAATGCATGTTGAAATTTGAAGCATTTTTTTAACCTTCTGAGCTATGTATCTTCTTGCTCACAACATTTTATTTCTTAATTCAGTTAGCTTCATTATGCATCTGTTGAAACTTAACTTCTGGTTTTCTTTTGTGGAAAACAGAAGACTGACACATTCCTTATATGGAAAACACATGGATTCCCAACATTTGAACTTCGAACTTAGAGAAGCATCTTGATCTTGGGATCATTACCTGCATTCCTTCCAATAGCGTGAGTCTAAGATGGATGACGGGCATCATGAAAATGGCAGATATAAGATGGAATACTACAAAGGGACGCATGCTCAGGTAAGAAAGCAAACAGTGTCCGTGTGATGCTTTTTTATTTTATTTTTGTATCGTATTCAACTCTAGATCCATCAGAGTAGATAACAAATGGCTTCTGCAGTGGAATATGATGCCGCAGCATCAAATGAAGGAACCAAATAATGCCTTAGTAATGAATAAGAAGATCATGGCCATCCTTGCGGAGAGGGATGCTGCTATTAGAGAGCGAAACATAGCATTGACTGAAAAGAGGGAAGCATTGGAAACCCGAGATCAGGCGCTTGAGGAGCGCGATAAAGCCCTTGCTGAGCGTGATGATGCCTTGATGGCACGAGACAGTGCCTTGGCAGCATTGCAATATCGTGAAGCTGCTGCCAACTTCTCCTCAGTTGGTGGATTTCAACGTGGAGGAAAGCGTATGCACCACCCCACATACCAGTCTGGTGATGTTCCGGAAGCTCTTAATTCAGGGGATATGCATGCAACTGATGCCAAGCCAATAACAATCATTCCTTCTGAAACCAAGCCACATCAAGCAAAGCGAGCAAAAGAGAACAAAACAGTTACAAAGCCATCTGTGTCCCCACGAAAGGTGAAGAAAGTTGGTGAGGATTTGAACAAGAAAGTAGCTTCTGATGGAAAGAAGATAAAGTCTGAGTGGGATAGTCAGGATGGACTGAACCTGGTTAATTTTGATGAAACAACAATGCCAGTGCCAGTTTGCACTTGCACAGGCACTCCTCACCAATGCTATAAGTGGGGAAATGGTGGGTGGCAGTCATCTTGTTGCACGACTACCCTATCATCATACCCACTGCCACAGATGCCAAACAAGCGCCACGCCCGCGTGGGTGGCCGAAAGATGAGTGGTAGTGTCTTTACAAAATTGCTTAGTCGGCTGGCAGCAGAAGGCCATGATCTGTCAGTGCCACTTGATCTCAAGAACTTTTGGGCCAAACATGGAACAAATCGCTATATTACCATCAAGTAATGTGCGGATGATCCGTTTGTTGGAGTATGTTTCCCTTGCTTTATGGTCTTGAATTTGGCTGTTATTTTATTTAGCAAATGTAGCTGAATAGGTTGAAGCAAGATGAAGCTTATCGAAAGTAGTTTCCTTACTTCTTTGTTGACAGACCATTGTATTTTCACTCAGAAACATCAGTCCCTTTCGAAGGGAAGTTTTGTAAACTACTTTTGTTCTGAGTTCATGCTTGTGCAGCCTAGGTGGTTTTGCCGAATTCCACGTGGCAATCATATGCAGAGCAGGTTAGAAGTAGTGAATGATGCTTCCACGACCAAATATTCTAGTTGATTTCATGAAATAATGCTCACTGCGGCACTACTGCCCAAATAGAAATACAAAGGAAGTTGGCCTCAACCATAGCAAATGTTTAAGAAGTAAAGAGTTGAAAATGTTGTGGAATCTGAATTCAAATTTTAAATAGAGTTTTGTTCTGGGCAAATATAGGGTAATATGCTTGAAGACTACTTGCAAGGGATTACAAACAAACTGTAACTTCATCCACAATTTGATTTATTTGAGGAGCTTATCTGTTACTACTGTTAAGGCCTTTTGAAATTCAATTCTGCATCAATCTTATTCCCTCCATTTCTCATTATCTCTTTGCTATCTGTTAGCATCTCAAAAATCTTCTTCCCTAATTACATGCATTCACATCATCATGAGCCCAGAATCTTCTTTTCAAGCCAAATTATCATCATGGATTGCCATTATGATTGCCTTCTTTGACCTACCCAATCCCAGAATCTTTACCCTCTTCATGATCAGCAGCACCGCCACCTTCTGCTTAGGCATTGCCCTGATCCTTGAATGGGGTTTATACTCTCAATACCATCCGGGATACCATTGGATTGTCTACTATGCTCCATGTTTAATCTCTCTTCCCATTCTCACCTGGATGTTTTGCATCCTCTTTGCAACATTTGTCACCGACAAGGATCAAAATCTCCGTATACTACCGTCACTCGACCCCTCAATATCAATGCAGTCGCAGTCAGGGGACATACATCATCGGCAGCCAAAGATCAAGGAGGGTCGGCTTGTAGAGGAGAAGTGTCAGCTTGAACAAGTTAGTGCATCTACAAATCGGCTAGCTTTGGTGCCAATCCAACCTGTTCATGACCCTCCATCTGTGTCTATCAAGGTAGAGGCTGCCAAAGCAAAAACTAGCACAGATGATAAATCAACCTTGAAGAGAACACTTTCTTTGTCATTGTTTGGCAATAAATCCTTTGATCATGACAACATTAAACGTGCCATGAGTTTCGGTTAAGTTTACAGATTGTTTCAGTTGTTTGAAGAAATTTACATAAGTTATTTCTACTCTTTTGGTTCCATGTACAGAATCTGGTAAACCCTGAATTTTTGTTTTTTGGGGGGCATTTTTTAATTTATTTTTAATTAAATTAAATTATTTGATACAAAGCTCTATCTACCGCATATTATCATAATGTCGAAAGGAGAACAACATTGAAACAAATGCCTGACAACAGCTTTCACCCAAATGACCATGGTGATCAAATCCTCTGGCCAAGAAAATTCTGCCTTGCATGGCATAACTTTACCACAACATCTGTTATCTCCATTCTGTCAAACGGAGACTCAATTGGGCACGCAACCCCAGTTTTAATTACTGCAACTAAGCATCCTTCATTTCTGACTCTTCCGCTGTTGGCCCTTTCCTCCTCCAATGGCAGCAGTGAAGGATCAACAATCTCCATTACTTTTTCCGGCAAAGCCCTCTTGCCGAATTCATGGAGAGTCGGGCCTTCGTTAAACATGCTTTCTGTTGGTCGCCTTCTTGTGAATATCTCTAGTAATAAAATTCCAAAGCTGTACACATCTCCTCTCATGGATGCTTCACCGCCCAAGCCATACTCTAAACATGTCCAAATCATCGTGTTAGTCGTTACACGACTGTTAAATAAAACATTAATTATACATAACTCATTCTCTAGTGCAGAAGTTAAAAGTTTTACAACATTGTATAATATCAAATCTGGTACTTTATAAAGTGCAAATATCCGCACATAAGAATTGTTATATATATCAAATATGAAGATATTAATTCCTGGAGCAACATATCCAATAGTTCCTTTTACCCCAATTGAGCTTGAAGGAGTTTCCACGACATTCCCAAGTGGGCTAGCAGATAGAAATTTTGCTAGACCAAAGTCACTGACATGGGCGACCATGTCATGATCAAGCAGCACATTGCTTGGTTTAAGATCTCCATGAACAATAGGTGGTTGACAATGGTGGTGTAGATATTCGACTGCAGAAGCCACATCAATGACTATGTTTAGTCTTTGAATGAGACTTAAATTGCATATTCCGAGTTGATCATCTCTTTGGTGAAGCCACTCCTCTAAGCTTCCATTTTGCATGTATTCATAAACAAGAGCCTTGAAATCGACTCCTTTAAAATCTATGCTAGAGCAAATAGTGACGATTTTGATAAGATTCCGATGGCGAATACTTCTCAATGCTTCACATTCGGCAGCAAAGCTCTTGGAACCTCCTTTCTGTTCAAGATTAATCACTTTTACTGCAACTAACATCCCATTTTCATGCAGAACTCCCTTGTACACAAAGCCAAAGCTTCCATGACCAATCGTATTTGATGACGAAAATTCATTCGTTGCCTTACTCAACTCTTTGTACAAGACCATTGGAAATTTTTGTTCCATCTGCGACGTATTAGAAGATTTATGTGCAGATCTCCTTCTTCGAGCATAAAAAATAAAAATACATGCTGATAAGATCAAACATGACCCGCCGATCACTGGAATCACCACTTTGACAAGATTGACATTTGGTTTTCGTGATCCTCTTGAGTGGCAGGATGGTAAATGCAATTCATCTAAACCCCCACAAAGCTTCCCATTTCCAACAATTGAAAAGCCCGTTTTGTTTTTGAAAATTCCTTTTGTTGGTACTTCCCCTTCAAAGCGATTGTAAGAAAGATTCAAGTACTGCAAGAAAGATAGATTCTCAAGATATTTTGGAATTCGACCAGAGAAATTGTTCTGCGAGAGATCTAACTGTTTAATGCTTGTTAATGAACTCAAAGATTGAGAAATGGTTCCACTGAAAGAATTTCCCTGTAGCTCAACATATTCTAAGCTTGGGCAAGCACCAAGAGTAACAGGAATCTGACCAGAAAACTGGTTTCTAGCAATACCCAGTCTAACAAGACTCTTCAAGTTACCCACTCCCAGAGGAAGAGAACCGTTGAGAAGATTATCAGACAAATCCAAGGAAAGTGAAAGAGTAGTTATCTCGAGAATTTGTTGGGGCAAAGCACCAGTGAGCTTATTTCGGGGGGCCAAAAAAAAATCAAGTTCTTGCAGTTTCCTAAAGAGAAGGGTATGTTTCGTTGCAAGTTATTGGCACCAAATCACAGATAGGTCAGAAGTGTTAAATTACCTAGAGATGAAGGAATAGTACCTTGTAAAAATTTGCATGTAGGTGCAGCAATTGCAAGTTTTTAAGCTCACCAATTACATGAGGTATAGTGCCAGTTAATCGGTTAGACTCCATAAGAAGCGAATTTAGATTGACAAGATTTGCTATACCAGGTGGTATGGTTCCATATATTTGATTCTTCCCTAGGCTGAAGTCGATCAGTGCTGTCGAGAGGTTGGCTATAGAACGTGGCAACACTCCTCCAAATCCATTGACACCCAATTAAAGGTATTGTAATTTGGTACAGTTTGTTAGAAGGTCTACAAAATCAAGATCATTTGCTGCCCCATTTCCCAAAAAGTTAGTTGTCAATCCTAGCATTGATAGATCCTTAAGGCCATTAAAATTACTTGACAGTTGCCCTCTAAATTTATTCTCGGCAAGGTGAAGCACCTCGAGATTTGAAGCATTGGAAAATGACTCTGGGAGAGAACCTGTAAAATTGTTTCTATAAATTACAAAATTTCTCAAGTTCGGAAGATTTTTACCTATTTCAATTGGTAGACTTCCGGTGAATCTGTTTCCATAGAGATAATTCATAACAAGGGAAGAGATGTTATAAACTGGAGGTGGAATCGTACCAGAGAAATGATTGTCACCAACATGGAGATAATCTAAACTTGTTAGTTGGCTTAGGGTGATTGGAATTTTTCCCCAAAGTCTATTCGTTCTAATATCAATTACCCGAAGAGCTGAAAGATTTCCAATGGAAGCTGGGAGCTGTCCTGTTAATTGATTGTCACCAACGGACAGTACCTGAAGGTTGAACAATCGGCAGCTGATGAGCTCTTCAGGAATTTCTCCCACAAGGTTGTTTCTATGAGCAGAGAATGTGATGAGTTTTGAGCAATGAGACAAATTGGTTGGTATTCTTCCTGAAAAAGAATTATTAGCCAGTACTAGAGTTTCAAGCCTGAATAGATTACCAATTCTGTCAGGAATTTCGCCATGGAAATCATTGTCCGCAATGCTGATGTACCTAAGGAAGCTGAGATTGCCAACATAAGGTGACAAGATACCTCCTATGCTTTGGTTACGAAAATCTAACTTGGTCACCCTTTGATTCCGACGACCACAAGCCACCCCTGTCCAGTGCTCGCACAAATTAACACAAGCACTACGGTTCCAGGAACTTGTGACTCCGAGGGGATCATGAAGCTGTGACTTTATGGCAAGTAATGAGAGACAATCTGTCTCGTTAGAAAGGGCCAGAGCTTTGGCAAGTGCGATGGATACAAGTAGAATAATAATGATACGAAGTTGCTGCATTGTTTTTGTCAATGATCTACAGAGGAATATTTGAGACATTATAGAGAGCATGCTTGGAATCTAGTTAATCACGCAGCCTCATCATTGTCCTTCTCATTTGTTTCCTGGAGTAAGGCCATCTGATACATAAAACGGCAAACAAAAACGTTTGACTTGATCATTTCCTAATTAATTAAATAAACAGTGCCGGTCGAGAGTAGGAGTTAATCTTAAGAATCTTTACTATCATATACGTTCATATGCACTTTGCTCAGAAAAATGACGAAATAATTCAAAATACCATCATCTAATGATCATAATAACCTGTTAATATATATATAGAAATGATACATGAATCGATCAATGCCGGCCAACAAACGGAGTCTTTAATTTCCTAATATTAAAAATAAATAGTAAAGATACATGCAGAAACCTCTTCCCCTTGGCCGCGTCAATCTCATGATTTTAAATTCATCTTGTTGTATCGCCACTTTGTTAAGGAAAGAGGGTACAAAGTTGGTTTATATAGATAAAGCAACTCGAGACCAAGCCCTGAAGAGGAGTCCGATTCACAAAATTTTCTTGCTCATATGGTCATCTCTCACGCACAAAGAAGTAGAGCTAACTAATCATAAGACAAAGCGTGGATAAACTCAACGCCACTATTTTTGAACACCTTGGAGTTGGAGTTGAGCCTTCCTTTCTCACTATTATGGATATGAAATTAGTAGGAAAAATTGGATTCAATTGTCAACTCCTCCTATGAAAAGGATTGACTAAGGATTCAAACCATAGGGCAGCTGGCTAATCCTAAGGCAAAGCCATTATTCTGAGTTGAAGCCGAGCCTTCGTCCCACATTATTATGGATACGGGATTAATGGGAAAAATTGTACGACTCCTCGAAATAGGATTGACAACGTATTCGAATCATAGCACATGTTTTTATAAAATCGTACGATCCTCCGATCTAAATCAAAAGAAATTGGTATAGTGCCCAACCATTATCTTCGTTAAAAAACATACAAAAAGAATCTGGTGAAATTGAAAATCCACACTATAAATATTCTGTTATCAAGCAACAAATATGCGTGGCATAACCATATAATATCTGGTGAATAGAATTTAAGTAATTTGACAATATAGCTTGTTACGATATCGAAATGGATGCAGGGTAACCTTGATTAAATTAGATATTTACTTGTAGACGATGACTCCATAGCGTGGTGAAATGCGACGACTGGTATGTTAATTTATCAATGCAAATTAATCTTTACATGCTCCATCTGTCTCGGTGATTTTTCAGTTATATTGATTGGGTTTCATTTCACCATCACATTTGATCTTTTGGGACATTCTAAATCTAGACGTCTTTATAGATTATTGCATGCTTATATTATAATTTTACTTGTATCCTCAACAGTCAAATAGCAGGAAGCAATTTTTGTGATGTGTTTTGTAAATTCGTAATGTTGAGGGCAAAGAATAATAAATATAGTTTTGTGCCATTGCTTGAATATGATATCACTTGCTTGATTGCCTCCTTCTCTAAAGCCTAAGTTTTTGGGCTATTTATTAAAAACTTGGCCTTGAGGCAGCGCCTTTGAAAATTTTAAGTGCATTCGGAACATTGGCCCATTATCGATTTGAAACACTTAAAAAAAAAAAAAAGAGGCTCCTCCTAAATTTTTAAAATATCAAAAATATCATATATTGAAAAAATGCTTGATAAATTTAACTCAAAAATAAGCAGCCGTTTTAGGTTGTTTGCTTTATTTATTGCCTCAAAATTTAATTGCATAAATTGGTTTGATTCATTGTAGTGAATGAATTGATTTAATGCCAATGAATTTAGTTGATTGATGTCCTAATTAATTTTTTTTTAATAAAATGAACTTTTTTTGAGGACTCTCACAGCTAATTATTCTGCCTACTTGTTAGGGTTATGGAGAAATATTTTTAAAAAAAAAAACAACAACAACATCATAACCTTTTACAAAGAAAACAAAATATAGTTGAAATGAAAATATAAGATTCAATTTACAAGATTTCTATAGATCTTGGATTGCGACCTCAACTCTCTTATTATTAACGCGTGAAATACATCGAGGTCAAATCAGTTGTAAATGTATCGAATTAAATATTTTAATAAAATTAAATTTTAGTACTTGTTATTTATTGAATGTTTTTAGAATTATAATATTGTTTAAACTTAGTCCACCCTATATTGAAATTCTAACACCGCTACTTACCTTGAGATCACCTTCTAACCAAACTTCATATATTTTTATTTTTAAAACAATATTTATTTGATGAGTAATCTTTATTAAATAAATAATTTTGATGATTCTTTAAAAGAGTACTTTTATTTATTTATTTATATTATTTAGTTGAATGACAACTCAATTCCTTCTCCACTTTATGTGAGTGAGAAAAATTTTATTTCGTAAAATGTGTCAATCAAATAAAATTCTTTTTTTTTCAAAGCTAAAAATGAAATATAATGATTACAGCCCCAATACAACTGCAATGAACTATCACGGCGTCGTTTTCCAATAACTGACAAAAACGGGATGTCGTGTTTCACATTTAAAAAGGGGTTCCCACGCATAATTCTGGTGGGCCCAAACGAAACAATTAAGTGGGCCATTCTTGCTTTTTCTGATGATTGACAAATCTTAAATGAGAAGTGTATAAGCTTCCACGCCCTTTTCTCCTGGAGCACTAAGACGTGCCACGTGTGTCAGAAAATTGATGCTCGGTATCTTTCACCACGTGTCCACCATCTAATGCTCAGGTCAACACCAACGTCATCAACGGCTTATTTAACGCCACGTTTCCGGCCATCGCGCAATTGACGGAGACAAGGAGTGGGGACGCGATCTTCGATGGGCCCCTATATTATTGTACCCTTTAGAAATTAACTTCATGAATAATTGGGTTCATAATTTTGTGGTTTTTTTTTATTTTTTTTATACAAACAATTTTTAATCATTATGTATTTCAATGAGATTTATTATAAAAAAACAGCTAAATAACCTAATCTCAAGTGGAAAACTATCCCAATCACGAGTAATTTTTTTTAATATGTAGAAAATATTTATTAGAATCAGCTGAATGTATTTACTAAAACAACCTAATCTTAAGCATAATAGGAGAGTGTGCGATCTTGAATTTAATCTCCTCTCGTTTCCCTTGTTGTTGCTACAAGAATCGCTCTGCGAACAGAGAGAAAAAAAAAATGGTGGTCCTGACGATATTCAATTAATGATTGAAAATAATTATTGGAGGTGATTGTGATGATACATATAATTCTCTTGCATTTCGCTATCTCAAAAAAGTCATATCATGAGGACTTGAAAATTTGTAATCAGATATTTGCCTAATTTTATAATTTACTTTGATTTGGAATTAACAATTTTTTTTTGGAGAACTTATATCCATTTATTCAGTTATTAAATGCATAAAAATAAAAATTTAATATCTATAATGTGGAATCAATGATGTTAGGGTTATCATAAAGTTAGAATATAAAGTTTGTATTTAAAACTGATGTGACAAATAATATGACATTATTTTATAAGAAATAATTAGTTATTAAGTCTCGTCATATTTTATCCAATTGTAAATTTATATTATGGATTTGTCTATCTTACGTTTAATTTAATGTATACCTTCTCACACAACTAAATAATGAGACCCACTACTATAAAGAGAGTTGTACCTTACGTTAAACATAAGGTAACAGCTCCTTTATATCGTAGTGTTATAACATAAAATTTGTATTCCAGTTAGGGGTGGGAAATGGTTTGATTCGATTTTGAATTGAATTGAATCGAACCATCAATTTTTATAAAAATAATAATACGAATGCAGTCAAAACCATAATTTTCTTTGTATTTTCTAATTTTTTTATTTTGATTTTTTCCCATATAAATTGATCTTTTTTTAATTTTAAAACCAAACTAAACCATAATTTTCTTCATTTTTTCTTTGTTTTAAAAACCTTTGCAGTCTAAACCGTATTTTTCGTCATATTTTATATTTTTTTCCATATAAATCAATCTTTTTTTCTTTATTTTAAAACCAAACTGAACCTTTGGATCGGTTCAATTTTTTCAAGATATTTCTTCTCCCACCCTAATTCTAACTTTATTATAAGTGGATTAATACTTCATATAAAATAAACAATGTAAGATATTAAATAAATGATTGATAAATTCCTTTTTAAATATAATCGATTGGATTTAGATAATTTTTTGTGCAAAAAAAAAATTCCTTCAATATAATCAAAATGTGTCGAACTTGTCAAAACACATGCATGCATGCATGCATGCATTGATGCATGAAACCTAGTTTTGCCACATGTCTTTTAGATCCATATTGGAGAATTTGATACATTAATTATATTACCAAAATAATTTAATTATATTGCCACATGTCTTTTAGATCCACGGATGTCAGTCAAGACAATCAACATGTGCCAATTGCCAAAACTTCGTGCCACAATTTCCACAAGATATTTGCATTTTGTTGGCCCAACCTTCCTTCGCCGGAGGCTTGTCTTTTAACCACATTTGATGTGGAGACAAACCATTAAGGACGTGCCCCAATATGGCTTCCATTTTGATAAGGCCACAATGAGTGGCATCTCTTCAAGATTTTATTAACACAAGCTTTGGAAATGAATATTAAACAACTCTTGATGTTTTTTATAATCTTTACAGAGTTAGATTTTTATTGGGACTCACCTAAATTTAATATATCTGCTATCAAGTTCATATATTTACTCTCAATAAATTTAGAAGAAAGTTTCTATTTTCTCTTCGAAACCTTTTTTTTTTTTTACACGCGTTTTTAGGGTATATTTTAAAAGAACTTATTTTCATCATTGATTGATATGTTTGTATATGTAAGCTAAAGCATTCCAGTCAAAACAAGAATAAAAAGTGTTCATTCTCTTATTATTATTAGGGTGAAACTACATTACAAATGTCATATTTGTTTATACTTCTCAAAATTTTCATTACATTTATAAAATCATAGTTTATGTTGTAGTAGAGGAGCCATGATTTTGGGTTGACGGGGGACCATAATGGAGATCCTATAACTTGATGAGGTTAGAATCAAAAGATTGTAAATCTGAGTAGCCAAAACGTAAAATTAACGTAGAAATGAATTAAAAATTCAATTAGTACACTTGTATATTGAATGATCGAACCTCCTGCATACGTACGGCCAGCGAGCTAATGTTGATTATGTTGTGGTCTCCCTTTTGGCGACAATTTACTTGAAAATTTTGCACTAGGAACTATATAAAACGGCAAGATTCATAATTAACTTTTTCCCCCCCTTCAATACTGTCCCTAAGATGGGAGTAATAGTGGACATAAAAAAATCTCATGTGTTATGGGGACCCATTTGTAAATTGATTACTTCTCATGCCTGTGGAGCAAATCATGTTATGTGGTGCAGCAGCTCATTAATTATTTCAATGAAGGCCGCCCCTTGTATAATGTTGCAGATCAATAATTCAAAATGATGCTAAAAATTGTATCATTTATTGTGTATATAAAGTATAGACAATTTATCATTTTTTTCCTTCCAACATTTATATATAATATTACACACACACACATCTTTTTTTTTTTGGGAATTTCTTCATGATGATATATGTTGATTCAATCAGTTTACACAATAATAATAATAATAATTATTATTATTATTATTATTATTATTATTATTTTATATATATATATATATATTACGCTTTATCTTTAGAAAAAGAATTTATTTAATTTGACATCCAAATTGGTGATACTTTTGTGCCAAACTCTTATTACATAATTAATTTTAATTTTCGAATAGTAGTGAAGAAACAAGTCAACCAACTTTGTACAAAATAAACATACCATTTGTTTTTTCATATGAAATCATAATATATTTGAATTTGATCGAAATTTGAACGAGCCTGAATATAAATGTCTAAATGACATTTTTATTTAATTTTCTAATATTTGAATATAAATGGCATCTTATTTATTTTTATTTTTATGATTATTTGACATTATGTCTTATAAAAATAAATAAAGGGATTATGTTTTATAGTTTAAAAATTAAGTATACTTAATAAATATTTTTTATATAGTATTTACTTCTCATTTATACCTTTTTTCATTCATAAATGTCACAAAGTACTTTCTTTATGCAAATAAAAATATTTGAAAATCAGACATAATTTGCCAAATACAATCAAAAGAACTAAAAAAGTTTAATAAATTTTCAGATCTCATACATTTAACAAACAATTTCAACCTCCATATCATCTACAATTTCCTTCTCTCTCTCTCTCTCTCTCTCTCTCTCTCTCTCTCTCTCTCTCTCTCTCTCTCTCTCTCTTCGTCATTTCATATGAAAAAAAAAGATTTCTCTCCCTTTTTTAATTAAATTACAATGTAATTAGTCATTGATCTAAATTCAAAAAAAAGGACAATTAAATTTAGAGATGACAATAAAAAGGGGAATGGATCTGATATTTTATACCCATCTTGGGCAATATGCTTATATCCCTCTCCCCTTGTCCCTTTTAAATAGTTTGAGAGGAGATTATGAGAATCTTCAAATAATAAAAGAAGATCCCCTGAGATTTCGTAATCCTCGAATGATTGATAATTTTATTTTTGAAACTTTATTTAATCATATTAAAGTAAATAAAAATTGTATCACCAACACAAAAATATTAAAATAAACTAAAATAATTAAAATTACATCTATTGAATGGATCTAATGTCATTAGAATTACAAAATAATTTATAAAATTAAGGAAAAGTTGAGTTTCAAAGTTGAGCACATTCATAAAAGTTATATGGTATAAATAAAGTAATTTTCGTCAATTTTCAAGTGTTTACATTACTTGTTATTTATAATATTTGTATATATATTATGATATTTGTTATTTAGAGTCATATTATTACAATTTAATGTATTCACTAAAAATTTTAAAAAATAAAATATAAATATAAATGGAGAAATTATTGAGGGGATATGGTTCATTGAACGATATCATCTCTCCGAATAAGAGATTGAGTATACAATTATTAGTATTTCTTTTTTAAATAAAAAATTAAATATAGAATTAATCCTTCTTCAAATGAAAAATAGAAAAAAATAACTCTTTTCAAGAGACTCGTCCAAAAAAATTCTGTCATCCCTAATTAAATTAGACAATTAATAAGTTAAATTATTTATAACTTACAACAACTAAAACAAAATTTACGTAATATAAAAGAATAGTAGCATGTGATACAAGCGGAAGATCATACATAATTACACTTAAATTTATTGAAAGTTAGATTAGATGAAACTTAGCAAGACCAATTAAATTAATGATGGAAGATTGAATGGGTGTCCAATAATATTTTTACTTTATTTTATTTTTTGGGGAAGACTATTGAAAAAGTTTGGGTCCCAAACTTTGGGTCGTTGCATGTGTTGTTCTTTTCAGTCAGTCACAGGTAAAAAAGTAGGAGATGGTAGAGATTGGTTGCAATTTTTTTTCACATAATTTATTATTTTCTGTTGGCGGTGGGGGCTTAACATTAATTCCGGATAAAAGGTTGATTGATTGAAAATTAATTAAAAAATAATAAAATATTATTAAAGAAGGGAAACGGAATTTTATATATTTTTATTATTAATAAAAAAATTGTTCCAAAGAAAAATTGATCATCCCATCCCATATCTGCCCATGTTTTTCAACAGTCAACACTCATCTAATTTCCAACGGCACCCCACCCTACTATGAATTTTATAATTTTATTGTTACTTATCATTATAACATTTAATGTTCAAATAATGCTCAATCCTTTTTAACTTTTTTTTAAGAAAAAAAAGAATAAAAATTTCATAAAATCAATGAAAGATCAATCGAGATTTATTCAGAAATCTACATCTATTAAAATCAAGATTTTTAACTTCACATTTGGGGAGATATATCTTCTTCGATTAATATCATAATGGCTTCAATGGATAGATTTTTGTACCTATTGTTTCTTCTTTTAAAAACAACACACCCTTATATTGAAAAACACTTTCTACACATATATTATCACAACTTTGAACACAAGTTGTCTACTTTGTATTGCCGATGACGTGTGAGATTGTCACATTGCATAGTCATCGTGTTGACTATAGTAAAATATTAGCAATATTATGTTATGTGTTTCGTTATTGTCTTAATTATGAGGTATTCTAGTGAATATCCCAATTATGCGAGACACCTTTAAGTTCGTACCACAATCTAAATTAGAAGTCTCCGCTTAAATCGGAAGGCACATGTTCTCCCAATAAAAACAATTTCCCTGCAATTCGAACTGGAGAACAAACCAATCAAGTCACTTAAGGAAACTCTGTTGCCAGTGAAACCAATACTTTGTTGGTTATTATTGTTTAAATAAGAAACCCCCACTTTAATATTACCAAATTTCCCTTGCTCTACTTGCATGGATTATTTAAAATGATAGCTACATTAATGGTCCGTTTGGATAACTATCACGGGTAAATTAAAAAGTAATCGTCAATTCGCACAAATTAAAAGAGAAAGATAAGAGAGAACAATGTCAATTTCTTGTTACTTGAGTTTCAAAATTGATCAAATCTCACGCTAACATATTTTTTTAATTTGTTAAAGATAAGAATGATGCTTAAACTAAATTAGATGATCACGATGAATATTACAATGCTTTCGAAGTAAGAATATTTTATAATTTATGTGATAAAAGATTATTATCTAGACGTGGGATCATGACGAATATTGAGATTAAGTAATATAAAGAAGAACATTTATTTTGTTACTTGTTATGTCTCTATACGTATAAATTAATTATATAATCGATTAAATGATAAGATATTTTTATGTGGTCGGAAAGATTTTGATATTAAAATTGTACTCGTATCAAAGTTATTATAAATTAAGATTAGATTATGAAATGCAGTAAAAAAAAAGATTAAATATCTTAAAAATAGTTTAATGACAAATGAAGATGAAATTCTACATGAACTTTAACATTAAACCGTTTTAGATTAATACTATTGTTAATGTTGTAATTATTTATGTTTATTCTAATTTTCTTCAACGATAATATCTGAAATGTAAACTCATAATTTTTACTTCTTAGGTCGTTTTTTTTTTCAATACCTTATTACATCCATATATCTAGCGTATAATATGTTTGTCGAAACTTAAAAGGTAGGTAGGATTTTTAAATTAATAGGTCACATTTATCATTCAATAATAAGTTAATTTCAATGATATAAAATTATACATGACATCATTAGGAAAGCAAAGCGAAACCAATTCAGGAACTACAAGTGTCATTCTCCTAACATTCCTCTTATTTATTTATTGTTATTTTTATTTTTTTCAAAGTAAATCCTGATGAGATTATTGTGTTAGCTAAAATAGTCAAAAATCAAACGGATTTATATCACTGTAAATTTCAAACACATTTAATACATATTATTTTTATTAATAACAATGTTATTCTTACAAAGTTGTGAAATCATTATAAGAGATGAATGACGAGATTAGTACTATATGAAATTACCCGATCTGCAAAATTAAGGGATTTTCATAGTCAAAAAATTGTTCTTACCATAATAGATATTAGATAAGACTATAATAGTATAATATGTCACATTTCATTTTTAACGTACACCTAAGGAATTATTACTGCTTATTATCGTTATTTTACCAAAGAATTGCCTAACCTAATTTAGTTGTGTGTTAATAGATAAATGAATGTCTTAATTTTTTAAATTATCTACTTAAGATGAGTTATTCAATTGTGATTGATAGATAAGATTGTTTGATAAAAAAAAAATTCAATTAATCTAATATCAATAGGTTTCTTTTAATAATCATATAGAATTTAAATTATTTTTTTCTCATGTTTTAAATATTGAAATACTTTATAAATGTATCCTGTAAGGTTTGTGCAAGAAATATCTCAATAAAACCATTTTTCTTACAGCACTTCAAATATTATCTATTACAATAAAGAATTTAAAAAACAAAAAGCATTTGACAAAGAATAATGATATACTTATAAAGGAGGGGCAAAAGTGAAAATTTGTATCTTATGTAGCCCATGATGTGTCATTTATTTATTTGTATTGAAAAATTATTTTATTAATAATAGAAATTATCCACCATCCACCGTTTTTCAAAAATACACAATTTTTTTTTTCTGAAATCCACCTGAAATTACATTTATTTTCACTTATCCACTTCTGTTTGGAGATCGTTATAACTTTTCTAACATCATAAGAGTAAAATCGTCATTTCACAATGATACAATGGTGGATAGGTGCAAAACAATACAACTTCGAGTGGAGGTTAGAAAAAAAAATTGTTCTTACCATAATAGATATTAGATAAGACTATAATAGTGTAATATGTCACATTTCATTTTTAACGTACACCTAAGGAATTATCACTGCTTATTATCATTATTTTACCAAAGAATTGCCTAACCAAATTTAGTTGTGTGTTAATAGATAAATGAATGTCTTAATTTTTTAAATTATCTACTTAAGATGAGTTATTCAATTGTGATTGATAGATAAGATTGTTTGATAAAAAAAAATTCAATTAATCTAATATCAATAGGTTTCTTTTAATAATCATATAGAATTTAAATTATTTTTTCTCATTTTTTAAATATTGAAATAGTTTATAAATGTATCCTGTAAGGTTTGTGCAAGAAATATCTCAATAAAACCATTTTCTTATAGCTCATCAAATATCATCTATTACAATAAAGAATTTAAAAAACAAAAAGCATTTGACAAAGAATAATGATATACTTATAAAGGAGGGGCAAAAGTGAAAATTTGTATCTTATGTAGCCCATGATGTGTCATTTATTTATTTGTATTGAAAAATTATTTTATTAATAATAGAAATTATCCACCATCCACCGTTTTTCAAAAATACACAATTTTTTTTTCTGAAATCCACCTGAAATTACATTTATTTTCACTTATCCACTTCTGTTTGGAGATCGTTATAACTTTTCTAACATCATAAGAGTAAAATCGTCATTTCACAATGATACAATGGTGGATAGGTGCAAAACAATACAACTTCGAGTGGAGGTTAGAAAAAAAATTAAGAATTGAGTATTTCTGAAAAATACGAAAAAAGATGGTTGATGGATAAAATATCTTTTATATTTGAGGATAAAAAAGTCATTTAAATAATATTCTGTTAATTTCTTAAACGAATTTCAAACGGAAGTGAAAAAGTGAAAAGAAATATAACTTTAGATGGATTCTAGTAAAAAAAAAAGAATTATATATTTTTAAAAAAGTAAAAAAAAATATGGACGGTGGATAATTTCCTTATGAATAATGATATACAAATCAAATATTTTTACCAAACACATGATAGTAATTGATTTTTTTTAATTTTATTTAAAATGGTAATTTTTTAACTCTTATCTTGTCCTAGACTCAATAGCCACTCAATTAAACATCTTGGAAATAATTGTTAATATATAATTTGGTTTACAAATCTTATATCTCAAAAAAAAGTTTCGATATGTTAGGACCGCTATAAGATAAAACTCTCTTTTATAATTACACAATTAAAATTATAATATATTTTTTATTATTTATATTTGTATGTTATCTTAGGGCAGCTCCACGGTAACCATGGTGTCACGGGACGGAAGTGCACATTTGCGAGACGTACTCTTCATGCATGAGGACGTGCATGGTCATGGTGGTGGGAGAATGTCACGGACCGCAATCGTGACACCTAAGATATGCGCTTGTACGTTAGTATCGATGTTGGTTGTGCTGATTGTGGAAGACGTGCTTCAGGGGCGTGCGTGTGGGGAATACAATGGCCCTAGACTCTTTGGAGTTCAGGCAGACCGACCCGGTTGAGTTTGGGGAGTTTATCGCTAGTCGATGACTTAACCTTGAATAGGGGTCTAGGCGAAACCCTACACACACTGGTTGAGAACTGAAGCCATTTTCCTGACGAGCCCAAGGCAGGACGAAACCAGTCGATATTGTGCCATTTCCACTAAAATTACTCTCGTAGTATGAGATACGGGAGTACCATACGGGTTTATAACCCCTCGTCCCGTGACAATGGGCTCTAAATAAACATATCATGATTTGCCGACAATACCAATTATACCCCCATCCTAATCTGCACAAATTCCTTCCAATCATCTATTTTTCTCTATTTTATTTCGCATCTTTTTCAAGCGACATTCACGTCCTGTAAAAGCGCGTGAGACGACAGAATCTCTCTCTTAAAAATCGATTAGTGTCCAAACAAAGAATAAAAAAATGATTAGCAAAATCCAATAATTAATAGTTAAATAAAAAAGTAGCAAAATTCATTGCAAGATAAGCTGCGGAGACACGGGAGGGAAAAAGAAAAATAAAAAAAAAAGTCAAATGAAGTCGGAATGAAATTGAAATTCACTCAAATGAAATGAAAATGAAAAAAATTTATTTTATTTAATTTTTTTAAACTATTATTTTTCTTATTAAATTCACGCGTCCTTCTCTCTCTCGTCACGAAATCCGTGTGTCGTAGTCTTCGTCGTCACAGACACACTTTTTAGAAAGAGAGAAAAAGAAACTCACAATTACAATTATTTAATTAAAAAAATAATTTTTTAATAATTATTGATTTTCTTACTTCTTACAGAGCCATTCAAAGAAAGAGAGAGAGAGCGCCTGCTGTGTCTCTGTCTCTTCGCCATTTCCGTCAAAAGCGTACAAGGTAATCTGGTTTCTCTATATAGTCACTCAGTTTTAGCTCTGTTGTGCTTGTTTCAGTTTATTTTACTTTTTCTTTTGGTGTGTTTGTCTACTCATTTTTATTTTTTGGGCAGATTCTGGTGGTTTGATCTGTGGTGTCATCTGGGTTTTGGTTGAATTGAAGTGGGTTAGTTTTAGAATCGCTTTTGAAGTGCTTACTTTTAGTGTTTTTCTTTTCATTGGCATTTTATATTTTTAGTGTTTTAAAAGAGTGAAATTTTTTGAGAGCTGAAAAAAAAAAAATGGGTGGTGATAGTGATGAGGGTAATGGTGGTAATACTGATATGATGCAAAGAATTCAGTCTTCGTTTGGTACTTCATCGTCTTCAATTCCAAAACAGCAAACTTTACTGTCTGCAAACCAACTTGATTTGCCTCAATTGAACCAAAATCAACTACGTGCTCGCCACTTTTCACAGTTTGCAACTAATTTTGGTGGTGATAGTAGCAAAAGAGTTGGTATACCACCTTCACACCCTAATCAAATCCCACCCATTTCACCGTATTCTTCGATCCCTGTGTCTAGGCCGGGTAACCAGCAAATGGGTTCGCAGAATTACAGCCCGGGGCCTACCCATTCCCGATCTTTGTCTCAACCATCTTCGTTTTTTTCACTCGATTCTTTGCCTCCGTTAAGCCCGTCTCCGTTTAGAGATTCGCCTAGCACTTCAATGTCGGATCAAGTATCCACTGACGTATCAATGGAGGATAGAGATGGGAATTCTCATTCGTTATTGCCTCCTTCTCCTTTTAATCGGGGTAATGCTTCACGGATTGGTGAGAGTTTGCCTCCACGAAATAAGCATAGAAGGTCTAACAGTGACATACCATTTGGGTTTTCAGCGGTAATGCAATCATCGTCCCCGCTTATTTCTCCAAGGTTTGCTGGTGGTTTGGACAAAGCTGTTTCTGGGAGGGAGAATTCCGGGGTGGCTAAGCCAGCTCAGTTAGTTAAGAAGGAATCTAGCTGGGAGAGAGGTGGTGAAAACAATGGTGAAGGGATGGGTGAGAGGAAATCTGAAGGGGAAGTGGTAGATGATTTGTTTTCTGCATACATGAATTTGGAGAATATTGATGCATTGAATTCCTCGGGGACCGATGACAAAAATGGTATTGAGAATCGTGAGGATTTGGACAGTAGAGCTAGTGGGACAAAGACCAATGGAGGTGATAGCAGTGATAATGAAGCTGAAAGCAGTGTGAATGAAAGTGGGAACAGCTTGCAGAGAGCAGGAATGAATTCTTCAGCAGAAAAGAGAGAAGGCATTAAAAGGACTGCCGGGGGAGATGTTGCTTCTACGACTAGACATTATAGAAGTGTTTCTATGGATAGTTTCATGGGAAAGTTGAACTTTGGTGATGAATCACCTAAACTGCCACCTTCACCAGGAAATCGTCCAGGACAACTCTCACCTAGCAATTCAATTGATGCCAACTCACCTGCCTTTAGCTTAGAGTTTGGGAATGGCGAGTTTAGTGGGGCAGAACTGAAGAAGATAATGGCTAATGAAAAGCTTGCCGAAATTGCATTAACTGATCCAAAGCGTGCAAAGAGGTATTGTTATTCTTCTATTCATCACCCATTGATTATAATTGGAAGACCATCCTTGCATATATCATCTGCTTTTGTTGCTGGTGCATTCCAGGATTTTGGCAAATCGTCAGTCAGCTGCTCGTTCCAAAGAGAGGAAGATGCGTTATATTTCCGAGCTGGAGCACAAGGTTCAAACACTACAGACAGAAGCCACCACATTGTCTGCCCAGCTTACGCTTTTACAGGTAAAGGACTTCTCATGCTCGGAGATTTTGGCCACTGCTACCTTCTTTATCTGTTTCTCAAAATTCTTCTTTTTTCCTTCTCTATAATTTAACCAGAGAGATTCAGTTGGGCTCACAAACCAGAATAATGAATTGAAGTTTAGACTTCAAGCCATGGAGCAACAGGCACAGCTTCGAGATGGTATTATTTTATGACTGAAATATTTCAGTTGCATTTAGAGGAAGATTCACACTGTTTATATGTTTTGACTTGTATGTATGCAGCTTTTTGTTCTTTTGTTTTATTTGTAGTGTATATTTTTCAAATTCATGGTAATAAACGCATCCACCTGTCTCTTCTGCATAAACTCCAGCCTTCATAGTGCATTTTTGGGGCTTCCTTGTTTTATGACGACTCATGAGAATACTAATATCTCTTAATTCCAGTGTCTCATGCTTCTTCCCTATATGCTGTGCTTTGACTGTAGAGAGTCAAAGTTGTTTTTTTTTGTCTTTTAGTTTTTTTTCTATATGAGTTGTTTAAACAATTTTGGGAATTATGCATCAAATTGCAAATAATAACCATTGGTTCTTCTAGATTCTCAGATTCTTGTCGTAATTGTCTTGAAGTTTGCTCATTAAATTTGAATGTTCATGTGTCCATCTGGTGCTTATTTTCTGTATCATAAAATCCTAAAATTAGAATTATTTTATCACTGCTGTGCACTAAGGGTGAATGCTTGAGTGATCATACCATATCTACATTTGGTGTGTAATATGTCCTCCTAAATGTCACCAAGACTTTGACACCCTTTGGGTAACAAATAGATACTGTTATTTGCTTCAGCAGAACAATAAGGAAATGCATTTAGTCTCCTGTTCTTACTCTTTGATAGTTGTTTTTAGCTACTGTGGTAGAAGCATCTGAGACATTAACCTTGTTCTAAGATAACTTGTTTTCTTTTTACCATAATATTATTAGTGTTTCTTGAGCCTTATTCTATCCATTTTTAAGCCATGAAAATGCCTTCCTACATTCTCTTTTTCCCATGAATTAGAAGTGGATTGTCAAGAGTATTTAAAGCAGTGCTTTTTAGTTGTCAATTGTTATATGCTTTTTCTGGCCAAGTTTTCTCAGCAAGTATTCGGAGTCGTACATGGTAAATGACTGAGCCTGCTTAACTTGTTTCAGAAAAAGTGCATATGCTTCATTGGTTGTTCATTTAGCTCCTATTAAATTATTGTTGATCATACAGCCTGTATGTGCATTTCATCTTAATTGTTCTCTAATATAGTATAGTGCATTCTTCTCCGGATTCTGTTGGTTTTGCGGTTGATTTGCTGGGGAGGGCAGATAGAGAATGAAGTTCTTCCATAGATTGTTCACTTTTTCATACACTCCTTCAGTTTTCAATCTTTTCATATATCCTCTACTCAGTAATTCTGAACTTGCAGTATGAATCAATACTTGGATCTCAGTAGTTCTGAATATGTGCATTTAATCTTGATATTTTTTTATTTCTGTTGCTGCATTTATCAGCCACACATGTAACATTTCTCACTGCCTTCAGAAAGATTTTAAGAATACATGTTGCTAACTGTTCAATTATGACAGCTCTAAATGAAGCATTAACTGCTGAGGTACGACGGCTGAAAGTTGCTACTCAAGAGATGGCTAGTGAATCTGACCCTTCCAAGGGCATGGCCAATCAGCAGCTTCCCATGAACTCCCAGATGTTTCAGGTGCATCAACAGCAGCCTTCCCAACTTAACATCCATCAGTTGCAACATCAGCATCAGCAATCTCATTCCCAAGTCAACTTTCAGCAGCAGCAGCAGCAGAACAGTGGCACGGCTACAAAACCTGAGTCGAATCAATAGGTCATGAAGATGGAAAGGTCTTCTCTCCCTGTTTACATATCTTACGAGTCTTCTCTACATTCATGTTCGGTATTAGTTTCTCCGGTGCATTCATTCATTACTTTTGCTTGCATCTCCACCAACAAGTCCATGAGGGCATGGTGATTACAAGTTCAATCTGCATTTCCTATCCATCTCGGATTGTGCTATTAAGTCGAATACAAACAATAATATTTATATTATCATGATTATATGTTTTATTTATATCAGGTAGATATGTAGACATTATTTGGACATATTTTGTCTTTGCCATGACATTAGAAGAGTTGAACTTAAAACTCTTCCAACTCTTGTTTATTTAAACTAAAGAATGAGTCTTTTTCTTCAAGTGTTTGTGTTCTGTAATTTTTTACCCTCCTGGCGGGCTTGCTGATGTTGGCAAGTTGCAGCCGATGCTATTGCACTTTTTCTATAACCGTAACAATGGAAATGCACTCCAGCATGTTTCGGCATGGCAGATATTCTTTACCATTGGGATGAGATGCCATGATATTGCGAAGTTAACGGCTGACGGGATGATTGTTCTGGTAATGTGTGATAAACATCATTTTGTTGCAATCTTCTTGTAATGATCAAAGTTGACACATTGATAAACCATGCTCTCTGTCGACCTTGTCGCCTCTTGGCTGGTAACCCGTCTGAAACAACTTTCATCTCATTAGACTACGATAACATTTCTAATGTGAATTAGATAAGGCTTAAAAAATCTGAAAATGAAGTGGATCCAGTTTTTTTCCGAGAGGGGGAGAAATGAGATTATGTAGCTTTTCAAATTTACATTTGTCAAATAATTTTTTTTAAAAAATTACATTCATCAAACTTTCTCCTTTGCACATTGAATTACAATCAACTCAACTAACGAATTAGGTGAGTTGGTGAGACCATGGCTACTAACGTTTCTCTGAAAATTGTTACTATGTTTATTTTAAATACACATCTATTATAACTTTTGAAATAACTTGCAATGAGTTTTCAAGGAGTGTATGAATTTTATTTAAAAGAGTATGGTAATCATTTTGTGGTAGATCCAAGCTATATCGAAGCAAAGGATTCTTGTGTTGCAATAAACCTTGGCTTATTTTAAAACGCCATTTATAAGCACTTTAAATTAAAGCTTCGAAAGAGTTACCCAAGTGGAAACTCACTAATACCTTCTCAATTTGTTTTTTACTGTAGTATTGCTCCTCACAACTGGATTTCCTATGACATCTCATTTTAAGATAATAAAAAAATCAAGGAAAACTATCTCTGAACCATTTTGATTTTGTCGAAACTTCATGAAGCAATCAAGAAATTCTAATAATATATTTTTTAATCAACCAACCACTTTACCGTTAAAAAAATTAGAAGATGTTAAAAATATATATAAGATAAAAGTCTAATTTGCTTGTGGATACATAAAATAATAACTTTAGCCTATGAACAATGAAAATGACAAAAACAATAAATTATCATATTGCCTTCTCAATTCAAAAATACAAATGCCATCCATCCCCCAAAAAAATAGTCGCTAAAATGAAATAATAAATACTTTTGTGTGAATAATCACCAAAATAATCTCCACAATTAAATTTCTCTCATCTTTTCCAAGTGGCGGGTTAAATTAAAAGTTAGATAGTATGAAGACATTTTCAAAAGAAATTTGGTGGCTACATGGACTTTCAACAAATTTGAAAATGATGCATAGAAAATTTTTCCTTTAATCAGTTTAACTCAAATTATTAAATTAATAAAATTATCCATGTAACATCAGCAAATAGTAAACGATGTGAAAAACAAAATGATTTGATGATATCAAAATAAAAAATCAGGTGGTGCAAAGACATTATCAGAATTCATTGATAGGTTCATAACAAATTTGAGGTGGCACATAGATTCCCCAACAAGGTCAAGAAGGAAGGTGAAAATTGGAAAAAAAAAAATAATGCTATTGGCACCCCTCTAAACTCCTTATAAGCCCTCTCTTTTAAAAATGTCCCATGAAAATATTTGAAATTACCCTACTTCTAAATACACCATTTTAATTCCACAAATAACCCTACATTCCAATTTGTCGACGAAACCCAATAAACTCGGATTATACTTTGTGGAGTTTTCACTAACTTAGTTTCAAACTTTCATGCACGTTGTTAATGAGAATTATTTTCAAATATATCCATTAGTTTCTAAGAGTTGTCAAAATAATCATCAACGTGAAAAAGAGAAAGTGCATAATATCAACTAATATACTATTACAATTACATTAAAACTTAAAATTAAAGTGTTAACCTATTTCTCTTTTGAGAGTTTTCAAAATATTGGGCACCAGTAATCAACCCCATTTTTATGATAGAAGGATGATAGGAGTTTAAATTCTTTTTTTTAATTGCAAATTTCTAAAAGACGTTTGTATAAGAATTTTAGAGGGTGCCACTAGCTCGATTCAAATAAAAATTGCATCAAATTATTTTAAGTATCTATTAATGATTTAATTTGCAAAAAAGGGAGTAATGATTTAAAATTGTGATAAGAATCTAAGAAAGCCGACCGCCTCATCAAAAAGTCAGGATGGCCGAGTGGTCTAAGGCGCCAGACTCAAGTTCTGGTCTTCGAAAGAGGGCGTGGGTTCAAATCCCACTTCTGACAATGTAAATTTGTTTTTGATTTATTCATTTTGTTTACAACGTTATGAATAACGACGTCATTTTCATTAAACGGCAAGTCGTTTCAGTCGTCTTCTTTAACGGAATAAAAAATATCTAAACCGAAGACGAATGTTTCCAAACCCGCTATAAACCCTACAGATAACACTCATTGCCACTCGCATCACTGAGTTCTTAACCTGAGTTAAAATGGCCGAGTCAGCAGCCGAACTCAGTGAGTCCCGGATTTTTCCGGCGGACTCACCGCCACCACAACCGAATTCAACCGGAGTTCCGGTTCATAATCTAACACCAGAGGAGCTCGTGGCCAAAGCCATAGCTCCAGTTAAGAAACAGTTCCTTCGTCCTCCGGCGACGAGAGCCATTCAAAACGACACCGTTAAATATACCAACGAGAGGTCATCTCAGCAGCACTCGTCAACCTTAGTCAAGGAAAAGAAATCAAAACGGCAACTCAAACGTGAACGTCGTCAGGTTATTTTCTTTCCCTGTCTCGAAAGACAAGCTTTTTTTTTTTTTGGGGCTTAAAGATGCAATTTTTATTTTTCCAAACCTATCTGAATCATCCGTTGCAATGAGTCAAAGAAAATGAATTGTTGAGATTTCATCATTGTTGGAAATGTTGGTAACTAAATGTTTTTAAGTATAAGCTGGTGTTTAATTTTTGAAGGAAGAGCTTTATTTGTCGTTAAATTTGCAGGAAAAAAAATCTCCTAGTCATCTTTGTCCTGAAGTAGCTAAGAGTGGAGATGTTAGTTCGTGCCCTTATAAAGATAAGTGCCGATTCAGCCATGACTTAGATGGCTTCAAGGCTCAGGTATCAAGGCACCCAATTGAGTTTTTTAGCTTTTCTAATATATTATGTTTGTTCAGTAGAGTGATGATGGTTTATTTGTTTAATACATGTAGAAACCAGATGATCTAGAAGGTGAATGCCCGTTTTTGAGTTCTGAAGGGCCGTGTCCTTATGGTTTGGCCTGCAGATTTTCGGGTACTCATAGAGATGTTGTTGATGTTGCTGGTTCTGCAAACACGCTGCGGAAAAGCTCTGAGGTGAATGGTTTGAACAAAGATGTGCAGAAACTTTTGTGGAAGAACAAAATGAAATTCCCAAAAGCCGATGCCAAACTCAAATCTCTTGGGCTTCTGGTATGGAATTGTATTTCTCTTTTGTTTGTGTTTTGTCTTTATCTCAATCTCATTCTATTAATAGTTTAATACATTTTCTCTGGTATTACTCTCTATTGTATCATTTTGATTCATCATTTAATTCCGTTGGTCATGTTGGTGCTGTATGATTTTGCAGGGTCCAGCCAAGTCGAAAATGAAAGTGATGGAAGATAAAGAGCAAGAAGGTGGAGTTGATTCTAATAATTCTCATGCTACCAACGGAAATGGTTGCATGAAAGGAACTGGTGACTCAGTGGATGAATCTGAACGCTCACCCTGTGTTCCAGAAGAGAATAATATTCTCAATGATAGGCCATTGAAGAAAGCAAAATCTGAAAATGTTGAAAATTGTTGCTCTGTTGAAGGGGACAATGGTTGGTTTTACTTGTATTAGTCTGAAGTATAATCAGTGTTAGTGCCTAGTTGTCATACATCAAGTTGTTTCTAACTTGTTTCAAATTATTGAAGCAGGTGTGAATGTATTGGAGGAAGATACTAGGAATAACACTGCAGATACTCAACCAACAGCTAAAATTGATGATATACTCCCTGAAACTGATGGAAGTTTAAAAACACATCCTCGTGAAAAGAAGCTTATTGATTTTAGAGAGAAGCTTTATCTTGCACCTCTGACCACTGTTGGGAATCTTCCTTTCCGAAGGGTTTGCAAAGTACTGGGAGCAGATGTGACATGCGGTGAAATGGCAATGTGTACAAATCTTTTGCAGGTCCATGTGCTGCTTTTGTCAATTGAGTTACATAAATTATGACAGTCTATGGTGCAGGAGATGTTGTTCCTTTCTGTGATCTCAATGAGTGTGTGGCATCTTAAACACAAAACATTTTTCATACTCTGAAATTAAGATATATTTCTCTACGTTGTTTAAATTATTCTTCAGCTAGCAGTAAACAGCACATATTTTTATATCTGCTTAAAATAATCTGGGCTTATACATGTTGTCTGTATATAATATGCCATATATGCAAGATATTTAAGCATGATGCGTTGTCCCAGTATCTGTAATTGTAATTTTCAGTTTTTAGTTTTGGAACTGGATTCATATGATCTTTTCCCTCCTTTTTCTTTCCTCTATGGAGATGTTATCACTGGTTTTGTGCTCTTTATTTATTTATTTATTTTAATAGGTAAACTTAACATTCTTTATATTTGGTGCTGCTTTTATGACTTTCCATGTCTCATTTCCTGACTATCATATTGTTCTGGGAATAGGGACAAGCTTCAGAATGGGCTCTGTTGAGACGACATTCATCAGAAGATTTGTTTGGTGTACAGATATGTGGGGCATACCCTGACACTCTGGCTCGCACAGTTGAACTGATTGATCAGCAATGCACAGTGGACTTCATTGATATTAACATGGGCTGTCCAATTGATATTGTTGTTAACAAGGGTGCTGGGTCTTGTCTTCTTACAAAGCCAATGCGGATGAAAGGCATTATCGAAGCTACTTCTGGTACAGTGGACAAACCTATAACTATTAAGGTACGTGGAAAAACTTTTATTTGACCTTCTATGCAGATAAAGGTGCGCTTCACTCTTCTGCTTAGCATTTTTTCAGCAGGAAGATATTTGAATACTTTGTGGTGGTTTTGGATTATTATGTGCCTGTGATAGTCAATTAATTCTTCTGCATCTGCAGAATACCATATCCTCTGCTTTCACTTTTTCTCTTTCCCCGACATCATGTCACAATACTGTTTTACACTAGGTGCGAAGTGGCTATTTTGAAGGAAAAAACCGCATTGATTCTTTAATAGCAGATATAGGCACTTGGGGAGCCAGTGCGGTGACAGTACATGGTCGGACACGTCAGCAACGCTATAGCAAGCTTGCTGATTGGGACTACATATACCAATGCGCAAGAAAGGCCTCTGATGATCTGCAAGTTCTTGGAAATGGTGATATTTATTCTTATTTAGACTGGAACAAGCATAAATCTGACTGCCCTGAGCTCGCTTCCTGTATGATTGCTCGAGGAGCCCTAATTAAGGTGTGTATATTTGATTTGTATTTGACCATTTATTTTCCAGTAAGAGTTAATATTATTAACAAACTTCTCAGTTTTGGAAATGTATGTCCTTGCATGCTTGTACACTTATTCTATTGAAGTCAAGATGTTTGTGAATAATTTGTATTGTGCCTGGCAGCCTTGGATATTCACTGAAATAAAGGAGCAGAGGCACTGGGACATCACTTCTGGCGAACGTTTAAATATTATGAAGGATTTTGTACGGTTTGGCCTTGAACATTGGGGATCTGACAAGAAAGGTATGTGATAGTTCATTTCTAAAAATTAAAGTTACAGATGAACTGCAAAGATTTTGTATATCAATGCTTTTTAGTTTTATTTTCGTTGTTAATACTTGTGGAAACTCTCAGTAGTAGTTGCCTTGTGAATGAAAAGAGTCTTATCATTCTTACCTAAACTTGTCTTTATTATTTCATAATTGTGGTGGTGCTATTAATATTACCGTTTGAACTTTTCACTAATTTATAGCAACTCAGAATTTAGTTCATTTGCTTTCTTTTTAACTATTCAATACAGTTTAAAGCTGTCTGAAATGTTTTGGACTTGTGTTATTGTCTAAAATGGTATTTTTCATGGGTTCTTAATTTGCGTCTCCTTGCAGGAGTGGAAACAACTAGGCACTTCTTATTGGAATGGCTTAGCTACACTTGCAGATATATACCTGTTGGCCTTTTAGATGTCATCCCACAAAGATTGAACTGGCGTCCACCTGCCTACTATGGTCGTGACGACCTTGAGACACTGATGGCCTCTGATTCTGCAGCTGACTGGGTATATTGTTTTCTATTCCAATACGGCTCAGATTATTACCAATACTTAGGTGGAAAACAATACAGTCGTATTAAATTTCTTCTTTTCTGCAGATTCGAATATCTGAGATGTTGCTTGGCAAGGTGCCTGATGGTTTCACATTTGCACCGAAGCACAAATCCAATGCATATGACCGAGCAGAAAATGGCTAAGTTTTTTGTGCTGTTCATCCTTTGCTCATGGATGAATTTTGATTGTGGGTTCGGCAGAATAAAAATGCTGTTAAGATCCATTTCGTATTTCAGTTCAAGTCAATTCTGTATGCTGGATCCTGGTGATGGCATACTAATTAGGCAATTTTGATCACATTTTGTTATTGAGGAAATCAAAACGTCCATTATTTTCATTGCTAATAATGTTAAAGAGGGAAGTGGGGTTGCCACTTGTCATTTTCGATGAATTTTGTGGCTATTGACTTAATTGAAGTGTACAATTTCATATCTTTGAAGAAATGAAATTTTTTTGCAGATACGGTTCAAGTATCTGATCTAGTTTACTTGGCTACTTTCCGGACTGGGACTTCGCGAAACTAATCCTTTTTTCACTCTCTCCCCCATATCTTGCAGTAGACTTAGTTCTGCTACCACTGTCATATTTTCAAAATTTTTGTTTACTTCTCTCAACTTTTGCTCTATATATGTAAAAAGTTGTTGAATGATAACATAAAGTTGCCATGATTGTAATATGCTATAATTGTATTAAAAAGATATTGTAATAATTGTAAGATATTTTCATGCAATTCCATATAATCAACTGCTCAATACATTCACAGGTTACTACCGCCTGGAACCAAAAGAGAACTAAAAGGCCCAAACATTTGAAAGAAACTTGGCAGAAACACAAATTTTACTTTGATTTATAACCTTAATCATGTATTCAAAATTACAACATGCTCCAATCAGAATTGATTTGCAGTGAACATACTGCTTCTTTCTCCTTTAAACAATATGCAACGATTTCTGAAAAAACACTAATCGACTACATAGAGGCTCCAGCATACAACACTGGTCTTTCGTATAAATAAAGATGATCTCTCCCTTCCGCACAAATCACCTTCAAAGATGGTAAGGTGACAGGCTGTTTTCTTTCTCCTTTAAACAACGGCACTGCCTCTTTCTTCTCCCATTTGCATATACAAGTGTCTAGATTGTTATTTCCTCGAAAGTTTCTCCTCTCTTCCTTTAAATCCAATAGACTTGTAGCATAAAAAATGAACTTGATTCGATGTTAAAGCGACGCTTTCCAGCATTACAAAGCAACTTACTGTATCCAGGTGGACTACAAATACAATGATGCTGCAAACACAATGTCTCTTTTAATCTTGGAAACAGCCTCTTCAAATTTGGCTTCGAGCTCAGTTTCCCCAATGGACTTTGCCGCTAGTATAAGTTGTTGAAGAACTTCCTCAAGTCTCCTAATTGCCCTGATCAAGCTACCCTCAAAGACCGGCGTAATTTCCATGATCTCATAAAATTTGGATCCTTTTGCCCAAGCATAAACAGCCTCCATGATATCAGGCCGAAATGAATTCACAAAACCCTCCACATCGATTTGAACCTGAAGTAATAAAAGAAAACAAGAAACACATACTATCAGCCACTTAAAGATGAATTAGGTATGTCCATCTTTATTGAAACACAAAAGTCGAATCCACTTGTGCAGGAACTCCCATAATATGCCAAACTTTGCCTACATGAATATCAAGATATAAATAGCTGTACTTTTCAATCATTACCAATAAAGTTTACAGATACATCTACTCTAAAGTCTCCGACAACTTTTCAGTGCCTTTTTGCAGCAAAGAAAGTTGAACTATGGGTACTTTCTAATTTCTTTTATGCAACTTTGAGAACTGAAAAAAGAAATCATGATTTGTGGAATCAACATTCTCCAACCATGAGAAGTAATGCCGACAGTTGTGGCTACCTATACAAAAATAAGTTTCCACTCTTTTTTAGTGCAACATTTAATCAGTTGTACTAAAGATACACTTGCGAATTTAGATTGAGGTACTGAGGATTTTAACCCACGAGCTGTAAGAATGGAATCACTTCTTGTTAAGTATAAATAGATGAGTGGGCGGTAAACATTGGTTACAAAGTAAAAGTGAGTGTTGGGTTACAAAGTAAAAGTGAGTGTTGACCCAACACTTGCTGCTGTAATTTCAAAATTAACAGGAGCAGTACACACATGCCCTAAGTTTGTGATAATGCACTATGGTACTACAATAATTTAAATTTAAAATTGGTAGACAAGCAACTATGATAACATAAGAATGATCATTGTCATGCTTTATATCATGCTAAAAGATAGTTTTGATCAATCTGTCTTACCAGTCCAATTTGCATTAGATACCCAAAAGGACAACTGTGAGTGCAATATTTTTTATCAAAATAAATGACAACAATAATATGCCTAAAATCCAAAGAAGCAATTTGTGAACATGAAAGATTAGATAAAAAGCTACCAGCAATAAGTTCCATAAGTACCTTGCACTCCAACTGAACTTTGGCAACTCTCCTAGATGTATCTTGCAATTGCGTAAATAGCAATTCAAGTTCTTCCCTGGGCTTTGAAGCATCTTGGAGCTTCTCTTGCCACACAAAACAAGAGAGAAGAGACACCATTTCTTCTACCTTTACATCTTTCAGAACTCCATTGAATATGAGCTCTGTTAGGGTGAGCTCCTCAGCACTACTGATCTCACAAGCAACTTTTCCTTTCAATTCTACAACATCATCACTTGTAGCATATCTGGAACAATATTCACATCATCACTAGGTAATTCTAGACTTGCATTGACAACATAAAAAAGCATATAAACATAGCCATTTAATAACATGAACCTAACAAAAACTTGATGATTCCTTTTTTTAATGCTAATAATCATATATGAAGCATTGTTCTATGGGACAAATAAATTCCCAGCTTTATAAAAATAAATAAATAAATAATAGTAATATAAAATTCCCAGCAAATTTTCTCTACTGGTAGCTGTTTTTTGAGTTAATGCTAACACAAACAATTATAAAGCTGCAAACAGTATAATGAAATAGGCCTTGGCCCGATAAAACAGTATGGAGCACTGCAATTCCAAGTGTACCACTATCACAACCTAGAAAGAAATGAAAATGGCCCCGGATGAAAGTAAATACATGTTGAAGGAAGATTTTTCCACTTAGTGTTATTTCAATGTATGTGAGTTATGAAACATGTCAAAAGAAATTCTAGCACCCTTGCTAACTCAGCTGTCAAGCACAAACCAGGCAGACACCAAAGAAAGAATGAACTATTTTGAAGATAAATATATGAAAAAGCTTCATTACCCTAGCCTTCGGAGAACTCGTTTTCTTGCCTTAAGCTCATCTTTAAATGCCAATTCAGTAGAAGAACGCATCTGTCTCTTAATTGACTTGATCTTGGCCGTCAATTCTTGCTTCACGTGCAACACTTTGAGCTTTTGCTCAATAAGCGGAGACTTTGAAATTTCATGCTTGTCAAATAGGCTCTCTAAAGCCTCTATTCTACGGACCAGCTTCTGATATGAACTACTTCGTATCTGACAAATAACAAAAACTGAGTAAAGGTGACTTTTAAAGATAGCAAAATGATTTGCAACAGCAAGGTACAGTATATACCCCCATGTTTGCTTCAGGATCTAGAGGCAGTCCGCTAGCATTTCTAGCAAGAAATTCGGATGTCGACTTCAGCATGTTCTCTCGAGTTTGCAACGGCAAGAGATCCTTTGGCATAGGCAACCGAGCGCTACTTAATTTAATGATCTGTACAAGACAGAGGATAGCACATAGATTCTTTATTCTCTAGATCATAACTTAGTTTCACTAAGATGGACCAACAAAGTAAAAAGCATCACAAAACAAAAGCTCTTCCAAGCTCATGCTTTTGCTTGAATAGAATTATTATCAGTTCATTTGTGTCAGAACAGGAAATCAAGACCAATTTTCTAAAGCAAAAAGAGCAATTTAACATTTTTCACTAACAAAAGTAAATATTCATATGAAGACTAAAATTGAACACTGTTTTAAAAATATTTCAAGAAAATTCGGCCTTCAGTTATCTTGCTACAAATTGAATTTCCTTCTTTGCTTTCTTCTTCTACTACCAAACATCGGAACAAAGAGATAGATGTAGGTAACTAAAGAAAATATACTGACAAGACATTACCGTACAAACATTAAATACAAATGTGGGATGTAAAATCAAAATTCATGACAAGGGGGAACTGGCTGCAGAGTATGTATTAAAAGAAGAAAAGCATCAGAAATATTGCCTGAGAGATAGGAACAGATACGACAAGAGGTTCCCCAGACTCCTTCAACGGAACAATTTTCAATGTTTTCTTCCCAGCTCCATCTTTGCCAACCACACATCTGGTAAGGATATTCACTGTGTAATTGGAATCTTCTGGTTTTTTATTGGCATCATCTGTATCATGCATTCACCACCAAATAACTAAGAAGCTTAAATTATCAAGGCACCACTTAATACAAATAAAGATGAGTTCTCACCTTCATAAACACCTTTCACCTTCTCAAATTCAATAACCACTCCCCATGTAACCTGATGATCCTCAGTGGAGAAAGATGGAGAGTTGTCATCACCCCTGGTGCATTCAATACAAACAAACCTGCCAGGTTGCAGAAAGGGTAAGCAGTACTTTGGAGAGAACACAATATCACGAACATCTTTCTTCAAACTTTTGTATTGCTGTAGCAAATTATAATAATTCTTCAAACTATCTTCCTCTTCAATTACCATTGAATCCCTCTCCTCTTCAAGGACCTTTGCTTGTTTCTGCAAATTAACATATTTTACGAGATTGATAAATAAATGCTTCAATGTTTACTGCAGTCTAAAGTTAAAAAGACAGAAAATATATCTTGGGGAAGGAGTTAAATTTCATATTCATCACAAAACATTCCTTTTGTTTTTTCATTTTGAGCTGAAATAACATGAGACTCACATTTGTATGTATTCCCTTCTTATAACCTTTGTCCTATTAAAAAAATAAGGCAAGCTCCTATAAAATGTTTGCTCTATCACTCGTCTAGTTATCTTATACATCAGCTTCTTATGTTTCACAACCTTCCAAGAAGGTTTCTATCATCCCATTATCCTATTTTTGTACCTTTCAATAAAATTCAAGTTTGGTTTTTTCATCTTTTACATTAACTCTTTGAATTGAATATTATGGCTTTTCCACCATACCAGCAGCATGTCCTATCCTCCAGACACCCTCTTCTTTAGCTGTCCCTTCACATAATTAATGTTCAAGGATTTTCAACAATCTATCATTCACTATAAAAAATCTATTGTTTTCAAAATCCTAAATGAATTGGTCCTCCACTCCAACAAATGCAAAAGCAAGGCTGGGAAACTACCAACCACCAACAAGTATTACTCCATCTTGAGTTGTTCTGGCCATTCTGACTCATGTTTAAGAAAACAGTAATACGTGCGCATTTGCTTGTGTAGCCGGCACTTGCACAGTAAAAGTAGGGAAACCACCAACCAGCAGAAAGTTTATACCACCTCGGAACAATGCTAGTCACCAACCAGAATGAAGAACTAGGAACTCTAATATAGGTCCAAGGAAAAGAAAACACAATAGACCGTGGAAAAGAAAACACAATAGACCGTGATCACTAACCAAACAAAGTTTTATAAAAAATAGTCAAGAACTGATTTACTACTTCTGGAAACAAATATGTTCAAAATCAGAAACAAGCATATAAGCGACAAATTCAAGGACACTTTTAATATAAACAGACCTCAAGATCAGGGATGGCGTGGTCAGCTTGAAACTGATAGAATGAATTACGGAGCAAATTTTCAGGACTCCCCTCTTCACAGCGGATTTGATTCAAAAGCATGTTGTAGCTTAGATGAAAGGCACTGGAAAGCGATTGAAAAAAAAAATATATATATTGGTAGAAGAGACAAAAAATAGACCATAAGCTTAAAAAAGAAATACTACACCCAGATTATCGTAAGCTTATCTAAGCGTGCACAAGAAGTGAAATATGCCTATGATGGACTGGAGATTGAAGTTCAGAAAAGTATGGGGAAAATATAGGAATATAAGCAGATTCGTATGTGGTTACACTAGATGGAGCACTAGGTTTCTGAATAATCACTTCACTTCTAACAGAGTATTGAAACAGCCTCCCACTTCGACAAAGTTGAATCTTCTACACCAAGGATTTATTTTTAGATCAGACACCCTGAACAGACAGCGTAGAGGCTTAGACAATGGTAATGTACCTGTTCAAACTGTCAGCACTTCCTTTAAGCATCATTTTAGCAGTAGAAGGTTCCATTTTGTCATCAACCATGAGGATACATATCCCGCGTTCATCGATGCCACGACGACCAGCACGGCCACTCATCTGTATGTACTCTCCACTAGATATCCATCTAAACTTGTCACCATCAAACTTACGCACATTTGTAAACACAACAGTTTTTGCAGGCATGTTCAAACCTATGCTGAAGGTCTCTGTGGCAAACAAACACTAAAGAAAAAATTTCAGTCCTCTTGGAACTTCAAATAGTTGGGAAAATAAGTTAGAATTGGAGATGAAAGAGCTAAACTTATTATTCTACATGGAAACATTATTCTTATGGCTAAAAATAAATTTGAGTAATTAATGGGGGATTGCCACTTTCCACCCTACAGTAATCAATATATACCATGTATCCCCATGTTGTTTTCATAATGGCCAAAAATCCCCCTGACACCATAAGTTTACAATATTACCCTTATTTTTAGCTACTTTTTTATTTACATTTATTATAAATTACATGAATAGAAACTAAATAAAAAAATTAAATATTAAAAATAAGAAATATATGTTTTGATATGAACAAAAAAATAATAATAAAATTTTTTTCTTGTAATTATTTATTTTGTGAACATTTTGTAATATTTTAAAATTAAATGTAAAAAGTATAGGCAAAATATTTTATTTTTTATCTTATAATAAATTTTTATTTGTCATTCAAGTTTTCTTATAATAATTTTTTTATCATTTTAAAATAATTTTATTATATATTTATTATAAGAAAATTTTCACAAAATAAATAAGTATAAGAAAAAAATTTATTATTAATTTTTTTACTCATATAAAAAAATATATTTCTTGTTTTTCATGTTTAATTTTTTATTTAGTTTCTATTCATGTGATTTATTTAATTTATAATAAATACAAATAAAAGAGTTGTTGAAAATAAGAATAATATTGTAAACTTATACTGTCAGGGGGGTTTTTAGCCATTATAAAAACAGTAAGGGGGAAAATGGTATATATTGATTACTATAGGGGGGAAATTGGCAATCTCCCGTAATTAATTTAAGGTAGGAAGTCCAGAAAATATTAGTCAAACTTCAGCTTTCTTATTCAACATTAATATTAAACACTAGTCATTGGTGTTTGGAGAAGAACAGGATCAACAACCAGATAAAATCAAATTGGAAAAAGGTTAAGAATGGAAAAAGTGACATCCAAATTGCTATGAACATTTAACAACCCAAGAATATCTAATTCTAAACCACTCAAGTTAACTAAAATAAATCAATACCCATCACCATCTCTCTAAGCATGCTAAAAATCTATAGCTGTCACCCAAGTAAATGCATAGTTTGCTACCAACCTTAATTAATCCTTCTTGAAATAATATCTCAATCACTTCCTTCAATATTGGAAGCAAGCCAGAATGATGCACACCTATTCCACGTTTCAATAGTGGTAAAATATTTGAAACCTGTTGACAAGAATAGAGGCATAATAAGTTATTAAAAAAAAAAGTAGAATATTTATGTATATACAACAAAAATGCAAAGAATTATATCTGTGATCATAACACACTATGCACAGAAGTTGTAGTACATAGAAAGCAATGCCAAATCACAGACAAAGCACAGGTTGAATCTAGAACATTAAATCTCACTTCATGAAAGAATAGCTGGATCACCTGCGTTATCCAGTTGATATATCAATTTGAAGTCTAAAAATCATCTAAATGAGGTGGGGAAGCAATGAGGAATACTGAGACTTATATTTAAAAAGCAAATGGAATAAATTCTCAGTCGCTAGCCAAGGAAAAAGTTCAACCTCCAAAAAGATAAGTATGAACTTTTTTCTTCCCCTTCTCTGTTTTGGCTGTCTTTTTACCTGCAGCAGGAGATTCACACACACACACACACAGAGAGACACAGAGAGAGAGAGAGAGAGAGAATGCAGAACCAAAGTAAAGCAAGTAACAGAAGAAAGAAACAGTAATATGACAAAGCAACCCAAACCATCTCAGCCTGAACAAGTGTTAAAGAGACCTATCTTTACAGGTCACATATTCCAACCAAAATGAGGCACCATATACACTCAAGCAGGCACAAAACATATAAAACCAAAAACTTGCCTGAGGTAGCTTCTTGTCATCATCTGAAAGCATGTCCATGGCACTCCAAAAGATAGTCTCTATGTTCACTTTCTCATCGTCTTCTGTAAGATCCAATTTTGCCATCTATAACAGACAAGAGAAAATGAAACCCATATTTTCACATTTGCATAAGAGCAATGATGGCCTTACTGGAAGGGAATGGTATGCTTAGCAGCTTAAAGTACATCGAAAAATAAATTGATCAATAAGGTTCTTTATTGGCATCTTTATGGGTGTATGATACTAAAAATTTTTAGTTTCCATTTTAATTTGATGCTACTTTTTTGCTAAAGCTGGGACGTCTATATAAATGATAGAGTTGGCAAAATGGATCATTAGGTCGTGTTCATGTCATGTCAGATTCGTGTCGTGTCAAATTTAGATCGACCCAAACACGACTCATTTAGTAATCGTGTCAAAATATTGAGACCCAAACCCAATGCGGAAAATAAACGAGTTACCTAATAACCCACTTAATAACTATATGTTTAACAAAATTTACATT
Organism: Citrus glauca; assembly: GCA_029633175.1. NCBI lineage: Eukaryota > Viridiplantae > Streptophyta > Magnoliopsida > Sapindales > Rutaceae > Citrus > Citrus glauca. Next base: position 7,493,396 of record JAQOOD010000008.1, read on the forward strand.
AAACACACACACACACACACACACACAAAAAACTTATTGATAATATGAAGCATACATATCTACCAAAATATTACACATTTTATACTATTGAAGTTTTAATTATATATATGTAAATAGTATAATATATCAATATTATAAAAATACACGTATAATAACATTTTACATATTTATACCATTAGAATTCTAAATATAAATAAAATTTTATAAATGAAATCCTGTATATACATTAATCCTTAAAAAAAAAATAGAGAATCATGTCTAATATTTGAATTTTGATGACAAGAACCTACAAATTAATTTAGAATAAAAAATATAATTATGTCATTGATCAGGTAAATGGGTCAAGAATTTTAATCTTAAACCGACACGAAAAAAATTGTGTCAACTCGGACCCAACCCATTTAATAATCATGTCAAATTTGACTACCCACACCCATTTATTCCTATCGTTTTTGTGTTGAGTAATTGGGTCGTATCAAATTTTGTACTGCTAGTTTGTGTAAATATTCTGGTGGACAACTGATTTATCTTATTTTTGGGTCTTCATTTAGATAGAAATAAATTTGTGTTCTATGTGATCTTTTTTTTCCCTTCAAAGCATAGAGGCAAATAAAAATAGATAAATGATTGCCATATTTCTCTGGATAAGACTCCTAACTATCTATATAAATCATGCGAAATAGGCACCTAGATTTCTAATCACTCACAACATAAGGACATGGGTAGCAGGTATAAATCATCACACCAAATAGGCACCCAATTGACCAAGCTAACTGTAGCAAGGGCTCAAATATAGGTGAGCATGCAACAGAATCCCTACTCCCCCCAGTTCCTGGAAGAAAGGCAGCAACTTTCAAACCAACAAGGGCAACTAACCTGCATTGCAAGAAATTCACATTCCCTTTTGCTAAAGCTGAAAATTATGACAGGATCATATTGACGCTGAATAATCATTTTCACCATCTTGAAAATATCACTCTCTTCTCCAAGTTTGCCTGCCACCAAACCTTTATGCCGTTTTCCATTTTCTCTTTTCTTTTCACCCTCACCAGCAGGAACTAGTGCATTTAAAGCTTTGTGAAAGCTGTCCTCACGAAATTTACCCTTTTCATCCACCACCAAGTATAGTCCACTACCACCAGCAGGGAAAATGTAGTGTTGAAGGGGTGTTGGGCGATAATCAGTATAAACAATATGACATGGTTGCTGGTGAACCTGTAAACATAACCACAAAAGTAAGAAGGCATAATTTTTTTATGAGAAACTCAAAAATCGGCATGGTGCGAGTAAAACACCTTTGCAACCCAATCAGCAAACTCCTTTGCATTGGGCACAGTAGCGGAGAGGAACACAAATCGGGAGTTCTTTGGAGCCATCACAATGCTCTCTTCCCATACCACACCTCTCTCACGATCACGCATGTAATGTACCTCATCAAATATAACCCAAGCCACTTCACGCGTAATCTCTGAGCCTTTGTACTGCATACTACGCCAGATTTCAGTAGTCATCACCTGAAATTAAACTTCATATAAGCAATCCACAAATCAAAGCGCTGCAACACCCAAAAGATGACACTATCAAGTTGACATACCAAACAAGAGGCATTAGGATCAATTGTAACATCCCCAGTCATCAAACCGACATCTGAAAACTCTTCTTTAAACTCCCTGTACTTCTGATTGCTGAGTGCCTTAATCGGTGAAGTATATATCACACGTTGCTTATTCCGCAACGACATAGCAATAGCATACAATGCTACCACAGTCTTCCCAGCAGATGTATGGGCCGATACCTGTCAAATCAATGAAAGGCAAACCCGACTTTTTATATTAAAAAAAAGAGAAAAAAACTATTTTTATTTTTCACACAAGATAACACTTAATGCAAAAATTATTATCAGTGAGCTGAAAAGCAGAGCGCTTTGTACGAAAGCACTTCCAAATTCAAATTACATCTTTTACAAAAAAATTAGAGCTTTATACATTTGTGTGTGCGCGCGGGCGCGCGTCCGTGTATATAATAATAATAAAAAAAACGAACCATAACGGACTCGCCGTTGTCGAGGCACTTGATAGCTTCGGACTGGAATGGGTCGAGAGTGAAAGGGAATTCCTTAGCAGGTTCGGTGTCAGCTTCAGCGGCAGCTGCTCCAGTTGAAGAAGAAGAAGGCACGTAACCGGGGGGAAACGACACGTCGTGTAGACAAGCAACTGGCTCATCGTCGTTAACAATCATTGTCCCGTTGCCGTTCGAATTTTGCATTGGTTGAGGAGTCTCGTACGAGTCTTCCATTATTGACTTTCTCTTCAACGATGCCATACTTCTTCTTATTATCTGGCTGTTTGCTAACAATAGTAAATACTGAAAATAAGAAACCCTAGGGACAAAGAGGTAATTTTCTGATTGAAAGAGAAGGGTAACTCTCTTCCTCTTCTTCCTACCACAGACGGTGGTTGTTTAGGCGGCTACTAACGAGTAGCGAAGAGACGACAATCATAAACTTTCACGGCCTTTATACTCCCATTAAAACGGGGCGTTTTTATGAGCCACGAAAGGAACCAAGACGCACTAAACATAAAACGCGGCGTTTTCACGGACTAGTACATTCCATGCCTCGAAAGTTTATGTTTGATACGTTGATGGATTGGTCTGATACATTATTTGCTTAATGTGTTTTTCTTGCTTAAATATTATGTTGGATTGATAAGTTTTGTAAACATTTATAGCGCTCGCAGTAAATAATTTATTGCATTTAAAAATTATCAACCGTCTATCAAAAGATTTTCACTATAAATATAATATATATACACGAAAAAAACTTTTAATTTGGTCAATTTGTTCTATTTCTTTTTTCTTTCATTTCATTATATTGTTTTATGATACAAAATAAAAAAAAATAACCCTAAAATTTAAGGGTAAAATACTCATTTTACTAAAATTTCGTTTAATATTATAACGTTGTCATTGGAAAAGTACGTGAATGATACAAATTAAAAACAAACAAATCAAATCATGTCCACTCAACTGTCATCCCTAAGGTGGTGTTTAATTGGGAAGAGAGAATGTAGGAGAGGAAAATAATTAAATTTTTTTAATTTTCATTGTTTCTTTTAACAAAATGTATAAGAATTTAATTTCAATTAGAATTTAATATTCGTCATAATATAGAATTTGAATTCCATACTAAGTAGTGAAGGATTTAAGTTCTTCTTATATTAAAAACTAAAATTTCTAAAATTACCCTTCAACTTTTTAACTTATTTAATGTCATTAATAATTATTATTTACAATTTTATTTTATTGCTTTAATATTATAAATGAACATCTACCAGAAAGTCGCCAGACTATTGTGCAGATCTCATCGGAAAGTCTTTGGATCTCGTCAAACCACCACCGGACCTAACTAGAAGGTCGCCAGATCACCGCCGGACCTCGCCGAAAAGTCACCGGACTACCGTTGAACTTCGCTAGAACTCTGCTGCCAGCCACCGGACCGCCATTTTATTATATACATACATACATATATATATATATATATATATATATATATATATATATATATATATGTATATGTATATAATAGAAGAATTTTTGTTTTGATTGGGTTGGTTCCAAGAAGTTTTTTTTGTCTACCTTACCTTATTTTCTTCATTTTTATCTTATATCAATAAGATATTAATAACTCAATCAAAATAAAATTATCTCCAAGTACAAAATATTTGTTATGCTTAATATTTAAGATAAATGATAAATTTGTCTAAAGAAAAAATTATAATTTATTTTCTTATCAAATTTTATATCAAACCAAACAACAAAATCTAATTTTATTACTCTTCTCCTTTCCTTTCTTCTCATTTTCTCTCCATTCCACTCTTTTTCTCTCCTCTCTTTTTCTTTAAACCAAACATGACCTAATTATATTCACCACTTTATACTCAGTGATAACTGTGTATCACAGTTAATTTTGCATACGGCTAAAAGTTCCAAGTCCGGATACTTGGTTAATGAAACTTGATGAAAAGGGCATGAAAGAAAATAAGAAATTAAATAATACAGGAGGTATTAATCATTACATCTTTAGTTAATGAAAATTGATGAAAGGTAATCCAATATTTCTGCAGACATGAGCCGTAATTATGATACCATTAAGAATGAAGCAGAAGAGTTTCCCCAAAAAAGTTAAAGCGCGGCACGTGAATTTAAAGAATTATCATATCACAGTACCGAGACAAAAAAAGGTTAATGCAAGTTGCAACAATATACATGACGTTAATTCCATAATCTATCGCCAAAGAAAGACAAACACAAGCTTATAAGATTAAAACTTTGGAAAACATTAGAGTCGGACAAAATTGTGCAATCTTCAGAGTTTGGAGCCTAGTTCATCCAGGAAAGCAAAAGAAATAATAATAATAATAATAGTGGTTTGATCTCAAAGGTGACATCAAGGTGTGGAAGCTATATGGTCTTCAACTTTGTCCTGATTTTGAAGTCCCTTAACCCATCCGCCATCAATGGATTGAATGCTTCCATTCAACCCATCATCCACAAAATCACCAACCCGTTTCACCTTCATCTCCTTCGGCTTAACAGGGTACTTCCCAGAGAAGCAAGCAAAACAAAAATTCTGAGAATCATCGCCTAACAACTTGTTCAGGCTGTCAATTGGCAGAAAAGCAAGCGAGTCACACCCAATAAACTCCCTGATTTCCTCGACGCTCATCCTGTTGGAAATCAACTCCTCACTACTTGGGGTGTCCACTCCATAGTAACAAGAAGCTATGATTGGTGGGCTTGCAATTCTCATGTGAACCTCTTTAGCTCCAGCCTCCTTAAGCAACCGAACAATTTTCGATGAAGTTGTTCCTCTCACTATTGAATCATCCACAACCACAACTCTCTTTCCCTCCAACACTCCCCTTACAGGAGAGAGCTTAAGCTTGACACCAAAGTCCCTAATTTTCTGGGACGGCTCAATGAAAGTTCTCCCCACATAGTGTGACCTAATCAACCCTTGTTGAAATGGAACCCCAGCTTTTGCAGCGTACCCAAGTGCAGCCACCACTCCGGAATCTGGTACTGCAATCACAACATCACACTCAACGGGAGCCTCGGTAGCAAGTACTTCCCCAAAATGATACCTCGACTCATAGACAGACCTACCAAAAACAACAGAATTGGGCAAAGCAAAATAAATATGCTCAAAGATGCACTGCTTAGGTTCAGGGTGAGGCATCAAACAAAGTGATTGAACCCCATCTTTGTCCACCATCAAAACTTCACCGGGATATACCTCTCTCTCGTATGTGGCCTCAATCAAATCAAGTGCGCAAGTCTCTGATGCAAAAACCACAGCACCATTACTCCTCCTACCCATCACCAGCGGCCTAAACCCATACGGGTCACGAACCGCAACAAGCTTATCCTCAGTGACAAACACCATTGAATAAGCACCCTCAAGCTTCTCACAAGCATCCACAATCCTCAAAAAGAACGGCCTAGCTTTCGATATCGCAATCAAATGGAGAACAACCTCAGTATCAGAACTAGTATTAAAAATGGATCCATTATCCTCGAGCTTAGCCCTCAAAGTATTATAATTAACCAAATTCCCATTATGTGCAACACCAACAGAACCAAACCTGTACCCAGCAACAAAAGGCTGCACATTCTTAAGCATAGAACTACCCGCAGTCGAATATCTAACATGACCAATGGCCATATCACCCGGCAATTGATCAAGTTTAGACTGATTAAACACATCAGAGACTAAACCAACACCAGTAATAGACTGAAGAACTTTGTTATTCACAGCAACTATACCTGCACCTTCTTGGCCGCGATGCTGCATCGCGTGTAGCGCCAAATAGCACAAACGCGAGGCCTCTGGGTCACCATAGATGCCCACAACACCACACTCCTCACGGGGCTTATCGTCGTCATCATCATCAAAACTGCCAAAACCGTCATCTGGGTATTCTTTATTTGTGGCGAAAAACTCAGAGATGGGGTTTTTTGATAGAACAGTGAAGTTATTTTTGTGGGTTAAAGATTGTTGTTTCTGAGGAAAAAAAGGGTTTTTTTGCAGGGTTTTGGAGAAAAGAGAAAGATGGGTTTTTTGCGACGGCTTAGGGTTAGCAGAGGGAGATGGGTTTGAGAGAGGGCAGATATTGGCGGTGCCTGTGGTTGTGGCTGCCATTAATGGCTGGATTTATTCTATTTTATTTTATTTTTTGGGTTGCCTTGCTCAAAGAAGAAACAGAGGAGGTGTGTGGAGGGAGACAGTGGCGAAGGGTTCTTTTAAGTAGAGGGGAACTTGTTCTAGGTTTTTTTTCTGGAATTGTGAGGGAATCTGATCCTGTGTTTGTGCATATGATTCAATTACTTATAGGTGATACTGTTGTGTCACCACAAAATCTAATTGGGAAGCTTCAGCTGTCAATTTTTTTCCAAGGGTTAATTAGGTAGAACTTTCATGTCGTCGATTTTATTTGGATATTCTAAAAGTAGTTTCCAAATAAAGAGATGGACCAAAATCAACAATGTGACAAAGATACTTTAGATTTTTTTTACTTGTGGGACATGAAAATTGATGCATGTTCCAATGCATTGCTCTATCAGAATTGGAATTAAACTTAGTTTGTATTTCTCCTATTCCGAAAGCAAAACTTATAAGTGATATTCTAAGAAGAAGAAATTAAGAACCATAACAAATTTGATGATTCTAATTTGCTAGAAATATTGCAATCCAAAACTAAGAAAGTTAAAACCAATTATTAGAAGAAAAAAGCAAGACGGAAGCTCCCAGAATATTGTTGTGTTGTGTGTTTTCAGTTTGTATTTCCCAATCAATAAGGAAAAGTAAGTACACATGTTACAAAACTTTAATAAAAAAGATTGGAGGTGACAAAACCGTCAATCTTATAATTAACTTTCTCTTCTTTCGAATTTCCTTGAGTTTGGTAGAGATTGCTTAAGTGGTGTATTTATTATAAACAGGCAAAATTATGTTGTAAAAGTAGTATGATACTACTATTACAACCAGTCATTGAATATATAGTTGTATAGTTATATTAGTAAGATTCAATGGTTGAAAGTAATAATGATATTGTACTATTGTTGCAATATAGCTGGATCCATTATAAACACCTGAAGTCAAAGTTAATAGCTTAATTGTTAAGAAAAGTTAGAAGAAGAAATTTTTGTATAAAAGAATTGGGTTTAAATTTAGAATTCTTTGGGAGGAAATGAGTCTAAATTCCAATACTATAATTCAGCGCTATTTATATATATCATTAGTTGGGTGAAAAATTAATTTCCCTCCTTTGATGTGATTTTCATCATTTATTTTCATATGATGGTAATTTTTTTGTTTAGAGTGAAGTTATTGGCACCCTTTCATTATCCTTATAAAATCCTACTTCAAATAAAATTACACTTAAACACAATAGAATTAAATAACATAGTTTTTTTTCAAACAAATTACTCACATTCATAATTTTTTTTCTTCTAATTTTCTACAGGTTGCTTTGTATCTAACTAAAATAAATTGTACAAATTTAGAATAATTTATTATTCTTTTTAAATTTCTTATTGATTAAATATTTGTGTGCTTAAGATAGCTTTAAAATTATAAGATAAAATATATATAATTTAAGCCAATAATTGACATTCAAAAATTTATCTCTCATAAAAGTTTTTAATTTATGCATAGGGTAATAATAAAATTACAAAAGAAATAAAAAATAGCATAGCACTATTTTGAGTTTAAACAATAAAAAATTAAATGAAAAATTAGAAGTGTATTTAAAAAAAGGATATTTTTGAAAATAAAATAAATATAATTAAAAAAAAAAGAGTTTCATGACGGGTGAAAGCAATAGTTCAACTCTTTTGTTTATAAGTTTTAAGATGTTGGTATCCGCAGCTTAGCGTTTCCCTAATTATTATATTAAAATGTAACAACAATGATGATCAACCCTGATTTCATGGAGGTCAAAGATTTTGGTCATGCCGCATTAATTAGTTCGGTCATACTTTCTACAAATTTATTAACATTTAAAATTTGACCAAGACTAGGTAAGGCGCCGCTTGGAGTCATAGAATTTTATATGTCAAAAGTGCGTTTCACTTCATAAATGTCGTTTAATATGCTCATTTTGTTTTTGTTTTTTTAAAAAAAATTATTAGTTTTTTGGTTTTTAAAAATATCATTTATTTTTTTAATTTTTTTTAAAGGTAAAGAAGTAGGTAAAGTTTAAATTCAATTTTTATCCGTTAGGTCGTAGCCCCTAAGATTTGAACTTAAGTAACCAAATGTATAATAATGACACTTCAAATTTCATTTAAAATGATATGCAATATATTTAGGGATTGTTAATCTTTATAAGATCCGAGTGAATGAATTATATTATCTCACTAATTAATTGATGAGTATCATATCATTTATAATGACTTTTGTACTAAAAAAAAATTGCGATGGATGAAATATCCTTTTGAGAATTTAATGGTTTATCTCATTTATGATTTATTGTTGCGTTTAATGATATTTTTCTGATAATATTATTGTTTTGACGAGTAAGTTTGGAGTAAATAATACATATGGCAAGTGTGAGGTTTGTTATTGCATATATTTTGTGGATCCATTTTAAAGCCAAAATTAAGGCCTTTGGATTCATTATGATTCCAGATAATTTCAAGTCATATATCATTATTGGGATAAAAATAAAGTAAAATGGTTAAAACTATTTTTATGTAATTTATAAAAATTAATGAAGCAACTACAAAATTTTTTAAACGAAAAACAATTGAAATGTGTGTGGAAAAAGAAGAAAAAAAAGGCATTTAAATATCTTCTTCAAAATTACGATTGAGTAAAATCATTTTAACAGAATGCTCTTCCAAACGCAATTCCACATTATTTTTATTACATTCGGATATTCCAAAATTGGCACAACTCATTAAGAATTCGGCAACTCAAATTTTATTTATCTCTCTTTGCATTTGACAAATTAAAAAGAAAAAAAATTCATATATCTTTTGTTCAAAAGAAACCTTGGTACTTGCCTAACAACCGCTACCTAATTCCCTACTTCCTCAACCGAATTCCTCCATCCCCACTTTCTCGCCCACTTTCTTAAAATAGAATCAATATTTATTGATGGGTTGGGTTCCAAAGTAAGCACAAATTCAGCAAAATGGTTTTATAGGAGAAAAAACACTTGCAAGACATTCAGAACACATTTTTCAATTTTGTCTTTTGAAAATGAGTCTTGAGTTTCCGCAAGCCAAGAAGAATGGCTAAAAAATGTACGGTATCAAAGAAAGAGAAACACACACACACACAAACACAGAGATTAGTGGGGAGATATATGAGTGGGTAATTTGTATAAATATCCCCATTAATTGTTGATAATCCAATGGGTATATGCAAGAGGAAAAAATTGGCTTTCCTTTAAGACAAAATTGATTGTCGCATGAAAATATTAGCACACTTGCCACGCATCAAAAATAGAGATCCCAAGAACAACTTTATGGTCCCCTTTCTGTCCAAACATATGCGATAGAAATTAGTGTAAACGACACTTGAAATATATATGTAGATCCTCACACAATTGATTAAATGTTTATAGTAGGGTGGAGTGATAAATAGTTTCACAAAATTATTGGAATTAACTATTTAATACATGGGATCTATCTCATTAAGTATAAAAGATTTGAGTGGTACTTCAAAAGCATGACGTTGCTGGCAACAAATTTAATACAAAAGTTTAATTAATTATCCTAGTTGAGATAATAAAATCTGGTGTTGAAAATAAAAGGTTTGAGGTTCGATCCTTCTCATTCAAGAAAATCAAGTCAAAATATTACATCTTCCAGCACTTATCAAAGATTTTTTTCAAAGGCAAACTGATAATTCAGGGTAAAACAAAAAAAACAAAAGGACTATATGTTATTCAAGACAGGTATAGCTTGGACATGAAGTCTAAATCCAAAACAGAAGCACCTAGCTGACCTTTCACTTTCAATTTCCAAAACCTAACAAAATCTTTGTCAAAATATCTGATCTAGTCCCAATGTCCCATATTAAGCACATTCGTAGCCGTATCAACAGGTTCAAAATATTTTCCCCAAAATGAGACAGAGATTCCACTGAAGTTGAGTTGTGAATGTCCCAACGTTCTGTAATTATATGGTTCAGGATACCATGCCTATGAATCTTTTTTTTTTTCCTTTTAAAAAAAGGAAGCCATATAAATAATGCTTAAAACATTATTTGCAACAAGGAACAATTATTTCATGCTTTCATGTATTAGAAACTTTCCAAAAATGCTAGCAAGAAAATGAAATGGAACTTTACCTAGTCACAGAATATGTACTGCTGTTAGCCCAATTGTTATGAAGTGGCTTCTGCATCAGAAGATTCCGGCTCCCACCAAGCATTGTTATCTCTCTTCTGAATACAACCTGCATCTCTGGGCATGAGTTATGTCATTAATGACTGCATCCTCACTTACATCATCCCAATCAAGTGTTTTTTCTCCACATCTAGATTATAAGTCCACTCCAATCTCTTCAAAACATCCTAGTCCTTCCATCTGATACGACTTCCTTCCTAATTACTTTCCCATTAATAAATCGCTCCAAGAAAAAAAAGCATTAACAATTCTCTTCAACGCCCCATCACTCATATCCCCTACAACAACCATCTTTAGACACCTCAACGTTGCCTCTTGAAAGACCTCCACAAAATCCGAATCATCTGACACAACCATCAAACACCCAAACCTTCTCTAGTCCACCATATCCACCATATAATTCCTTAACTAAACATCGACATCTTGTGGCTTATCTAACACCTTCCGGACCCAAAACCATGCTCTTTTCAACTCATCTGCAAAACCATAACCCACTTTTGGAGTCAAAATTGCGCTTGCAGCCATTTTATATTTTTCCATCTTTATTTAATAGTTGCCAACCAAAAGCACTCTCACCTTCTCTCTAGCTGATTCTATTTGATTCGACCTTTTCTTTTGTTAACCCTCATCAATTTGCCTAAAATAATTAACAAGTTTGTCATTATTATAAAATCTCCTTCCATAATCACCAATACATATGACTTAGCAGACCTAATTACACTCTTGATTTCTAATTGGTAAACAATTCTCTTTCTTTCTTTGCTCTCTTACAACTTGAGGCACATAACCAAACGCGTGGCTGTTAGCATTTGCCACCATGTATTTAACAACCTCAAATGAAGATATTAATTTTTTAGTTCAATTGATGCTTCAAAATGGGGTAATGAATTTGGATTTTGTTATCCAAATACCAAAAATTTCTCACATTGTGTTGGACAGTTTTTGGTTTTAAAGTTGATGAGTGGTTTTGCGAATCAAACTTCAAATGAGAACTTCTAAACAATAAGACAAATTGGTTTTTAGTTTATAACCTTGTAAACTTTGTTCTATTGTATAAGTTATGAAATCGCTGAATCTCCCCTTAATGGTCTAAAGTAGTCAAGAAATTATATCAACCAAGCAAAAACACATAAACTAGTTGAGATGCAAAGTTATCATAAAAGTCAATTTTGATCACAAATCCACTAAAATTAAAAGACATCAGAAAGTTAGAGAACATTATAATTTTGGACTCAGCTAAGTTGCAGATTCTGTAACTAACAGCTGAGTCCACATTGGCCTTGCATCAGCTGAGTTTGGGTTGCTTTTCCTCTCTCCTGCAACGCGTGGAAGTGTCCCATTTGCTGTGTTATATACAGAGTCGGTACCGTAACAAGCTCCTATAATTTAAGTTTGATTACTGTAGACAATAGTCTGCCTCTGTTCAAAAGCTATGCTGCAAGATATAACATCTTTGCAATGTTATACTTTCTAAAAGTAATAAGAAATGAAACCAAGGGGTAAACCGAACACCAAAAGAAATTTAGTCGGCCAACCACATTATGTTCCCACACAGTCCACTAATTAAGTTAATAATTAAAGGGAATCAAAATCTAAGAAATCTCATCTTCAAGCAGAATACAAACACAACGGGATTGAAAATCACAAAATCAAAAAAAGAAGCTGACTTGAAAAGCTCAAATATACGTTCATCAGCCTCTCAACTTATATCTAAGACCAAATGCATGCAGCTTGTGAAGACAAAGATAATTGAAGCTGAGGAGGCATATTTAACAGATGATTATCAAAATTCATGTGATTAAAATTATAATTCAATAATCGAGCACATAAAATAACAAGCAACTAGTTGTATATATACCAAGCAACTTTATGAAGTTAAGGCGTAAAGCAACAACGTAGAACAAATTAATTAAATATACCAACACCGATACTCTTATTATTATCCAAATATATACGACCAATGCATCAAACAAGGAAAATGAAATATTGTTAATAACTCAAAAACCACTAGTGTCAAGAACTAAACTAATAAGTAAAACCCATAATCAGGCACAACCACATCAAAATCTCTGAAAATTGAGGTCTAAACATTGAAAACAATTATAACAGTCAATCGAAAAAAAGCCTCAAAATAATAATGAACTACAATAAGACAGAAACTAAATTGTACACAAGCGCAATAGCGCATACACAGCAACAGTAATCAAGTAACAAGTCAAAACCAGAATCAAACGTAGAATTTTGAAATCCATACGAACTCTAACGTATTAGAATGAAAGAATAAGGACGATCGATAAACTAGATTCAAACAGAAACATGCCCAGTTAAAAAACGAAGGTAAATAAATAAAAATGGTATAAAACTGCGAAAAAAATTAAGGAAATGAAGAGAAAATCACAGGAATCCTATGAAGAGGAAGGTAAACAAAACCTTCGGGAGCCGAGAAGATCCCTTTTTTGTTCACTTTTGTGCCTATACATACATTTTTTTTTTGTTGTAATTTTGAAGAAAGTATTGGTTAAATATTGTCTGAACAAAATATTAATAATAGATGCTGGCAATTTCAACAAGGACAATCTTCGATTCAAATGTACCCGTATGATAAAGAACTAGGTGTATGTAACTATGCAAAATGAAACATCTATTAATTATAAGCCCCTTGACCTCTGGAACCAGCTAACCAGCCAACCAGTCTCTTTCCTGCTGGACAACCTTCCATCGATCAGACTAATAATATTTACTAAATCATGTTCTACAGTTAATGGAGTTGGACCCTAGGCAATTGTTAGAAGTCCACCTAGACATAGAGTGCGCTTAGAAGTAGGATGCTTAGAAATAGGCCGCCAACACAACCAACCAACCGTAGTGTGCTTAGAAAATCACCCAAGCCCGGCCGAAGATCTAGAACTATCTACAAATTGTAAATAAGTTAAAAAATTTTAAGTTTCACCACATAGGTCCCTAGGATATTTATGGAAGTTGCTAGGAAGTTTCCTCTCCTACAACTTTAATACCTATAAATAAGGGTGAGCCCCCTTATTTGCCCACCAACCACACCACGCGCACAAACACTCCAGCAGATACACAAGCTTTCTAGCTTTTGTATAAAGCACTTTTGTATATTCTCTCTTCGAGAGTAATAAAATCATATTCAGCCATATTGCTCTACTTTTCTCTAACATTTTCCGCAAGTGTTCTTACTTTGCTATTTTGAGGAGTGTTCTAGGCTTGCTTATCAACTTGTTTGCTACAAAGACATCTTAGTCACAAAAGATGGACATGCAAGGGAAAAAAAAATATTGATACGTTCTAAAAATAATACGCATTCTTCTACAGTGAACCAAAAAATTTAGGCTAATGGTACCAAGTGAAGGAATTATGATTTTCACGTGCATTTTGTTGACATGAACGTAAATAACTTGTTTATAGTTTATATTGTTTAATATAACATTTGAATTGCAAAATAGGGGTACAAAATGGATACACGAAGTGATAAAACTAAGCTGATTATGATAAATATTGAATTATAAGATTTAGGTTTAATCATAAAGTCATAAGTGGCGCAAAAAGTCACGAATTATCATCCATGATGCAAGTTAAAACAACTGCATAATAAGCTGCCCCAAGCTAAACTATTAATCTAGTAACTATTCCAGTCGATGTGGGATAATTTTCCTATCACTATCTATCATGTGCAAGCCGAATTTGTTGCTTGGTCCTTACATGTGGTAAGGTAATTTGAATCCACTTGTGCATAAATTTGTCTCCGATATTATATAGAAGCCTATGACCCAAAATTATACTTGAAGGTTATTTCAAGATTTGAGGGTTGCCTCAAGCTATTATTATTATTAGCGTGAAAACCTTTTTTTTGTTGATACGTGATATTTTCCCTATAACTTTTATTAATCTTTATGCTTATGTTTTGTCATTTATCCCAAAATATAACATTAACAAAAGTTCCAAAATTTCCTTCAAGAGATATATTTGAGACAAGTAATTTGTGTAATAACTTTGTGAATTGATGAGCAAATTCAGAGAAAAGAATATATGTGCCAAACGTAAAGTTTATTATTGTGTTTATTTGTAGAGCTATTCAAAGCCCAAAAAAAAAAAAGCAACGGTCCGCTATGATTTCAAATAAGTTCAAGCCCTATGTCATTATTGGTACAAAAATGTATCAGAAAGGTTAAAATCTATATTTATTTAATTTATAAACTTAGGAAATTATCAACTATCCGCCCTTAAATTGTGCTATTATAAAAAATATTACCATATTTTCAGGTTGTATCATTCATCTACCATAGATTTACAACCTGCATCATTTATCCACCAAATCATTAACTTCGTTAAAAAGTGATAGACGTCACAAGGGTAATTGAGACATTTAACACACAAAAAAATAAAAGAGAAATTATCTAAGCTTACCATATTATCAAAATTGCTACAAATTTTGAAATTTGTTCAATTTTCCAATCCAAGTGTATGTTAATTGCAGTTTCTAATTAATGAGTTCATAAGGATAATTTAGACACTCAATACGCAAAATAAAAAATAAAATAATGGCTTAAAACAATAAAACAAAAAACTACTTTTTATAATTGATATTCAATTAAATACACACAAACTCTATTTTTTTCTTAATTAAAAATATTCTAATTTATTTTCTCAATTTATCATCATAAATTTACATTAATAAACTAAATCCACAAATTACCCTAAACCCTAATTCACAAATGCCCAATCAATCTAATAGTTTAATTCGATTTCATAATTAAAAAGCTAAATTTATTATATTGGTTATGGTGCAAAGTCAAAAATGCCCTTAAATTCAAGGGTAAAATAACATTTTATTTAAAGTCTATAAATTATTCTAACAATGTTAATATTTTGGTGGACGGCTAATATAAGTTACAAACTTAAAATAGAAAATCAAATAAATTCAAAATTTCAAACTATTTAGGGCCAATTTAGGATATATGGTTAATAATTTTCCCATGTCTTTTTACATTGGTTGATATAAGTTTCAAACTTAAAATAGAAAATCAAATAAATTTATATTTTCAAACTATTTAGGGCAAACTTAGGGTATATGATTAATGATTTTCCTTTATTTTTTTACATTAAATTAAGTTTCAGAAGTAAAATGGTCAATTTATTATAATTCTGTTAATTTTTTAGTGGAAGCAAACGATATAGTGGACGAATGATCTAAATTGTAAAATTAAGGTGCATGAATGATACAACTTTAAAGTATTGTAGTAATTTTAATAATAGAACAATTTAAGGGTGGATTGGCAATAATTTATCACGTGCAAGCCGAATTTGTTACTTGGTTCTTACATGTGGTAAGATAATATGAATCCACTTGTGCATAAATTTGGCTCCGATATTATATAGAAGTTTGTGACCCAAAATTATAGTTAAAGGTTAGTTCAAGATTTCAGGGCTGCCTCAAGCTAATATTATTATTAGCCTGGCAACCCTTTTTTTTGTTGATATGTGATATTTTCCCTATAACTTTTATTAATCTTTATGCTCATGTTTTGTTAGTTATCCCAAAATATAACATTAACAAAAGTTCTAAAATTTCCTTCAAGAGATATATTTGAGACAAGTAATTTGTGTAATAACTTTATGAATTGATGAGCAAATTCAGAGAAAAGAATATATGTGCCAAACGTAAAGTTTATTATTGTGTTTATTTGTAGAGCTATTTAAAGCCCAGAAAAAAAAAGCACTGGTCCACTATGATTTCAAATAAGTTCAAGCCCTATGTCATTATTGGTACAAAAATGTATCAAAAAGGTTACAAACTATTTTTATTTAACTTATAAACTTAGGAAATTATCAACTGCTCGCCATTAAATTGCGCTATTATAAAAAAATATTACAATATTTTCAGGTTGTATCATTCATCTACCATAAATTTATAATTGCATCATTTATCCACCAAATTATTAACTTCGTTAAAAAGTGATAGACATCACAAGGGTAATTCAGACATTTACCACACAAAAAAAAAAGATAAATTATCTAAGCTTACCATGTTATCCAAATTACTACAAAATTTTAAATTTGTTCAATTTTTCAATCTAAGTTTATGACCTCCAAGATTTTAATTGCAATTTGTAATTAATGAGTTCATAAGGATAATTTAGACACTCAATATGCAAAATAAAAAAAGAAAATTATCATTTGTATACTTTAAAATTTGCGCTTTATTAAAAATACTACAATACTTTAAGGGTGCATCAATCGTCCACCTTAATTAACAAAAGTTATCTACCAACCACTAAACCATTAGCTGCCGTTTGAAAATTAACAGAACTATAGCGAATTGACGATTTTACCCTTGAAATCTCAAAAAAAATCTCTTATTATCAATTATATACTCTTAAATTATCACTTGTATCTATGAAAAGACTAAATTACCCCTTTGACGTCATCATACTTAAACGACAACTAACGGTTTAGTGGACGACAGATACATTTTGTCAATTTAAGATAGACGACTGATATAAACTGAAAGTATTGTAGTAAATTTGATAACGGAATAAACTAAGAGTATATAATTAATAATTTTTCAATAAAAAATAAGGTACATGAATGATACAACTTTAAAGTATTGTAGTAATTTTAATAATAGAACAATTTAAGGGTGGATTGGCAATAATTTAAACTTTAATGAAACAACTAAAAAATAAAATTTTTTAACAAAGAAAAATAATTGAATGCTTTGTGAAACCAAAAATATTTGAATCGCTTTAAGAAAAATAAAGGAAATTAAATATCTTTATAAAAACATAATTGAGTAAAATCATTTTACAAAATGCTCTTTCAAATGCACATTCCCCAAGCCAGGGAGAACGGGTGGCTAACAAAAATCTCACTTTTTATGAGTTTATAAAACCTCACTTTTGCAGAATCCAAAAATAACCAATACTAATCTCACAAAAAATAAAAATTATTGCTGTCGCGACATTACACACTTCTTCGCGGTTTAGAAGGGTAGAACATTTTGAAGTTCCTCAATACAAAATGCGTGCTACTACTAAATTGGCCCAATTAATGCCGATCGAAAAGGCCATCAATTTAGCCGGCAATTTTGTCAAAATTTCAACAATTGAAGAAATAAATCTTGAGATGCATACAACAAAGCCTTGAAACATTCCTCACAATTTGAGCACGCACTGAATATTAAAGCAACTATATATGAAAAAAAAATCATAAAGCTACCAAAAGGAACCAAAAAATCATCAATATTATCGTTTAATTTGGAGAACGGCCTGCGCATCCAAATTGTACGAACTGAACACGCTGAACTGTGTTTTTTTTCTTTGGATTTTTGGAATTTTTTTAAAATCATTTATGTTCGCTCCCCATCTTTTTCTTCGCTGGCGTCTTCATTGGCATCTACTCGTCTGTAGTTTGCTGTGCCTATATATCCAACCAATAAATTGGGCATTAAATGCGAATGATGAATAAAATAATTAAAAAACAAACAGAGGAAATTATAATATAACACATATATATTGAAAGAGAAATTTTGATTTTAGGATAGATCAATTAGCTATCACAAACAAAAACATGAACCAAGTATGTATAGAGTCAATTAACTAAAGTTCTCAAGAATTACCTCTGCTCCTGAATTCTCAAAGCCATCTTCTCCTTCTGAAAAAAGACAATTGTTCCAAATTTTTTAAGTCGTGCTTCAACAGTGCTGGAATCGTGTCGCTCAAATGGGAACAATTCTCCACATATAGAATTTTTAAGTTCTGAGACAAATAAATAAATAACTTGATGCAATTAAAATTTATTAGTAGCTAGGATTATCACATGATAAGTCATGAACACCGCAAAAATATCATAATACATATGTAAACTAATAAAATAATTAATAAGTAATGGATTTAAAAAAAATGAAATTAGTTAAAAGAGATCATGTGAAGTGATATAAATGTGACATTAGATTGTTTTAAAAAAATTATTATTCTATTAATTTATATGACTTGATCAACTATTTAATTGAATTTGAATAATATTATATACACTTCAGAAGTATTTGCATCAATTCTTTCTAAACCAAATGAGATATGACTTTCATTTGAAGAATGGTTTTAGGCCCTATAATAAAGAAATTTCCCTAAAATATCTGAGCATTATTATTATCACCACCACAACCGCCGCCACCATCATCTCCATAGGATCAAATAATTAATGGCTGATCATAAAATTTATTGCTAAACCATCATTTTGAGTAAAATTGAATGAAGAGAAAAAACATGAACCCAAACAAACATACCTCTTCAAGACACTGCAAATTTGCTTCAAGTTCAGTACTGTTGATGGTCAAGTTGGGACAATGCTTAAGGCGTAACTCTTCCAATGCTGTCCAAATTGAACAATAATTTTTTGAACAGAAGCTGGTGAGTTGTGGGAGACCATCAAGTATTAATTTTCTCAACAAAGGGAGGGCGAGCATCTTATTTCCATCTCCGACACTTATTCCCCCTTCATTATGATCAAACTTTGCTTCGACAACATATTCCAGTCTTTCGCATCCACTTACATTGAGACTTTTAAGCTGCTTCAAACTTCGAGCTTGTGACAACGTGAAGATATATGTCAACTTGTTGCACCTACGCACATTCAATTCTGTAAGAGTTTGGAGACTGATCACATGTTGGGCGGGCGCCTTCCATATCCACTTTAGTTCTGGTAAGTCCCACATAGATAACTCTGCTAATCTTGAGAGACTCTTTCCATGCGGCGACTTAGAGGCTTCCATTATGCATTCTAAATATTTGCAATTGCGGACTTCAAGACAAGTCAACTCATTTAAGCCCCTTTCATCTATGCTTGGCACAATATTGTAACAACCTATTAACCTACTCAAACGAAGCAATTTCAGATTTTGACACAATGCTGAAAAAATAACGAGCGAGGTCGCCGCTTTATGAGGGCAATTCTCCATGATTAAGCTCCTTGTCTTACCATCATATTCCATTCTATAGTCAACTCCTTCACCTTTAATCGTGTACCTTCGCAATTTTGGTAATGTAAAGTCTTTTGGAAGATATACAACAGATCCGTCGACTTGGGAGTTCAACTTAGCTCGCCTAGCATTACTTTCTTCTGAACTCATCGCTTTAACCTCCCAATCTTTTATCTGACCATAAAATTCTTCCAATTGAGGAAATTTTTTTATCGTAATGGGAGAAACAGAACCGGTATCAATATATAGAAGTTTCAATCTACAAAGTTCATCCGACAAATCTTCAAGAATTTCAATGGGAGAATCCTCGATATAAAGAAGTTCAAGTCCCTTCAACTCTCCAAGAAAAGAAGCGTCACTCAAATAACATCGAATCAACTGCAGAACTTGGAGGTTATTGGCGAGGAATCGAAGCGATTTTAGTGAAAGGACTCCATCTATTATAGTAACAACTTTCAATGCTGGCATCCCTTCAAAAAAATGTTCTGGAACTTGCAATTTGTAGTCACATAAAGTATTGTCCAATCGCAAAATATGAAGGTTAGGGCATACCAAACTACTAGGAAGCACTTCTTCTTTATTTCCCACCAAAGAGATTCCTCTGTATTGTTCTTGGCCTTCTTTCATTGCTCGTTCTGCCAATCCAATGCCAACTTTACTAAAAAATTTCTTCTCCACTAGTACTTCTGAGCCTATCCATATGGCTACATCACGAACTATGTCATGCATTTTCACAGATCTGTCATTACCAGTGGCTAACAGTAGTGAAGCAGCTTTGAGTCCGTCAATTGTTCCATGCAGTCGGCTTCTGGCGTTTTCTATTGACGGAGCACATTGATACCAAATAACCCCCACTGCGTATCCAACCAAATCCTCCAAATAAATCTCATAATCTTCTGGAAACAGAGAACACAACAAGAAGCATAACTTGGACTCCTCACTATTTAAATTGTCGTAACTAAATTTGAGACAACCGTAAACGTCTTGGTCATCCTTGTCAATACCTTCTATTGCAAAGAGTTTTGCTTCCCTTAGTTTATGTAGAGCTAGCTTCCATTCATTAAATCTTTTTCCTCTTAGTGCACTTCCAACAGCTTCAATGGCTAAAGGCAGCCCTTTACATTCTCCAACAACTTCTTTGGAAACACCATCCAAGGAGGAGTCGTTTACATTAATACCGGCATTCATTTTTAGTAGAGTCAATCCTTCTTCTGGTGTTAGTGTACCAAGTTCAATCTGTGGGTAACAATCGAAAAAATCACAAATTGACTTTTTGCGAGTGGTTAGAAGGATTTTGCAGCAATTGTCTCTATCACCAACAGGAATACCTAATTTTTCTCTCAAGTTGAGTACATTCCAGACATCATCGAGGATTATGAGGATCTTGGTGCTTTTACTCGCAGAAAACATCGAGTGCAATCGGTATGCTCCATCTTTTTCATCTTTCTGTTCTAATTTCCAACCCAACGACTTTGCCAGCACCTTTTGAACATTTATTATGGTTGGATGCCGAGATACAGTGGCTATCCCCACCTTATGGAAAACCTCTTGTCGCCGAAGTTGATTGCCCACAAATTTTGCCAGGGTCGTCTTTCCTACACCACCGAGACCATGCAATCCCACCATCTTTGTGCTCTCTCTTTCCAGTGCGTCAATGATCTGATTGCAAGTCGTCTTTCCTACACCACCGAGACCATGCAATCCCACCATCTTTGTGCTCTCTCTTTCCAGTGCGTCAATGATCTGATTGCAAGCTGATTCTGTGGCCTTGAAAGTAGAAGTAAAATGACTTGGTAAACTTAATTCTCCCCCTAATGGTGGAGGTTTAGCAAGGGCAGCTGTGTTGAATTTCCTGCAGTCTTTTAGCAGATCGGACAACTTGCTAGTCTTCTCTGATGCTTTTCTGCCCAGCCAATATCGGCAGCACCAATTAGGACACAATCCATGAAGACTACTATCCTTTTCATCGATCTCTGCTTTCAACTTTTGAACATCGGCCAATTCTATGTCTACATCCTTCAGCCACTCCGTTACATTTTCATCGACTACTTTGTCGGGGCATTTTCGTAGTTCATCGTCTATTCTTGTTTCGATGCCATCTCGTGCCTTCTTCAACTTAGTTTCTTTATCCTCAAGCTCTTTAACAATGCTGTTGAAACAGAACATATAGCGAGCTTCGTCAATGGCTTCATTCACCAATAATTCTTCAACCTTAGATTTGAAAGCTTCCATGCTATTTATCTGCAGATAACGAAGTTGATCTCCGCACGCTATTAGCAAAACAACAAGGGTTGATCACCAGACAAAATGAGAACGTTTAATTACCTTTTTTTGTACTGTGAACGCACGTCTATTAACACCAATTTTGACCAATAAGAGCAAAATGCAGGGGCGGGGCCTTAAGAGTTTCGGTGGCCTTCAGCTGCAAAACGGCAGATGACAAATAAGGTAAACGTTCCCAGCAAACGTGATTTACGGTGAATTATATTCAAATTAGATTATTTTAAAAGTTGGTAAATTATTTATCACTCTATCTTAATGATACCTTATTTGGGATGGTAAAGATTGGGGGTAAATTCCCTTTATTCTCACGTGTTTATAGTATTTATATTTTTATAAATTACCTAAAACATCCACGTCACTACTTTTATAGCTATTGAGTATTGAACATATCATTTCAAATATAAAAATACTATTTCTCTCTAATATAAATTAAAAATCAAACAAATCTATCATGCAATAAATGAAAAGTAAAGAATATTAATTAGGTTTTAATGGAAACAAATATAAAACATAGAGGTTTTGAGTAACTTTTGTGATTTTTTTTAATGTTCAATTTAGAATTGAATAATTTGCATAATGAAATTTTGAGGTTTCTATTTATATGAAGATAAACTGCAAAATAAGTTTATATACCGAAATTAAAATAGTTATATATTAGCAATCATATAATAATAAAAATTTTTAATAGAATTTATTTAAAAATTGGCCAATTGTGTTTCATGAGGAAAACAGAGAGCATAATGGACTTATGTTGGGTCTTGGGATTGAAAGACTAAGGGTAAGGGGCCGGGAGGTAGGACGGTAGAAAAATAATTTAATGAAAATTAATTTAATAAAAAATTGCACTAAAAACTTAGAACTCAAATTCTCGATCATTTGATCCGTACGTTTTAATCGGACGCTCAGAATTGGCATAAAACAAACTAATATAGCCATTGGAAGTAAAACAAACATCAAATCAAGAGCCTATGAAACAATATTATCTCGTACCTTCTTCCTTATAGATCCTCAATTGCTGCTGAAAGCTTCAGTAAAGAGAGTCGCACAAGTTCGCAGAAAATTAAAAGCTGCATATGGCAAACATGAGATCAAAACAACATAGGATATATCTAGCCAATTAACATCATATATAACTCCTTGTTCTCAGTCAAATCTTTCATTCTTAGATTAAAAAAAAAATATAGGAAGCAAAAGTAACACACCGAAATGAAAGCAGCTAGTTCACAGATAACAGATGCGGTGACTTCAAGAGCATGAAAAATGATTCAACTTTGGTAGAAAGGTCGGAGCCGTCTTTCACAAGTTGCTATTGACTTCGTTGCTTCGCTTTTATTTATTATTATAATTTTTTTAAAATTCTATATCAGTGAGAATTGAAATGTGGAAAGTGAAATGCTTTGTGAAACCAAAAATATTTGAAATGCTTTAAGAAAAATAAAGGAAATTAAATATCTTTATAAAAACATAATTGAGTAAAATCATTTTACAAAATGCTCTTTCAAATGCACATTCCACAAGCCAGGGAGAACGGGTGGCTAACAAAAATCTCACTTTTTATGAGTTTATAAAATCTCACTTTTGCAGAATCTAAAGAATAAAAATTATTGCTGTCATGAAATTACACACTTTCTTCGCCGTCTAGAAAGGTAGAACATTTTGAAGTTCCTCAATACAAAAATTTTGAATCTCACATTTTCGAAAAGGCCATCAATTTAGCCAGCAATTTTGTCAAAATTTCAACAATTGAAGAAACAATGATCACAAACAGAACAGGTGAATTTTGAAGTTGAATAAATCTTGAGATACATACAACAAAGCCTTGAAACTTTATTCTTCACAATTTGAGCACGCACTAAATATTAAACAATTATAGAACAAAGCTTTTTTTTTAGCTCCTTGCACGAACTGAACACGTTGAACAAAGCTTCTTTTTTTTTTTTTTGGATTTTTGGAAATTTTTAAATTCATTTATGTTACTCCCATCTTTTTCTTCGCTGGCGTCTTCATTGGCATCTCCTCGTCTGTAGTTTTGCTGTGCCTATATATCCAACCAATAAATTGGGCATTAAATACGATTGAATGATGAATAAAATGATATAAAAAAAACAAACAGAGGAAATTATAATATAACACATATATATTGAAAGAGAAATTTTGATTTTAGGATAGATCAATTAGCTATCACTAACGAAAACATGAACCAACTATGTATAGAGTCAATTAATTTAAAGTTCTCAAGAATTACCTCTACTCCTGAATTCTCGGAATCATCTTCTCCTTATGAATTTCCACGAAGCTTGGGACAATTACGAACAACAACTCTATAGGATGCAGATGGAAATGGGATCTGATAACCCGCAGGCCAAAAATTGGTGAGGTTTGGTAAATCTCTCAGTTCCAACCACCGAAGTTCATTCATAACAATTTCATTGTAATCCGTGACGTCCGCTCCATTTTTATGCCAGAATACTTCTTGTAATTCATCATTAGCTACTATGTATAGGTGCGACAGTTTTTGAAGACCTGGAGCTACGCTGATATGAAATAGATGCTTTAGTTTGGGGCAATAACGGACAGAGATCCGTGTGAGTTTTGGGAAACATACAGGTTGGAGATGATCCTCATCCTCATCCTCATCCTTATCAGTGATTTGCTCTAATTCCCGACAATTATAAATTTCCAACCCCTCCAATTGCAACAGATTTCGAGCAAGTGTTGATGAGAAGAGACGTCTCAGCATAGTGCACCCGAACACTCTTAAATAGGTAAGACTTTGCAGGCTAAAATTCTGGGTGGGACCTACGTGATATAATAATAATTGCAGTTCTCGAAGGTTTTCCAACCACAACTTCTTCAAACGTGGGAATAGTTTGTTTTCTTGTCCCTTAGCGATAATAGCTTCCACTTGAAATACCACCTGTACTCCAAGTCGGCTAATCGACAAATATTCCAAAATTTTTAATCCGTGCTTCAACAGTGCTGGAATCGTGTCACTCAAATGGGAACAATTGTCCACATATAGAATTTTCAAGTTCTGAGACAAATAAATAAATAACTTGATGTAATTAAAATTTGTTTGCAGCTAGGATTATCACATGATAAGTGATGAACACCACAAAAAACAAAAACAGAAAAAAAAAATCCATACAAAAATATCATAATACATATGTAAACTAATAAAATAATTAAAAGTAATGGATTTTAAAAAAAATGAAATTAGTTAAAAGAGATCATGTGAAGTGATATAAATGTGACATTAGATTGTTTTAGAAAAATTATTATTCTATTAATTTATATGGCTTGATCAACTATTTAATTGAATTTGAATAATATTATATACACTTCAGAAGTATTTGCATCAATTCTTTCTAAACCAAAATGAGATATGACTTTCATTTGAAGAATGATTTTAGGCCCTATAATAAAGAAATTTCTCTAAGATATCTTAGCATTATTATTATCACCACCACATCCGCCACCGCCACCGCCACCATCTCCATAGGATCAAAAAATTAATGGCTGATCATAAAATTTATTGCTAAACCATCATTTTGAGTAAAATTGAATGAAAAGAAAAAACATGAACCCAAACAAACATACCTCTTTGAGATACTGCAAATTGGCCTCAAGTTCATTACTGTTGATGGTCAAGTTGGGACAGTTATAAAGGTTTAACTCTTCCAATGCTGTCCAAATTGAACAATAATTCTCTGAACAGAACTTGGTGAGTTCTGGGAGATCTTCAAGTTCTAATTTTCTCAACAAAGGGAGGGTGAGCATCGTATTTCCATCTCCGACACTTATTCCCCCTTCATTATGATCAAACTTTGCTTTGACAATACATTCCAGTCTCTCGCATTTCCTTACATAGAGACTTTTAAGCTGCTCTAAACTTCGAGCTTGTGACAACGTGAAGATATATGGAAATCTTGGAAAATTTTTTATGTAAGATACCATAAAGCCAAACACAATCTTTTTAATTCTCAGCAGCAACATTTAAAGTAAAAAAATGGAAGCCATATGAATATAACTATGTTTGGTACAAGGAACAATTATTTCAAGCTTTCAGAAATGCTACCAAGAAATTGTAAGAGAACTTTACCTGGTCACAGAATATGTCAAACATACTACCACCAACTGTATCGGAAGATTCCAGCTTCCACCTGGCACCATTATTTTCATTCTTGATACAATCTGCATCACTGGCATTAGTTATATCATCAACATTTGCATCCTCACTCTCATCATCCCAATCAAAGCTTCTTCTCCAGCTCTGGATTATAAGTCCACTCCGACATCTTAAAACATAACCCATATGGCTTCCTTCCTTGCCTTCCTCATTAATATATCACTCCAAGGAAAAAAAACCATCAGCAATTCTCTTCAACGCCTCATCGTTTATATCCCCCAAAAAAAGGGTCTTTAGACACCTCAACTTTGCCTTCTGCAAAACCTCCAATAATCTGAATTATCCAACACAACAGCCAGACACTCAATCCTTCTTTTGTCCATCATATCCACCGTATGATTCCTCAACAAAACATCCGCAGCTTGTGGCTTATCTAACACTGTCTTGACCCAAAACCCTGCTCTTTTCAACTCATCTGCCAAACCATAACCCGCTTTTTGGAGTCAAAATTGTCCTTGCAGCCCTTTTATATTTTTCCATCTCCATCAAATATTTGCCACTCAAATGCACTCTCCTATTCCCTCTAGCTGATTCTACTTGATTCAACCTCTTCTTTTGTTTACACTCATGAATATGGATAAAATAATTAACAAGTTTGTCATTATTATAAAATCTGCTTTCACAAACACCACAAAACACACAGCTCAGCAGGTCTAATTACACCCTTGCTTTCCAATTGGTTAAACAATTTTTCTCTTCTCTTTGCTCTCTTACAACTTGAGGCACATAACTAAATGCGTGGCTATTGGCATACGCCACCATGTATTTAACAACCCCAATGAAGATATTGATTCGGGAGTTTGTTGTCCAAATCCCTAAAAATTCCCACATTGCGTTGGGCAGTTTTTGGTTCTCCAATTAATGATGGGTTTTGTGAATTAAGCTCCAAATGAAAACATCTAAACAATGAGACAAATGGGCTCCGGGTTTTGAATCAGTAAATGTCGTTCAGTTGCATAAGTTATGAAATTTCTGAAACATCACTACAGCTACAGGTCTTTATGTGTCAATGAACCATAGAAGCTAAAGATCTACTAGTAGTAGACTTTTGTCGTCCCCACTGTTCCAGGAAGAAAAATAAGTAGAAGAACTACGTTTAGACCAAAATTAAAAAATTGAAACTATCTTGAAAGACTTTCCCTTCGACTAAGTTAAAAAGAAAAAAAAAGGTATTAGACAAGCATTTTCAAAGGAAAATGATCATCCATTTGTTGTTTGTATGCAGGAAAATAAATGTATTAATAGATAGAAACACAGCAATAAAACACAAAAACTAACATCTATAAAGCTCAATAACAATTATGAATTAGATATTTTGGTCCCTTCATAATTTCTCCTCTTGACTTCACATTTCCCCTCAGCCCGTGATAATTTTACCTATTGAATTCACATTTCCCCTCATCCATTGAACTTTCCCAACAACGAGATGAGTCTAAATCATCAATCTCATTAAACCCTCGCATCTACTAAATAATATTGCACGCAGTAACTTTAAGTAAGGATCTAAAACTTACGAGAAAAAGAAAACCACTGTTTATTAATTTCAAAATTTACACAAAATTACAAATGATTTTATAAACTTTACCAAAACATGTTCTCTAAAAGAGATTCATTATCATGCATTTTCGAAAACAATATAAACTAACACTAGAATAGCCATTTGATAATGATGTGAGTTTGGGCAGCACCAAGAAGAAGTGAGCCCCATTTGGTGAAAGCAAAAAAAAAAAAATCGTTATCTACAAATTATTAAATTATTAACATTAGCTACACAGCAAGAAACCAGAATAAAATCGTTATCTAAACCACATACTGAAAAGAAAAAACAATGCAGTTAAAATTCTATCATTTTCACTTACAAACAAATAAAGCACAAATTAAGAACAAAGGTTGAAGCAAAGAATGATTGTACCTTGAGGTACTTGAGGTTAATGTTTCCATAAACGAGACCGAGCGAAAAAGCCGAAACCAGAGCAACCTATTCTTACTACTCAAAAACCCGCCCAGATCAGAAAATAAATGATCATTCAATAACAATTCATAAAAACTCCATCCCATCGCATTTAAAACAAAACAAAGAAAATATTGATTAGAAAACAAAAATTACACACATGGAATAAAAGAATATAAAAAAGGAATTACCACAGGGAGCTGGTGCCGGAGTAGGAACCAGAAGGCAGCGCCATATGATGCTCTTGTTATGCTTTTCCTTCTTGTGGGTCTGCGCTGAAGTCGAAGATGAAGAAACAAGAAAGAGCCAGCAAATTGAGAAATCGACTACCATCGTCGATTCCGACTCGCATGGCCATTTTTCTTTGATGAATGAAATATTGTTTTACTCCCTAATTCTGAACCAAATTACAAGTTTTGACTTCTGTTTGTATGTTCTTTCATACGGGTTCTTGTTCACAGGAATAACAAATGGGCCGGACGTGTGTCTAAGACCGGGCTTTATTCCGAGTATGATCCTTATATCACTTCACTTTTGTAATCGTAATTTTATTGTACTGAAAATTATATAAACGATTAATATGAATTTAATTAAACAAATATGTCTTTACAACTCATGCAACCTTACTATTTTCTACTCCTAATATGTGATATAATTAATTTTACTGATAAAATCAAAACAATTTTTAAACAATGAAGAAATAAATTATAATAACAGTAAATTTATTATGAAAAAGTATGCTTACAAAATTTATTTTAAATGATATGAAATCTAATTAAAATTCTATTCTAATTTTATGTCCTTTTTTACAATGTTATTAAAAAGTGGGATTTCTTAAGATTTTAGAAGGAGTGTTGGAATTCTATTTTTCCAGCTTTGAATTTTAGTGACCTTTACTTCATTTAAATTTTTTGTTATAAACTTGCAAGCAAGTGCATTTAGGATATCTTTGGTGAGCTGGATTGTAACAATAATTTTATTTATTAAAATTAGTCAAAAATTTAATTAATTAAACTTCACGTATCCTCTTATCTAACCAATCAAATACTTTATCTCAAGAGTACACAAGTGTACTTAAAAAAAGGTGAGATTGGTTCTTGTCTATTAATTAACATATACATATTAATTCATCATTGGGCCCTTTAACATGAAGTCATTCTGCAGTGTAGGAGAAGAAGGAGAAGAAAAAAATATTAATGTAGAAAACACACAAGTTTATTTATAGTGCAGTCCCTCCCAAGTCCCAACATGGGCACAAGCACTGAAGCAAACACACTGACGCAACATACATATTACTAAAGAAATTAGTAGCCAGCGGGCAGCACATTCGACTTACAGATATACAGAACTTGAACACAATTCACATATCTGAAGGGAGAGGGATATCGATGCTGCGGCGTGCAATTCATAACATACCATCGGTCATTTAATCTAGAATTGAGGAGAGAAAATGAGTCTAAATTCGAAAACTTTGGCAGTATTTACATATCATTATTTGGGTGAAAATTAATTTCTCTGCTTTGATATGATTTGGTCTTTCATTGTTACGGTGCCAATTTTTTATTTAAAGATGTAAGGTAGTGGTACTATAGCTTAATGGAACAACTACAGAATTTTCCTTTCAAAAATCTTTTTAAAAAAACATGATTTGAGTAAAAATTATTTCACAGAATCACCTTTCAAATGCCCCTTCGACAAGCCAAGAAGAAAGGGTAGCTAAAAAATTTACAAGTACCAGAGATCCAGAAACACATTTATAGCCAATCCATTTATGAGTTACATTCAACACTCTCACAAACTTAAAAAATAAAATTATTACTGTCAAGACGCACACTTTTTGACATCTAAAAAGCTAAACATTTGAAGTTCTTTGATACAAAATGCATACTAAATTGGCACAATTATTGCCCATCGAAAGGGTCATCAATTTAGCCAACAAATTTGCCAAAGTTTTAACAGTGACCACAAACGGAACAGGTATAGAATAAAAGCTTGTTCGGTTCTTGCGCGAACTGAACCCCTCTGAAACGCTAAAAGAGGAAATACAAAATAAAGAAGACCATATTACGTGGTTTATCTAACAGCCATTCCCAAAGAAATGAGAGTGATGATAACGTCTTTTTTTTTTTTTTTTGCAATCATCTTTTTCTTCGCTGGCATATTTCTCGTCATCTTCTTCTTCACTGGCATCTACATTGGCGTCTCCCTCTTGGTTGGCATCTTTCTCGTTTGTTGTTTGCGGTGGCTGTCCAACCAATAAATTGGGCATTAAAGAACAAACAGATAAAATTATAACAATAAGAATTATAAACATAAAAAGAAAAAAAAAGATATTTGAAGGGAAATTTTGGTAGAACCCCATGGCTCATCTATGAAATTAATTTAAAGTTCTGGAGAGCTTACCTCTGCTCCAGAATTCTCGGAATCATCCATCTCCTCCTGAATTTGCAGGAAGCATGGGACAATTACGAATATCTGCATTCCCTGCAGATGGAAATGGGATCTGATATCCCATAGGCCAAAAGTTGGTGAGGTTTGGTAAATCTTTCAGCCTCAAGTTCCGAAATTTATCCATAACAATTTCATCGTAATCCATGTCGCCTGCTCCATCTTTATGCCAGAATACTTCTTCGAATTCATAACTTTCTTCTATGCATGTACGAATTAGTTTTTGAAGACTTGGAGCTACGCTAATATGAAATAGATACTTTAGTTTGGGACAATAACAGACAGAGATCTCTGTGAGTTTTGGGAAACAAACAGGTTGGAGATGATCCTCATCCTCATCCTCAGCAATGATTTGCTCTAATTCCAGGCAATATAGAATATCCAACCTCTCCAATTGCAACAGATTTCGAGCAAGTGTTGATGAGAGGAGACGTCTGAGCTTAGTGCACCCCCTTACGGTTAAATCAGTAAGATTTTGC
Source organism: Citrus glauca (assembly GCA_029633175.1). Taxonomy (NCBI): domain Eukaryota; kingdom Viridiplantae; phylum Streptophyta; class Magnoliopsida; order Sapindales; family Rutaceae; genus Citrus; species Citrus glauca. The sequence continues at coordinate 7,524,165 of JAQOOD010000008.1, forward strand.
AGGCTAAAATTATGCGTGGGACCTTCATAATATAATACTTGCAGTTCGTCAAGAACTTCCAATTTCAACTCTTTCAAACATGGGAAATGTTTGTTTTCTTGTCCATCAGCGATAATAGCTTCCGACTGAAATAGCACTTGCACTTCAATTTCTCTTATATTCAATTCTTCCAAATTTTTTAACCCATGTTTCAACAGTGCGGGAATTGTGTCGCGCAAATGGGAGCAATCGTCCACGCTTAGAATTCGTAATTTCTGAGAAAAATAAATAACTTGATGCAATCAAAATCTATTAGCAGCTAGGACTATCTCATGATAAGCAATAAACTAACACCCAAAAAAAAAATCCAAATCCGTACAAAATAGTTATATTTTATGAAAGTAATATATTTATTAAAAAAATAAAATTAGTTAAAAGAGATCATGTGAAGTGATATAACAGTGAAATCTGTTTGTTTATGAAAAATTTGTATTCTATTTCTATGGCTTGATAACTAATTAATTGAATTTGTTTAATATTTATATATACCTCACAAGTGTTTGCATACGACCTTTTTTTCCCACCTTCAAAACAAAAACGAGAATTTGACTTTCATTTGAAGAATGAATTTTAGGCCCTAAAATAAGGAAGTTTTCCTCAGACATTGGATCTTATTGTGATCATCACCGTTAGCACTACCATCATCATCATCTCTCTACAAAGCCAAATGCAAGGTGATATGAATGGCGGATCATAAAATTTATTAATAAACTATCAATTTGAGTAAAATTGAAGAAAAAAAAGAAAAAAACATAAACACAAACGGACATACCTCTCCAAGATACTGCAAATTGGCTTCAAGTTCAGTATTGTTGACGGTCAAGTTTAGACAGCATCTTAGGTCTAACTTTTCCAACGCTGGCCAAGTTGAATAATAATTTTCTGAACAAAAGCTGATGAGTTCGGGGAGATCTTCAAGGCTTAATTTTCTCAACAAAGATAGCTCGAGTATTCTATTTTCATCTGCTACACTTATTTCCCCTTCATTATGATCAAACTCCGCTTTAACAATAAATTCTATTCTCTCGCATCTGAACACTGCAAGACTTTCAAGCTGCTTCAAACTTCGAGCTTGTGACAACGAGAAGACATACGTCAAATTGTTGCACGCGTACACATGCAATGCTGTAAGAGCTTGGAGGCTCACATGTTGGGCGGGCGCCTTCCATATCTGCTTCATTTCTGGTAACTCCAGCATATATAACCTTGCTAATTTTGAGAGCATCATAGGATTCCCACTCTCTCCTTGCGGCGACTGAGAGGCATCCATTATGCATTCTAAATCTTCACAATTGTTGACAGAAAGAAAAGTCAACTCATTGAAGCCCCTTGGATCTATGCTTGGCACAATATTATGACAACCTATTATCCTGCTCAAATCAAGAAATTCCAGATTTTGATACAATGCTGAAAAAATACCGAGCGAGGTCGCTTCAAAAGGGTGATCAATGATTAAGCTCCTTGTCTTATCACCATCTTCCATTCTATAGTCAACTCCTTCACCTTTAATCGTGTACCTTTGCAATTTTGGGAATGTAAAATCTTTTGAAAGATATACAATAGGTCTGCCAACTCGGAAGTTAAACTCAGCAAGCCTAGCATTACTTTCTTCTGAACTCATCACTTCAACCTCCCAATCTTTTATCCGACCATAAAATTCTTCTAATTTAGAAATTTTTTTATTGTAACAGGAGAAACAGAACCAGTATCAATATATAGAAGTTTCAATCTACGAAGTTCATCCGACAAATCTTCAAGAATTTCAATGGGAGAATCCTCGATATAAAGAAGTTCAAGTCTCTTCAACTTTCCAATAAAAGACGCGTCACTCACATCACATCCAATCAACTGCAGAACTCGGAGGCCATTGGCAAGGAATCGAAGCGATTTTAATGAAAGGACTCCATTGATTATAGTAACAACTTTCAATGCTGGCATCCCTTCAAAAATTTTTTCTGGAACTTGCAATTTGTAGTACCATAGAGTATTGTTCAATCACAAAATATGAAGGTTAGGGCATACCAAACGACTAGGAAGCTCTTCTTCTTTATTTCCCATTACAGAGATTCCTCGGTATTGCTCCAGGCCTTCTTCCATTACCCATTCTGCCAATCCAATGCCAACTTTACTAAAAAATCTCTTCTCCACTAGTACTTCTGAGCCTATCCATATGGCTATATCACGAACTATGTCATGCATTTTCACAGATCTATCATTACCAGGGTCTAACAGCAGCGAAGCAGCTTTGAGTCCCTTAATTATTCCACGCAGTAGGCTTCTGGCTTTCTCTATTGACTTATCTTGATACAAATCAACCCCACACCGTATCTAACCAAAACCTCCAAATAAATATCATAATCTTCCGGAAACATCGAACACAACAAGAAGCATAACTTGGAATCCTCACCATTCAAATTGTCGTAACTAAATTTAAGACAACCATAAACGTCTCGCTCATGCTTATCAATCCCTTCGATTGCATAGAGTTTTGCTTCCCTTAGGTTATGTAGAGCTAGATTCCATTCATCAAATCCTTTTCCTCTTAGTGCACTTCCAACAGCTTCAATAGCTAAAGGCAGCCCGTTACATTCTCCAGCAACATCTTTGGAAACTTTCGAATATCGCCCAATTCCCCGTCTACATCCTTCAGCCACTCGGACTCCGTTACATTTTGATCGACAACTATGTCGGGGCGTGTCTGTCGTTTATCTTCAATTGTCTTATTGATGACATCTAGTGCCTTCTTCAACTTAGTTTTTTCATCCTCAAGATTTTTCACAATGCGGTCGAAACAGAATAGATAGGAAGCTGGTTCTTTGATTTTATTCTCCAAACATTTTCCAATCGATTCTAAAAGTGGTTTAAAAATTTCTTTTAAAATGTCTTTTGAAATTCCCATGCTATTTATCTGCACATAAAGAAGTTGATCTCAATACGCTATAAGCAAAAGAGGCTTGATCACAAGATCGAATGAGGACGTTTAATTACCTTTTTCTCTTATGTGAATGCATGTCTATTAACACCAGCTTTGATCAATAAGAGCAAAATGCAAATGCCGGGCTTCAAGAGTTTTAAGTGGCCTTTAGCTGCAGAATAGATTATGACAAATAAGGTAAAACGTTCCCAGCAACCGTGATATGTGGTGGACTTAATGCCTCAATTGGGATGATAAAGATTGGGGTAAATTCTCTTTTGTTCTCAAAATTTTGAACCTATTATCAATTGTAGTATTTGTATTTTTAAAAATTACCTAAAACATGCATGTCATTACTTTCATAGCTATTGAACATATCATTTCAAATATAAAATACTATAAATTAAAAATCAAACAAATCTATCATGCAACAAACGAAAAGTAAATACTAATAATTAGGTTTTAATGGAAACTAATATAAAACATAGAGGTTTTGAGTAATTTTTGTGATTTCTTTTAATGTTCGATTTAGAATTAAATAATTTGTATAAGGAAAATAGACTGCAAATTAAGTTTATACGCCGAACTTAAAATAGTTTTATTATTAGTAATCATATAATTATCAAAATTTTTAATAAAATTTATTTAAAAATTGACCAATTGCGTTTCATGAGGAAAACAGAGAGCATAATGGACTTATGTTGCGACTTGGGATTGAAAGGCCTGAAGGTAGGACGATAGAAAAATTAGTTTTATTTTTACAGTGTGGTCAACTGAAGTGACTTGGAGGTGATTGCCGTTAATCAATTATCTTTAACATAAGAATTATTACAAATAAATGGTAAAAATAATTTAATAAAAATTAGTGTAAAAGGTTACGTTTGACAAATAGGGTTGGATTAAACTAATTATTAGGATTTAACTGAATTAGATTGGATTGGATTAGATTAAACTTGATTGCATTATATAGTCTTATTTTTGCTGCAATACTGGATTAGACTATGTTAAATTATATTTAAATAATATTAAACAGCATTTAAGTTGATATTTGAATATAAATATAAATATCAATTATTTATGAAATTTTATAATCGCAATTAAAATAAATTTAAAAAAATTAATAAGACAATTAAATATATTGTAAATAAGTTATTGGATCGTCATAATATGATAAACAAACAAAATTAAATATTTTATTAAATTTATAAAATCAATTAATTCATGGTATTATTAATTTTCATGATTATTTTTAATATTATATTATTGATTATCAAATCTAATACAGTCAAATAATGCAATAAATTATTAATTAGTAGAAGTAAATGTACCAATTTAATTAGATCATGGATAATACATTAAAAAATAAATTTTAAGTAAATCATAATAAAAATAATTATTCAATCAATTAATATTAGGTGTCAATTAAAAAAATGACATAAATCAAAGTGTCATAAATGGACAACTTTTTTCTTTAATCTTATCCCAACTAAATCCATGTGTAAATTAGGATTATTAATTCATAATTTTAAGATTAAACTCAAATTTAGTCCGCCTTAATCCAATTAAACTAAACTTGCCAAATATGGGATAAATATTTAATTCCAAAATTAGTCCAATCCCATGCTTAGGGCCAGTCTAGGAATGTTGTAACTTTTAAAATAATTGTTATTAGCTGTGCTGTACAAATAATCAATTATGAAGAGAATTAGATAAGCGTTTGATAAATTTTATTTTCAGAAGTACGGTGAGTTTTGAAATCAATTATGAGCATTTGGTAAATTTTACTGTTAAACTACTGAGAGAAAACAAATGACTAAAATACACATTATGTAGGACAAAATTTACTTATACTAAAAATATGTATGTATAATATTTTTAATTGTGTACTATAATAATTTTTACTAAAAATAAAATTTATAATATATTGATTTTATTTTTTTATTTCGTTATCTTAAAACAATTGATAATTAAATTTATAATATAGTGATACAAATTTAATAATAATTGACCAACAAATTGATATTAACAAATTTATATTGATGAATTGTAATAAAAATTTATTAAAACATTGATTTTGTTTTCAATTTGAATAAGGATAATTTAGTGTTTAGGTAATAATTTTAAGGATATTTAAAAAATTGTATTAAAAGGTAAAATTGATTCTCAAAATTAGAATCTAAAAAATACTACTTCTCTACTTTTTAAAATCAGTTGTAGAAGGAGTTTATTTTGAAAAAAGTGATTTTAATTTTTTTCACCAAACATTAAAATTAACTTTAAAATTTTTAAAATTACTTTTAAACCTCTAAAAACAATCCCAAATGGACGCTTAATCCAAGCATCTAAAATCGGTCGTAAATAGAAAACATCGCCTGGGAAAGCCTCACGGCCTGGGGGTCGGCGTAACAATAATGAGTTGCACTAAAAGCAAGCTCGTATAGCCATTGGAAGTAAAACAAACTTCAAATTAAGAGCCTATGAAACAATAACAATAAGTTGCTTTTGTTTTAGTACCAAACTAAAATGAGCAGTTTGGATATCCCAGAGACTTTAAAGCCCGAGGGGTATCCAATCCTTGAAATTTTCATTCTTTTTTTAATGCCATGCAATTGCTTTTTACATGACCAAGCCTTTTGATTTGTCTTGGTCTTGTACATGCATTCCACTTGAAATTTTCATTCTTTTTTAAATGCCATGCAATTGCTTCTTACATGCTGGCCACTTTTAAAGTTAAAATCACTTTCTCATCTTTGTCCGCACGTGAGTGGATGAATGAATTTGTTGAATTAAGTTTCCTTGACTTGAATTCACATGCATATTTACTAATTTTTCCCAAAATCAGTTAATTAATGCTTTCGAAATTATACTCTTTTCTTAATTTTTTTAATCCACAATCTCCAATTAATTCTTTATCCAATAAATTAATTTAATTAATTAAAAATAACTAATAATTATATAATTAAAGGTAAAATATGTATACATTATATGCTCATCAGCAATAGACTAACGAAAAAACCTCTTTAAGAAGCAAATAATCAATCACTGCAACATATGTTCCAATTCAGTTGCTTTTTCCAAACCTTATGTTGGTTGTCTACTATTAGACGACATACATCATTTTCCTAAAGCCAAAACCGACATGCTTTTGACGACTTCTTGTTTATTTTAAAACAACAATGCATCCTGTATATATTATATAAACGACATGACGTATAACAAACTCTATTAACTAATGACAAACATTAAATTTATCGTCTATTAAAGATTTGTTTATTCAATATTGTGCTTCAAATTCAACAGTGACATAGCACAGCCATAAATCCGATGATGACGATAGCTCATTGTTTTAATTTTTCACCAATTTTGGCCATAAAGTGTGAATATTTTTGAAAAATTTTACTTCTTTATCTTCCCTTGGTCCCGGCTATTTTGGTATTCTCACATACTCTGTGTTGAGCATAGTCGCAATCATGCTTATAAACTACGAGCAGCAACAGTTTTCTCTTTGAATTTGGGACAGGGGATGAGGGTTGATATCTCAAGTAGTCAAGTTCTGTACATATTACTTTTTTTCTTTTAACATTCAGATACTTAGGCAAATTTGTTAAATAGCTTGAACAGAGGTTCAATTATTAGCAACCAACAGTTGCCACATTGAATCTAAAACTCTAGTGGATTCTTTTAAACAAATTATTCCTGATAACTTGAATACAGGTTGCATCATAATGTACGCGAGCAAGAAACCATGATTCTGCACTTGTCAGGCAAGAGTTTAGTCCTATAACAAAGCCACACACATAAACCACAAAAATAACCAATATATGTTGCTGGGCCTATAAACAACAAGATGTGACCAGTCCTTATCAATGATCTTAGGCCCTATTCTCTCGGGCAATCTGCCACCCTGTGAAACATTTGAGTAGCGAAACACCGTGTGTTGAAAAGAATGAAAGAAAGAGAAAGAAAGAGAAAGAAAGAGAAAGAAAGAAGAAGAGGGAGAGGGAGAATAGATGAATCAGGATGATTTTCAAATGTTGGGACTCTGGGCTTTTATAATGGGACTGGGCATTATGAAACAACCGGATAGTTGATGGAGAATTCACTAGCCCTTTTTTGAGTGTTTTGTTTATTTCAAAGGATGGAGAGACCCTTATCCTAAAAATACCCCTCGCAGTATTCCAAATCTCCTGTTTTGCCGTCATTTCACCTCTCGCTTAGCATTTGAACAGTTTGGTACTAAAAAAATCCACATTCTATTTAAGGGACACTTGTTCCCCTTAGAAGCAGCGACTGGCACTGCTCGTATAGCCTATGAAACAATAAGTTATTATATTCCAAGAGCATGAAAAATGATTGAGGTTTAATAGCAAGGTCCGAGTCATGTTTCATAAGTTGCTATTGACTTCGTGGCTTCGCTTTTCTTTGTTTTTTTTCCTTTTTTTGTTTGTTTATATATATCTTACCCCCTTTACCAAACACCATTTTAATATTTTCTTCAGCAGTCCCTGTAATTATCTGTAAATAATAAAAACTATAAATTTTAAAAATTTTATACAATAAGTCCCAATTAAAATATAATAATTTCAAAATTCTAAAAATTTTATTTGGCATTTTCTTCAACAATCCCTATTGTTTTCTATAAATAATAAAAACTATAAGTTTTAATACTTTTATGTAATAAACTCAATTAAAATATAATAATTTTAAAATTCTAAAAACTTTATTCTCTCTATCTCCTTCTCAATCAATTTTAAATTTAAGTTTCATTCTTTATAATTGTTTTCAACTGATTTTGGGGTAAGTAAATCCAAAATCAATCTAGAACAATGAAATTGTTATTTTGGGAGAGACGGGGTACCTCACTAATTTGTTGTGTGGGGTGCGGTGTATCTGAAGTTTGGGGAGGTGAAAAGGAGGGAGTGAGAGATAACTACTGTGGAAGGTCAACAACATATAAGATATTCTCCAAAGAGGGCTTCGCACTTGCAAAACAGTGAAAATGGAGGTTAGAGGTAAAGTCGGGGGATATCCCTGGAGTTCACACTCCGACGCTCAAGTTAGCAAACTCGAGTGTTTTAGGTGAAGAGAGCTAGCCAGCTCCCTGTAAATTAGGGTTTAAGGTTGGAGAGAACCTGGTTTTTGGAGTGGGAGTGTGAATGGAGAATATTGGTGGAAGAAGCAAAACTTATGGAGAATAAACCCTAGGTGTCTTTATATATGGTGTACCTCAACTGTCACGTGGCGTACCCTTGTTGGCTCACGTCCCCTTGCTGTTTTCATAATTTTTGGGCCGTTATCTTCATGCCCGCGGCGTATCTCATCATTTGGAGACGTGGGGCGCGCTGGTGAGTGGTCCTGGGGTACCTCTGCAGCAGTTGTCGGGTAGGCGGTTGGGGACCACTGTCCTTGGTGTAATATTCTGCACTGTGGCAGGCGGCTGTCCCCCCTTTTGCATATCATTTTTTGTTCATTTTCCTGACAAAATCAAATGAAATCTTTTAGGAGGCAGAGACGTTGCTCATGCCAGATATTTTGGAAGATTTTCTTACACCGTTTCGTAGGATATCCCAAGGTATAGGGGTACCCCTTACTACTTGGGGTACCCCTTTGTACTTGGGGTACCCCTTTCCATGCGGGGCACCTTATTTTATGCGGGGTATCCCAATTCGCTCTGGACTTGCTCCCTTAGTCGACACGTGGCACTTTTACTGTTTATCCTATTTTTCCCTCAAACAACAGCCCCCTAGTTTCTTTTTTGGCGAGAAGTATTAGAGGCAAAAGAAACTCATTGTGTGAGTGACACGTGGCGATATGACTGGTCCGAGGTTGACTTGCTTAATTTCTTCCCTTGACTTATTTTGTATTAAAAAATTCTTCTCTCTGTCTCTTCGTTTTCCCGCCACTTTTTCCTTTTCCTTCTCTCTCTTTTTTTTTTGTGAGGACGAGCAGTCGTGTCCTTTCTCTTTTTTTTTTTATCGGGAAGTGGCAGCCGTCTGACATGAATTTTGAACTTTCGAAAGTTCCCAAACATCCATGAATCTCTCTTCTCGGACTGCACATTCTGTCAGGTTTAATTAAAATGCCTGACGCATGTCAACCTTTTATCTCTTAGGTTTTGAAAATCCCCAAATATTTTCTTAAACTCCTTTCCAGTTGCTTTTCCTTTCACCCTCTTTTTTCTCTCCTTCTTCTTCCCTGCCCATTCGTTTCTCTCTCTCTCGGCCGGTATTACCCTCTTCATTTTTCTCTTTTCTTCCTTCCTTTTCCTTTCTTTCTTTCTCTTTTCCTTTCCTCTTGGTCGGCGTCGGCTTGGAGTATTTTTCGAGCGTGATTTGCGGCTGTTGCAGCGGCAGCTTCGAACTCTAAATCCGGCGATTTTGGGTATGTTTCTTGGAGGTTCCCGGCGCGGTTCCAGTCACGGTAATCCCATCTTTCTCTCTCTTTTTCTTCTTTTCTTCTTCTTCCTTTTTTTCTTTCTTTTTCCCTTTCCTTTCGGTCGGCCTATTTTTTTCTTGGCGTTTCCCGCTGCTTCGACGGTGGCTGTTGCGTCAGGTGGTTCTGGTTTTGCCAATGGTTGCAGTTTCAGTTGACCGACGCCGGTTGTGGGGGCTGCGTCTCCCTCCTTGCGTCGGTTTTTGCTGTAAATTCCTCTTTTTTTTTGTTCCGGCCAGAGTTGCTTGTTCCCGCTTCTTCGGCGTTGACTTTCTGTGACGGGAGTCATGGCTGCCGGCTATGGGTTCTCGGTTGTTACCCGTTTCTCTCCTTTTTTTTATATGTAAATATATACATATTTACATATATTTAGACTTTTAATATATTAAAAGTCAAACTCCAAAGGTTAATAGAGTCCATTGGGAATTAGCACTTCCTGCTACTTCTCATTCTCCTCCTGACCTAGCTATTGATAATAGGCCTAGTGCACTAAATCAATCCCGATTTAATGCATCTTCTGTCTATGAATGGAATATAGATGGAATGTCTGAGTACAATATACTTGGTCTATTACAACAAATGACTATGGCTGCCAATGCTTATAAAACCCAATCAGGAACCTCTGATAAAGCCATAGCAGAAATCCTTATAGCCGGTTTCACAGGCCAACTTAAAGGCTGGTGGGATCATCAAAGCAATGAGATGTAGGAAACTTAGTGATTTCCAAGACTATAAAACCACCTTCTTTACTCGACTCTTTCTAAGAGATGATGCAAATCATACTACTTGGAAAGAAAAATTCCTTGCTGGCTTACCTACTCTCTTGGGAGAAAAGGTAAGAAATCAAGCTTTGATGGTAGAAGAGAAAGAATGAAATATAGTATTATTCTGTTGGATAATTTCTTCAGTCTTTATAATATAGTCACTTTTTAAAAAATCAAGCTTTTTTGTTTTATAAATCATTTCTCTAGAGACTTTAGGTAATTCCCAATTATCAATAGCTTTATCAAAATCAGAGATAACAAATTCTTCAGAACTCACAATCTGATGCATCTGTTTCCTATGGTATTTAGTATATACTAATCTAAATACCATAGGAAAGCAGTTGACCTGTATAGAGAGTCAAATCCAACAGTCTTCCACAACTGTTACAAGTAAGGATTAGTATTACAGAAATTATTCTGTTGGATAATACTATCTAAATTTTTATTAGATAGTCACTTTTTAAAAGTGACTGTGGGAGAGGTATTATAAAGACCGAAGAAAGAGATATTATAAAGACCGAAGAAACAGATACTTAAGCGCCTTCATTTGTTGCTAGGACATGAACCTTACTGGTATCACGGAGGACAGCAAGGATGGAAGTATCCAAACCTTCCTTGGTTAAAGGCTTTCTTCCGACTTGGATGAGACCAATATGAACATAATTAAATTTTTTCTCTTTTAAGGTCTTTAAAGTTTTGTCTGAAAACAGATGAATTGTTTCAAAAGGCTTTGTAAGTGTGATATCTCTTTCTTCGGTCTTTATAATATAGTCACTTTTTAAAAAATCAAGCTTTTTTGTTTTATAAATCATTTCTCTAGAGACTTTAGGTAATTCCCAATTATCAATAGCTTTATCAAAATCAGAGATAACAAATTCTTCAGAACTCACAACGTTTTTTGAATCACTAGTGTTCCCGGAAGAAGAGCTAGAAAAAGAAAATGTGATATCTCTTTTAAGGTCTTTATGTGATATCTCTTTCTTTTCAACAATTTTTCAGATGAATTCCCAATGGACTCTATTAACCTTTGGAGTTGGGTCTTGAAATGCTTCTATATCAGAAGTGGCTATAGAAGACTGGTCATAGTCTTGGTCAAGGACACCTACAGTATGAGACTGAATACTACTAAGTGTTTTGGATTGTGGTGTATCAGGGGCTATTTGGTTTTTAGAAGTAGAAGCAGAAGATGAAGCTTCGATTCTATCTAGTTGTTCCCTAATGGCTTTAGCAAATTCCAACTTTGACTCTTGAACAAGCTCTTGGCTATGTTTCGAGACCTGGAACGGTCTGAAAATAGGTTCTTTAAGCTTTTTCAAGGACTCGGTTTTGGAGGAAATTGGTTTTGAAACAGAAGTAACAGTTGTGGAAGACTGTTGGATTTGACTCTCTATACGGGTCAACTGCTTTCCTATGGTATTTAGATTAGTATTACAGAAATTATTCTGTTGGATAATACTATCTAAATTTTTATTAGGGTCATCGGATTTATGAACTTTGAAAGGAGAGGCTTTGATAGGAATAGGAGGTTCACCATGTGCTATGGTTATGCTCCTGAGAGGAGGATGTTCAGACTCGATAGTGTTACTACTATCAGAAAGGTTCCATTCAGGAATTTTCTTTCTAGTAGTAATTGGGTTTGACTCTTTGAAAGGATAGGAAATGTTATTGTCGGAAGCATAAATTTTAAACCAATCAAAAAATAAAATATGGACTTTATGCAAATTGACAAAATCATAATAAATTTCTTGAATTTCTTTTCTGTTATTTAAAAAATGTTTAAAAAACCAAAGTCTTTTCTCTTTATTTTTATCTGAATAAAAATCATTATGAAGGAGAGTTTTGTCAATTTCAAAGTCTTTTTCAAGGATATTAATGACGTTTTCTGTGACAGCAGAAAAGGTAGGAGAAGTTGGAGGAGAATGTTCTTTCTCTTCTTGTCTTTGAATTCTCTGACTACTAGTGTAGATGGGGTGAGGAACACTAGTACTATAATTGACTGAATGGATAGAAGAACTAGGAATATCCGAAGTGGAAAAATTTGCTTGTTCTTTAGGGATATTTATTTCTGTTGGGATTTTTGAAAATTGTTTTTCAAAAGAATGCATACTAGAACAAGAATCTTTATCGGAATATCCAGAAAAATTAGATCTCTTAAAGGATAGTTTGACTTTACCATCAGAAAACTGAGTCACATTTTGCAACTCTGTATTGGGCTCAAGATGTTTTGGAATCACTGGTTCAGTGGCTCCATCTAAAATCCATTCGTCTGGAAGATGAATGTCTTTCCATTGAATAGGCTTTGGGACAACCGTATTGGCTTTAGACAAATCAGTTTGCAAGAGAAGAGTTTCATCTCTTTTTGACTGAAATTTATGTTGCGTGTTAAACGCGGAATTCATAGCTTTATAAGAAATTTTGTAAATTAATGCAACTGGAATTGAACCCTCAATCATATGGTAATTGTGGGTTTTGATTTGCAAAATCATGCTCTTGAGAATATTTTTGTCTTTAAGGGAAACAGTTATGTTTGGCTAACAGTTGAAGTGGATTGGCCCTTTGCAAAGACTAGATTCTACACTACTGAGTAAAGAATCATCAAAGGACATGAACCTGCCATCACGGAGGACAGCAAGGATGGAAGTATCCAAACCTTCCTTGGTTAAAGGCTTTATTTCGACTTGGATGAGACCAATATGAACATAATTAAATTTTTTCTCTTTTAAGGTCTTTAAAGTTTTGTCTGAAAACAGATGAATTGTTTCAAAAGGCTTTGTAAGTGTGATATCTCTTTCTTCGGTCTTTATAATATAGTTACTTTTTAAAAAATCAAGCTTTTTTGTTTTATAAATCATTTCTCTAGAGACTTTAGGTAATTCCCAATTATCAATAGCTTTATCAAAATCAGAGATAACAAATTCTTCAGAACTCACAACGTTTTTTGAATCACTAGTCTTCCCGGAAGAAGAGCTAGAAAAAGAAAATGTTCTACAGGTGATAGTATCCATGAAGTAAAAATTTCAAAATCTTGGATCCTATATGAATGGCTACAGGTATGGATTTATTGCCCTAGGCGGATGCAAAGACTCCTAAGACGGGACTTATAACCAGTAAAAATTCACCACACACACAGAAGTTAAAATATGAAAACTTTCACACACACAGATTCAAAACACCTATAAAACACCTACTTCGACTTGGCTCTGATACCAGTAAGGAAACGACTCAAGGTGTACGTGTGTAATGAATTAATTATTATCCGTTTAATGATAAAGGGTAGATCTTGGTGAACTACCGGAGACTTTGTCGGCTTTTCAACTTTTACCTTTTAGTCTTTAAATTTATTAAGCAAGCCTAGCAACAAAGGTGTGCATACATAAACATACATTAAGGTTGGTTGCTAAACATACACAGTACCAGAACTGGATCCCAGAACTGGTGCTCTGATTGAAGGGGGAGAAAAGAATGAGTACAACTGAGGATTGAGATCTGGTCTCGTTGCCTCAGAGGAACGTACAGCTTTCATGGCAGAACTGATACAGATCAGTCTGCGAGCATGCTTTAAAGAAGAAAGAAAGTGCAGAAATTGAAAAGTGCAGAAAAGTAAATGGCGTTAAATTAAATTGCGGAAAAGTAAATTGCAGAAATTTAAAAGTGCAGAAAAATAAATTACAGAAATTTAAATGCTTTAAATACATGCTTTAAAGGTTACAAAAGATCCTTACATGTTGTTTCGGATCTGGGCTTTGTAGAAGAGAAAGAATGAAAGCAAAGAAAGAAAGGAAAATTAGAAAAGCAAAATAAAATCAAGAACCAGAGCCTTGATGCCTTTCACCGGATTTCCTTTCTAGAGAGAAGGAGGAGAGAAATGAAAGAAGAGAGAGAGAGGGGTTCGAAAATCTGAGGAGTCTCAAGTCTTCCTCCAGATTTTATACAAAGGGTTCCACTGTTCACTGTAGCGCGTTTTTAAGTGCACAGTAACTCGTGGAAAGATACACTGTAGCTTTATACGGAATTACAGAAGAAATACAGAATACAGAATAAATACAAACGGGTGAAGAGACATGTGCGCTCTCACTTGTGTCCAAAGGACCACCCGTATACAAACTTTTAATACAAGAGATTAATACAACAAATTAATACAACAAAATTTTTTATTTATTTATTTATTTTTAGTAAATAGCCAAAAATAAATACAGATTATTTACAATGCGTTACCGGGGGAAGAATGCCAAAACAGTCGTCTTCATTTTCATCCCCAAGAGAAATGAAGGGCTCTTCATCTTCTTCTTCGGTGTCTGAAGTGAATGCAACCGACGACTCAGACCTTGTAGAGAGGAGCTGCTCCATGACTTTGAAATATTCGTCTTCGGTTTTTGCACTGGCGAGAAGGGCTTGGGCTTTAGAGCGCTGTGCCAGAAAGGTGCTATGGGCTTTAGTTTCTTCAATGCTGGGCTTGAGAAGGCCATTTGTTTTAAGCCAATTGTGGACTATGGCTTCGGTCAATTTGGACTTTTCATCAAATTTTGTCCACCATTTAATTCGGAAACATCTTTGAAGAACTAGCTGGGTATCTTGGGTATGGTATTGAAAGCTCCACATCCAGACCCAAGGGAGGAAAAATTTGGTACAAAAACAGAGGAAAGGAGGAAACCTTTTCTCGGACTCAGAAGGGATATAATGGGCTTTAAAGAGATTGAAACAGTTTGTGGTATTGGGAGTTAAAATATCTGGGCTAGGCCCAAAAAAGGTCCACCAGTGTTGGAACCAGTTTGGAAGGTTTTGAGTGGTTATCCTGGTGTTAAAGAAAAATAACCATGAATGAGAATGCTTTGGGTTTTGGAGGAAAAAAGTGTTGAACCACGCTTGTTGGTAATCCCAATAGGAATAGGATAAACAGTGTGGGATTTTAAAAAGGAAATTAGCGGGGAATTTCTTTTGGACATGGAGAGGCTCACCCCACTGTTTTGGGCTAAGAATGTTTTGGATAGTGGCCGTGGAGTAGGCCGGCTCAGAATGAGACTCGGAATGAAAGAAATGTTTAAATTTTACTGAGCCAGTAGCCTCAAGGATGCTTTGGTAATATGATTGGGGCTTTGTAAGATCCCATGGTTTGAAAAACCATCCCTTTGGAAAAAATTTTAAAATTGCTTGAAAAGGATCAGAATTATAAAATCCATCCTCCATAGTTAAAATATTTTGAGAATGAGGTTTATTATGCCAATCCGATTTTTGAGAAAGCTTTGATTGTGAGACCACAATCTGGGAAGAAGTATTTTCAGAAACAATTTCTTTGGACAAATTTCCAGATAAAGAAAGCTTTGGAATTTCTTTAGATTCTTTAAAAATAGGTTTTCAATTTTTTCAAAATTTTCTTTTGGAGAAATCTGACTTTGAGAAAAGCTTTGTATTGCGAGCAAAAGCTCAGGAGTTTGAGAAATGGATTTCATCCATTGGTTTACCTGATCTTGAGAGGCTAGGGCTTTGACCTTTTGTTCATCATCTTCAATCATATCGATCCAGGATTTTATGGGCATTGCTGAGGATAGCAATTTTTCTTTAGGAGGGGAGGCTTTAGAGGGTGTCGGGGATACAGGATTTTGGAGGATCCCTTTCCCTTTGTCTCTCTTTTTGGGCGGCATTTTATCTGTTTTGGAGAAATTCCCTTGTTAGAAAATCGGGAACAGAATTTTTGTCACCTTTGATAAATTCAATATCAAAATCAAAAACACTTAAAATCGCTTACCATCGTGCAAAAATTTGTTTGGATGCAATGTTTTGAACATCTTTTTCTAAAACATGTTTTGCAGCTTTGCAATCAATTCGAAGTAAGAATTTTTGATTCAATAAATCACTTTGAAACTTTGATATGCATAAATAATAGATAGAATTTCTTTTTTAATGGTAGAGTAATTTTTTTTGACAATCATTCCAATGTGCAGATGCATACTGTACTATTTGTTCTTTACCATGTTCAACTTACTTGAGAATACCACCATATCCTAAATCTGATGCATCAGTTTCAACAATTTTAGGTAGTGTTGGATGAACCAAATATAAGCATGGAATTTCTTTTACCATTGTCTTTATCTGCTTTACAATTTGGGTATGATGTTCTGACCATGCAACCGGGTTTTTCTTTAACCTATCATGTAATGGTTTTGCAATCCTATTGATATTAGGACAGAAGTCAAGAACATAATTCAAGCTTCCCAAAAATCTTTGCAATTGGGTTTTATCTACAACTTTGTCAGGAAACTTATCAGTAAAAGACAAAGATCTTTTAATGGGAGTGATAGTTCCTTTGAAAATGTAGTGACCGAGGAATCTGATTTTTGTTTGGAATAAAGAAATCTTTGAAGAAGAAACGGCTAAACCAGCCTTTCGGGTTACTAAATAAAAAGTCTTTAAATGTTTAAAATGTTGATCTATTGATTGAGAAAAAATCAATACATCATCAATGTAAACGATGCAAAATTCAGAATATGGGTTATAAATGTCATTCATGATTCTTTGAAATTCTAAAGGTGCATTCTTTAAACCAAATGGCATAACGGTCCACTCATACTGTCCAAATGGAACAGTAAAAGCAGTTTTATAACGATCTTTAGGGTGGATTTGAATTTGCCAAAAACCAGACTTCATGTCAAATTTCGAAAATATGAAAGCAGAGTGAAGTTTTTGAAGCAAATCTTTTTTATTTGGAATCGGATAACGAATCTATTTTAAAGCTTTATTCAAAGGTTTATAATTAATAACAAGTCTCGGTGTGCCTCTTTCAATTTCAGAATTTTTATTAACATAAAAAGCAGCGCAAGACCAAGGCGATCTTGATTTAACAATTAAACCTTTGGCTTCCAAATCTTTAATTTCATTTCTGCAATGTTGCTCAAGTTCCATATTCATTTGGATAGGACGGGCTTTAGTAGGAATATTTCTTTCATCAAAAGAATTCTCGTAAGGCAAATCTACCAAATGTTGTTTTCTATTCCAAAAAGCATTTGGTAAATCGGCAGAAATTTCTTTCTTGATAAGTTTTTCAAAATCAGAAATTTTTTGTTTTATAAAATTACTTTGTAATTGGGCTTCAATTCTTTGCAAATTTAAATCTTGTTTCAAATGGTTTAAATCCTTTTGTTTTGTTTTTAATAAAACATATATTTGATTTTGGTAAACAGAACATGCTTTAATGATATTTAAATTCCTTGTTTTTGGTTTTTCAACAAAAGGGAAAACAAGTCTTTTATTTCTAGCTTTGAAGGATATACCATCATAATTGACAGTATAAGGAGTAATTAAATTGATAAAGGGAGTTCCTAAAATAACAGTATGACGAACATCATTTGTTAAAAGGAAAGAAGTTTTAAAATCAAAACCATTATTGTGAACAAGGGCTTCAGCCTTGGAGGTAATTTTTAATTTTGAATTATTGGCGGCAGAAAGCTTTTCTTTTGTCTTTTCATGAAATTCTTTTGGCACAATAACTTCTTGAAGTTTTATTTAAAGCATGTATTTAAAGCATTTAAATTTCTGTAATTTATTTTTCTGCAATTTACTTTTCTGCACTTTTAAATTTCTGCAATTTACATTTCCGCAATTTAATTTAACGCCATTTACTTTTCTGCACTTTTCAATTTCTGCACTTTCTTTCTTCTTTAAAGCATGCTCGCAGACTGATCTGTATCAGTTCTGCCATGAAAGCTTTACGTTCCTCTGAGGCAACGAGACCAGATCTCAATCCTCAGTTGTACTCATTCTTTTCTCCCCCTTCAATCAGAGCACCAGTTCTGGGATCCAGTTCTGGTACTGTGTATGTTTAGCAACCAACCTTAATGTATGTTTATGTATGCACACCTTTGTTGCTAGGCTTGCTTAATAAATTTAAAGACTAAAAGGTAAAAGTTGAAAAGCCGACAAAGTCTCCGGTAGTTCACCAAGATCTACCCTTTATCATTAAACGGATAATAATTAATTCATTACACACGTACACCTTGAGTCGTTTCCTTACTGGTATCAGAGCCAAGTCGAAGTAGGTGTTTTATAGGTGTTTTGAATCTGTGTGTGTGAAAGTTTTCATATTTTAACTTCTGTGTGTGTGGTGAATTTTTACTGGTTATAAGTCCCGTCTTAGGAGTCTTTGCATCCGCCTAGGGCAATAAATCCATACATGTAGCCATTCATATAGGATCCAAGATTTTGAAATTTTTACTTCATGGATACTATCACCTGTAGAACATTTTCTTTTTCTAGCTCTTCTTCCGGGAAGACTAGTGATTCAAAAAACGTTGTGAGTTCTGAAGAATTTGTTATCTCTGATTTTGATAAAGCTATTGATAATTGGGAATTACCTAAAGTCTCTAGAGAAATGATTTATAAAACAAAAAAGCTTGATTTTTAAAAAAGTGACTATATTATAAAGACCGAAGAAAGAGATATCACACTTACAAAGCCTTTTGAAACAATTCATCTGTTTTCAGACAAAACTTTAAAGACCTTAAAAGAGAAAAAATTTAATTATGTTCATATTGGTCTCATCCAAGTCGGAATAAAGCCTTTAACCAAGGAAGGTTTGGATACTTCCATCCTTGCTGTCCTCCGTGATGGCAGGTTCATGTCCTTTGATGATTCTTTACTCAGTAGTGTAGAATCTAGTCTTTGCAAAGGGCCAATCCACTTCAACTGTTAGCCAAACATAACTGTTTCCCTTAAAGACAAAAATATTCTCAAGAGCATGATTTTGCAAATCAAAACCCACAATTACCATATGATTGAGGGTTCAATTCCAGTTGCATTAATTTACAAAATTTCTTATAAAGCTATGAATTCCGCGTTTAACACGCAACATAAATTTCAGTCAAAAAGAGATGAAACTCTTCTCTTGCAAACTGATTTGTCTAAAGCCAATACGGTTGTCCCAAAGCCTATTCAATGGAAAGACATTCATCTTCCAGAAGAATGGATTTTAGATGGAGCCACTGAACCAGTGATTCCAAAACATCTTGAGCCCAATACAGAGTTGCAAAATGTGACTCAGTTTTCTAATGGTAAAGTCAAACTATCCTTTAAGAGATCTAATTTTTCTGGATATTCCGATAAAGATTCTTGTTCTAGTATGCATTCTTTTGAAAAACAATTTTCGAAAATCCCAACAGAAATAAACATCCCTAAAGAACAAGCAAATTTTTCCACTTCGGATATTCCTAGTTCTTCTATCCATTCAGTCAATTATAGTATTAGTGTTCCTCACCCCATCTACACTAGTAGTCAGAGAATTCAAAGACAAGAAGAGAAAGAACATTCTCCTCCAACTTCTCCTACCTTTTCTGCTGTCACAGAAAACGTCATTAATATCCTTGAAAAAGACTTTGAAATTGACAAAACTCTCCTTCATAATGATTTTTATTCAGATAAAAATAAAGAGAAAAGACTTTGGTTTTTTAAACATTTTTTAAATAACAGAAAAGAAATTCAAGAAATTTATTATAATTTTGTCAATTTGCATAAAGTCCATATTTTATTTTTTGATTGGTTTAAAATTTATGCTTCCGACAATAACATTTCCTATCCTTTCAAAGAGTCAAACCCAATTACTACTAGAAAGAAAATTCCTGAATGGAACCTTTCTGATAGTAGTAACACTATCGAGTCTGAACATCCTCCTCTCAGGAGCATAACCATAGCACATGGTGAACCTCCTATTCCTATCAAAGCCTCTCCTTTCAAAGTTCATAAATCCGATGACCCTAATAAAAATTTAGATAGTATTATCCAACAGAATAATTTCTGTAATACTAATCTAAATACCATAGGAAAGCAGTTGACCCGTATAGAGAGTCAAATCCAACAGTCTTCCACAACTGTTACTTCTGTTTCAAAACCAATTTCCTCCAAAACCGAGTCCTTGAAAAAGCTTAAAGAACCTATTTTCAGACCGTTCCAGGTCTCGAAACATAGCCAAGAGCTTGTTCAAGAGTCAAAGTTGGAATTTGCTAAAGCCATTAGGGAACAACTAGATAGAATCGAAGCTTCATCTTCTGCTTCTACTTCTAAAAACCAAATAGCCCCTGATACACCACAATCCAAAACACCTAGTAGTATTCAGTCTCATACTGTAGGTGTCCTTGACCAAGACTATGACTAGTCTTCTATAGCCACTTATGATATAGAAGCATTTCAAGACCCAACTCCAAAGGTTAATAGAGTCCATTGGGAATTAGCACTTCCTGCTACTTCTCATTCTCCTCCTGACCTAGCTATTGATAATAGGCCTAGTGCACTAAATCAATCCCGATTTAATGCATCTTCTGTCTATGAATGGAATATAGATGGAATGTCTGAGTACAATATACTTGGTCTATTACAACAAATGACTATGGCTGCCAATGCTTATAAAACCCAATCAGGAACCTCTGATAAAGCCATAGCAGAAATCCTTATAGCCGGTTTCACAGGCCAACTTAAAGGCTGGTGGGATCATCTCCTCACCAAACAACAGCAATCTGACATCTTGAATGCTATTCAAACCGATGAGGATCAAATCCCCATTATGGATGAAAATAATGGCCCCATTCAAGATGCGGTCGCAACTCTTATCCTAACCATTTCCCTTCATTTCATAGGTGATCCTTCACACCTAAGAGATAAAAATGCCGAGTTACTACACAATTTGAGATGTAGGAAACTTAGTGATTTCCAAGACTATAAAACCACCTTCTTTACTCGACTCTTTCTAAGAGATGATGCAAATCATACTACTTGGAAAGAAAAATTCCTTGCTGGCTTACCTACTCTCTTGGGAGAAAAGGTAAGAAACTCCATCAAAGCCCTTTATGATAATCGTATTCCTTATGACGAACTTACCTATGGCGAGTTAGTCAGTTTCGTCAACAAAGAAGGATTAAAGATCTGTCAAGATCTAAAGTTACAAAAACGTCTAAAAAGAGAACTTAGACAGTCTAAGCATGAGCTAGGCGATTTTTGTAAACAATTCAATTACGATCCATTTAAATCTCCCTCCAAAAGTTGTAATGGTAAGTGCTCTTCGAGGCCTTAGCTTTCTTACTCTGAGGAGAATGGAAAACCACAAGGTCTCCTACCCTTTTTCATTTGAAAATCGAAGGAGCTCTAAAGTTGCAACTGACCAACATAGGGCATTTGGGGTACCCCATTTTTCATCTTTCAATATTCGGGGATCTAAAGGTGACTGAACTTCACATCTGGGCTCCTTCTGGTCCTCGTGGGGTACCCTCGAGCTATCCTTTGCAACTGCTTCTACCTCCATTGGTGATAACTCCAACTGTTTTTGGGGGTGGACTACCTGAGGAGATTTTTTGTGTATTGCTTTCCGCTGTGTAGCAAGTGCTCGCCTTGAGGGGGAAGGTGTGGGTTGGCCGCCACTGGGATACACCTTTATTCCCGAATCAGAAGCTATTTAGTAAGTGACTCTAGAGGCCACGGAATAACACCCATGAGCCCATTGCTGGTCCCCTTTAATGGTGATAACTTCTTGGGCGGCTGGGACTTTCATGGCGAGATAATGCATGGATACCACTGCTTTAGTTGCTACTAAAAACGGTCTACCCAATATAATATTGTATGCACCCGGGTGATCTACAATTAAAAAGTCAATCATATGCACAATTCGGTGGGGTACCTTACCAAGTGTAACCGGCAGTGTGATGATGCCCTTTGGTATAACCATATATCCAGTGAACCCAATGAGAGGCGGAGCATAGGGGGTGACCTTCGGCTACTCAATTAACAATTGATCCAAAGCGCTTTTAAAGATGATGTCGACGGAGCTATCGGTGTCTACAAGAGTTCTCGCCACCTTTCCAGTGGAAACCTTCAAAGTAATTATGAAGGCATCATCGTGAGGGTACGAGATGCCCTCCGCATCTTCCTCTGTAAAAAGGATAGGTGGGGGATGGTGGGGTACCCTTGGTGTACCCCATTCATTAAGGTTGACTTCTCTGCCCATATTGGTGGTTACTGACAACGATCTACCGTAACCTTTGATAGCCCTCCTAGATTGACCCGCTAAAGTAGGTCCACCCGTGATCATCCGAACATATACGCCTTTTTTGTGCCCAGGGGGTACCTCTCGTTTGGGACTGCCATCGGCTATCCGTTTGCCCTTATCTTACTCCGCGAATTTCCGGGCATCTCTCATGTCAGCAACAAATTCTTTGAGGTACCCACTAAGTATCAAAGATTCAATTTCCTCCAACAAAGTAAAACATTCAGCTGTGCTGTGACTGAAGTTCTCATTGAACTCGCGATACTTCAAGCTACGTTTCATGTTGGGGTACTTTTCCATCGATTTAGGAGGGCGAAGGAGGCTGTTATCCCGAATATGGTAGAAGATCTGGTCCGGAGATCGATTTAGTGAGTGGAAAGACTCGTGCCGAGACCTCGGTGGTGGCTCTCGATGATCTGGTGGCGGTGATCTTGGAGGTCGAGATACCCCCGAGGTACCATGAGGGTTATACCCTCATCCCCGCGAAGGAACTCGTGGAGGGCTCCGCGACCAGGGTACCCGCGGTATCGGGGCCTCCATCCTTTTGGGCTTCTCATTGTGTTTTACAACATCGGCCTTATCTTCTTGCCGCTTCAATTGGCATTTCTCGTCCATCTCCACTTGCTGCAACGCCCGAGAACGGGCTTCCCCATATGAAAGTGGGCGCTTTTTTTGAAAAGAACGCCACAATTTACCCAACCGTAAATTTTTCTCAAAATGGGTCAGTATGTGTTGGTTTCCAAATGCTCCGGTTCGCAGCACCTCTTGGTGGAAACATGTCACGTTCTCCGCCAAAGGCTCAGCTTCCCCTTGCTTAATAAAGGCAAGTTGGGAGGCTACCCTGTCTTCGGAAGAAGCATAAGAAAACTTATTAGTAAATTCGGATAACAATTGATGTAAGGAAGATATTTTACCCGCTTTCAAGGAGGGAAACCATGATTTCGTGGGGCTTGTGAGCGTGTGCGTAAACATCCTACACATGGTGCTCTCATCTACACCCTTGATAAGCATCTGGTCGCGGTACAGCTCAGCATGCTCCGAGGGGTCAGTGGTACCCGAATATTGGGGTATTTGAGGGATGGTAAACCCCTCGAGGAGGGCTGCCTTCCGAATCTTCATAGTGAATGGCGATTAGTAGGTCATTGACGTTGGTGTAGCCATCATGTTTTGCCTCTCGGAGAGGAACTTCACTTGGGCTTCCAAGTTCTCCATCTTTTCCACAAGTTCTAGGGGTACCCCCAGTGTACCCGATGATGTCGCCACCGTTTGGGAAGCTCTTTTAGCATTTAACTTCTCACAGAGATTTTCGTGGGTACGCTTTGCACGCCTCGTACCCTGTCTGCTACGGGAATTGCAAGAGGTGGTGGAACGCTCGTCCCGGGTACCCATGGTTTGAAACTTGGAACGAGTACCCGATGGCCTAGGCTTTGGCTTGCTGGTTTCGGGTATTGCTTTTCTGACCATAGCTTGGTTGTCGGCTTGAGGTGATGGAGCTTCTAGTGTCACCGGAGGAAATGAACTTTCGGGTACCCGAGATTCAACTGCCCTAATTATTGCGTGGGCGAGATCCTCGAAACGCTGGTGCGTAATAGTTTCCTCCTCTTTGAGAACCCCCGTCGATTGCTTGACACCCTTGCCCTTGTTGATGCGGGCTATCCTTCTTGCAGGGTCACTACCTTCACCACTGCTGTCATCTCTCATCCTAGTAGGATCTCCCATCAAACTTTCAGGAGGTACGTCAGGTGCCATGTATTGGAGTACACACAACAACTAGTTTGGTAACCGCGGTGGAGGCTTTTTGTGCGAGTCCCCACAGACGGGGCCAATTGTTTTCAACTGATTTTAAGGTAAGTAAATCCAAAATCAAATTAGGACAATGAATTTGTTATTTTGGGGGAGACGGGGTACCTCACTAGTTTGTTGTGTGGGGTGCGGTGTATCCGAAGTTTGGGGAGGTGAAAAGGAGGGAGTGAGAGATAACTACTGTGGAAGGTCAGCAACACATAAGATATTCTCCAAAGAGGGTTTCGCACCTGCAAAACAGTGAAAATGAAGGTTAAAGGTGAAGCCGGGGGGTACCCCTGGCGTTCACACTCCGACGCTCAAGTTAGCAAACTCGAGTGTTTTAGGTGAAGAGAGCTAGCTAGCCTGTAAATTAGGGTTTAAGGTTGGAGAGAACCTGGTTTTTGAAGTGGGAGTGTGAATGGAGAATATTGGTGGAAGGAGCAAAACTTATGGAGAATAAACCCTAGGTGTCTTTATTTATGGTGTACCTCAACTGCCACGTGGCGTACCCTTATTGGCTCACGTCCCCTTGTTGTTTTCATAAATTTTGGGCCGTTATCTTCATGCCCACGGCGTATCTCATCATTTGGAGACGTGGCACGCGCTGGTGAGTGGTCCCGGGGTACCTCTGCAGCAGTTGTCGGGTAGGCGGTTGGGGACCACTGTCCTTGGTGTAATATTCTGCACTGTGGCAGGCGGCTGTCCCCCCTTTTGCATATCGTTTTTTATTCATTTTCCTAACAAAATCAAATGAAATCTTTTAGGAGGCGGAAACGTTGCTCATGGCGGATATTTTGAAAGATTCTTTTACACCGTTTCGTAGGATATCCCAAGGTATAGGGGTACCCCTTTGTACTTGGGGTACCCCTTTCCATGCGGGACACCTTATTTTACGCGGGGTATCCCAATTCGCTCTGGACTTGCTCCCTTAGTCGACACGTGGCACTTTTACTGTTTATCCTATTTTTCCCTCAATCAACAGCCCCTAGTTTCTTTTTGGCGAGAAGTATTAGAGGCAAAAAAAACTCATTGTGTGAGTGACACGTGGCGATATGACTGGTCTGAGGTTGACTTGCTTAATTTCTTCCCTTGACTATATTTTGTTTTAAAAAAATCTTCTCTCTGTCTCTTTGTTTTCCCGCCACTTTTTCCTTTTCCTTCTCTCTCTTTCTTTTTTTGTGAGGACGAGCAGTCGTGTCCCTTCTCTTTTTTTTTTTTATCAGGAAGTAGCAGGCGTCTGACATGAATTTTGAACTTTTAAAAGTTTCCAAACATCCCTGAATCTCTCTTCTCGGACTGCACATTCTGTCAGGTTTAATTAAAATGCCTGACGCATGTCAACCTTTTATCCCTTAGGTTTTGAAAATCCCCAAATATTTTCTTAAACTCCTTTCCAGTTGCTTTTCCTTTCACCCTCTTTTTTCTCTCCTTCTTCTTACCTGCCTGTTCGTTTCTCTCTCTCTCGGTCGGTACTACCCTCTTCCTTTTTCTCTTTTCTTCCTTCCTTTTCCTTTCGTTAAATTGATTATTATTATTAACAAGAATAAAAAGTATTATAATTAATTAATCTATTGACAACAATTAATAATAATATTTTCGTTAAATTGTTAATGATAATAATTAACGATAGTTATTATTAATAATTAAATTTTGAATAATAATAACAATAACAATAATTAACAAAATAATAATTATGATAAAAATTAATTAAGGATTTTATAGTAATTTGTTACAATTTTGCTCACTCTGATTTTTATTCTAAAACAAAGTAAATACATAAATAGTAATATAGTTCATTCTAATTACGATTCCTGCAGTTCAAATAAATAAAATTATTATGATTCCAATTTCTCATTTCGATTCTACTTATTTTGATTCTAATTCATTATGTTTGTATCTAATTTCAATTCCTACTTAGCAAACGCACTATAAAATTGTAAACCACTCTATAATCAATTAGACCACTCTATAATATTTACAATTTATTCATAAGTATTATGAATTTTATATTGCATTGACTAAAAAGGAATCGAAATTAGATATAAATATAATGAGTTAGAACCAAAATGAGGAATTGGGATCATAATAATTTATTTACTTAAACTGTAGAAATCGTAATTAGAATTAATTGTATTACCATTTATGTGTTTACTTTATCTCAGAATAAAATTTAGAGTGAGTTAAATTGTAACAAATTACTATAAAAATCTTAATTAATTTTTGTCATGATTATTATTTTTTTATTTTAATTAATTTTATTGTTATTATTATTATTCAAAAATTATTTATAATAATAATAATTATTATTATTGTTAATTATTATCATTAACAATTTAATGAAAATATTATAATTATAATATAATAATTATTTTAATTATAATTATAATTGTAATTCATTTAATAATTATTATATTTTTTAATTAAATGGAGGTTATTGTAAATAATATAGAATATAGGGAACTAAACGAAATATTATAGGGTAGTGGTAAACTTAGGCTTAGGCGGACTTTATTCTATATTAATGTGAATGGAAAGGTAGAAAGTGAAATGGAGTACCTGCCTTCTCACCTATGATGAGGAGGTAATTTTTAGAAACTTTTCGTGAGGTTTAAAGTCACAATGGATCCCCTTATCTTACACGCATATAAGATACATTCTCCTCATATAAATAGTATGTGGGCTCCACACATGCACTATTTATGTAAGAGGATGTATTTTACATGCATGTAAGATAGGGGTTTCTACTTTCAAATACCTCCCTTGCCATTTGTACTCCTTTTAGCATCTTTTGGCTGGTTGAGGGTAATTCGGTAAAATTCATTTAAAATAAAAAATTTCATAGAAATTCTAAAAGAAGCTTTGTATCTGAGGTATCTTTGGAGTTCTCGTGAGAATGAGTTTGACTCTAAAGATTTTCATTCTCTCATTTTATTTATTTCTCCTAGGAATGAATTTGAGTCTTATTTTTATGAGACCCATTCTTTTGAAATAAAGGTAGATATCTCCCCACATATTTGAGGTATATTCTTAAAATTAATGTTCAACATATCTGTGGATTGTATTATAAATATTTATATGTAAAATCTCAACAGATTTCACAATATATATATAGTAATGTCATTGATGAGGGATCCGTTAAATTATCAAATTAAGCAGGATTAGCTAAGCAATAAAAAAAAACACATTATGATTGGAAATATGGAATTGTGATTATAATAGGAACTTTAATTGAAATTGTAATTGTAATTGCAACTAGAATTGTAATTGCGATTGGATATGTAATTATCAATGTAATAGAAGTTGTTCTTGTAATTGTTACGGCTATTGTAATTGTTCTTGTATAATTGTAACTGTGTTTTTAATTTTAATTACAATTAATAATACAATTATAATTGTGATCATAATTGCACTTGTAATTACAATTGTATCTTTAAAAAAATTGTTAATTACAGTTGTTATTCTAATTATTGTTACAACTACAATTTTATTAATGATATTCTTATGTAATTGTTGTTAAATGTTATTAGAACAACCATTGTAACTGTCGATGGAATTACGATTACAATTGTTATTGTAATTATTATTGTAATTAAGATTAAAATTCTAATTGTAACAATATAATTGGAATTACAATTGAAATTAAAATTGCAACGGTTGTTTAAATTAAATTTGAAATTAATAATAAAAAATGAAATTGAAATTATTGATGTAGTTATTCTAATCGCAATTGTAATTTTAATTGTAAGAAAGTGCAACTGAAATTATCAATCCTAAATATAATAAAAAATGTAATTAGAATTATTCAACAAACAATTACCGAAAAAAGTGTCCATAATATTTTTTATTTTTGAAAAAGAAAGAGAAGCAACAATAACCAATTTCTCATAGTAGTGTTAATGTTGGGTTTACTTGTTAGTATTCAGAATAGGTTGGAATATAAATGAACTGGAATAGAAATGGGGAATGAGAATCGAAATAAGTTGTTGACTTGAACTGCGAGAATAAGAATTGTAATGGACTGAAATTTCATTGATGTGTTTATTTTATTTTGAAATAGGAATCGAAATAAGTTAAATTATTTCAAGTTACTAAAATGTTGTTAGTTGATTATAATAATAACTATTATTATTATTGTAGTCGTCGTCATCATTATCATTATCGTTATTAATAATTTTTATTATTATAAAAATAATTGTTAATAATAATAATTTATTAAAATACATTTTGTTAATTATTGTCATTTGATGGTGATGGTGGTGATTAAAATAATAAATAATAAATAGTAATAATTAATAAATTAATAACAATAACGACAACAACAATAATAGTAAATTTTATAATATAAAAAAATAATTAACAATAATAATAATAATTGTAAAATTATTACAATAATAAATAAATAAATAATAGTAATAATTAATAAATTAATAACAATAAAAACAACAACAACAATAATAAATTTTATAATAATATAAATAAAAAAAATAACAACAACAATAATAACAACAATAACTAAATTTCATAATAATGATAACAAATTTTCAATTTTTTTCAATTTATATTTTTTAATTTCCAAAGAGGGTATTTTGGATATATTTAAAATATAGCAAAGATAATTTTGTTAATATGAGGAATGAGGTTTCCATTCCCAACTCTTTTTAAGGAATCACAACTCTAGCAATAAATTTAAAATTTATGTGGGGTCCATGAAACTCATTTCCATTTCCAATCTCAATTTAACAAATAAACAAGTTATTCATTCTAATTTCTCTTTTTCGATTCCCCAGTTGGTAAACACAATATAACTTCTTCTTTTTTGTTTCAATTGGGCCACCACATGCTAATGCTGCTAGTTGCCCACAAACTCTCGAGGGGAAAAGACCTTCTCATCCTTAAGATTTTATGCAATAGTCTATTTCATCTCTATTTTTTAAACAATAACCAAAATATCATTATGTTAACTCACTATTAGTTAAATGTCGTTTATTGATAATTCATTTTGGGAAAAAACATATTTTTTATGAGATATTATCATTTGTATACCCTATAAATGCTCTGTTATTAAAAATACTGCAACATTTTGAGGGTGTATCAGTTGTCTACCCTAAATTAATAAAAGCTATCTGCCGACCACCAAACCATTAGCTACCATTTAAAAGTTAACGAAATAATAATGAATTGACGATTTTACTCTTAAAAATTATCACTTGTATACCCTTAAATTATCACTTGTATCATATGAAAAGATTAAATTACCCGTCTAGCGTTATCCTATTTAAACGGTAAGTAACGGTTTGGTGAATGGCAGATACATTATATCAACTTAGGATGAACGATTAATATACCCTCAAAGTGTTATAGTATTTTTTATAACAGAGCATTATAGGTTATATGAATGATAATTTTCCTTTTTTTTTATTAAAGAGAAAATTAGAAAAAATAAATAAAAGTTGACATATAATTAAAAATAATTTTTATCTATTCCCATAAAATAAGAAATATCGAAAAAGATGAAAACTTCTATTTAAAGCTGTTATTTTGTACTTTTCTCTATCTTGGCTATATGAAAGCCCTATACACCCTAGATCTAATTTTCATATTCACAATTTTCATATTCATATACGAATATTCTCTAATTGTACTGTGAGCCGATTTGAGAAGACAGTGGTAAGGATTTTGGGCGTCAAAGCAGGGAAAGCTCAAATAAAAATTGGTTGAAAATTACGAAAATTTTCAACATATGCAAGCACATAAAATTTAGTTGTATTTTTTAGTTTTTCTTCTAACAACTTAAAGATATTGTGCTAATTATAATTTTTTACTTATGATGATTATTTAATGGTTATATCAAACTATTTTATCGTTAATTTCATTTAAAAAAATTAATGAATTTTGTATATTTTATAATGTTATTTAATTATATAAAAAATTTATTTTAATATAATTTATATTATTTTAATAAAAAATCTTATTTACTTTTAATAAATTATTAATTTAGAATATTAAACTAACAGTAAATTAATATAAAGATATTTTAAATTATTATTTAAAAATAGTAAAACTATAAGAATGCAAAGGACTTTTCCCCAACTCCCGATTATTTGAATAGCGTTGATGTTTGCCCCTGGGTCAAACCTCGAAACTGGCTAAAACGATGTCGTTTCGTCATTAATTTTTTTTTGTTTTTATTTGCTATGAAACGACGACGTTTGGCTTTGGATAAATCGCAAAAGCATCAACAGAAGTTACAGAACCAAGTTGCTTCTTCGTCTTCATTCTCCTCATTTCAGATTAAAAGCAAACAAACAGATTAAAGGGAAGTACCTTAAGCATAAAAAGCGGACAAATTAAAGTAGAAAGAAAATTCCACATTCTTTTATCAATTGTTCTTTATTCTGTGTGGCTACTGTACAATAGTGAAAATGAATCTTTGCATGCATTTTTTAAATTATTGGCATAAAAAGAATGGAATGAAAAGTATATAGAGCTTGAATGATAATTGTAAGCCACTGAAGAATCAACTCACAAACGCCCACAAATTAGGAAGTACAATCAACCCATCATAAGAATCCAAAATTTTAACCAACCACAATTTCCTCACCTTATCTGCTACAAGCATAGCATGAAGATGAACAAAACAGATTCTGCAGCTACTCATATCAGTTAGATATACATGCACAAGTACGTGGGTGCCTAATCTTTATGAATGAGAGGGAGGGAAGAGGGTTTTTTGCAGAAATAGATTTATGAAGATGAAGAAATAGATTTATGAATGAGAGGGAGATAGGAGGGTTTTTTGCAGAGTGTTGCACCAGTTTGTGCAGTAATATTTGAAGGTAAGTGTTTGCGATTTCTTACGGGAGAAAAGAGAAGCAAAGGATTTTGGCATCTTTAAAGAAGATGGTGATTTGAACTTGATGTGAGCAAATTTGTTGTTTCTTCATAGGAAAATGATGTTCTCACAAAGTTGTGCACAAAACAGTGAGTTTTGTGCAAAGTATGAAATATCTCTTATGACTTCTGAGGCATGGGACACCTCACACGCGCAACAAACGCACCCAGCAGTCACCTTCACGTGACTGACTCTTTCCTTTCTCCCTCATCACAACTCTTTTTCTCTTATCTCTAAGCTACCAGCCACTGCAACAAGCTCAATTGCAGCAATCCCTTTTCTCACAACATAATTGCAGTAGTGTTTCAAAGTATTTGACGACTCTTTCTCTCACATCTGTGATTCAACTATTTAGAAGTGATTTCACAAAATAGCTTTGTATTTTTTTTTCTTTTTTTTGGATTGTATTACTTGGTGCTGTGAACGAAATTAATTTGTTTACTAAGTTGTGTGCTTTTGCTTAATCTTTTCTGCCCACTTAGATTTAACTTTGTTGAATTCATAATTAATCCTAGAAGTATCATGCTGAGGATTGCAACACAAAGAAGCAAATTAAAAACAAACATGAGAAGAGGAAGAATTAATTAAACATAGTTGCTTTAAACACTACAAAAATTACAAAAAAAAAATGCTTCACTTTAACTGACAAGCATGGAAATTTTCATGAAAGTTACTGTAACACCCTAGGCGAATCCCACATCAGCAAAGTACGGGAGAGATGCTAGGTGAATCTCACATCGACAAAGCACGGGAGAGATGCTGGATTTATAAGGGGTGATCCACACCTTAATCGGCAAGACGCGTTTTGGGGTGTATGGGCACCCCAAGAACAAATCCGTGCGGGCCTTGTTAAGACCCAAAGCGAACAATATCTTGCCAGGTCTGAGTTGGGTCATGACATTATGTTATCAGAGCAGCTCCACGTGTCCTCTTGAGCGATGGTGGGGCAAACCTCAGCGACGACGCTGAGTCCCCAAGGGGGGTGTATGTAACACCCTAGGCGAATCCCACATCGGCAAAGCACGGGAGAGATGCTGGGTTTATAAGGGGTGATCCACACCTTAATTGGCAAGACGCGTTTTGGGGTGTATGGGCACCCAAAGAACAAATCTGTGCGAGCCTTGTTAAGGCCCAAAGCGAAAAATATCTTGCAAGGTCTGGGTTGGGTCATGACATTAAATACGCGTTTTGGGGTGTATGGGCGCCCCAAGAACAAATCCGTGCGGGCCTTGTTAAGACCCAAAGCGGACAATATCTTGACAGGTCTAGGTTAGGTCATGACATTATGGTATCAGAGCAACTCCGCATGTCCTCTTGAGCGATGGTGGGACAAATCTCAGCAACGACGCTGAGTCCCCAAGGGGGGTGTATGTAACACCCTAAGTGAATCCCACATCGGCAAAGTACGGGAGAGATGCTGGGTTTATAAGGGGTGATCCACACCTTAATTGGCAAGACGCGTTTTGGGGTGTATGGGCGCCCCAAGAACAAATCCGTGCGGTCCTTGTTAAGATCCAAAGCGGACAATATCTTGTCAGGTCTGGTTTGGGTCATGACATTGTGGTATTAGAGCGGCTCCTTGTGTCCTCTTGAGCGATGGTGGGGCAAACCTCAGCGAGGACGCTGAGTCCCCAAGGGGGTGTATGTAACACCCTAGGCGAATCCCACATCGGCAAAGCACGGGAGAGATGCTGAATTTATAAGGGGTGATCCACACCTTAATTGGCAAGACCCGTTTTTGGGGTGTATGAGCGCCCCAAGAACAAATCTGTGCAGGCCTTGTTAAGACCCAAAGCGGACAATATCTTGCCAAGTCTGGGTTGGGTCATGACAATTACAAACTCTAAATTTTTTTTATGGCAATGGTGGGCAATAAATTTGATAAACAAACTAGAACAATTTGACCAATATACATAAAGATCTAAGTTCAAGAGGCTGCAAAGTTAATGGAAGAGACAAATGGTAAAGTTGAGAACAAAACCCGAGAACAACAACAATAAAGGCTCAGTGATGACATTATTGCTAGATTCAAGCTTTTGAAAGTTGGAGTGAAGCTTGATCGCCTTGAATGACTTCTGAATAACCCACCTTCAAAACTCAACTGATGTTAACATATTGATTTATTGGATGAGAATACAGTTGTGTATGTGAGGGTATGAGAGCAAAGAGACTTGTTGTTGTACTGTTGGGAAATGAGGCAACTGCGTGCAGACGGGAGAAAACGGTTGTTGCAGTGGAGCTTATGCAGCGGCTGGTAGCTTGAAGATGAGAGAGAGAGTTGCGATGAGAAGAAAGAAAAAGCAGTGTAATGAGGAAGAAAGGAAAGAGTCAGACATGTGAACTTTGGGCGTGCCTATTGTGTGTATGTGAGGTGCTCTTTGCACCAATAGAGACATTTTATACTTTGCACAAAACGCATCATTTTGTGCAAAATTTTGTGCTCTTCTTTGTGTGAATATCGGTGTTGTTCTTCATAAGCAGCAAGAGAAAAGGATACAGGAAAGAGTTGAGTGAAAGATGGGAAACGAAAAAGTAAAGGGAAAATAGGCAAGTAAAACACACCATTTTTTGGTTTTAGTGAAGCAGTGCGTTTTGAATTTTCGAGATTTGACCTCGTACAAACATCATTTTCCTTATTTGAAAACAACTTCCAGCGGCTGATTGCACCAGGCATAAAATCTAGTGTTCTATATATATTTTTAAAATATTTTATTACATGGGATCTTTTAATAGATCCAGTGCATGGTAGCCGTAGTCTTTGTGGGTTTTTTGATAACTTTTGTCTTATATTGTTTTTTGTTATTTTATTTGTACGATAACCATCATGACCTACGTGCCCGCATTTAAAATTTCATAAAAAATTTTTTAAAAAATGAGCCTCGCATATAATTTATTCAAACAATGTTATTTTAATACAAACGAACCAAAACAAACTTCATATTCACTAAAAATTAATCATATATATATATATAACATAAATATGAAAACAACATTTGAAAAAAATACAAAGGAACCTTTATATTTAATGTACAGCACTAGAATAATCTTTGTCGTTGGTCCCTTTCTTTGCATTTAAAATTTTGTAATAATTGAAACAAGACAAAAGAAGTGGATCTCACATATTGTTTATTGTATAATTTTTTTCAAACAATAGTATTTTAATACAAACGACCAAAACAAACTTCGTATTCACAAAAAATTAATCATATATATATATATATATATATATATATATATATATATTATAACATAAATATGAAAACAACGTTTGAAAAAAAAAAATACAAAGGCACCTTTAAATTTGATATACAGCACTAGAACAATATTTATCGTAAGTCTTTCTTTTGCATTTAAAATTTTGTAATAATTTAAAAGAAGTGGGTCTCACATAATTTATTGTATAATTTTTTCAAAAAATATTATTTTAATCCAAACAACCAAAATAAACTTCATAATGTAAATATGAAAACAACATTTGAAAAAAAATAAAAAGTCAATGTACAGCACTAGAACAATCTTTGCCGTTGGTCCCTTCTTTTGCATTTAAAATTTCGTAATAACTTAAATAAGACCAAAGAAGTAGGTTTCACATATAATTTATTGTATAATTTTTTCAAAAAATATTATTTTAATACAAATGACGAAAACAAACTTTATATTCACTAAAAATTATATATATATTAGGTCCGGTTACGATGCAACTGTAGTACTGTGCCATAATTACATTCAGCTGTTGGATCCACTTGAATGGATGAGATCCATTGGGATCCAATAGCTGGGTGCAACTGTAACTCAATACCATAATTGGACCACAGTTTTTCCATATATATTATAACATAAATATGAAAACAACATTTGAAAAAAATACAAAGAGACATTTAAATTTGTTGTAGGGCACTCAAATCAATCTTTGTCGTAGATCCCTTCTTTTGCATTTAAAATTTCATAATAATTTATATAAGACAAGAAATTGACCTCATACATAATTTATTGTATAATTTTTTCAAACAATATTATTTTAAAATTTCATAATAATTTAAATGAGACAAAAGAAATGGGTCTCACATATAATTATTGTAAAATATTTTTAAAGCAATATTATTTTAATACAAACGACCAAGACAAATTTCATATTCACTAAAAATTTAATCATATTACATTATAGCATAAGGCAATTCGTAAGTTACGTTTTGTGTAACATACGGCCTGGCAAATCTTGAGTGTTAAATGTGCTTGTATCCAATCCAACGGACGACATCAAATTTATCAGAAAGTAGTAACGAGTGATAACCTGACTGAGCTGGTTGTTTCAAGTGATGGGCTACCTGTCCTTAACTTTCTCTTATGAATCTAAGCAGCAAAGAACTTGGAAATTGGCGAGGAAGGATTGTTCATCGGAGATGAGGATAGAGGTGGCGATTGTTAGGGAAAAATTAGTTTTTTTAAAAAAAACTTTTTAGAATCGATCTCATACAATATATAAGAATTCGTAATCTAAAAATCATATCTTAAAAATCTGATAAGATGAATAATCTTTGCTTTTTCCACTAAGTGATTTAAGCTCCCAGATCACGATCCGTCACTAGTACTCTTATTAGATCACGATCCGCCACCTTTATCACCACTAAATCAACTAGCATGAGAAAAATTTTCTTTCAAAATTAGAGAGAATTTTTTTCTCTAATCTGTATAAAGTGGTTGCTCTATCTTTTTTAGGAGAAAATAAGTCTTTTTATATCTCAATTTAATGAAAACTCAAGGCTCCATATTTATTCATTTTAAATTCTATTAAATCTCATTTGATTTAAATTAAAAAATAATGAAAACAAAAGTCACCTTCCTTGTTCATGTGTTATAGGGGCTACCTTGTAAAATATCACAAGACCCCTTATACTCAAGCATATTAATGGAGTCTCCCACTAAAAAATATATTTAGACTTTTAACCCAAATAACTAATTATCTTACTTAATAATTCAGTAGCGGTGCAGTCAATTAAATGAGCTAACTCGAGAATCATTTGGGAACACACAATAGTGTTTACAATAATTAGGCCTGTAATTAAACTATCCCAATTATTTAATTCTAAATCTACTCCACTAAAAGATTAGAACTAACCTCCATAATTGTATGCTCAAATAATAATTCGTCCCAAGCCACATTCATTTCTTTACTGCACAATTCTTTGTACCATATCATTAATTAAATCAATATCACAACTGTCCAATCAATTTAATTACATCTTATTCCTTGATTCTTAATAGTTTTCTCTAATGATCATTTTCAACATACTAAATATGTTGACACACTCTGGTCAGAGAATTCTATGACCAAGTGTTGAAAACCCATCA
Organism: Citrus glauca; assembly: GCA_029633175.1. NCBI lineage: Eukaryota > Viridiplantae > Streptophyta > Magnoliopsida > Sapindales > Rutaceae > Citrus > Citrus glauca. The sequence goes on from JAQOOD010000008.1 coordinate 7,560,356, forward strand.
AGAACTGTGTTGTACAAATTCTATATACTCAATCTATAACTACAATACTCATAATTGCTCCCACCAAGATACCGGGTAATCTTGACTACAAGTATGTCGTGCCCATTGGTAACTCAAATAGAATAACAATTACAATCATAAAATCATAATTAACTTAAGATTAAGATTATAGTAAAATTAATGCTTATGAGGTTTAATAAGTCTGACAATTATTACAAAGTTAATTAAATCTCATATTTGATCCTGTTCAATGTAGTCGCACTACATCAATAAAATCATACATGATTAAGACAAATCATTCAATGAATTCATTACAATCTATACCTAAATAAAATGCCTAACTTTATTTAAGGGGTGTAGTTACATCATGTACCACCTCAAGATCTTGTAGGAATTGGCGAAGCCAGCCAACTTCTTTTACAGCTTCGGATGCAGCACATATTTAGCTTTAGTTGTGGAGTCAGCGATACAAGATTGTTTCACACCCCTCCAACTAATAGCTCCACTTCCCAATGTATACACATATCTGGAAGTTAATTTTTTGAAATCCTTATCTGACATAAAGTCAGAATCAGTATAACCCACTAGAATGAGTTCATCACCAGAATACACAAGCATATAATTTTTAGTTCTTTTCAGATACTTCATTTTATGCTTGATCGCAGTCCAGTGTTCAGTTCCAGGATTAGATTGATATCTACTAACCATCCCTACAGTAAAACAAATATTTGGCCTAGTGAAAAGCATGGCATACATGAGACTTCTCACAGCTTCTGCAAAGGGAACTCATCTCTTTCTCTCTATATCTTTAAATGTTTTAGGTGATTGATCCTTAGAGAATGTAATTCCATGCCTGAATGGTAATAAACCAATGTTGGAGTTTTTCATGCTAAATCTAGCTAATATCTTATCGATATAGACCCCTTAAGACAAGGTTAAAGTTTTATTCTTCCGATCTCATACTAACTTGATACTAATAATATAACTTGCCTCTCCCATGTCTTTCATATTAAATTGTTTTACTAACCAACTCTTTATTGTAGTTAATACTCCTATATCGTTTCCAATTGGGAGAATATCGTCTACATAAAGAATTAGGAAGGCTATAGATTTTCCTTAAATTTTCTTGTACACACATGGTTCATCAATATTTTGAATGAATTCAAATGATTTAATCGCTTGATCAAATCTGATATTTCATGACCAGAATGCTTGCTTCAATCTATAAATGGATCTCTGCAACTTACATACCATGTGTTCTTGACCTTTCTGTATGAATCCATCTGGTTACTACATGTAAATATCTTCTTCAAGATGCTTATTAAAAAAGACAGTCTTGATATCCATTTGCCAAATTTCATAATCTAGGATTGCAGTAATAGATAGCAGAATCCTGATGGATTTAAGCATAGCAACCCGAGAAAATATTTCCTTATAATCGATTTCCTCTTTTTAAGTAAACCATTTGGCTACTAATCTTATTTTAAATTTTTCCACTCTTCTGTCTACTCCTCTTTTTCTCTTGTAGATCAACTTGCACCCTATAGGTTTTCCTCCATTTGATGCCTCTACAAGTTCCCATATTTTATTAGAATACATAGATTTCATTTCTTGATTCATAACTTTTTTCCAAAATTCAACATCTCTATCTATTAGAGTTTCGTTGTAGCTAGTGGAATTTTATACATGTTCAATGGAGGAAGCCGTATAAATTTCTCCCAATAATATGTATTTTGTAGGTAACCTAATTACCCTCCTATTACGATGACGTTCTAAAAGTGATGGCTGTTCAGAGATAATCTTGTATTGATCAGCTGGTTGTTATTGTTCTTTCTGTTCTATAACATGTGTTGAAAGTTGAGCATCAACATGATCACCTGATAGTTCTTCAAGTATTACCTTACTCTTAGGTTTGAAGCTATTCATATAGTCTTCCTCGAGGGAAGTGAAATGGGTACTCACGATCACTTTCCTATCTTTAGGACTATAAAATAAACCTTCTCTTGTTCCTTTGGGATACCCCACAAACATACAAACCTTAGAACATGAATCCATTTTTTCTGCTTTTGATTTCAGCACATGTGCTGTTGATCTCCAAATACGGACATGTCGTAAACTTGGTTTGTGAGTTGACCATAATTCTATTGGGGTTTTAAGCACCGACTTAGATGGAACTAAGTTCAAGACGTAAACTACAGTTTCTAGTGCTAGTCCCTAAAAAGAGATTGGTAATGATGAATAACTAAGTATAGATCTTACCATATCCAAAATAGTTCTATTTCTCCCTTCAGCTACCCCATTTTGTTGTGGTGTTTCTAGGGCAGTCAACTGAGATATAATCACATTTTCAACTTGATACTCTTTAAAATCTCTTGAAAGAAATTCACTACCTCGATCAGATCGAAGTTTCTGTATGTTCTTATCTAATTACTTTTCTGTCTCAACCCTATACACCTTTAATTTCTCAAGAGCTTTAAACTTGTGACACATCAAATAAATATAACAGTATCTTGAGTAATCATAAGTGAAAATGATGAAATATTCATAACCTTATCGAGCTTGTACATTGATTGGTCTACATACATTTGTATGTACCAATTCAAGTAGTACTGTTGCACGTACTCCTTTGGGTGAGAATTGCCTTTTGGTCATTTTTCCTTCTAAATAAGATTTATATAGTAGCAATGATTCATTCTCTAATGGACCCAGGAGCCCATCTCTGATCATTCTTTGTATCTTATTTTAGTTTATATGACCCAAGCATAAATTCTAGAGGTAATATTGGTTGGAAGAAATATTTATTTTTTTAGATAAATGTGTATGCTCATCATTATTGATGATTGTGTTATGCATAAAATGGATCATTGGACTTAAATGAAATAAATTATCTTCCAATGTACCAGAACAAATAAGTCTCTTATTATAAAAAGGAAAAATATCCACCATCCACCCTTTTTTTCAACTTTTTTAAAAATACACAATTCTTTTTTTTTTTTTTACTAGAATCCACTTAAAGTTACAGTTTGTTTCACTTGTCTGTTTCCATTTGGAATCAGTTAAGAAAACTAACGGAAACTTAAGAAAATGAACATTTTACCCCCAAAACGAAAATTATAATTTTTCCCTAAAAAATATAAAAAAATTAAATTTAATATGAATATCATTATTGGTAAGTTACAGAAATACAAAAAAATCTTAACTACTAGAGATTATAACTCAATGAATAATAAAGCTCTACTTATCTCAAATTCAATTAATAGTTTGCGAGATTGGGCTATTTTTAATAATACTGTTATAATTTAGCATTCTAATTACAAACATATTTAAAAAAAAAACCCTGCATTTGATGGTTATGGAATTAATTTCTTTATTGACTGATGGAGAAAATAATTAGATTTAATCTGATTATTTTTTGCATTTTTTGGATGAAATTGTAATTTTCATTTTGTGGGTAAAATTATTATTTTTTTAAGTTTCCGTTAGTTTTCTTAATGGATTCCAAACGGAAGTGGAAAGTAAAACAAAATATAATTTTAGGTGAATTCTAGCCAAAAAAAAAAAAAGAATTGTGTATTTTTAAAAAAAATTGAAAAAAACGGGTGGACGGTGGATATTTTCCCTTATAAAAAATAGAAACAGAGAATCCAAAATTTACAGTGTACCATTGTTTTGACAAATAAGCTACTGAAATTAAAATCATCTTAATGTCTGGAGCATAAAGACAATTATTCAAAACTAAAGTCTCATTGTTAAAAGACAATAAAACATATTCAATCTTTACTGCTGACATGAACTGTCCTTTCCATAACTGCAACTTGACGCTTCGTTCACTTATTTTTCTGGTTTCCTGAAATGAATAAAGTAAATTACAAATATGATTAGTTGCTCCTAAATCCAAAACCCAAGTGTTAGTAGGATTCTGAACTAAACAAACTTCAATTACAAAAAGATTTTCACAATCTTAGGGCAATCCTTTTTCCAATGACCTTTCTATCCACACTTGAAGCATTTGCATTTCGCCTTGCCATCTTTCTTAGTAGACGGTCTCTTTTTCCCAGTTTTCTTCTTATCTTTGCCTTTCGACTTAGGTCTAGAAGAAGAACATTTTTCAGCAATATTTATGGTTCCCAAATATTTCTCAGCAAGATAGATCTCTTTAACAAAATGGAGTTCGTTCATCAATTCAATTAAGGTCATGTTTATTTTGTTCATGTTATAATTTTCCTTAAACTCCTTGAATGTTTGCAATAAAAAAAAAACTCCTTGAATGTTTCTGGTAGATATTCTAGCACCATGTCAATCTATGAGTTATCATCGATTTGTGATCCTTGAATCTCAATCTCATTCAAATAGTCCATCGTTTTGAGGACATGATCATGAGCTCTTGTGTCATTCCCTATTTTACTGTTCATAATTCCTTTCAGTGCTGCTTATCTCGTAGAGCGAGTACTTTGCCAGAACATATGTTGGAGATTATCCATTATTTCAGTGGCAGTCTCCAAGTTCAGATGTTTGGTCTGCAAAATATTAAACATCGAGACTAAAATGTAGCATTTTGCTATTTCATTAGCCTTTTGTCATTTCTCATCAAGCCTCCTTTGATTTCTATGAACATCTTCCACTAGAATTTGAGGGCACGACTGGATTAAGACATATTTATAATTTTCAGTAGTCAGCATAATGAATAGATTTCTTTTCCAATCTATATAATTCTCTGCAGTGAGTTTGTTTTGACTCAGAATAATAGTAAGTGGGCTCAGGAAAGACATTTTCTGAAAAATAAAATATCCCTGCACAAATAATTTGAAATAATGTTAACAATAAATGACAAAAATGCATAAAACTATAAATGCATTTTAATTTATTGTAACGATAATCTAGTACTGCTTTGACAAGCTGTTCGTTGGGGAATTCGTGTCTACACTTACTAGACTCAATTACCCATTAGGTTATTTACTTTTTATGTAAAGACATGACAAATAATTATCGTTATCTTTTTGGGCCTAAATTTGTTAATAGAGTTTCGTTGGGAAGGTTAATAGCAAATTTTAGTTGAGTGTATAATCATTGTTTCAATCTATGTATTTTTCATATCAGTAATCACCGTTGGGATGAACAATCGATTGAAAAATATTTCAATTTTATCTTTGAAGAAGTTCATCAAATAAAATATTTAATATATATAATATATATACTCTCTGTAGGGAGTATCACTGTATCATGAAATTGAGGTATATATATAATTTTGTTATTGAACTAACAATGGAGCCCGTGGGAAAAATTATTTTGTTTTTTTCCTCTCCCACTCAATATTTTAAAATTGGTTTTTAATTTGAAAACATACATTGATTATATTGCTAATTGCATGCTTCCTATAATATTATCTAGATGATATCCAATATTATTAAGTATAGACAAATTACAAACAATATAATGAGATTCATAATTAATGCATGGCATGTATCATTATGCATATAGTGGCACTGCTTATTCTATATGACATGTTATCATCCAAAATATAACATATAGAAAAATAATTAAATAATCTTAATTCATGGATTTCCTAAAATGGAAAAAATACATTAACCTTAATCCTAATCTTCATTAGGCTTCTTGTCAATGTCTATCTTCCATAGACTTGTCTTTGTTAATGGATTACGGAAAATTAGACTTTTAAATTTATTATTTTTGGACCAAAAATAAATTTAATGTGTTCAATTTTATCTATGCATTTTAATCCATTAAGCTCAAATTGAATTGAACTTAAAATTAAGATTCATTAAGCCCAAAACCATTTTTAGACTTAAATGCAAAGCATTTAAACATATCTCCCAAAGGAAAAACTATGGAACCATAAGGATCCCAATGATAAAAACCATTGAAAACCCTAAAATCCATCTTTTTCTTCCTTCTTCCCCAGTTGCCATCTCTAAAAAACCCAACCGTTGTTCATGATTTTCCGACGTTGATTTGACCATCACTGCCGCACGGGAAAGCTACCAAACAACATCCTCTGCTAGTAGCAACCGCTTGCAAGTTTCCAGCTACCGCGTGCGAGCTCACGTTGCGGGTAACACTGCTGGCTGCGCGCTTGCCGGCAGCGTGTGCTACTAGTTGCTGATTCCAGCAAGTTTCCACCACAATTTCCAGTAGTTTCCAGCAGTTTCCAGCAAGTTTTCGCAAGTTTTCAGTGATTTACAAATTTCTTAGGCCAATTTTAGCTTACAAAATTTCTATAACAGTAAAATAAATTAAGAGGGAAATAAGGTGATAAAAAAAAATACCTCTCTGAAATATAAGTGTGCAACCCAAGATTGGGGTAAATTAGAATTTTAAAAATTATCCTAGCAATCCACACAACAAGCAATCTAATGTCTTAATAAAAATTGAAAGTAATAAGTTCAATAAAAGCACAGTAATTAAAGAGTAAGAGAGAAGAGAAACAAACACACGAATTTTTGCGTGGTTCGGCAATCTCCTCCTACGTCCACGCCTCCAAGCGATCCATGCTTGAGGATTTCACTGTCCAAGCATTTCCAAAACTTCAACCGATTACAATTGACTTTAAGGTGTCAATGAACCTTTACAACAAAGAGATTATCTCCCAATCTCTTCACTCAAGTGTCTCACACACTCAAACTCTTACAATTGAAATGAATAAATGAGAGTTACAATAAAACTCACTCAATGAGTAGATATTCATAAATAAAGAACAAGAAAAAATTCAATGTTTTGTGTTTTGCAAATTGAAGGCTCAAGATATCTCGTGTGCTTTTTGTTTTTACGTGTTAGAGAGCTTGAAAATGAGTTGGATTTGAGTTCTTATAGTTTGAGCTCAAAACCTAGTCGTTATACACATTTTGGTCGAACCGGATTACCGGTTATGGACATCCAGTTAGCCAATTAATGTTACTGTTAAAGCCACAATTTTGAATTTCTGAACATCCGGTATGCCACTTTGTCAAATCCAGATTGCTGCTTATGGTCAGAAGCTTGCTGCCCAACAACCGGATTACCGTTTGTCAGGATTCGGTTAGCCGCTTTCAATTCGGATAGATTCTGCCCAAAATCTGGCTTGCTAGATTTTCACATCCGGTTAGCCGCTTGCTACAGTGACTGCAACAGTGAACTATTTTTAAAATTATAGTTTGACCCCAAAACTTTATAAAACTGTGTTATAGCCCAAAACGTTATGAAACTTTGTAAATATGCCCAATTTTAGAATTTCTAAATATTACTTTGTTGATCCTAAAACTTTTTAAAATTATGATTTCACCCAAATTATATGAAATTATAGAATGACCTAAAATATTTAAATAGTTTCAAATAGGTCCAAATCCGAATTTCAAAAACACAATTCATAAATCTTTGTTTAATCAATACATGTGGTTTGTTATCATCAAAATCAATACATATGGTTATATAAGCTAACAATCTCCCCCTTTTTGATGATGATAAAACATATTACAAAGATTTAATCTAGTTATAAAAAGCTCCCCCTTAATCAATGCAAGGTTAAAAAAATTATTTAAAACAGATTGCCCCTGGATACATGCATATTTTTATAACACTTTTTATAACACATATTAAATAATTCTCCCCCTTCATCATCAAAAAGAATAAAAGAAAAAGAGCTCCCTATCAATCATCAGCATCACAATATACGCACATTAGTTCATAAATATCCATAAGTATAAGGAAATCCATATAATCCATAACAAACAATCAAAACAAATCCATATCATAAAAAACAAATACATAATCATAAAAAAAAATACATAATCCAAAAGCATAATAACCATCCATAGAGTCGAAAATAAAAGAACATAATGCAGTAAATGAAATGTAGGTGTGTCCAAATACAAGCATAAGAAAACTACTCAGGAGGTGAGGAGGGAGGTGAAGGAGGTGGATATGGATAGGGAATGCAGAAGTGTTCGAAGAGAAGGCCCTGTCTATGAATGAGCTGCTGCTGCTGCTGCTGAAACTCAATCTGCCAGACTGAGAGTGTCCGCACCTCATCCACAAGCTGCTGAAAAGTAACCTCTGCAGAGGGAGGAGGTTGTGGAGGTGATGAAGCGGATGCAGAGACACCAAGAGCTGGAGCAATCACAGGATGATCCCGACGTCTATGCTGCCCTCGAAATGAGAGTGAGAAAATGGGTAGCTGATCGGCTAGAACTACAACATTAAGTGGCTGATCATCACTTAGAGCAAGAAAGGTAAACTTGTTCTTAGTGTATTTGATCCAAGTGCCATTCTTCCACTCAAAGCCTAAGCTGAAAATAGCCTCATTTCCGATACCCTTAGACGGTTTACACGACGGTTCTTTAATTGGTACTTCAAAAAATTTCAAGATTCGGGTAATGAAATGACCATAAAGAAGGGAGTGGGTAATCAACTTAGGTATGTTGAGCATGTTTCGGACAATGGTATATCCTAAGTCAACTGGACGATATCTAAGAATACAATCAAGCAAGGCGACATCCATATGGGAGACCTCATCCAAATGGCTGGATCTAGGAAGGACAATACTCTGAATAAAACAGAGTAAAATCCGGGTTTGAAGACAAAGACATTGGGTGCGAAAATGGATAGTGTAATCTTTATCAGAAAGGTCGACATGACGACATATATTCTTAATAGCATCTATATACACATAGTCATCATTATCAGGAGCTTTCCTATGAGAAAAAATGTCTAGGCCATCATCGGAAGATCCTAGAATGGAATTCAAATCCAAATAATCAAATTCAATCAAAACTCCTCCAACTGTGGTGATTACTCGATTCTCTTTCTCCGCGGAACAATCCAAATTCGAGTAAAATACTTTCACCAAGTAGGGATATACATTTTTCTCAACAATAAGGGCATTAAGCCAACCAACATCTTCCAACAATTGCAATAATGTACTATTGCTAATACTAAGATGATTTAACCAATCTGGTAAAATAAAAAAGGTTGAGAGTACCTCACGAGTCATGAATTGTTAGTGAAAACGTTTGGCGAGTTGTTTCTGGTTCTGAAAATGTGTGGACTCGAAAGTGGATTGATTAGTGGTGCCCCTTGCTTTTCGTGGCCAGTCAATTTGTTGAACTGGCTCCTTGCCTTTTCTTCGAACCGACCGTGAGCTTGACATTTTGATTTTGGTCGATTTGGAGTTAAAAACGATAAAGAGAATGAAGATGATGAAGATTAAAAGTGATTTGGAGAAACAATTTGATCAAAAAACGGCTTGAGGAGAAGAATTTTAGAGAGAGAAAATGTGTGATTAAACCCTAGGTTGAGATTCGGATCTAGGGATTTAGATGTTGAAAAAAAATTTTGAGTGTGATTTTAGGCATAAGAACACATAGGGATTAGGATTTATGGACTGGATTGCATGAAAACCGAGCAGAAATGGTGGATTTTAGAGAGAAAAATGAGAGAGAGAGACCGATTTTTAGAGAGGGAACGGGAACCAGAAGAGAATGAGGAAGAAGGATGAACAGTTGAAATAGCCCTCGAAACCGGCTAGTCGGTTGTGACTAGAAGCTTTGAAAAATCGAAACTAGCTTGCCGGATGAGCTTAACTGGAAATCCGGTTTTGGTCCAGCAAGGGCTTCACACAAATCCGGTGTTCTGGATATCAAGAACCGGCTTGCCGGTTAGATCCAAAAGATGGCAAGTGAAAATCGGCTTACCGGTTGTTCTAAACCGATTGGCTGAATGAGTCCAGAAAGTGAAAACTGCGAATTCAGCTTGCCAGTTTGCATAACCAGTTGGCCGGTTTCGAGACAGATTTGAAACTTTACAAATTCGGCTTTCCCGATTGTCTTGAACTGGAAATCCGGTTTTGTTCTAGCAAGCATGTACGCGAATTCGGCTTTCAGTTTGTCTAACCGGTAGACCGGTTTTGAGGCAGAAAGTTGCCTCTTGAATTTGGTTTTCCAGATTTTAAGAACTGGTTATCTGTTTCGAGACAGAGAGAAGGCTTAGCAAATCCGGTTTTCCGAATTGAAAATCCGGTCATCCGAATGTTGTGCCGAGAGCAACCAAAGCTAATTTGGTTTTCCAGATTGAAAAGACAGTTATCCGAAATTTGTACCGAGAGAAATCAATAAAAAAAAATGGTTTTCCGGATGAGTGGAAAGGGACTATTTGCTAGCTCTTATACTTGTACTACACATACCATTTTATTTTTTGCTTTAAAAATTGATTAATTTTAAATCATTTTGAGATTTAAAACTTTTCAATTAGCTATTTAATGCATGAAACACGAAATCATAAAATCATAAAAATTACAAGCATATCAAGCTATCTAATTCATGAAGCATAAATCCATATAATAACAGACATATTAAGTCATGTAGTAAAACATAAATCAAGATGCAACATTCATCATACCAAGCTCATGTCTTATCTTTATAAAATGTTCTTCGCTAAGAGGTTTTGTAAAGATATCCGCAAGCTGATTTTCAATAGAATCAAATTTGATTACAACATCTCCTTTTTAAACATGATCTCTAAGGAAATGATGTCTAATTTCTATATGCTTAGTCCTAAAATGTTGAATGGGATTCTTGGAAAGATTTATAGCACTAGTATTATCACATAAGATAGGTATTTGATCAAATTTAATACCATAGTCTCTAAGGGTTTGTTTCATCCAAAGAATTTGTGTACAACAACTACCTACGGCAATATATTCTGCCTCGGTGGTTGAAAGCGCAACCGAGTTTTGTTTCTTACTAAACCAATAGATAAGAGAATGACCTAGGAAGTAATATGTTCCACTAGTACTTTTTCTATCAACCTTATACCAGCAAAACCAGCATCCGAATAACAAGTTAAATCAATATGAGTTCCTCTAAGATACCAAAGGCCAAGATTAATGGTGCCAATTAAATATCGAAAAATGCGTTTGACAGCAAGCATGTGAGACTCTTTATGACGAGATTGAAATCTAGCACATAAACATATACTAAACATAATATCAGGCCTACTAGCAGTCAAGTAGAGTAAGGATTCGATCATACCTCGATATGTCTTAATATCAACTTCTTTACCTTTCTCATCTTTGTCTAGCTTTATAGTAGACTCATGAGAGTGCTTTTTGCCGTTCCATTATCATAGCCAAATATTTTGAGTAGATCTTTTACGTACTTGGCTTGGTTTGTGAAAATTCGTTCCTCGTTTTGTTTGATTTGAAGTCCAAGGAAGTACTTCAACTCTCCCATCATACTCATCTCAAACTCTTGGCTCATACATAATGAAGAATCTTTACACAATAACTCATTAGTAGAACCAAAAAAAATATCATCAACATAAATTTGAACAATAAGTATGTCTTAGTTCTTATACTTAACAAAAAGTGTTGTATCCGCTTTTCCCATCGAAAAATTGTTATCCAACAAGAAGTTTTTAAGCCTATCATACCAAGCTCTAAGTGCTTGTTTTAAACCATATAAAACCTTGGATAACTTATGCACATGATCTGGAAATATTTCATTTTCAAAACCTGGATGTTGTTTCACATAAACTTCCTCCATAATATATCCATTTAAGAAAGCACTCTTGACATCCATTTTATATAAAATAAAATCCTTATGACATGCATATGCTAACAACATCCTAATGGATTCTAACCTTACTACAAGTGCAAAAGTTTCTTCAAAATCAATTCTTTCTTCTTGGTTGTAACCTTGAGCTACTAATCTAGCTTTATTTCTTACAACCACACCGGATTCTCCATTTTATTTCTAAACACCCATTTAGTGCCTATAATGGATTGATGTTCTGGATTAAGAACTAACTCCCACACATTTTTTCTCTCAAATTAATTCAACTCCTCTTGCATTGTCGTAATCCAAGATTCATCATTTTCCGCATCTGCAAAGGATTTTGGTTCAATTTGAGAAATAAATGCAGCATGCTCACATGTGTTCCTAAGAGATGATCTAGTGGTAACACCTCGTGAGGGATCTCCTAAAATTACATCTTTAGGGTGAGAGGAAACATACCTCCACTCTTTGGGAAGTGTTTGAGAAGTACCTTTATTTTGCTCTACATTTGGTTCTTTATGATGTTCCTCTTGAATTCCATGTGGTGCGTCTTCTTGGTTGTCATTTGATGCTTCTTCTTGTTGTTCTTCTTCTACATTATCATCAACAATGACTTTCTCCGTAGAGGAGGGGTTAGACTCATCAAAAGTAACATGCATAGATTCTTCCATACCTAAAGTTCTTTTGTTATAAACTTTATATACTTTGCTTGAATTTAAATAACCAAGAAAAATACCAACATCAGATTTTGGATTAAATTTACCAAGATTATCTTTTGTGTTCAAAACAAAACATTTGCATCCAAAAACTTTAAAATAACCAATGTTGAGTTTTTAATCTTTCCAAAGCTCATATGGAGTTTTATTAAGATTACGTCTAATCAACACCCGATTTAAAACATAACAAGCGGTGTTGACGGCTTCGGCCCAAAAATACTTAGGCAAAGAATTTTCATTCAACATGGTCGTAGCCATTTCTTGTATAAACCTATTCTTTCTTTCTGCTACTCCATTTTGTTGCGAAGTCCTAGGTGATGAAAATTGATGTTCAATGCCAAAGTCATTACAAAATTTTTCAAATGCATGATTTTTAAATTCTCCACCATGATCACTTCTAATACAAGTAATAGAATAACCTTTTTCATTTTGAACCTTTTTATAGAAAATTCGAAATGCATAAATGACATCATCCTTATTAGCAAAGAAAAGTACCCATGTGTATCTAGAATAATCATCTACAATTACGAATGCATAATATTTACCATTTAAACTAGCATATCTAGAAGGTCCAAACAAATCTATATGAAGCAATTAAAGTGGTTTTGAAGTAGAGATATAATTCTTGCTTTTGAAGAAAGTCTTAATTTGTTTTCCAAATTGGCATGCTTCTCAAATTCTATCTTTTTGAAAATCGATTTTTGGAAGACCTTTAACTAAATCATTTTTCACAATTTTTGAAATCAAATCCATGCTTGCATGACCTAATCTTCTATGCCACAACCAACCATCATCATGCAATGCGGAGAGACATTTATCATGTAATGATGACAATCTATATCAATGGTATAGACATTAACACATTTATTTCCTACAAACAAGACTTTCCCATCACATGCATTCTCAATAACACATTTTGATTCATCAAAGATAACTCTATATCCTTTATCGCATAATTGACTAATACTAAGCAAATTGTGTTTTAAGTTTTCAACCAAACACACATTTTCAATGAGAGTAGAGGATACATTACCGACATTTCCAATCCCAATGATTTTTCCTTTTAAATTATCTCCAAACGATACATCTCCACCTTTTTCGATCTTAGTGAAACTTGAAAACCAAGAATAATTCCCTGTCATGTGTCTTGAACAACTGCTGTCCAAGTACCACTTATTCTTCTTCTTTTTCAAGCCCTATAAAGAAAATCTCAAGTTTTAGGTACCCAAACCTTTTTGGGTCTTTGAGAGTTAGCAATGGTTCTTTTTGGAACCCAAACACATTTCTTTTCACTACACATCTATTTTTCATATGACCATCTTGATTACAATAATGGCATACAATTTGATTGTTAATAGATGTATTCTTCACAAAATAGCTCTTGTAAAATTTTTATTTCAAATCTGGTTTATAACCAATGCCACTTTTGTCAAATACACATTTTTGAGAGTTTAGCAAATTGTCCAACATCTTTTGCCCATTTGTGAATTTTAGCACAATTTCATTTAATTCATTACTCTTCTTTCTAAGCATTTCATTTTTATTTTTTAAGTCATTCATGTGTGACTCTAAGTGCTCATGTGAAGTGCTAGAATTCTCAAATAATGTTATGCTATCATGCAATGTTTTATTTTCTAATTCTAAGCATCTAATCTTTGCACTAAATGATTCATTTTCATTTTTAAGCTCTATCATCTTCTTTTTAAAATATATATTCTTTTTACTAATCTTCATCAGCTCATCATGCAAATCCTTAAAGGCATCATGTAACTCATCATATGTAGGAAGAATACTTACCTCATCAAGTCATCACATGATTCTTCCCCAACGGCCATGAGAGCTAAGTTTGTCATTTCTTGTTGCTCATCCTCATCACTTGTTTCCTCATCGCTATCATCACATGTGGCCACCATAGCTTTCTTCTTGAGTTTGTTGAGAAGAGGACATTCCGGTTGTATGTGTCCGGGCTTCTTGCATTCATAACAAGTGATTGGCTCATTCTTCTCCTTCTTATTCTTATAGCCTCTGAACTGTCTTTGCTCATTATTCTTCTTGTAAAATTTTCTGAATCTTCTAGCCAACATAGCCAACTCCTCATCATCCATTTCGCTTTCCTCATCACTCTCACGTTTTGAAACCTTGAGAGCAATGTTTTTCTTATTTTCCTCATGTCATTTTTCAACTGCCAAATCTTCTTCATATGAAATGAGATTACCGTTTGTCAGGATCTGGTTAGCCGCTTTCAATTCGGATAAATTCTGCCCAAAATCTAGCTTACCAAATTTTCACATCCGGTTAGCCGCTTGCTACAGTGACTGCTACAATGAGCTATTTTTAAAATTATAGTTTGACCCCAAAACTTTATAAAACTGTATTATGGCGCAAAACGTTATGAAACTTTGCAAATATGTCCAATTTCAGAATTTCTAAATATTACTTTGTTAATCTCAAAACTTTTTAAAATTATGATTTCACCCAAACTATGTGAAATTATAGAATAACTCAAAATATTTAAATAGTTTCAAATAGGTCCAAATCCGAATTTCAAAAACACAATTCATACATCTTTGTTTAGTCAATACTTGTGGTTTGTTATCATCAAAATCAATATCTATAGCTATATAAGCTAACACCCTCTTGGTACAGATCTAAACAAAAAATACTGCAGAAAATCTAACCATGAATTAAGACAAACCATAAGCATGTTTTATTCATGTATTAAACAAATAATATATATATATATCTAAATAAATCATATCAATCTAATACACAAATAACAAGATTGATTTCATATGATATTCTTATTTGTTAATATGAGATAGCTCTGATACCAATTGTTAGGAAAAAATTAGTTTTAAAAAAAACTTTTAGGATCGATCTCATACAATATATAAGAATTCATAATCTAGGAATTGTATCTTGAAAATTTGAAAAGATTAACAATCTTTACTTTTTTCACTAAAGTGATTTAGGCTCCAAGATCACGATCCATCATCACTATTCTGATTAGATCACGATCCGCCACCAAATAATATTACAGGCTATGACTTAGGTTAGATTTACACTTGGCGTGTGGGCTCTTTTATCACCACTAAAGCAGCTAACACGAGAAAAATTTTCTCTCAAAATTAGAGAGAAAAATCATTTTTTTCTAATATGTATAAAGTTGCTGCTCTTTCTCTTTTAGGAGAAAATAAGTTTTTTATATCTCTATTTAGTGAAAACCTAGGCTTCATATTTATTTATTTATTAATTCTATTAAATCCCATTTGATTTAAATTAAAAAAATAATTGAAACAAAAGTCACGTTACTTGTTCTTGTGTTATAGGAGCTACCTTGTAAAATATTACAAAGCCCCTTACACTCAAGCATATTAATAAAACGTCCCACTAAATAATATATTTAGGCTTTTAATTCAAATAACTAATTATCTTGCTTATTAATCCAGTAGCGGCACAGTCAATGAAATGAGCTAACTCGGGGATCATTCGGGAACACACAATAGTGGCTATAATAATTAGGCTTGTAATTAAATTAGCTCAATTATTTAATTTCAAATCTACTCCATTAAAAGATTGGAACTCGCCTCCATAATTGTATGCTCAAATAATAATTCTTCCTAAGCCACATTTATTTCTTTACTGCACAATCCTTTGTACCACATCATTAATTAAATCAATATCTCAATTGTCCAATCAATTTAATTACATCTTATTCCTTGATTCTTACTA
Source organism: Citrus glauca (assembly GCA_029633175.1). Taxonomy (NCBI): domain Eukaryota; kingdom Viridiplantae; phylum Streptophyta; class Magnoliopsida; order Sapindales; family Rutaceae; genus Citrus; species Citrus glauca. The sequence continues at coordinate 7,576,347 of JAQOOD010000008.1, forward strand.
GTTTTCTCTAATGATCATTTTCAACATACTAAATATGTTGACACACTTTGATCAGAAAATTATATGATTAAGTACCGAAAACTCATCAAGAGATGTGTTGTACAAATTGTATATTGTCAATCTATAACTCCAGTACTCATAATTGCTCCCACCAAGATACTGGGTAATCTTAATTACAAGTATGTTTCATGCCCATTGGTAACTCAAATAAAATAACAATTACAATAATGAACTCATAATTAATTCAATATTAAGATTACAGTAAAATCACTGCCTATGAGATTTAATAAGTTTGACAATTATTACAAAGTTAATTAAATCTCATATTTGATCATATTCAATGTAGTCGCACTACATCAATAAATTCATACATGATTAAGACAAATCATTCAATAAATTCATTACAGTCTATACCTAAATAAAGTGCCTAACTTTATTTATCAACTGTGAACTAAATTTATTTAATCATAAGATAACTTGTATTTATGTCTTCTATGAATCTATATGATGATCGCATAAATACATATAATATGATTAAATAAACTTTAATCAAAATATTAATGCAATTAAAATATTTGAATAAAATACCTCATTTATTTTATTAATCAGAAAAATTATTTATTACAATTAAATAAACATATATGTTTTTAAAGAACATATTTTTCCAACAGCAGCCTCCCAAGCACCGTCGGTCCGTTGAAGCTGAACGAGCCACTAATTCACTGCCACACCGGTGCATAATTAATTCTTGTGATTCAAGACATGAACAACTTGCTCCACCTGAATTTGCAAGTCCATCTGCATAGAATGACAAATTCGGTGGTCGATTTTGAGGAGGATGGTCTTGGAGGAGACGAAACTCAAACTCCTCTTGCTTAACATTTTGGGTCTTCCGAATTTTTGTTTCTTCAGACAAATGCAAACATTTGTGATTCATTTCACTGAGATCCGCTAGAAAGTCCTCACATCTCTAATACCCGCTTCTTTAGGAAGATCTTTCACTTAACCAATCACAAAAAAAGATGTCTTTACTTAAAGTTCAGGAAAAGGCACAAAGGAACATTAAACATACCACAGAAAAAATCCAATTTTTAGGTAAATGTTTAAAATTCAATAAAGTTAAGAAAGCATATTTCACTCTTTCAGGGATTGCATCCCTTGTCAATCAATCTTTTCTTCGTGCATGGTTCAACCTGAATATGTCATTCAACACGTAAAAGCCCCTGAAGTTTTGGCATCAAATGGAACATCTGCTGAACCCACAAGTTGGAGATTATCGGAGACAAAAAAATAAGCACGCTGCCAGCGGGCGGGACTACAGAGCTGGCAATTGATGGTGGTGATGGAGTGTTGGCACTGCAGGAAGGAATGGCTAGTGAACTCAGCAACGATATTTTGTGAGTCTACGCGTCCCTCTCTTTTTTAATTTCGCATTTACTGTTTCTGCTGGAGACTCACGTGACCGCGAGAGAGAGGCAGAGAGAGAGAGAGAGAGGAGTCTTCTTAATTTAATGTTTAGAATTTAATCGTGAAACGACCTCGTTTTTATTTATCGTCACGGATTATAGAAGGTAATCTTTTACGTTACGTTTGAAATATAAAATTGGATTGAATTAGCTTTTAAGATTAAATTGGATTTAATTAAAGTAGATTATATAATACTATCTTTTGTTTGGTACAATATTGGACAAGACTATGCTAATTTAATTTAATAAAGCTAAATGACTATTTAAATAATATAATATTTTTCAATTATATTGATAATTGTTTACTTTAATATTTAATATCCAATACTAGTTTAAGTAAATTAATGGATAAAATTTTCAAATTCTATATCAAATAAAATTACATGTTGAAAAATTATGAAATTAACTTCTATGTTTAATTTTTTCTAAATATTGGTTAAATGAAAAATAAAATAGTAAAAAAAAGGACACAAATTTTTCATTCAATTTTATCCCACCTAAACCCATATAAATATGAGGACTAATAATCTTAATTTTTTAAACTAAATTTTAGTCTATCCTATTAGTTCATGACACCTAAACATACCTTAGGATTAAACTATTTTATTAATCTTAAAATACAATCCAGTCGCGCAATTTATCTAACCTTCCAAACATAACCTTAATTGACTCTTTTACCATTGGTCTCCAACCGTTTCAACCAATTACAATTTCCTTACTGTTACATACATGTGCCATATTTTTACTGATTGACTAATTAAAACACGGGCTGTAACTTACGGCGACCCCATAACATAAATATGAAAACGACATTTGAAAAGAAAAATACAAATGATGACACGACATGTTTTACAGAACAATTTCTATTTGATGTACATTACTGGAATAATTTTTGACAAAGATGTTACAACCTAAAGAATGAAAAGGCCTAAAGTTTTAGGGTGAACATGGACCAGTTGATGACACGACATGTTTTACAGCTCAATGTCGTTAATTAATATATATAATTGAGTAATTTCATCTCTATATTAAGCACGCACTGCCTCAAATTGCATGCAAATACAAAAACAAACTTCTGAATTTGTTTTTTGAATTTTTAGGTTAACAATTGATTTTTTATTTAAAATTTTTTTGTTTTTATTTAACAATTAATTTTAATCAAATCTTAAACTGTCGTAATCAATTAAGATTTTTCATTATGACTCCTTAGCTAAATTTTGCTCCTTAACTAGATTTTGGATCTGTAATAAATAAAAAATTGGTAACATTTGTTCCTTCAAGATATAAAATAACCGTAACATTGGTTTTTGCATTTTGAATTTTTCTTGAATTACTATTTAAAAAAATGATGCTAAATAAATCTCACAAAATACACAAAGCCATCTAACATCCAGATATTGATTACATTTATTTTGTATTGTTGGAATGACGCCAAAGCAATTGAAAAGATATAAAAAATAAATAATAATGATGAAGATTGGCTACGGGATTTCACTGGAGCTAAGTTGTGACTTGTGACCATCCAAATGTCCGTAACAACTTATGATTATTCTCGCAGCACAAATCCAATAGCATGCAACAAAATCCACTCTCTAACACTTGCCTCTGAAGAAAATAAAACAGAGTAAAAAGAGCAACCATGCCTGTGAATGTCTTTACATTTCTCCTTATAATTTGGGTAAACTCTATCAAATGAAAATGCATGACCACATGGGTCACTGCCGCTACCATTTACTTCTTCAACTGTGCCTCTTGCTTCAAGAAATCTTTAACTGAAAGATGGACCATATAATTCAGGCAAGTGTTACGTTACAATTAACGCAACGTACGCCCACACACAATAATAATAACGGATCCCACCATGGGTACTGTTGTTGTGTGTGGATGTACGTTAACGCAACGTACATCCACACACAGCAATAATAACGGATCCCACCATGGGTACTGTTGCAGTGTATGGATGTACGTAACGATTAACGTATCGTAGGGGCTCCTTTAATTCAAGATAAAAAAAATACACCTAGCTGCAAAGGCTACCATCCACTAGGCTATTAAGGACTATGCTTTATATTTTTCTAGTTTTTGAATCAAAATTCTGCAAGATTTAGTTTGGAAAACTTCGACACAACAACCAAACACTCAATCCTTTTGTGCATTATATCCACTGTATGATTCCTTAACAAAACATCGGTAGCCTGTGGCTTATCTGACACTGTCCTGACCCAAAGCCCCGCTCTGTTCAACTCATCTGTCAAACCATTACCCACTTTTGGAGTCAAAACTGCCCTCGCAGCCCTTTAATATTTCTCCACCTTCATTGAATAAGTGCCAACCAAGTGCACTCTCTTCCCTCTGGCTGATTCTGTTTGATTCAACCTCTTTTCTTGTTTACACTCATGAATTTGCAGAAAATAATTAACAAGTTTGTCGTCATCATAAAATCCTTCCACAATCACCACAATTCAGCTGAGCAGGCCTCATTACACCCTTGTTTTCCAATTGGTTAAACAATTTTTTTTCTCTTCTCTTATGCTCTCTTGCAACTTGAGGCATATAATTAAATGCGTGACAATTAGCATATGCCATGATGTATTTAAAAACCCCAAATGAAGATACTAATTTTTTTTCAGTTTAATAGCTGCTTCAAATGGGGAACTGAATTTGGGGGTTTGTTGTCTAAATCCCAAAAAATTCCACATTATGTTGGACAGTTTTTGGTTCTACAGATGATGATCGGTTTTCCGAATGAGGATTCAAAAGGAAACATCTAAACAATGAGACAAATGGGTTCTGGATTTCTTATCCTGTAAACGTTGTTCTGTCGCATAAGTTATGAAATTTCTGAAGCATCACTATCCCCGTCGTTCCTGGGAGAAAAAAAGTCGAAGAACTGCTCGTGGAACAAAATTAAACAATTTAAACTATGTTGAGAGACTTTCCCTGCAACTAACAGTTAAAAGAAAAAAAAGTATTAGATAAGCATTTTCAAAGGAAAATGATCATCCATTCGTTGTACTTAGGCAGGAAAAATAAATATATCAACCCCATTAAACCCTCACATCTACTAACTAATTATGCATGGACTAACTTTTAAGTAAGGATATAAAACTTACAAGAACAAGAAAATTACTGTTTACTAATTTCAAATTTTACACAAAATTACGAATAATTCTATAAGCTGCACCAAAACATGTTCTCTAAAAGAGATTCAGTATCCCGCATTTTTGGAAGCAAAAAAATATTTCTGGATAGTATAAACTATTGGGGAAAAATCAGGTTTTTAAATTTTTTATAAAACCTATTAAGGACCGCTCTCATATAATATATAAGAACATGTAATCTAGAAATCGTACCTTGAAAATCCGAGTTGGCTTTTTCTGCTGAAGTGATTTAGGATCCTGGATCACGATCTGCCACCACCACTCCTGTTGGATCACGATCCGTCACCACCACGCTAGTTAGATCACGAACTATCCCCAATGATCTTCCAGGTTATGACTCAGGTTCGATCTGCACTTGACGTGTGGGCGCCTTTATCACTACCAAAGCAACTAGCACGAAAAAATTTTTCTCTCAACAATAAAGAGAAAAATCTTATTCTCAGATTTGTGTAAAGTGGCTTCTTCCTTTTCTGTTGAGAAAATAAACCTTTTATATCTCCCTTTAGTGAAACCCTAGGCTCCAAACAATCCAAAACGAAAACTTACGTTATTTACTTTTCCAATAGGGGACCCACCTTGTAAAATGACATAAGGCCCCTTATACAAAAGCTAATTAAATGGAGCCTCCCACTAAATGATATAATTAGTCTTTTGACCCAAATTGCTAGTTATCTTGCTTATTAGTCCAGTAGTGGTGCAGTCAATTAATGAGCTAACCCGGGGATCATTTGGGAACATACAATAGTGGCTACAATAATTAGGCATGTAATAAAACTAGCCTAATTATTTAATCCCAAATCTACTCCACTAAAAGATTGGAACTGATTTCCATAATTGTATGCTCGAATAATAATTCGTCCCAAGCCACATTGATTTCTTTACTGCACAATCCTTTGTACCACATCGTTAATTAAATTGATATCTCAATTGTCCAATCAATTTAATAACATCTCATTCCTTGATCCTTACTGTTTTTCTCTAATGATCATTTTCAACATACTAAATATGTTGACACACTCTGGCCAGAGAATTCTATGATCAAGTACCGAAAACCTATCAAGAGATGTGTTGTACAAATTCTATATTGTTAATCTATAACTCCAATACTCATAATTGCTCCCACCAAGATACCGGGTAATCTTGACCATAAAGATGTGTTGTGCCCATTGGTAACTCAAATGGAATAACAATCACAATCATGAAATCATAATTAACTCAAGATTAAGATTACAGTAAAATCAACGCTTATGAGATTTAATAAGTCTGACAGTTATTATAAAGTTAATTAAATCTCATATGTGATCCAGTTCAATGTAGTCGTACTACATCAATAAATTCATACATGATTAAGAAAAATCATTCAATGAATTTATTACAGTTTATACCTAAATAAAGTGTCCAACTTTATTTATCAACTGCGAACTAAATTTATTTAATCATAAGATAACTTGTATTTATGTCTTCTGTGAATCCACATGGTGATCACATAAATACATATAATATGATTAAATGGACTTTAACACAAATATAAATGCAATTAAGATATTTGAATAAAATACCTCATTAATTTTATTAATCAGAAAAAAATGTTTATTACAGTTAAATAAACACATATGCTTTTAAAGAGCATAATTTCCCAACATAAACTAATACTAGAATAACCATTCGTTAATGATGTGAGTTTGGGCAGCACCATGAAGCGGTGAGCCCCGTTTGCTGAAAACGAAAAATAATTAAAATAAAGCACTTTGAATTCTAATCAAATTATTAACATTAGCTAAATACACAGCAAGAAACCAGAATAAATTTGTTATCTAAACCAAATACTAAAAAAAAAATAAAAAAAGGCAGTTAAATCCCTATCATTTTCAGTTAGAAACAAACTAAAGCACAAATTAAGAACAAAGGTTGAAGCAAAGCATGATTGTACCTTGAGGTATTTAAGCTTAGTGTTCCCATAAACGAGACCGAGCGAAAAGCTGAAACCAGAGCAACCTATTATTAGTACTCAAAAACCTAGATCACAAAATAAATGATCTTTCAATAACAATTCATAAAAATTCCGTCCCATCATATATAGAACAAAACAAAACAATGAAAATATTGATCAGAAAGGAAATTACAAAAATGGACAAAAAGAAGATAAAAATATGATGCTTTGCTATGCTTTCCTTTCTTGTGGGTGGCAGATAAAGAAACAAGAAAGAGCCAGCAAATTGAAAAATCGAGTAATATATTCATTCGACTCCGACTCGTATGGCTATTTTTCTTTGATGAATGAAATATTATTTCACTCTCTAATTCGTAACAAAATTACAAGTTTCGACTTCTGTTTGTATGTTCTTTCATACGGGTTCCTATCCTAGCAGAAATAACAAATGGGCCGGACGTGTGGCTAAGCCCGGGCGTGCTGTTGATGGCCAGGCCTGGGAAGTGTAATCGTAATTTTATTGTGAAAATTATATAAACGTTAAGTACGATTTTAATTAAACTAACATGTCTTTACAACTCATGCAACCTTACTATTTTCTAGAGATATAATTAATTTTCCTAATAAAATCAAAATAATTTTTAAACAACGAAGAAAGAAATTATAATAACAATAAATTTATTATGAAAAAGTAGGTTTACAATCAAATGCTTTCTCTCAAGACTACACAAGTGTACTTAAAAAAGAGGCGAGATTAGTTCTTGCCTATTAGTTAATATATACATATTAATTCATCATTGGCGCCCTTTAACACGAAGCCATTCAATAGTGTAGAAGAAGAAGGAGAAGAAAAATATTAATGTAGAAAACACACAAGTTTATTCATAATGCAGTCCCTCCCAACTCCCAACATGTGCACAAGCACTGAAGCAAACACACTGACACAACATTTATATTACAGAGAAGAAAAGAAATTAGTAGCCAGCTAGCAGCACATTCAACATACATATATACAGAACTTGAACATAATTGACAACATCTGGAGGGAGAGGGATATATTTCGATGCTACAGCCTGCAATTCATAGCATATCATCGATCATTTAATTGCTTATCAAATGGTGTCCTTGAATGTTTTGATCTAGAAAATGGTGATGATCTTCAGGGGGCCTGTGAAATTTCTGAGACAGCGCTCTGGCCGTAGTTTGTGTATTTAGAACTTGATGATAGAGAGTACGGTGGTTGTCCAAATTCATACACTCACCGAACTTTTCCCATGAAATTATATGTTCACATATTGCATATGGCAGCTACCCTGCACATAAATCATCACCAGTCAAATATTACGCTTTGCATGCAACCACCTGTCTATAACCATTCACCAACCATAGATTACCCAAGTACTCGTGTCGTCAACACTTACCCTTCACTCCATCTATGCAAACAAGAATTCAAATCACTTATTAGCTAGTGCCTGGTGCTTCAGCGAAAGCCAAAATAAATTAAAAAAAATTACAGAGAATCGGTAGCTAAGTTATTATACAATAAAGGTATAATAGTCATTTATGAAAGTCAAGGGGCTTGTGTTACCATTTATGAAACTAAGTGGATATATCTGACTATTTAAGCAAACTATGGGGTGTGTGGTTTTTTTTAAAATTAATATTAATTAAAAATTAGAAAAAGTTTACCGCAACTTGTAAGTTACATGCTACCTTTTCATTAATTATTTAATTATCCATTATATTAAATGAACAATTGAGATTAAGACACTTAAAACTAATGATCCACGTTAATCCTACTATCAATGCTGTAAAATTACATACAACATCATAAAGAAATCCAAAACATAATTGAATAAAATCATTTTACAAAATGCTCTTTCAAATGCACATTCCACAAGCCAATGAAAACGGGTGGCTAACAAAAAATACGGGTACCAGAAAATGAGAATCACATATTTATAGCGAACCCATTTATAAGTTTATAAAATCTCACTTCAAAAAATCCAAAAATAACCAATACTATCACAGAAAAAATAAAAATTATTGCTGTCACAACATTACACAGATTCTTGCCGTCTAGAAAGCTAGAACATTTTCAAGTTCCTCAACACCAAATGCGTGCTACAACTAAATTGGCCCAATTAGTGCCCATCGAAAAGGCCGTTAATTTAGCCACCAAATTTGCCAAAGGTTTAACAATTGAAGAAACAACGAACGCAAAAGGAACAGGTAAAATTTTGAAGTTGAACAAACCTTGAGATACATACAACAAAGCCTTGAAACTTTAGTCTTCACAATTTAAGCCCGCAATAATGTTATCCACCTGGAAAAAAAGTATAGAACAAAGCTTGTTAGCTTCTTGGGCATTAACCATGAATGATGAGTAAAATAAAAAATGCAAACAGAGAATATCATAACAAGAAGAAAAGTCATTAAAAAAAAGTATTAGAAAGAAAATTTTGGTAGAATTCCGTGGCTCATCTGTGAAATTAATGTCAATATGTATTTTTATGTAAAGAGGGTCTCTTGATTTGAGGATGAATCAATCAACTATCACAAATGAAAACATGAACCAACTATATGTGGAGTCAATTAATTAAAGTTCTCAAGAGCTTACCTCTGCTCCATAATTCTCGGAATCATCTGTCTCCTTCTGAATTTGCACGAAGCTTGGGACAATTACGAACATCTTCATAGGATGCAGATGGAAATGGGATTTGATAACCCGTAGGCCAAAAGTTGGTGAGGTTTGGTAAACCCCTCAATTTCAAGTCTCGAAGTTCATTCATAACAATTTCGTTATAATTAGTGACATCTACTCCATCTTTATGCCAGAATAGTTCTTCTAATTCATCATTAGCTGTTATGCATAGGTACTTCAGTTTTTCAAGACTTGGAGCTACGCTGATGTGAAATAGATGCTTTAGTTTGGGGCAATGACTGATAGAGATATAGTTGAGTTTTGGGAAACATACAGGTAGGAGATGATCCTCATCCTTATCCTCATCAATGATTTGCTCTAATTCCAAGCAATTCCAAATAACCAATGCCTCCAATTGTAATAGATTTCGAGCAAGTGTTGATGAGAGGAGACGTCTCAGCATAGTGCACCCCCCTACAGTTAATTCGGTAAGATTTTGCGGGCTAAAATTATGCGTGGGTCCTTCATGATATAATACTTGCAGTTCTCGAAGATCGTGCAAGTACAATGTCTTCAAACATGGGAATAATTTGTTTTCTTGTCCCTCAGTGATAATAGCTTCCAATTGAAATACCACCTGTACTCCAAGTTGGGTAATACCCAAATATTCGAAATTTTTTAAGCTGTGCTTCAACAGTGCTAGAATCATGTCACTCAAATGGGAACAGTTTTCCACATTTAGAATTTTTAAGTTCTGAGACAAATAAATAAATAACTTGATGTTATTAAAATCTATTAGCAGCTAGGATTATCACATGATAAGTGATGACCACCGCAAAAACAAAAACAGAAAACAAAATCAATACAAAAATGTAATAATACATATGTAAACTAATAAAATAATTAAAAAGTGATGGAATTTTTTTTAAATGAAATTAGTTAGAAGAGATCATGTGAAGTGATATAAAGGTGACATTAGATTGTTTGAGAAAAATTAGTATTCTCTTAATTTCTATGATTTGATCAGCTAATTAATTGAATTTGAGTAATAGTATATACACTTCAAAAGTGTTTGCATCAATTCTTTCTATACCAAAATGAGATATGACATTCATTTGAAGAATGATTGTAGGCCCTAAAATAAAGGAATTTCCCTAAGATAATTTGAGCATTATTATTATCATCACCACATCCACTATCATCATCATCTCCATAGGACCAAATAATTAATGGCTGTCATAAAATTTATTGTTAAACTATCATTTTGAGTAAAATTGAAGGAAAAGAAATAACGTAAACGCAAACAAACATACCTCTTCAAGATACTGCAAATTGGCTTCAAGTTCAGTATTATTGACGGTCAAGTTGGGACAGTGCCTAAGGTGTGACTCTTCCAGTGCTGTCCAAATTGAACAATAATTTTCTGAACAGAAGCTCATGAGTTGTGGGAGATCATCAAGTGTTAATTTTCTCAATAAAGGGAGGGCGAGCATTGTATTTCCATCTCGGACACTTATTTCCCCTTCATTGTGATCAAACTTTGCTTTGACAATACATTCCAGTCTCTCGCATTCCCTTACATAGAGACTTTTAAGCTGCTCCAAACTTTGAGCTTGTGATAACGTGAAGATATATGTCAACCTGTTGCACCTATGCACATTCAATTCTGTAAGAGTTTGGAGCCTGATCACATGTTGGGCGGGCGCCTTCCATATCCACTTCAGTTCTGGCAATTCCCACATAGATAACTCTGCTAATCTTGAGAGCATCACAGGATTCCCACTCTTTCTATGCGGCAACTTAGAGGCGTCCGTTATGCATTCTAATTCTTTGCAGTTGTTGACAAAAAGACAACTCAACTCATTTAAGCCCCTTTCATCTATGCTTGGCACAATATATTGACAACCTACAATCCCACTTAAATAAAGAATTTCCAGTTCTTGATACAATGCTGAAAAAATACCGAGCGAGGTCGCTTCACAATTACTAATCATTAAGCACCTTCTCTGTCCAAAAATTTCACCTTTTTCCATTCCAACTTTAAGTTTGTTCCAGTTACTGACGAAGTACATTTGCAATTTCGGGAATGTAAAGTCTTCTGGAAGACGTGAAATTTTTTTGTCAGTGTGTAAAGTCTTTCCATCGTCATCTTGGATTTCATCACCGTCGGGTTGGGAGTTCAACTCAGCCGCCCTAGCGTAACTTTCTTCTGCACTCATCCTCTCAACCTCCCAATCTTTTATCCAACCATAAAATTCTTCTATTGAGGAAATTGTTTTATCGTAATAGGAGAAGTAGAACCAGAATCAATGAATAGAAGAAGTTTCAATCTACTAAGTTGATCTTCAAATTCTTCAGGAATTTCAATGGGCGACCCCTTGACACAAAGAATTTGAAGTCTCTTCAATTTTCCAAGGAAAGATGCGTCACTCACGTTACATCGAATCAACTGCAGAACTTGGAGGTTGGTGAGGAATTGAAGCGATTTAAGTGAAATGACTGCTCCTATTATAGTAACAACTTTCAATGCTGGCATCCCTTCGAAAAAATGTTCTGGAACATGTAATTGATAGTCATATTCAGTATTCTCCAGTCGCAAAATATGAAGGTTAGGGCATACCAAACCACTTGGAAGCTCTTCTTTTTCATTTCCTATCAAAGAGATTCCTCTGTATTGTTCCATTGCCTGTTCCGCCAATCCAATGCCAACTTTACTAGTTAAATATTTTTTCTCCATTGAGCCTATCCATAAGGCCACGTCACGTACAATGTCATGCATTTTTACAAATCTGTCATTACCAGCGTCTAACAGCAGTGAAGACGCTTTGAGCTCTTTAATCGTTCCACTCACTAGGCTCCTGGCATCTTCGATTGACTCAGCTTGATACCAATCCAACGCCACTGCATATCCAACCAAATCCTCCAAATCTATCTCATAATCTTCTGGAAACAACGAACACAACAAGAAGCATGACCTGGAATCCTCACCATTCAAATAATCGTAACTAAATTTGAGACAATGGTAAACGTCTTGGTCCTCCTTGCCAATACCTTCTATTGTATTAAGTTTTGCATTTTTTAGTTTATGCAGAGCTACTTTCCATTCACCAAATCCTTTACCGCTTACGGCACTTCCAACAGCTTTAATAGCCAAAGGCAGCCCCTTACATTCATCAGCAACTCGTTCTGAAACACCAATAAATGAATTAGCATCAATGCCAGCATGCTTTCTTAGTAAAGCTAATCCTTCTTCTTGCTTTAGAACACCTAGTTGAATCCGCGTGTCACAACCCATGCGATCACAAACTGGCTGAAGGCGAGTGGTTAGAAGGATTTTGCAACAATTGTCTATATCACCAACAGGAATACCTACTGTCTCCAAGTCGAGTTCATTCCAGACATCGTCAAGGATTATGAGGATCTTGCGGCTTTTACTCTCAGAGAACATCAAGCGCAATCGGTCTGCTCTATCATTTTCATCTTTCTCCATTAATGCCCAACCTAACGACTTTACCAGCTCACTTTGAACATTTATTATATTTGGATCCCGAGATATAGTGGCTATCCCTACTTCATCGAAAATCTTTTGTTGCCGAAGTTGATTGCCCACAAATTTTGCCAAGGTCGTCTTTCCTACACCACCGAGACCATGCAGTCCCACCATTTTTGTGCTTTCTCTTTTCAATGATTCAATGATCTGATTGCAAGCCAGTTCTGTAGTCTCAAAAGACGTAAAATGCCTTGGTGCAGGCAATTCTTTGTTTGATGGTAGAGGTTTAGGACGGGCAACTGTGCTGAATTTGCCGCATTTCCTTTGTAGATCGGACAACTTGCGAGTCTCCTTTGATGCTTTTCTACCCAGCCAATATAGGCAACACCAATTAGGACACCATCCATTAAGACAACTTTTGTTTTCATCTATCTTTGCTTTCAAATTTTGAACATTGGCCATTTCTTTGACTACATCCGCCAGCCACTTCTCTACATCTTTCTCGACTACTATGGCGCGATGTTTTTGTCGTTCTTCTTCGATTGCTTTATTGATGCCATCTTGTGCCTCCTTCAAATTAGTTTCTTTAACCTCAAGGTCTTTAACTATGCTGTTGAAACAGAGCAGATAGCGAGCTTGGTTTATGGTTGTGTCCGCCCATAATTCTCCAAGCTTTGATGCAACACCTGATAAAACTTCCATGCTATTTATCTGCATTTAATAAAATTGATCTCAGCATGCTATAAGCAAAACAACGAGGCTTGATCAAGATCGAACGAGAACCTTTAATTACTTTAATTTTTTTTTGGGCTTATTAACGCCAGCTTTGATCAATATGTGCAGAATGCAAAGCAGAAGAGAAGAAATAAGGTAAACATGATAGATAATGGATTATATTGAAATTAGATTATTTTAGAAATTTTTAAATAAAAATATCAAAAAACAAATTTAATAGAATCTGGATAAACTTAAGAGTTTGCGGTGCATTGCGAGTGAAGATAGGCAGTTGTGTGGGGAATATGATAAAAGTGATGAATAACTGAAAAGCCACCAATAACAATTAAAAAGAGTATTAGAGATTAGAGGAGTTCAACATCCTATGCAAGCCCACTCATGATAAATTTTGAATGGTTTCAAGATGATTACCTTTTTTTTTTTTTACCTTTAATAATTATTCTAATAAAATAAAACCATAATTCCAAATAATATCTTAATTTCCTTTTCCTTCAAATGTTCATTAAACTCACATATTGAATAATTAATTTAATTATTTGTTAAACTATTTATTACCCTATCTTATTATTCAATAGATATAAATGACACCTTACTTGGTATGGTGAAGATTGCGCTGATTTTTTTTTTTTTCCTCTAAAGTTTGGACCTCTAACCAGTTATAGTATTTGTATTTGGGTCCGCCTAAGTTACAGTTAGTGCAAGTTACAGTTGCCCTATAAATTTCGTTCAGACCCTTATACTTTATGTTATTTATAATTTAATAATAAGTATTATAAAAGTTTTTAGATTGTAAAATTTTATTTAGCTTCATGCACCCTGTTTTATTTCATTGAAACTCTTAGAGTACTAATTCGCCTCTTATAATTTTAAATTCCCAAAACAACCTCCATTTAATTAAAATATATAGTAATTATTAAATGAATTATAATTACAATAATTATTTTATTATAATTAAAAATATAATTGTAATTTTCAAATAGATTATTATTATTAACAAGAATAAAAAGTTTTATAATTAACTAATCTATTAATAACAATTAATAATAATTTTTTAATGATAATAATTAACGATAATTATTATTAATAATTAAATTTTGAATAATAATAACAATAACAATAATTAAAATACAAAATAATAATTATGACAAAAATTGATTAAGGATTTTATAGTAATTTATTACAATTTAACTCACTCTGATTTTTGTTCTAAGACAAAGTAAACACATAAATAGTAATACAACTAATTCTAATTACAATCTTGCAGTTTAAGTAAATAAAATTATTATGATTCCAATTCCTCGTTTTGATTCTATCTATTCCGATTCTAACACATTATGTTTGTAACTAATTTCAATTCCTATTTAGTGAACGTATTATAAAATTATAAACCACTTTATAATCAATTAGACCATTCTATAATATTTACAATTTATTCAAAAGTATTATGAATTTTATATTGCATTGACTAAAAAAGAATCGAGATTAGCTAGAAACATAATGAGTTAGAATCAAAATGAGAAATTGGGATCATAATAATTTATTTATTTGAACTGCAGGAATCGTAATTAGAATTAGCTGTATTACTATTTATGTATTTACTTTGTCTTAGAATAAAAATTAGAGTGAGTTAAATTGTAACAAATTACTATAAAAATCTTAATTATTTTGTCATAATTATTATTATTTATTTTAATTATTGTTATTGTTATTATTATTATTCAAAAATTAATTTTTAATAATAATTATCGTTAATTATTTAACAAAAAAATTATAATTATAATTATATTTATAAGATAATAATTATTTTAATTATAAATATAATTATAATTTATTTACTAATAATTATATTTTTTAATTAAATGAAGGTTATTTTGGAAATTCAAAATTATAAGGGGTGAATTGAAACTCTAGAACTGTTAATGAAATAAAACAAAATGTAAGGAATTAAATGAAATTTTATAATTCAGAAAATTTTATAATATTTATCAATAAATTATAAATAATATAAAATATGGGGAACTGAATAAAATTTACAGGGTAGCTGTAAGTTACATTAAATGTAACTTAGGCGGACCCTTTGTATTTTTAAAATTTAACCTAAAACGTCTATGTCATTACTTTTATATCTATCGAACATGACTTTTCAATTGTAAGATGGCAATTTTGTCTGTTGCAAATTAAAATTCAAATGAATCTATCTCACAACAAATGAAACATAAAGAATATTAATTAGGTTTTAATTGGAAACAAATATAAAATATTGATTTTTTTATTAATGTTCGTATTTTTTTAATGTTCCGATTAGAATTGAATAATTTGTAAAAGGATAATTTATATGAAGCTAATTTGTAAAATAAGCTTATAAGTCGAATTTAAAAGAGTTATATTAGTAATCATATATTTATCAAAAATTTTAATTAAAATTATGTTTAAAAATTAGCCAAATGGGTTTCATGAAGAAAATAGAAGGGCATGAACAGCGCCACTTTCTTCTTTTTTTTTTGTGGTTGTACAATTGAAAAGACGTTTTAAATGGACCAATTTGAAATGGCACGAGAGCATAATGGACTCATGTTGGGACTTGGGTAGGAAAATTAGTTTTATTTTTAAAGTGTAGTTAACAGTACTGACTTGAGGTGATTGTCGTTAGGTTAAAGATTGATTTTAATTTTAAGGAATGGTCAACAATACTGACTTGGAGGTGATTAACGTTAAGTTAAATTAATACAAACAAATGGCAAAAATAATTTAATGAAAATAAAAAATTTCACTAAAAAGTAAAAACTTAGAACTTAAATTCTCAACGATTTTATTTAGGGATGACAAAAATCCTTATGGAAACGGGTACTTTCGGAGATTTTTTCCATTCGAGGAGAATATGAGGATAATTTCATACTCAATTTTTTATTCAGGGAAGAGATGGAGAAATTTTTTTTACCTAATTTCTTATTTGGAAGGGGACGGGGATGAGGTGGAATCCCCATCCCCTACCCATTTCTCCATTTTAATTTTTTAAAATTACTAGTAAATAAATAATAAAATTTGAATTATAAAATTATAAGTATTGGTAAAAATAAAAAATATCAAAATATTTATATTATTAAACTTTTAATTAACTAATTAAAGTCCTAAATTTTTATTTAGGACATTAAAAAGACCGAACAGATTCTATTAGATCAAAAATTTTGTTTTAATTTTAATATTCATTAAATATTTTAAACTTAAATTTATTTTTATTTATTTTTAGATTTATAATTGCCCATAGAAAATCACAATTTTAATATCTAATCTAATCTAAAATTTGCTATTGATTTACTTCGATTTAACTATTGTGCTGTAAAGAGAATAATCTACATTTATAAAGTGCCCACGCCACCATTGAAAAGTTAATTTTGAATCTAAATTTGATTTTATTTGTAACAATTTGGTATCACCCTATTAATTTGTTTATGATAGTTTGTATCCCTTGTCTGCTGCTTTACTTACTAATTTAGTGTATGTGACTTTTGTATGGATATTAATGTAAGATATATATCGAACTTTACTTTTATTTGAAGTTTTTATTTTAATATGATTAAATCAAAAATAGAAAAAATGTATTAGTTATTGGGGATCGGGAACCTTCGGGGATTCTATGTTATTATTCGGGGAGGAGATGAAGATTCTCTTAAATAATTTTGACGAGGACAGGAGCACACGCAAAATATCGGGGATGGATACAGGGAGATTGGTCCCCTCTCCTCCCCATTGCCATCCTTAATTTTATTAGTATATTTTTTTAGTGTATTAAATTATCTGGTATTAGAAGACTATATTGGGACTCGATTAATCCAAACTCGAGCCGAGTAAGACTAAACTTTCCCAACAAATATGTTTTATCGGTCTTTTTTTAATCCAATGATTAGAATTGGCATAAAACAAGCTAGTATAGCCATTGGAACTAAGACAAACGTCAAATTAAGAGCCTATGAAAAATAATATCTCATACCTTCTTCGTTATATATCCTCAGTTACTGCTGAAAGCTCGAGTTACAGAGTTCGCACAAGTTTGGAGAAAATTAAAAGCTGCATCTAGCAATATAAATAAACATCAGATCATCGAAACAACGCAGGATCTAGCTAATTAACATCTTGTACAAGTCCTTGTCCTCTTATCAAAATCTTACATTCTTAAGAGTAAAAAAATTAAATAATAACTGTAAGTGATGTAGGCAGCAAAAGTAACATACCGAAACCAGAGCAGCCTACATATCTGGTGAGTTCCAAGAGCATGAAAAATGAATGAGCTTTATTGATGCCATCTTGTGCCTCCTTCAAATTAGTTTCCTTATCCTCAAGTTCTTTAATAATGCTGTTGAGGCAAAACAAATTGCGAGCTTGGTTTACGGTTGCGTCCGCCAATAATTCTGCAAACTTTGATCCAGCACATGATAAAATTTCCATGCTATTTATCTGCAATTGATAAGTTGATCTCAGTATGCTATAAGCAAAACAACAAGGCTTGATCACAAGATCGAACGACAACGTTTAATTACTTTAATTTTTTAAAGTCTGGTCAACAGAAGTGACTTGGAGGTGGTTGACGTCAACCAATTATCTATAACTTAAGAATTAACACAAATAAATGGCAAAAATAATTTAATGAAAATTAATGTAATAAAAAATTGCACTAAAAAGTGTTTTTAATCCAATGATTAGAATTAACGTACAACAAACTAGTATAGCCATTGAAAGTCGAACAAACATTAAACCAAGATCCTATGAAACAATAAGATCTCATACCTTCTTCGTTATATATCCTCAATTACTGCTGAAAGCTCCGTTTAGAGAGTTCGCACAAGTTCGGAGAAAATTGAAAAGCTGCATATGCCCTCTTATCACAACCTTACGTTCAATTACAATAATAACTGTAAATGATGTATCTGGTGAGTTCCAAGAGCATGAAAAAGGAATGAGCTTCGGTAGCAAGTTCCTAGTCATGTATCACAAATTGCTGTTGACTTCGTGGCTTCACTTTCCAGTTCTTTTTTTATTTTTAAATTTTAGATCAATGTGAATTGAAAGGTGAAATGTGGAATGGCACATATGCGTATGATGAGGGGGTCTTCTGACTTAGATGGATTGTATTTTCGTTTGTATTCCGTTTACTATTTTCTAAATGGCTGAAGGTAAATTGGTAAAAACTCATTTAAAAATAAAAAAATCAAAGAAATTCAAGAAGAAGCTTTGTATCTGCCACTTGTGTTTGGGATATCCTCTTTTGTTGTTGAGTGAATGAGCTTAATTTTAGAATATTTATTTTATATTATATATTTTTCATTGGAAAGAATTTAAATCTTCGTCTTGTTAAACTTATTCTCTTTAAATAAAGGTAGATTTTTCTCCATGTATTTAACGTGTATTTTAAAATTAATGTTCTAGATTCTATTATAAATATTCATGTCTAAAATCTCAACAGATTCCATAATATATAAATATATATAAAGAGAGTTAAAGAATAATTTAAAAGATAAAAAATACACACTCTAATATATAAAATAATAAAACATACTGTATTAAAAAATATATATTTTACTTCCTTTTTTTAATATATCTCTTAATAATTTAAGAAATCCTTTATTTAACTGATATATAACAATTTAGAGTAAAACAAAGGACATTCTGATTTACGGGGGCCTTTACTAGACTACCAGTCTATCATTTTGGATTGCAATAAAGTGAAAATACGAGGGTACCAGTATTCTATTTTGGATTGCAACAAAGTTAAAATGGGTTACTTTCAATAATGGAAAAAATGACAATCTTGTCGGCCAATACATCAACTTTTTGCTAGATTATTATCACCGTTAAAAATAAATTATTACAAGCACAAAAAAGCAATCAGCAATCATATCTGGGGGGAGCTACGTTGTGTCATGGGTTTGGTACCCCAGTTGTTTGTCTTTTAGCACAGTCACCGTTGGATTTCATCACACAGCTGCAGAAGAGACACAAAGACGATGGGAAGTAAGCTGACAAAAAGGTGATGGCCGGTAAGCCGCGGGAAATAAACCTTTTGACAAAACAATGCATTTAAATTGGAAGTTATTTAGCAAGTCACGCATGTAAACAAACAGGG
This sequence comes from Citrus glauca, assembly GCA_029633175.1. NCBI lineage: Eukaryota > Viridiplantae > Streptophyta > Magnoliopsida > Sapindales > Rutaceae > Citrus > Citrus glauca. The sequence goes on from JAQOOD010000008.1 coordinate 7,595,891, forward strand.
AATGAGTGCAAGCAAGTAATGAAGTAATGATTGAAAACAAGTCGCTGGAAGCGTGCAAGTACGGGTTGGGGTAAGATTGATTTGAAATTTTCGAAATATCGACGAAAATATTTGGAAGTGGATTTAAGTGATTAGGTAATGCATTGCGTACTTGGTGGGGGGAAAAAGAGGAAATATCAATTTTAATCCCGAAACTAGCCTTGCATGAATTTACAGTTAAGTTACCCTATAATTCTTATTTTTTGGTGGAAAATAGGAGTATGAGTTAAGTAAATGAAAACTATATGAAAAAATGTGACTAACAACTAAATACCATGTAGTAATAATAATAATAATAAAAATTATGATCAACCAAGAATGACCGACTAAATTGAGGTGAAGGATAAGTTAAAAGAGAAAAAAACAGAGAAAATTATCTTGGACTTATTGAACCAAATACCTCATCCTAGCTATTTTCATTAACAGTCTGTTATGGGATGAGTGTTTTGTGCAGCAAACTTGTACGGTATTTAGATGACTTTTAGAACATAAGTCGCTAAGTAAGTTTAGAACACTTCTCAAACTAGCCAAGTAAGGATGCTCACAAAAATGCTAGAGAGAAGTAAGAACAATATGGCTGAATGTAATTTTATTACTCACTAAAGAGAAATTACAAGAGAGCTTTGTACAAGAGTTAGAGAGCTTGTGTGTGTGTGCTGGTGGGTTTGCGAGTGTGGTGTGGTTGTGCAAAATGACAAGTGCAATGGGGTATTTTTAGGCTTGAATGCAAGCACTTGAAGTTTTCTAGCAATTTAAATATCTCCTAAGACATAAATGCACAATTCTATAAAACTCTAGTCATGATTGCATGCAAGGCGGATCCTCGAGGAATAACAAACACTTCTGTAATCCAATGTATTATATTGTGAAATATTTTAAAGAGGTGTTACTTAGGCTTTTTAGTAGATATAATTCATTCTTAGATGAATAGCAAAAGTTAGACATATATCGTTTTGTTTTCATCTGTTATTGTGCTATGAATGTATTTAAGAAATTTAAGTTTTGATAATGCCGCAAGCTTTCCCCTTGCCATTGGAATTGGATATGAAGTGTTGAACATTCTGCCTTTTAAGCCGTTAAATCTATTCTCATTTTAGGTGTACCTAATGTTGTTGGCACCTAGGTGATTGAGGAATAACAAAACTGTTATTCCTTGCGTTTTCCTTGCTTGGCTCGTAAATATTTGACGAGAATTACTTAAGTGTTAACTTTTGCTGGTGGCTTATGATATTCATTGTGGCACTCTCAGTTTGTGGCTTAATGGTTTTCAAAATCTTCATGCACTGTAATTGACTTGTATTTTGTTTTTTTTCATCCACGGTTAGTGTTGGTTATGGTGGGGCATTATCTTGTAAAATGGTTATGTAAGTTGATGGCATAAGGTATTGCATTGAAGAAAAGACCTTATATCAATTAATGAATTTGTGTGTTAGCTAAATTTTTGGTTTCAATACCCAAGAAAATTAATCAACCTTATATTGAATAGCAAAGCTGTGTTGTTAGCCTCTTCTATATTGAGAAATAAATAAGTTCTAATATTAATCCAATAATTATGGACTGTATTAAAAAATTAAACAGGTATATGTCCTCCCTTACGGCACCTTACTCTCTAGTCTCTTTTAGAAATTGACTTGCGGCTTGACTCTCTCTCTCTGCCCCCCAAATCCTACCAGACAAGAGTCAATTTGCATATTTTTTTCAGAAGTTTTATAAGCAGAAATAGGGATGTCAATGTATAGGGGAGGGGACCAATCTCCCCGTACTCATCCCTGATATTTTGCGTATGTCCCCGTCCCCATCAAAATTACTTAAGAGAATCTTCATTCCCTCTTCGAATAATAACAGAGGATCCTTGAGGGTCTCCGATCCTCGAATAATTAATACATTTTTTTTATTTTCGATTTTGAGATAATCATATTAAAATAAAAAAATTCAAATAAAAGTAAAGTTCGAAATATATTTTACATTAATATCCATTACAAAAGTCTCATACATTAAAGTAGTAAATAACGTAGTATGCAAGGGATACAAACTTCTTTTACAAACTATCATGAACAAATTAATAGTTAATACAAAATTATTACAAATAAAATCAAATTTAGATTCAAAATGAACTTTTTCAATGGTGGCATGGACACTTTATAAATGTGGACTATTCCCTTTAGAACAAAATAGTTAAATCGGAACAAATCAAAAGCAAATATTAGATTATATTAGATATTAAAACTGTGATTCGTTGTGGGCAATAATAATATCTAAAAATAAATAAAAAATAGATTTAAATTTAAAATATTTAAAGAATATTAAAATTAAAAAAATTTTGGGCTAATAGAATCTACTCGGTCTTTTTAATGTCCTAAATAAAAATTTAGGAATTTAATTAGTTAATTAGACCTAAAAGTTTAATAATATAAATATTTTGATATTTTTTATTTTTATCAATATTTATAATTTTATAATTTAAATTTTATAATTTATTTACTAGTAATTTTAAAAAATTAAAATAAAATTAAAAATTAAAATAGGGAAATGGATAGGGGATGGGGATTCCACCTCATCCCTGCTCCCTCTCTGAATAAAAAATTGGGTAAAAAAATTTTCTCATCCCTTCTCCGAATAAGAAATTGGATACGAAATTATTCTCATATTCTCTCCGAATGGGGAAAATTCCCTATGATACTCGTCCCCGTGGGAATTTTTACCATCCCTAAGCAGAAATCTCAATAGCAAAACCTGGAAATTGTTCAGTGGAGTTCCTTAGAGATTTAATATTCCCTACTTGGAAAAAACCTAATAAAATAAATATTAAAGGCTTTCAGGAACAAAGGATTACATATTTTTTCTTCCGGTCCTTCTGTAACGCCATACTCGTCGCCTGGAGTTATTTTGTTACTATGATTTTGGTTGAGATGAACAATTTTTTATAGAAAAATACTAGTGGTCATACTTTCATCAGTACTTTGCCGTAGCTCAGGCATTACTTTGCTTAAAGAAGATTAACGGTCTGTAAAGATTCCATCAATAACCTAAAGCTATTACTAACTGCAATGGTGGTTGATAAGCTGGAATTCTATTTTTCAGAACAAGATGAACCCAATGATGAAACAGTGTTCGCACTACAGAATTCCTCTGATGACTCAGACAGTGATCAGTCACAAGTCATTTTCCACCAACAGTTGCTGTCCCTTGATACTACTGTTCCCATACCCTCCATCAAACTCCAAATCTTGCCTTCCAAATTTCAAAGGCGCATTCCAGCCATTGGTCTCATCGACACTGGAGCTCAACGTAGCATGTTAAACCCGTATATTCTTCCACCCGAATATTGGACAGAATCTGAGGAACATTTCAAAGCTGTTAACGGAAAATTGTTCACCGCTTCTTTGATTACCAAAAAACCCATTGGTATTCAAATTTTCCCTAATTGTGTCATTTGGACCAAGGTCATTGGTTCAACTCTTCCTAATAAAGATATCTTGTTAGGTTTTGACATCCTTCACCAGATCAAACACCTCCAAATCATCCCCACTGGAATCCGAGTCAAATCCATATTCAAACCTTTCACAGACATTCTTAAACTTTACAACCTGTCTGACACACCTCAGCCCTACCAGGACATTTCAACAAAGCTTTTGAGTTTGTGTCCAGAGTCCCATTCTCATTTCACCCATCCAAATCCATTGTGGAAAAATAAGTCTTTCTTCATTAAGTTACCCTTCAAACTCAATGAAGACATTAACCCAACCAAAGCTACCCATCTAGGAATGAGTCCTTCTGACTTACTCCTAACCCAACAAGAATGTTCACAATTGTTAGCCCAAGGTCTAATTGAGCCCACAACTTCTCCATGGGCTTGCCAAGCCTTTTATGTTGAAAAGCATGCTGAGCTTGTTCGAGGAAAGAAACGTTTAGTCATTGATTATCAACCCTTAAACATGTTTTTACAAGATGACAAATTCCCTTTGCCACGTCGACAAAGCATGTTTACTTTTCTCAAAAATGTCCAGATCTTTTCAAAATTTGATTTAAAATCATGGTTTTGGCAATTAGGCATTGAACCCTCAGAACGATACAAAACTGCCTTTTGTATTCCAAATGCCCATTTCCAATGGACTGTCTTACCCTTCGGTCTCAAAACTGTCCCATCCATATTCCAAAAGTCCATGATCCAAATCTTTCAGCCCATTCTCCATCATGCATTGATTTATATTGATAACATTTTAGAGCTATAGGTCAAGAAGCATACTATAACAAAGAAAAGATAAAGGAAAAGCTTTGTTTTCAAGAGTGAAGATGATGGCTTTTATTTGCCTCAAGAAACCAAATGATTTAGCAGTAAATAGTGTGAAATTTTGTGTGTGTCAATGAACCCAATAATAAGAACCAAAAGCTTAGAGATCAAAATCCATCATGAAAATTAGGCAGAATGCTCTGCAAAAGCAAGGACACCAAACTGAGATTTCTTCTTCAGCTCATGTGGGATTGGCCCAAATATTCATTTTCCTATTGGTCAGGCTGCCGTCATGGCTGATGATTTTCTTTTTCCTAAATAAAAACCATAGCACTGCAGCATTGTCGTCAAATTTGACAACACTTCAATCATAACGACCGTGATGCATGGTAGCACGCACAACAACAGCCCGACAACTTTCACAATCTTGCCTTTCTTCACTTTAGCATTAGTAATAACTTCTTTTACCTATACAACAATTATGTCCCCCAATCTTGCCACTTTCTTCCCTTTTATAAGTTGTAGGCATATCATCATTTTCACCCCTAAATTGTCCTCAACTTTTAAGACAATCCTCATTTGAATGAAAGTGCTTTGTTCCTGCAAAATTGCAAATCGAATGTTAATGTCACATATAAGAGTCAAATTATCTGAATTTATCGCAAATAAAAAAACTACATATTTTTCGTCTAATTTCCAGCAATCTAAAGCTCAGCATCAAAATAAAAAAATGTAATTCCAAATAAATCTATCTGAATTTAATTTCCAGCAATATGAAGCTCAGCATCGAGAATAAAAAAATGCAAATAAAAAGCAAGCCACCCAATTTATATCCTATGTAAGTAAGCCATTACCGACGGCACAAAAGCTTCCTCTCTTTAAGCTTCCTCGAATGAAGCAGTACAATGGCATAAAACTCACTAAGCTAAGTGTCCTTGTTTCCAGACACAAAACTAAACTGACTTGCCCGGTACACCGCAAACTTGACGACAGATACTCTTAACACAAATTAACACAATGACGGCTGAATCTTCACAAATTCATAATCCTAGAGAACCAAATTTGGAATTAATGACACAAATTACCTCCAGAAATCAATTACGGCAGCCGATGGCGAGTGAAGCCGAGAGAGTGAAGCGGCAAGTCAATTTTTTGAGAAATCCGAGGGAGTGAGGCAGTGTGAAGGAGCAAGACATAATCGACGGGGAAGAGAGAGAGAGCCGATGATAAGAACGGAACGTGGTGAGGGAGAATCGATTGGTGGTGAGAGTTGTGGCTTGAGTGAGGTGAGATATGGCGAGAGTGAGAAGGAGTACGTGTGTGGGCTTACGATGCGTGTTTGTTGCGTGAGATTTTCACTACAGTTAGAATTTATAGTGAGCACAAAACGCACCGTTCTGTGCTCACTGTGGTTCTCATTGTGGTGAGAATATTGGCACCGTTTTTCTTTTTATTTTACTGAAACTCTTTCAGTCCATACCCATTTTTCGATGGTTAAATCTCAGCCCTCAAATTTCTTTGTTGATCATCTAAAGGGGCATTATATATTCATTAAAAGACAAGCGACTGAGTTACCAAACCCATGACGCTAAGTAGTTGGACCCTATGATCGATCTCTTAATTTGGCTACCAAAAAGCAAACTAATCATGGTTCCTCAATTCAAAATGGGATCTCTCTACGTTACAGCTTATGTATGTAACAGTCCATGATGTGACAAAAGACTTCTTAAGAGCGCGCCATGTGTAAAAGTTTAATGATTTGATAATTCGTTTGTCCGGTTCCAGTCTGGTAACAAAATTCTTTTCACCCATTATAGTCGGTTGCAGATAAGTTACTGAAATTTTAGTGTTTGTGTCATCTGAATTTCTTTTATTATATATATATATATATATATATATATATGGATATTTTATATACAATAAATGATTCATATAATTGAAATTTAAATATTACGGTTTTTAATACTATTATTAGATATTATCCTTTACACTATTTAAATCAATTTTAAATGCTAAAATAAGTTTTATTTATTTATTTTTTAAGCCCATAGATTGTACTCGTCACAAAGGTAGATTAAACTTAATTTAAAAGTATTCAAAATTTAATGATTACAATTTTAGGTTGATGGTCCTAGACTTCATATTAGCATTGATTCCATGTTTAATGGTAGAATTATCGGGTTCAATGACAATGATTTCATGTAATGCCCTATTTCATAATTAAAATTTTAAGCTAGTGATCTTAAATTTCATGTGTAGCATTAGTTTCATGTATTTTTAAGGTTCAATATTAATGGTTTCATACAATACTCAATGATTTTAGGTTTAATGATTACAATTTTAAGTTAATGGTCATACTTTAATGGTAATGATTTTTCAGGTTCAATGTCATACTCATAGTAAAAATATAATTTTCTTTATTCTCCAATATACAACATGATTCAAATATTATAATTAAAAATATCAATTATTTTAAATTCTTTATATGTCATATGTTGAAAAATAGCATATCAATATGCAATTTTGAGGACACATTTTGAGTAGGTCCCACTTAGCGAAAGTAGAAAATCTTGTGAGATTCGAATTTTACTCTGTAAATGTTAGCTTATGTAGCTATAGATATTGATTTTGATGATAACAAACCACATGTATTGATTAAACAAAGATTTATGAATTGTGTTTTTATAATAAGAAAATGAGGCTATGAAATCAAAGTATTTTGGACTAAAATGAATATGTTTTAAAACCTTTGATATTGTTTCTGAATTTCGAATTTAGACCTATTTGAAACTATTTAAATATTTTAGGTCATTATATAATTTCACATAGTTTAGGTAAAATCATAATTTTAAGAAGTTTTGGGATTAACCAAGTAATATTTAGAAATTTTGAAATCGGACCTTTTTGTAAACTTTCATAACTTTTTGGGCCATAATATAGTTTTATAAAGTTTTGAGGTTAAATTATAAAATTAGAAATTATTTGACTATAGTAGTCACTGTAGCAAGTAGCTAACTGGATGTGTAAATCCGGCAAGCCGAATTTGGGCAGAATGTAACCGAATCGAAAGCGGCTAACACGATCCTGACAAACGGCAATCCGGTTGTTGAGCAAAAGCTTCTGACCACAAGCGGCAATCCGGATGTGACAAACCGGCATACCGGATGTTCAGAATTTCAAAATTTTAAAATTGTGCTTGTAACGGTAACATCAAGCGGCTAACTGGATGTCCATAACCGGCAATCCGGTTACAACAAAAAATGTGCATAACAGCTAGTTTTTGAGCTGAAACTATATAAACTCAAAACCAATTCATTTTTGAAAAGCCAAGCAAGCATAAACAAGTGCACACAACATATATTGAGCTTCCATTTCGTAAATTATTATTTGTTGAATCATCATTGAGCTATAATTTGTATACCCACTCTTAAAGAGAGATTCATTGTTGTATTTTTTATTTCTCATCAAATTGTGAGTGTACAAGTGTGGAAAAAACTTGGAGTGAAGAGATTAGGGATATATTCTCTTGTTATAAAGGTTTATTGACACTTTAGAAGTCAATTGTAAAATCTTGAAGCCTTGGGAGGCTTGGATGGTGAAATCCTTAAGCGGGTGAGACGGGGATAGCCGAACCACGTAAAAATCCTTGTATTTGTTTTTCTCTTCCCTTACTCTTTTAACATTGTGCTTGATTGAATTTATTGTTTTGATTTGATTAAGGCAATAGATTAAATTGTTGTGGGAATTGTATTGCATAAATTATAAAATCCCAATTCACCCCCCCTCTTGGGTTGCCTAGTTAGTATTTTAGTAAATACTTCAAAATTGTATATTTATTTACTCAAAATGGTGCTTGGGTGAATGAGAAATTGTCTCTTAAAGTGCACCCTAGAAGTTGGAAATTTGAAAGAAAATGAGGCTTATCCCATAGAGGAAAAATAAGTTAAGGGACTTGTGTTTATATATAGACACTTACCCATATATGAGCAAGAATTATAAGGATAAAGGCTCTCTCCACACGCGCATGCACATGGGAGTGCGAATCGAAGACCGATTTGGCTGAACTCGTGCGCGTCCTAAGCACGTAAATGTCAGCCCAAAATCACCCAAGCTTGCAAGGCATGTTTTTAATTTCCTTGTAAATTTTTTGAATTCAAAGGATTTGTAACAGCTTCGCAATTATTTTTTGGGTTGTTATGCAATTAGGGATGGCAATAGGGAGCGGAGGAGAGGGGACCAATCTCCCCATACCCATCCCTGATATTTTGCGTATGTCCCTGTCCCCTCCCCGTCCTCGTCAGAATTAGTTTAGAGAATCACCATCTCTTCCCCGAATAATAATAGGAGATCCCCAAGGGTCCCCGATCACCGAATAACTAATACATTTTTTATTTTCGATTTTGAGTTAATCATATTAAAATAAAAAAATTTAAATAAAAGTAAAGTTTGAAATATATGTTACATTAATATCCATTACAAAAGTCACATACATTAAATTAGTAAGTAACGCAACATGGAAGAGATACAAACTTTTTTACAAACTATCGTGAATAGATTAATAGTCTAATACAAAATTGTTACAAATAAAATTAAATTTAAATTCAAAATTAAATTTTTCAATGGTGGCGTGGGCACTTTATAAATATGGACTATTCCCTTTACAACACAATAGTTAAGTCGGAGCAAATTAAGAGCAAATATTATATTAGATTAAATTATATATAAAACTGTAATTCGCTGTGGACAATTATAACATCTAAAAATAAATAAAAATAGATTTAAGTTTAAAACATTTAATGAATATTAAAATTAAAATAAATTTTTTAGGCTAATAGAATTTACCCGGTTTTTTTAATGTCCTAAATAAAAATTTAGGACTTTAATTAGTTAATTAGGCCTAAAAGTTTAATAATATAAATATTTGATATTTATTATTTTTACCAATATATATAATTTTATAATTCAAATTTATTATTTATTTACTAGTAATTTTAAAAAATAAAAATAAAATTAAAAATTAAAATGGGGAAATGGGTAGGGGATGGGGATTCCACCTCATCTCCGTCCCCTCCCCGAATAAGAAATTGGGTTAAAAAATTTATCCGTCCCTTCCCCGAATAAGAAATTGAGTATGAAATTATCCCCATACCCTCCCCGAATGGGAAAAATTCCCCAAGGTACCCGTCCCCGTGAGGATTTTTGCCATCCCTATATGCAATTCAACTTTTGAATTCAATAGGCTGAATTGAATTGTTTAAATTCAATTGGTTGTTACAACATTAAATCGCATAATATTGAATTTGGCAATTTAATTTTATGCTACTGCTACATACTCACATGTGTATAAAAAGGCAGTTGCTTCCTCTTCTATTTTTGACATAGAACAACCAGCACACAGAGCACTTAAAAATTTCTTTCCTCCTCCTAACATGCCGTTTTTAATCAAGTTTGTACGCTGTTGTGGTTCGCCGGAATTATTTATCTGTGCTTGACGGATAATTTGCACCCATTGTATCATGGGAAATAGTTACCGGCAAACCTAAAACACTACAGCAGGTGGTAAATTTGTTTTAAGGAAACTGTGTTACAGGCCTCGGGTTATTCTATTTGTTTCGTTATTTTTTTTACTTGCTGTTTGATTTCTAGTTGTTGTTTTTCCTGTTGTTTAATTCTAGGTGATGTTCTTACTACTGTTTAATACTATTGCCAATTAATTTCATGTAAATTAGCTACTGTTTTAATTGTTAACTCATTACTATTTTTCTAATAATATCAACTTTATTTGAATTGAATTACTTTTATTTAAAATAATTTTGATTCATTTAATTTATTTCTTAATTGGTATAGTGATGATACATATTTCAATGCATAATAAGTTAAGGGTGTGTTTAAGATTAAGGTGCTGTAACTTTTAAGTTATAGCTGCTGTGAAAAAAAGCTGTAATTATAAAACAAAAGTTAGTAATAATTAGTAAATAAAAATTTTAAATAAAAAATTTGACAAAATTTTAAAGATATAGTAGATTTTCCATCATATAAGTGAAAAATCATATCAGTATATCTTCCAAGATACAACAGTTAGTGTTTACCAAACACTGTAGTACTGTACTTTTACCCAACCTCAATCCCAAACGCACCCTAAATTATCTATAAAAATTCAAAAATCTTTAAGAAACTACTAATCTCATCTCATGTGGTTATTCTCAAATAAATTATGTCATCACCATTATAACTATGTTTTAAGCAATATAAATATTTTTTTTCAAGGATTGTTCTACTGATTACGAGGAGGTCGTTTATAACGACATATATTGGTGGTATGTTATGGCACTTGTAAGTTCACCAATGTAAACAAACTCTCAAATCTCAGTAATCTTGTTTAGCACAGACTCATCCAATGTTTAAGAAGATATATGAGCAAGTTTAATTATTATAAACGATGTTTGTTATTATGAACGATGTAAGACTATCCATTAAAAAGACAAATACAGTGATGTATCCCCCCCTGAAGACCAATTTTCACGCAAAAGATGATCTAATGCTCAACAACTGAAGGCCGAACTCTCAGTATAAACTGCTCCTCCGTCAATGCCTTCAAAAACCAATGCCTTAATCCACCAAAACAAAATCTTCAACCAAGTCCACAAACAAAAATTCTCTTCAATACTCAAGACTTATATTCCCTACTTGATCAGATGACTCTTATCACTAGATCTAACCAACTACTCTTAGGCCTTCAATTTGAAATCAATAAAACTTACGTAGGCATTTCATCAAACATCTTACCTAAAATACCTTAATATATAAAGAAATTAAAAAATTCACAAGTTCATGACCTAATAATTCCTTTATTAGACACATACCTATGCAAGCTGGAGCATGGGTTTGTTTCATCAATTCGAAGCTTAAGATTAAAGCACGAAAGGATTAAAATTTACAACTTAATCACTGTTCATCGATGCTAATTAAATGGACAAAAAATTGACTACATAGAAAATACTGAGACCGAATTAACTGCAAAATAATGATTCAAAATCAAAGAATGGACTAAAAGAAGAAAACAAAAGAAGTAAAATTAATCAGAGGCAGGAAGTATCATTAATGAAGGAATGGAAAGATTTATTTATTAGTTTTACAACAAAATTTGTTCATGGATTACACAAGTTATAAAGCATTTAGGGATGGCAATAGGGTGGGGTGGGGGCGGGGAGGCCTACCTCATTCTTCAATAAATTTAGTGGGGTGGTTATGGGGAATCGCCATGTGAGAAATGATTTCCCCATCCCCACCCCATTCCCCGTTTGTAAATTTTATAGTAGGTATAAATACACAGTTTTAGTAAATTAAAAATTAAAAAATTAAAAAATTATTGTCATATTATAAAGTATTTAAATTATTTTAAAAAAATCTTTAAAAGTTTGAAACAATATCTTAAAATACTATCAAAACTGAAAAATGTTTGAAGAGAGTAGGAAAACATAACAATGTTTTAGATTAAAAAAGAATTATATTGTAGGATTTTCTTTTATTCATATCATATTTATATTACATAAAAATAAAAAATTATTAAATAAGAATTAAAAATATATTTATATATAATGGGGATTGGGGTGGGGGTGGGGGTGGGGGTGGGGGTGGGGTGGGAAGTACAAAACCAAACCTCACCCCGTTAAGTATTTAAGGATTATTTTCCCCCACTCCCCACCCCATTACTCAAAAATGATTTAAAATTTTTCCTATTTGAGGTGGGGCTCCATGGAACCCCAAACCCTTGGAGGATTTTGTCATCCCTAAAAGCATGAGAAATTCTAAGTAAAAAGGGGATTGGAATTAAGCTATAGAAATAATTATGATAATAAATGTTTAAATTTTGTAACTAGCCGGCTAAATTTGTTGTAGAAAATTCACTAAAAAAAAACTGCTAATAGATGACAGATAGCTTATGACAGATTCTGGGTATATCATATAATTATGATAGACTTGTGACGTAATTTTTAATCTATTATGAATTAATTGTGACTTTATGATAAAATTATTTTCTATCACGGATTAATGATGGTTTTATGATAGAATTATTTGTTATCAAGGATTAATGATGGATTTGTGATATAATTATTTTTTTATCATAAATTAATGATAGTTTTATGATAAAATTATTTTTTTAATAAAAATGATTATTTTTCACTTAACAACGTGTCAACTTATAAGTCGCTACTTAATATGTGAACACTTACACTATATAATTTATAAAGTATAAAATGAAAAAGTGAACCCTAAATCTAACCTTATTAAACACACTAGTTAAGTTGCTGCCTCCGTTCCCTTGCTGCTCTTCGATTTCACTGTTGCCACTGCTCTGACGTCATTAAGCTTCAGCCACTGACTACGAAACTGGCCACCATTCTGTACGTCGCTGACTTGTTGCCGCCACTCATCTTGGTCATCGTTATCGCTCCTCTACCATCACGTCAAGCTTCAGCCCAGCCAGCCGTCGTTGCTTTACCACCACTATTAGTTTATCGCCGAAATCAATACCGTTCCTCAACGACCTTCTAGAATTTTCCTCTCACGCTTTCCACGCTCGCTATTCTCCTTCTTCACTAACATCACTTGCGAGAACGAGATACCGAAGGAGTTGTAGATATGTTGTTGTGCAGGTATGCTTTTCTATGAATTGACTCTTCTAGTTTGATGAATAATGAGAAATTCAGTTGATGCTTATTACTATCAAATTTATGTTTGTTCCGTTTGATGATGCTGTTATATGTATATTAACCTATGATGCATGTTATTTTAAGGGCTTTATGTTGTGCTATTTCTCTATTTTTTGGAGTACGAGAAAGTCAATAGTCCTGTGGTATAACTTTGAGTGAATTGTTTTTCTGTTAGCTTTTGGAATTTAATTATTACTAACTGTAACTTCTCTTTTTAATGTCTGAATTTGCTGGATATAAAAAGAAAGACAACATAAATCTTCTTTCATTGCTTTTTGCATTGGAATGTATGAATTGTTGAATAACAGAAGCCTTCCATAATTCTTCACAATTGTATTTTCCCTCTGTTAATTACAAATCTGCATTTCATGTTGTAGTAGAAGATAAATTTAGAATGTCCGCTAGTGTTATTAGGTCAAATACTCATCAAATTTGTTATGTTTAGTGCTATAAAAATTTATGAGTGTTGCAGTGATATTGCTGACCAAGTGGTACTGTTGAAAACTAAGAACAGGTTGGTTGGTTCTTAGAAAACCTTAAATTGATTGGTTGTAGTCAATTCTACGCAAACGCATTTGGAAATTTTAGTAATTTTAGGTCATTGTTTTTGAGCTCTTCTCATCCATGTATCTGAGAGTGCTACTAAATATTATTTATTTCCTTTTCAACCCTGATGAGGAAATTTATTTATTGTACTCTTATTGTGTTTTTGATGCTTTCATTATTGCTGCATTATGACATTCTCTATTGATTTTTTTTTTTTTTCAGGTACTCTGGCAGGCAGGAGCAGGAAGATGACTTAGTGGGCCTTTTCAGTACTAGTTTGTGTATGCTAATTTGTTTAAGTGGTTATGATGAAAAGTTAGAGATATCATAGACTTAGTTATAACAGTTAAATCAAGTGCTATATGTTGATGTGAGAATTTCATATTGTTGTGGAATTATGGTTTTGGTTTTGCTTTGTTTCGGGTTAATTGATTGAGTTTGTTTCTAGAAATAACTTTGGTTAAGAAGCTGAAAGTTTTATCGATGGCTAGGAGTACCATTCTTGTCACCGGCACTGGTGGTCGAATCGGTAATTTTTTTACCTTTTTTATTTTTTTAATTATGTGATTATCCAAATTAATTATCATCTTAAGCTTGCTATAAAATCCTATATCCTACGGTCATTTTTCGCTGGCGTCAAAGTGCGTAAGCTTTTCTTAATTCTAAATTTTCAAATCTGATGAATACAATTGAGTTGATGTATTAAGAGCCTAATTGTTATGTTTAATATTTTGTTTAGTACATGACTATAAAACAGTGACTAAGCAAAACTGCTTCCATCAATTAAAATTTGGCCAACATGAGCTTGTTAGTTACCTACTCAACAATATGATATTTTTTTTTCCTTTTTCTTGATTTGGTGCTGAATATTTGATGAGGTAAAATTACAATTAAGCTCTAAATATGTAGGCAAGTTACAAGCCTAGAATTGGTGTTGTTGGTTGAGATAAGCTTGTCAACGTTGGTTGCTTGGTTTTCATTTCATTGGTTGATCAGTTCAGGTGGATCTGAATGCCATTGCATTTTATGACTTTATGATCTATTTTTGTCTCCTCACACTGGTCTATCGTTGTGGCTTCCTTTGCATTTTTAGCTAGCTTGCCGATTTTGATGAATTCCCATTCCCCAAAAGTAATTTTAATCCATTGAGTACGTACATTTTGCTCATTCCATAAAAGTGAAGTCAGTTTAAATCAAATAGATTACTATATTTGATGCCCACATGTATTGCAGCCTCTCAAGTTTCCTTATTCTGCTTGGTGTTTGAATCAAATTTGTTCACTGGAAGCTTGCAAGTCGCTTTGTAAGTTTCAATTTTTGTTTAGAGTGCTATCAGAAGATAGCATTGTTGTTGGAATTTTTACAGGAAGTCTTGCTAGAAATCTTATTGTTGGAGTACTTGCATTAATCTTTGGAAGTTTTGTTGGGTAACGTGGCTTGGTGGTCTGAATTCTTATTGGTTTTCTTAGAGTTTGATTGGAATTTGACTGTAATTTTATACTTTGGGATGACTTTTTGAATTTGGGATGTTTTATTATGTATTTGTGGAGATCACATTGGATATTAGATGTATTTATTTTTAAATTAATTTTTGGATTGAATGAATGTTAATTGATATTAAATTTTTAATTTTTTTGTAAATTAATTAAATTTGTAAATAGGAATGCATCAATAAATTATAATTATAATATAATTTTAGAAAAAAATCAAAACTTTATGTTTGAAAAAGCCATCATATATTCTATCATAAATAATTTCCTGCCAAAATTGAATAATAAATTTTCAAATAATAATTGAATTTCCCACTAAAAATTTAAAAAAATGGCATGAAATTAAATAAATTTAATTTTTGTTTTACATTAAAATATGGTGTGATGGATAAATGACTATAAAATGCTATCATGAATTCATAAAGAAAAATATTATGTCATAAATTAATGACAGTGACTTAGATGACGGATGAATTATCTGTCAAACACCCTCTTTTAGGACAATTATTTTCCGTCATCTATTACATGTTTTCTTGTAGTGATTGCTTGGATGGAAGAGGAAGAAGATGAGGGATAAAAAGAAAATTTATTCTTTTCTAAGAATAAACCGTCCAATCAAGTAGCCAATCACTTGAAATAATTGGTTTAGCCAGTTTATCACTTGCTACTGCTTTTCAATAATTTTAATATCATCCATTGAATTCAAATCAAAACACATTCAACGTCCTCAGATTCGCTAGGCTATGAGTTACATAAAATGTAACTTAGGCTTTGCCTTCAAAACGGTGCTTTTTTTAATTAAGTGAAAATTAAACCTACAATTCAAAATAGAGGATTGTAGATGCGTATTTGGAGAAGGTAAATTTTTTCGTGTGTGTAAATATTTTAGTTGGTATGAAAGAATTCTAACAAGTTAATATAAGAGTATCATACTAGTGCGCGAGATTTTTTTTTTCTTTTGATGTTACAAAATAGAGGATTGAGTTATGGCCGTATGCTAACCTACTTATGAAACATGTTTATAATAGGTCTTTTCACGTGTCTTGTTTTATCGCATCTCTAATCATATTGTGTTTTTAAGATCCATAACCTAGCCTAGTCTTTATTTGTGTCCAGCCGTGCCATGCTATACGAACACTTGCTCAGTACCATGCCATGTGCAGCTTGACCCATACCATGCCACGTGCAACTCGACCCTTAGCCATCTCTATTTTCACCCTTGAATGGAATCTGCACGACTACTGGCAAGTAAGAAAACTTATTATTCTTTATTTTGAAAATAAAGGGAATTGCTTAGTTTGATATTGTTTTTGGTAAGTTATTTTTTGTTTTGGGACATTTTTCTAAGAGGGTTATTTTTAAATAACTCTCCTAAGGTTTGATATAATTTCAATTAGATGACGAGATTGAAAGTATTCTCACTCAACTCCCCTACCGTTAGTACACGTACACGTATAACATTAGTATTTGAGGGCAAAAATATAAAAACATGTTAAAAATCTAAAAAAATGATTTGAAATTCATTGGATAATTGTATTATCTGATTACACTAAATATCCATTGTGTAAAAGAATAAAATTTCTCTTTCTCCAGCACAAAAAACCAATGGAGATGTCTTGCTCTCTAATCAAAGCATTTTTCACTCTACTCCCTTGCTCTCAGTTGTTGTAACAAAGGGTAAATAAACACAAAGAGTATATATAACCCTTGAAAAAGACAAGTATGGGTTGTCGGAGAAGGCCACTGATAACTCTAGGAAATGAAAGTTATTAGATCAATTCTAGACTTGAATTAAGATCATTTAGAGAGCAAATAAAGTGTTTTTATTACATTTTGGTTACCTTTTGCATAAATATTCATTTTAGTTGGATCTTAATAAGTTTTGCTTAAATCAAGTAATTTGTGCTAAAAATAGGTGCATAATTGTAGGTTTTAAATTCATGAGGGGATGTAGAGACATTAGATGAGTAAGAGGAGGAAAGAAGATGGCCACAAAAGAAGAAAAGCATAATCGGCAAAAATGCAGTGCTGTTGCGAGTGTTAGAGCAACTAGTGCTGCAGCAATCTGGGAGCAATGCTGGAGAAAGTTTAAAGCGGGGGTCAACCATAAAATCACGATCTGTATGTTTCTTAATTTAAACGCATGCGAACTCATGGGCTTTGGTTTTTACGCTAATTTGCAATATAAAAAGAGGCGTGCATCACACAGAAGGGCGAAACAATTAAAAAGGCAAGAAGAAGAAAAAGAAGAAAAATATCAAGATTGAGGAGTGCTGTTCGGCATCATTGAAGAATCGTGCAAGATCATTAGTCTTTCACCGTGTTCAACTTATATTATCTTTCTTCCTTTAATTGTTTGGATGTATTCTATGATCAGTATAATTATGTTTAGTTTTCTCATTTAGAATATAAACTAAATTTACTTGTAGTTGAGTGACAAATAATCCAATGAGTTTTTGACTGTTTTTATGTGTTCTAGTAGTTTTATTGAATACAATTGTTATTTCGGTTGACTGCCCATTTAAGAGTTTCAGTTAAGATAGAGCAGCAAAAGAGCATGTCTTAGCAGACATTATTAGAGTATTACTTGTTCTTAAATCGAGTTTCCTGGATTAGGTTATCTTGAATCCCATAAGAGCAATACTTGAAGTTGAGTTTTGTGACATTCTAGAGATAGGTGTTCACCTTGTAGGGTAGAGAGATTAAAAGTTAATATGCCATACCATAAATATATGAGCAATTGGTCATTGTTAGTAGATTTAAAGGTATGAGATTTCTAACATGCGATAACTGCAGATTTATTCTACCTATTGCTGCAGCACTTATTGCAACAACTGGGGCTAATTCGGTAAATAACAGTCACCATATTAAGAGAGTTTGATAATTCAAATACTATTTTCTCAATTGAATCTTAGATACATTTAACTTAGTTTATTTTTTTATAGTATTGTTTTATTTCCATCTCTCACATTATTAATTACGATAGAATTACTTGACAATTGTTTGTTTCGATCTTTAGTTAATTTGTACTATTGTGATTGCTTTAGCATTCTGAGTAACATTAATCCCTGTGGAGACGATCTTGAATACTCATCACTTTATTACTTGTTGTGTATACTTGCACATTGGCATTGATAGTAATTGATTATAAAAATCAACCAACAAGTTTTTGGCGTTGTTGTCGGGGATTGATTGTTTATTTTTGAAGTGTGAAGTAAATCGTGATAGCATCAAATTTAACTTAATTCATTCTATTGATTGGCAGATCAGGTGTATATGCGCAAGGACAGATTTGTGGTATTCTAATTCGATCCTGAGATTGAAAGGACTATCAGGAGATTTCAAAGAGAACAAAGAAATTCAAAGACTATTTTAGGCATGAATAATTTGCAGGATGAGGGAAATTTGAACCCTCACGGGCCTTTACAGCCAGCCAACATTCAAGAAGAACATAATGAACATGCTAACGGGAGACAACCAGGCAATAACAATATTATTTATATGGCTTATGACAGAGACAGAGCTATACGAGGCTATGCTGTGCTAACTCCTCAAGTTGTACATCATGGCATCATCAGACCTGAAGTAAACGCTGCTGTGAAAATAGGTAGAGAAAAAAAGGTTATGGAATAATTCTCTATATCATATCTTTATGAGACTGTACACAGTCTTAATATAGGGATACAAGAGACTAAGAAAGGAAAGAAAAATTAAAGCAGAATATTACACACTGATTTCTAGGAAGCAATAACTCTATATATACACCTAAATATATAAGGAAACCAAATAAATTTGATTGGGTCAACCTTTCAACACTCCCCCTCAAGTTGGTCTAAAAATGTCTTTCATGGCCAGCTTGCAAACCAATTTCTCAAAATGTTTCTTAGGTAGTCCCTTGGTGAGTATATCAGCAATCTGCTCATTTGTAGGAATGTAGGGCATGCAGACCAAACCACTGTCCAGTTTTTCTTTTATGAAGTGTTTGTCCACTTCAACATGTTTAGTTATGGAGTACTGGATTATGTGCTATTGCAATGGTAGATTTGTTGTCACAATATACTTTCATAGGCAGTGAATTACTTGCCTTAAGTTCTTCAAGAATTTTTTTGATCCAAAAGACCTCACAAATTCCTAGAGCTACTGCTCTATATTCTGCCTCTGCACTACTTCTTGCTACCACAGTTTGTTTTTTGCTGCGCCAAGTGACCAAATTTCCTCCAACAAAGGTGCAGTAACCAGAAGTGGATCTTCTATCGGTTACACTACCAGCCCAGTCAGCATCAGTGTAGACTTCTACTTGTAGGTGCCCGTTTTTTCTGAAAAAAAGACCTTTACCCGGAGATCCTTTTAAGTATCTAAGGATTCTATATACAGTTTCAAAGTGTTCTGGTCCTGGAGTATGCATAAACTGGCTGATTAAGCTCACTGCAAAGGCTATGTCCGGGCGTGTATGTGAAAGGTAGATCAATTTACCTACAAGGCATTGATACCGATCTATGTTGGTCACATCTTCAATTTTAGCTGGCTGTAATTTCATATTAGGATCTATGGGTGTCTCGGCTGCTTTACATCCGAGTAGACCTGTCTCTTCAAGCAAATCAAGAACATACTTGCGTTGAGACACAACAATCCCATCTTTTGATCTAGCAAACTCCATGCCCAAAAAATACTTCAAGTTGCCTAAGTCTTTGATTTCAAAGTCACGTGCAAGCACTTCTTTAATCTGCAAATCTCAACTAAGTCATCACCAGTCAAAATTATATCATCTATATATACAATTAACACAACTAATTTCCCTTCAATAGAATGTTTGAAAAATATTATATGATCTGCCTGACTTTGGGAGTAGCCGTGTCCCTTTATAACATTACGAAAGCGTTCAAACAATGCTTTAGGAGACTGTTTGAGCCCATACAAAGACTTATGTAGTTTACATACTTTACTGCTGCCATGATTTCCCTCAAAACCTAGTGGTAAATCCATAAAGACTTCTTCTTCTAGCTCCCCATTCAAAAAAGCATTTTTAACATCTAACTGGTATAGATTCCAATCAGAATGTACAGCCAATGAGATAAGGACCCGGATGGAATTTATCTTTGCAACAGGGGCAAACGTTTCTTGATAATCAATTCCATAGGTTTGAGTGAACCCTTTTGCTACAAGCCTTGCCTTATATCTCTCAACACTCCCATCAGCATTGCATTTAAGTGTAAACACCCACTTACAACCCACAGTTTTCTTTTCTTTTGGTAAATCCACAATCTCCCACGTTCCATTCTTCTTTAGAGCATTCATTTCCTCTAAAACTGCTAACTTCCAATCTGGGTGGTTTAGGGCTTCTTTTATGGTTTTAGGAATTGGTATCTGAGAGATTTTTGTGGTAAAGGCTCTTTGTTTATTGGACAGCTTTTCATAGGAAACATATCTAGCAATGGGGTGCTTAGTACAAGTTCGGCTTTCTTTCCTATGTGCTATGGGTAAGTCAAGATCAGGAAAAAAAGCTGGAATGTTTAGGAGAAGAAACATTACCTTAATTTTCTAAGGAATCAATGCTTGGAGGCGACGATTGAGGCTGTACCGAGTTTATGAGAGGGTCTTTACTACTGTAATGATACTTTTGAGTATAAACACGAAGCTCTGGTGGTGGAATTTTATCTTGTAGTATTTCTCCCCCTGTCTCTGGTATATTAACACTTGGTTCCTGTAGTTCAAGGTTTCCTAGGTTTTCATTATTAGAAATATCAATTTTTTGAGTTTGAGTTAAAGTGCCCGGATCAGGTAAAATCAGATTAGGCATAGGTGTAGAAGTACGCCAAAAATGATCTTCACTATTTTCTTTCTCCCCCTGAAGAGAATTTTGGCCAAAACAAGGTTGATTTTCGAGAAATATAACATCTATACTGACATGGACTTTCTTTGTTTGAGGATTGAAACATCTGTATCCTTTTTTATTAGGAGCATAGCCCAAGAAAACACATTTTTCATATCTAGGATCCAATTTAGATCTAAGATGGTTAGGAACATGAACAAATACAGTGCACCCAAAGACTCTTAACTGAATATTAGAGGTAATCCTGCTAGAAGGATATATAAGTGTGAAGTATTCTAAAGGTGATTGATACTTTAAAACACGGGTAGGCATCCTATTAATCACATGCTGTTAAAACAGCATCACCCCATAAATATTTAGGAACATGCATAGAGAGCATGATAGCCCGACTAACTTCAAGTAAATGGCGGTTCTTTCGTTCCGCAATTCCATTTTGTTGTGGAGTATCACAACAAGTGGATGTGTGAATTATACCTTTTTCCTTACAAAACACCTCTAGATAATTATTAAAATATTCAGCACCATTATCTGTGTGGAGTAGGCTTATTTTTGTTTGAAATTGATTTTCAACCATGTTATAAAAATCTTTGAATAACCCCTCAACTTCAGATTTTTCTCTCATTAAATAAACCCAATAAAGTCGAGTATGATCATCTATGAATGTTACAAACCATTTTTTTTCCAGTTAAAGTGTTGATTTTTTAGGGTCCCCAAACATCACTATGAATTAAATAAAAAGGTTTTGAGGCACGATAAGTAAGTGCTTTATATGAAACTCGATGACTTTTAGATAAAAGACAACTTTCACACTGAAAAGTAGTACAATCAACATTTTTAAATAATTCTCGAAACAAATATTTCAAATAAGGAAAACTAGGGTGTCTTAGTCTAAGGTGCCAAAGCATTATTTGATCCCTAGCATATTTTGAACTAATACTACTGCTCAAATCTTGAGCTTGTTTCTTCCCTGATAAGTAGTCATCAAAATAGTAAAGACCTTCTCGCAAACTAGCACTGCCAATCATCGTCCCCAAGTCCCTGTCCTAAAATTCATAATGGGAGTCAAAAAAGACAGCACAACAATTAGAATCTTTGGTTAATTTACTGATAGATAACAGATTGCAAGAAAGTTTAGGGACATGTAGCACATTTTTAAGCTCAATGGTTCCAGAGATTTTTATTGATCCTTTTCTAGCTATGGATGATAAGCTTCCATCAGCAACTCTTACCTTTTTGTTACTAGGGCAAGGATAATAGGAATCAAATAAACTAGAAAAGCTAGTCATATGATCAGAAGCACCCGAATCAATAATCCATGGTGCAGTAGTTGAGTGGCTAAATAGAGCATTAATAATACTACCTGTTTGGGCTAGTGAACCACTAGAAGTACTAGGTGGAGGATTAGAAGTCAGCAGCTTTATGAGATGGTCAATTTGCTCCTTGCTGAGATTTTTTTCTAGATTTTCCACTTTATTGGCAGACGCACGGCGATGCTTGCTGTTTTTCCAGTCTGCGGGCTTTCCATGGAGTTTCCAGCAATCCTCCCGAGTATGGCGTGGTTTATTACAGTAATCACACCATACTCAAGGTTTTTGTTGCTGTTGAGTGATGGAGCGGGTAGCATTAGCATCTACTGTAACAAAGGCAGATTTTTCCACATAGACAAAGGAGTTCTTTTTTCCCAACATAACACCTCGACGACTTTCTTCTCTCCTTACTTCAGAGAAAACATCCTCAAGAGTAGGAAGTGGCTTTCTCCCAATAATTCTTCCTCTTACCTCATCAAATTCAACATTGAGCCCAGCCAGGAACTTGAAGATTCGCTCATTATTGACAGTTTGTTTGTGGTGTTTAAAATCTTCCATGCTCTCCCACTCGTAGTCATTGAATAAGTCCAGATCTTGCCACAATCTCTTTAGAGTATTGAAGTATTTTGTTATACTATAATCTCCTTGACGGATATCTCCAAGAGCAAGCTGCAACTCATAAATCTGGGACTGATTTTCATAGTCAGAGTACATCTGACTCACATTATCCCAGAGTTCTTTTGCAGTAGAGTAGCACATATAATTTGCACCAATGTCTTCATCCATGGAGTTGACTAACCATGCCATAATCATAGAGTTTTCGGCATCCCAAACACCATAATAGAGATCAGATATTTCAGGAGCCTTAACGTCTCCGGTAAGATAACCAATCTTCCCTCTTCCCCTAATATACATTCTAACAGACTGAGACCATCTTTGAAAAATTCCTTCATTCAGCCAGATAGTTGTAATCTGGACAGAATGAGATTCAGAATGGGAAATTTTTTGTTCTAGTCTTTTTGAGGTGACTGTGGTTTCAGAAGATTGGTCAGACATGGTAGGGAAGAGATTAGAAAGAAAGGGAGCCTAGCTCTGTTACCATGTGAAAATAGGTAGAGAAAAAAAAGGTTATGGAATAATTCTCTATATCATATCTTTATGAGACTGTACACAGTCTTAATATAGGGATACAAGAGACTAAGAAATGAAAGAAAAATTAAAACAAAATATTACACACTGATTTTTAAGAAGAAATAACTCTATATATACACCCAAATATATAAGGAAACCAAATCAATTTGATTGGGTCAACCTTTCAACAACTGCCAATTTTAAGTTGAAGCCAGTGGTGTTTCAAATATTGCAAACAGTTGGGCAATTCAATGGATTGCCAAATGAAGATCTTCATCTCCATTTTAATTGTTCTTGGAAGTAAGTGATGCTTTCAAAATTGCTGGAGCAACACAAGATGCCTTAAGGCTGAGGTTATTCCCTTATTCATTAAGAGATTGAGCAAGGGTATGGTTAAATTCATTAGTATCTGATTTCATCATTACATGGAATGAATTGATTGATAAATTCCTAATTAAATATTTTCCACCGATAAAGAATGCAAAATTACGAAATGAGATTCCCTCATTCCATCAACTTGAAGATGAGAGTTTGTACGAGACTTAGGAAAAGTTCAAGGAATTGCTCAGAAGGTGTCTTCATCATGGTATTCCTTGTTTCATTCAATTGGAAACTTTCTACAAAGGGTTGAATTCGAGTACAAGGTTAATGGTGGATGCTTCAGTAAATGGAGCTCTGTTATCTAAATCCTACACTGAAGCTTATGAAATTTTGGAAAGAATTGCCAATAATAATTACCAGTGGCCTTCAGCCAGGCAACCAACAGCAAGAGGATTAGTAGGGGTACATAGCATTGATGCAATTACAACCTTATCGGCTCAAGTAACTTCATTGACTAACATGGTAAAAGTCATGATAGATGCTCTAGCAACAGTAAAGCAAGTTACTGAACTTTCTTGTGTCTATTGTGGTGAAGAACATGATTTTGATAATTCTCCTAGAAATCCAGCCTCAGTAAACTATGTGGGCAACTTTAATCGACAACCTCAGAACAATCCATATTCAACTACTTACAACCCAGGCTGGAAACAGCACTCAAATTTCTCATGAAACAATCAGAATAAAAAATGCTCCAGCATTGAATAGACTAAGTAGAAATACACAACCACCTGGTTTTCATCAACAAAGTCAAGGGCAAAAGCATATCAGTTAGGATCCAATCACTTCACTGGAAGTACTGATCAAGGAGTATATTGCAAAGAATGAAGCAATTGTGCAGAGTCAAGCTGTGTCCTTGAGGAACCTTAAAAACCAATGGGACAATTAGCTACAATAATGAGTAGTAGAACTCAAGGAAGCCTATCTAGCAACACAGAAAACCCTAGGAGAGAGAGCAAAGAACACTATAAAGTAATTAGTTTGAGATCTAGAAAGAATGTTGATAGCCCAGTTAAGGTGATAAAAAATGGGATGGAATACAATTAAACTAAAATACCAACTCAAAAGGAAAGTCTGTTATAGCAAACTCCCCATCAAGACACTGTTTTTATGGGCCAAGCTACAATAACTGCAAAAGAAATGCAACCGGATCATGTTGAGAAGGAAGTTGCAACACCAGTAGCCACAACCTGCACCAACTTAAACAAACAGAGTTTGTTATCTTCTTAATCTAACCAGCAATTTAGACATCCACCACCCTTCCCTCAAAGGTTCTAGAAGCAAAAACAAGACAAGCAGTTCAGTAAATTCCTGGAAGTGTTGAAGCAACTGCAAATAAATATACCTTTTATGGAAGCTTTGGAGCAAATGCCAAATTATGTGAAATTTCTAAAAGATATCTTAGCACGAAAAAAAAGGCTGTGAGAGTTTGAAACTGTTACTTTAACACAGGAAAGCAGTCATATGCTCTAGAGTAAAATTCCCACAAAATTGAAAGATCTAGAGAGTTTTACAATTCCCTCCTCTATAGGGACTAGGTATGCTGGCAGAGCACTTTGTGACTTGGGAGCTTGTATTACTTTGGTGCCATTATCTCTATTTAAGTAGCTGAGAGTAGGGGAGTGCAGACCAAAAATAGTCACTCTGTAATTAGCTGACAAATCTCATGCATACCCTGAAGGAAAGATAGAGGATATACTGGTGAAGGTTGAAAAATTCATTTTTTCAGTGGATTTCATTGTGCTGGACTTTGAAGCTGACAAAGCAGTACCCATTATACTTGGAAGACCTTTACTAGCAACTGGAAAAACTCTAATGGATGTGCAGAAATGAGAGCTCATAATGAGAGTGAATGATCAGCAAGTCACATTTAATGTACTAAAGGCTATGAGAAACCCTGATGAAATAGAAGATTGCAATTTCCTAAGTGTAGTGGATCTTGTTGTAGCAGACAGAATGGACAGATGCTGTAGTAATGTACTTGACAAAGTCACCACCTTTGAGGATGTTGAAGAGGAAGATGTTGCAGCATTCCGAACAGATTGGATGGACAAACAGTAATCTGATAGGCACAACAGGTTTATTGAACACCTAAATCTCTCAGACAAGAAAGTAAAAATAACTTTACCTTCTATTGAATCACCTCCTAGTTTTGAATTAAAACTTTTACCTTCACATTTGAAGTATGCTTATCTTGAAAATCTTACTAGAAGATTGTTCTAGCAATTCGGTGGAGCACCAGAGAAGGTTGAATCCTACTATGAAAGAAGTGGTGAAGAAGGAAATCATCAAATGGTTAGATGCTGGAATCATATACCCAATATCAGATAGTTCATAGGTAAGCCTAGTTCAATGTGTTCCAAATAAAGGAGAGATAGCAGTAATGGTTAATGAGAAGAATGAACTTATTCCTGCAAGGACAGTGACTGGATGAAGAGTGTGTATGGATTACAAGAAGCTCAACAAATCCACAAGGAAATACTATTTTCCATTTCCATTCATAGATCAGATGCTGGATAGACTTGCTGGAAAACAATACTACTGTTTCTTATATGGGTATTCAGGTGACAACCAAATTGCTATAGCTCCAGAGGATCAAGAGAAAACGACATTTACTTGTCCTTATGGAACATTTACCTTCAGAAGAAAGCCATTTGGGCTATGCAATATTCTAGTAACTTTTCAAAGATACATGATGTCTATATTTTCTGATATGGTATAGCAGACTTTGGAAGTTTTCATGGATGATTTCTTAGTTTTTGGACAAACATACAGTGATTGTTTATACAACTTAGAAGAAGTTCTTAAAAGATGTGAGATGACCAACTTAGTATTCAATTGAGAGAAGTGACATTTCATTATGCAAGAAGGAATAGTGCTGGGTCACAAGATATCCAATGATGGTATTGAAGTAGACAAAGCCCAGATAGAGGTAATAGATAAACTGGCATTTCCAACTTCAGTAAAGGATATTAGGAGTTTTTTGGGTCATGCTGGATTTTATAGAAGATTCATTAAGGATTTTTCCAAAGTAGCTAAGCCTCTGTATTCATTACTGGAGCATGACAAACCATTTCATTTTGATAAAGAGTGCTATCAAGCAATTGGAGAATTAAAGAAAGCTCTGATCACTGCTCCAGTAGTTATATCTCCAGATTGGAATTTACCATTTGAATTGATGTGTGATGCTAGTGATCATTATGTAGGAGTAGTCTTAGGGTAAAGAAAGGATAAGGTTTTTTATTCCATATACTATACAAGCAAAACTTTCACTTCAACTCAGATCAATTACACTATTACAGAGAAAGAGTTGCTGACAGTAGTTTTTGCTTTTGACAAATTCAGAGCTTACTTGGTGGGTACCAAAGTAACTGTTTACACAGACCATGCAGCTATCAAATATTTAATTTCAAAGATGGATGCCAAACCAAGATTAATCAGATGGATCTTATTGCTTTAAGAGTTTGATCTGGAAATTAAAGATAAAAAGGGGACTGAAAATCAAGTGGCAGATCACTTGTCACAATTGGAAGCAGACACTAGTACATTAACAAGGAAGGACATCAGTGAAACTTTTCCTATTGAACAACTATTAGTAGTACATCAAGTACAGATGCTGCAGCAGTCAAAATCTCTATGGTATACATACTTTGCTAACTATTTAGTAAGTGGGTTGCTACCACCTGAGCTGAAGTTTCAAGAGAAAAAGAAATTGTTCACGATGTTAGAAGTTATCAGTGGGGAACGAAGAAAGAAAGTCAGGCTGAAGGACCTTAAATCAAACGCTTCATCGGAGGCAGGCCATTGAGGAGAAAACCACTTCAAACTAATTTTGATATTCTTTGGTTTTGTAGACAACTCTTCCTCTTTACCATTTTATTTCATCTTGTTTTTCTATGTTAACTATTTATTTTTATCCTTTTAACATTATTCCATACTTTATTTTCACGTTAATTTGATATATCTATTTCTTTTAATAATTTTAGACTTAATTTTAGTTTAAAGTAAGTGTGACAATTGAATTCCATATTGACAAGTGAGAGTGTATGGTGGCAGGATTCAGAGGTGAACCACGTGTCAGAAACCTTAGTATAGAGTATGTATGCGTTGTTAGAATATGCGAATGGGTGCTGTAGCAACTAATTTTATAGTTACAATAAATTAAAAGCTGGAGCCTTTCACTTACTGATAGAGATAAAATCGTGACAGATGGACACAGGGATATGGATTGAAATTGCGGCGACAAATCAGCGAAATTAAAGCTTCAATTTCACTAGGCAAGGATTTTGGGATATGCACATTTAATTCAAAATATTTTATTCCCTCAATTATCTCACTGTAGTTATCTCTAATTAAAAGCCCACTATAAAAAATGAGTCATTGTGCTTAGTACTCTGTGCCACTATTCACCATCTCCTTCGCAAATCCAACTCTCCTAATTCTTAACCTCTTTTTCTCTTTTTACTCTCAGGAACAGTAGCCTCAATTTGTTACTGATATAGCAATGCTGAGATATAAGAAAACAGCAAGCCGCCTTAAGGATCCCTCACGATTCCAAAGTTACCGTGCCGAAGAAAAATATAAAGAATTCATAGAGCCGCATAAGATTTTAGAAGAAAAAGGGTTTTAATTTCCAAACCAACTCACTGGAATTGTGTAAACAATTCATAATGCTGTAGCAAAGCGAGGATGGCTAGAGTTTTGCAAACACCCTCGCGATCTTGTGCTGCCTATAGTCAAAGAATTTTACACTAATTTGGTAAGCTCTGATCAGCACAACATTTGGGTAAGAAACACACTTGTTCCATTAGACTCTCGTGTTATCAATGCTTTTTATAATTTAACTGCTGAAATTACTTGTGAGTATGCTAAGTTGTGTGATAAGTTAACCCCAAAAAAATAGACCACCATTTTCACAACTCTTACCATCGAAGAGGTATCATGGGCTAACGAGGAAGGGCGTGTAGTTAATAGGATAGATTAGAAACCTATTGTTAAGGTGTGGGTAAAATTTGTGAAATCTAGGCTTATACCAACCACTCACACTCCTATGGTTTCGCAAGAAAGGTTGGTCCTGTTGTCTGTCATCGTTCGGGGGCTTCCATAGATGTGGGTAGCATCATTGCTAAAGAAATCCGGGACTGTGCTGTAAAGACTCACCAAATTGTTGCATTGCTATTTCCTTCACTCATCACTAGCATTTGTGTAGTTTCCGATGTTCGTCTTGACACCAAAGATGAACATGTAAAAAATGATGGTGCCTTTACGGCACGGACCATTGAGCGAGTTGTTGGTGAGAGTGTTGGAACAACCACTGAACCAGCTGCTGTAACAGGAGCCAGACGAGCTATTAGCTTAGAACAGACTATCCAGGCACTCAGCTCTAGTATAACTCAATGTGTGAAAGCTCAGGAGAGGGAAAATGGTCGGTTTTGGAGTTATTTGCAGCACCTGGACAACCAACTACACCAATTTGCTCTGTACATGAAACACATTCATCGAAACTTCCCTGATGCACTTCTTCAGCAGTTTAATTTCGACACCCACACCACATATGCTCCAGTAGAGACTAGTGTAGAAGCCACTACTATAGAGGAACCAGTAGAAGATACTGCAGCCGAACCATAAGCAGAGGAAGAACCAAAAGACGTTGAACCATCTGACCAGCCTGAGGAAGAAGGTAACAAGTCTGAGACTGATAGCTCACCTACAGAAGAAGAGGATAACTCGGAGAAAGACAATGAGGAACCAACCATTCCAACCCAGTCTAAAACCAGAAATAAGCACATTATTCAAGAAGATGAAGGGGAAGACCTTGAAGAAGAGCCATCTATTCCAATACTTGAGGGCATGAGAAAGGACAAGGGTAAAGCAAAAATGGCAACACCTCCAGCCTTTAAGGATGAGATAGATCAAGTCGATGCTGAGTTGGCTACTGTAGCAGCCAGAGCTATGCCTACACCTGAGCAAGCCAAGCAACTACTTGCGGTTATTGTTGCCATCACAGCTGAGGGCCAGACAGTTGATGCATTAACTAAAAAGCCTCCACAACAAACTCCTAGCCAGCCTATCCGTACCAGTCCAAGATAATCCAGTAAACGAAAAGACAGTACGTCTATAGATACTACTACAACAACCCCAGCCACAACTCCTCTCACCATCCCAGTAGCGAAAAAGACAAAGACATTGCCAGCCACTTCTCCAAAAGCTTCACCAAAGGATAAGCTGTGCAGTGCATCCAAGAAGCACTGATAGCAACCTGTCATGTGCTGCAGTCCCTACCACAGAGGAGTACTCTTTCTTTACTAGTTCATTCTTAAATTTTTTTTTTTTTGGGTGTCCATCTCTGTGCCTTTGTTATGTTTTGCTTGTGAGGACACAACAACTCTCCAGTTTAGGGGGGTTGTGTTCCCGAATGCATATGTTTATGTTTGTGTGATGTGAAGCTCTATTATCTAATATTTGTGTATGAATTTGAAAACCTAATGAAGTGAAATTGAATGCTATTCAATATATATATGCCAAGTACAGATAGTTATAGATGAAAGTAAAATTCTGTCTCAACACTTAGACTTTGGTTGAATTGTATGAGACTGTTAGAGCAAAGCTAAAAGAAGAGAAAAGACCTCAAGTTTGTTGGGGGGGGAGGAAGCAAGTTTGAATAACTATGATATCTATGAAATACAAGCTGTTCCAATGACTCAAGTTACTGAGTAACCAGATCTGAGTATGTACCCCATTTGCAGACTTGTGTTCAAAGGTAATGAGAGTTATAAGCAATGCTGCAGTGTGTATGTGTGTGTGTGTGTGTGTGTGTGTGTGTGTGTGTGTGTGTGTGTGTGTGTGTGTGTGTGTATAAATGAATGGATGAAGAAGAAACCCTCTGTCTAAGGCATTAAGTAGCTAGGTCTGTTCATGAGCCCCATGTTCAGCCTTGAGTAAAACATACTTCTAGATAAGATTACATTACAATTACTGCTGCAGCAACTCTAATCTGAGCATGGTTTGAGTAATTGGGTGTCATCATTACAATTGATTGACATTCACAAGAAAGATAAATATTACAGTGAGGAGGTTAAATATTCCCTAGTTTTTCAATTCTAAAATAATCACAATTGAGTATGTGAAAGTTATGATTACCCCATTAATGAATGAAGTGTTCTCACTGCTGACATTCATGTAATCCCTTGGTGATGCCATAACATATCTAGAATTCAACCGAAAGAAGCACTCACACACTATATGGACAGAAAGAAGCTTAAGTCTAGGATTAATTTACTATGGTCATCTTGTATGATTGAGAATATGATCTGAAGGTGGAAGAATCCTTGCAAAGATTGATAAAAGAGCTAAATTTGTGTGAATGATTATTTGTATGAAGTGTTAGTATGTGTCATTACTTGAGGACAAGTAATAGTTTAAGTTTGGGGGTGTGATAACTCTAGACTTGAATTAAGATCATTTAGAGAGCAAATAATGTGGCTTTTTATTACATTTCGGTTACCTTTTGTATAAACATTCATTTTAGTTGGATTTTAATAAGTTTTTCTTAAATCAAGTACTTTGTGCTAAAAATAGGTGCATAATTGTAGGTTTTAATTTCATGAGGGGATGCAGAGACATTAGATGAGCAAGAGGAGGAAAGAGGATGGCCACAAAAGAAGAAAAGCACAATCGGGAATAATGCAGTGCTATTGCGGGTGTTAGAGCAACCAGTGCTGCAGTAATCTGGGAGCAATGCGGGAGAAAGCTTAAAGTGTGGGTCAACCATAAAATCGCAATCTGCGTGTTTCCTAATTTAAACGCATGCAAACTCATGGGCTTTGGTTTTTACCTTAATTTGCAATATAAAAGGAGGCGTGCATCACATAGAAGGGCGGCAAGGAATTATCATAAAAAACAATTACAAAGGTAAGAAGAAGAAGAAGAAGAAGAAGAAGATTAAGATTGAAGAGTGCTGTTCAGCATCATTGAAGAACCGTGCAAGATCCTTAGTCTTTCACTGTGCTCAACTTATATTATCTTTCTTCCTTTAATTGTTTGGATGTATTCTATGATCAATATATTTATATTTATTTTTCTCATTCAGAATATGAACTAAATTTACTTGTAGTTGAGTGACAAATAATCCAATGGGGTTTTGACTGTTCTTTTATGTTGTTATGGCATTCCTGTAGTATTACACTCTAGTAGTTTTATTGAATACAACTGTTATTTGGGTTGACCACCCATTTAGTAGTTTCAGTTAAGATAGAGCAGCAAAAGGGCATGTCTTAGTGGACATTATTAGAGTATTACTTCTTAAATCCAGTTTCCTGGATTAGGTTATCTTGAATCCCATAAGGGCAATACTTGAAGTTAAGATTTGTGACACTCTAGACATAAGTGTTCACCTTGTAAGGTAGAGAGATTAAAGGTTAATATGTCGTATCATAAATATATGAGCAACTGGCCATTGTTAGTAGATTTAAAGGTATGAGATTTCCAACATGCGATAGCTGAGGATGCAGATTTATTCTACCCATTGCTGCAGCACTTATTGTAACAATTGGTGCTAATTCGGTAAACAACAATCACCCCATTAGGAGAGTTTGATCATTCAACTACTATATTCTTAATTGAATCTTAGACACATTTAACTTAGTTTATTTCTTTATAGTATTGTTTTATTTTCATCTCTCACAATTATTAATTACGATAGAATTACTTGACAATTGTTTGTTTCGATCTTTAGTTGATTTGCACTATAGTGATTGCTTTAGCATTTTGAGTAACATCAATCCTTGTGTAGACAATCTTGAATACTCATCACTTTATTACTTGTTGTATATACTTGCACATTGGCATTGATAGTAATTGATTATAAAAATCAACCAATAGCCACCGACCGATGATAATTGACGGTGGCATCGGTCGGTGGCTGGGATATGCCACTAGTATTGGAGTTTGTAAGAGGTTAGTTACTTTATTAAAGTCTACAATTTTTAAATACCTTTGATTTTCTTGTTTCTGGAGATTTCATAAGTGGTTGTTAGTTGTATTTGATTTGTCTTGTTCATGGGTTGGTGGTGGAAAAATTGATTAAAATGAAAATGGATTTAGTCATATGTGGGCATGAGTTGAAAAAAAATTGTTATTGGTTGTTTTTGTTTATGATTTACACCATACATAATGTAATAAGGCATATAAAACTAATAATTTGTGATTTTTATGCAAATAGGTATGTAAAATAAACGTAGTCTTAACTGTAATTTTTATTTTTCTAGCCAAATTTTGCTAAAGTTGATCTGTTTATGAATTTACAGTGTTTTTGTGCGCTTGTCACACAAACACAATTTCTTTGTTTTCAAGCGACGGGCAACAGGCTCACGCTGTACAAACACAGATATGTGTTTTTGGGCAACAAGGGATGTCGCCTATGCAACAAGCTTATGTCGTCCAAACACAGTGTCTGTGCTTTTAGGAGACAAAAGCTTGTCGCTCGTGCGACAACCCTTGTTACCCAAAAATACTGTTTCTGTGTTTTGGGCGGTGACATGCTCTTGTCGCATGTACATACATTATGTGTTTTTGGGTGATAGGAATTTGTTGTACAAATGTAGTTTATGCTTTTTTAGGCGATAGAGTTTGTCCCTCGTGTGACATGCATGTCGCCCAAAAAACATAGTTTATGCTTAATATTAATTCAAAGTAGAAATAGTAAACACACACACACACATTATTATTATTATTATTATTACAATTATTATTAACATCTTTATTAAAATGTAATACTATTATCATTATTTTTATTTATTATTGTAATT
This sequence comes from Citrus glauca, assembly GCA_029633175.1. Taxonomy (NCBI): domain Eukaryota; kingdom Viridiplantae; phylum Streptophyta; class Magnoliopsida; order Sapindales; family Rutaceae; genus Citrus; species Citrus glauca. Next base: position 7,629,363 of record JAQOOD010000008.1, read on the forward strand.
GTTGTTGTTTAGTGATATTATTATTATTAATTATTAATTAGGGTAATGATCTACCGACCACCTATTTTTTGTAATTTTTTAAAAAATACAAAATCTTTTTTGATTTGACAGTACTCCACCTGAAGTTAACATATTTTCACTGGTCCACTCCTGTTATAACATTATTAGAAATTTGCTGATATCATAAGGGTAAAATTATCATTTTACATCAACATTGTTTGAAGATAGAAGTGGGCATGTGCAAAACAATACAACTTCAAGAAGAGGTCAATAAAAAAAAATTAAAATTACGCATTTTTGAAAAAATGAGAAAAAAATGTGGTCAGTGGATAATTTTTCTTTCACATTTTGGGGTAAAAAAAATCATTATACAATACTCCGTTGGTTCTCTTAACAATTTGAAAACGGAAGTAGACATGTGCAAAATAATATAATTTCAAGTGGAGTTTAGGAAAAAAAATTAAAAATTGTTTCTTTTGAAAAAGTGCGAAAAATGGTTGGTTAGTGGATAATTGCCCTATTAATTATTACTTTGCTTTCACTTATTAACATCTGCATATTCACATATTATAGGGACGAAGGTTCGGCAGAACCGTCTGTTATTCCACTAGAACCTGCAGTAGAAATGAATTGGTTTGACTTAGCAAATGATAATGAAGTTACTCTCCCCAATTTGAATGATGAGGTTCATATTGAGCAAGTGACAGCAAGGTCTTGAAAGGATGCCAACAAATGACGATGGAGATGGTTATGCAGATAAACCTACAGAAAAATGATATTGAAAATGATTTGCCTCACGCTGATAGCGAAGGAGGGTTTAATGAAGTTGTTGGAGCATTGTTAGTAGTTGTTCTTTTTGTGTATATGATTGACTGCTGGATGTCTAAGCTGCTGAAATTCGATCAATTATGACTGTCACCAATTGTAAGCTACGAAAATGCACATGTCAATGTAATACAACTTGGTGGTTTGGAATTTACTTATTTCTTTAAACAGCTCAAATATTGCTGGTTTGGTAGTGATGGAATCCCTGCCAATGTATATTGGAGACTGGTGTATGATTTCACGCGAAAATTTCTGTCTTCTGAGAGACGAGCATTCATCGCTCAAAATTATAGAAACAACTTTCTGTTATTTGGGAAGACAAGCAGCTGTTGCCAGGGAGACAGGTACCTATTGCTCAAAATCACAGCAAGTGTGTCATTGAAACAAGAAATCGCATGAATGCACCATCAACAACTTAATCTACCTAAAACAAGACAAACAAACCCTAAAAAGCATTTTATCGAGCACCTCCTATGCCATTTATTAACTACCAATTTCATTAATCAATCCTAATGCTCATCTATAATCATCTATACACTCAGCTGTCATCAATCAATCTTAGGCAACGAAAAACAATAAGAATTTACAATGTAAGGCATGCCAAAATTACTGGAAACTAATGTGAAATATTGTAGTTAAAATGGCAGAAGTAGAGCCACATGCTGCTAGAGATCAACTTGCTATCAAACGCCTGTCCAACTACCGTTGCTTGTCACCGGAAAACTTAAGACCTAGGCTGAATTTGGAGAAAAGAGAAGGTATATGTTTGGCAGGCTATTTTCGTCCACAAACGAAATAATTGGGCCTTTTTGGTAAAAGTACCTTTACTTTGTTGCCAAAAATTTGGGTTTAATAATTGATTTGGGTATTTTAGTTATTTTTCATGTCAACTAACGATCAACTCATATATATACTAACAGTAGGGGAGGTAAGTGAGAATATATTCAATCTCGCCATCTAACTGAAATTATATCAAACTTCAGGCGAGGTATTTAAAAATAATTCTTTTCTAAGATGTTGTATTTGGTGAAAAATAAATTATATTATTTTATACTTTTAATGAGGAAAAGTAGAGAACAACATTTTGTTGTCTTTAGACAACATTTGGCTTGTAAGTGCACCTGGGCACTTTTTTCTTATTGTTTTATTTGTATCATAATTATCGTGAACCCACGTAACTTTCATTTGTATTTAAATTTTCATAATAAATTAAATAAGACAAAAGAAATGAGTCCTACACATAATTTATTTTATATTTTTTAAATAATACTATTTTAAAATAAATTATCAAAATAAGTTTCATATTCACTAAAATTAATCATATTTATATTGTAAAATTAAATAATACTATTTTATAACTGTTGTAACATAAACAAATATAAATAAATTTAATATAAAATATTTAAAAAATAATACCAAACACACCCTGAAATTTTATGAATGGCACGGGAACAAATGAAAAATCCTTGAAAAAGATGCTTACGACCTATGCATGAATGGGCCTAAAGTTTTCACGACGATCATGGATCATTCAATGACACGACATGTTTCACAGCTCTCATTAGCATAATTGAATAATTAATCTCCTCTCCATACTCAGCATACACCGTCTCAAATTGCTTGCAAATACGAAAATACACTTATGAATCGTTCACTTGAGGGAAATTAATTTTAATTCAATAAGTCATAATTCTCCACATAGGATTTTAATTCAAACCATAAAAAATTAGTCATAATTCTAATTTATATGGGAATATAATTAATGAAGACTCCTTATATAAACATTATTGCCATAAGATGCCAAACCTAAAAAGATTCAAGGTCTTAACATACTTCATATGAAATTTGATCTTGGTGCGTCCCGACACGAATAACTTAAACGGAATTTTCGCTCTCTCGTGAATAAGTCGTTTGGTTGCAAACTTTTTCCATTTTAAATTGACAATTATAGGCTGTGTGGTACAGAAATTAAACGTTTATTTTTAGAATATTATTATTTATCTCGATTTTTTAATTTAACAGTTAATTTTAGTCAATTCCTAAGCTGTCATAATCAGTTAATTTTTTGCATTATGGCTCCTTAAATAAATTTTGGATCTATAATAAATAAAAACTGGTGACGTTTGTTCTTTTAAAATATAAAACAACCGCATGAATTAGCTAGGACATACTTTACGTAAATTTATTTACATTTAATAATTTGGCCAAGACTATGCCTAGTCATGGAATTTTATGTCAACAAGTGCGTTTCACTTTTATTAAGCCATAAATGTCGTTTAATATACTCGTTTTGTATTAAAAAAAGTTTTATTAATTTTTATTTATAAAAATTAAGCTTATTTTTTTATTTTTTTTATTTTTTTGAAGTGAAGGGTTTGTCCAAATTTAATTTTTTACCCTTACATCCTAATCTCTAAGATTTGAACTAAGGTGGCCAGTCAATGGGTAATTATAGGTATTTCAAATGATATTGAAACTCATTCTCTCTCCTAATATTTGAGATATAATTTTAAAATGAGAGCCTCTAAGTTACAATAATTGTAACATACATCCCTCATGTGAACCACACAAAATTTTAAGATCCATAATTTGTATAGTTCACATGAGAAATGTATATTACAATTATTGTAACTTAGCATTTGCCTTTCAAAATTAATGTTCAATAAATCTCTAGACTATATTATAAATATTTATATAAAAAATCTCATCAGATTTCATATATATATATGTGTATGTATGTATAATAACAATTCGAAAAAATAAAAGCAAAGGACATTTTGGGGGCCTTGGCTAGACTACCTACCATTTTGGATTGCAATAAAGTGAAACACTTTGGAAAAAAAGAAACAAAGAAAATAACAATGAGTTCTCAATTTCATCTTGTCGGGCTATACGTCAATTTTTTGCTGGCTTATTATCGCCGTCAAAACTAAATTATTGCAAGGACAGGCAATGGAATCAAAACATTATCCGGAACGAATGATATATGAAGTAGATATATTTTTTGGATTATCACGTAGCAAGTAAGTAGTCAATTGTAAATAGTAATTTTTCCAGTTTTTGAATGTGAAGTAAATAAATTTAAGATGAGACATTTTACACCTTGAAAAATATCCTGAACACCTATTTTTCTATTAAATTTTTTACTACTAAAATATTCATGGAGTAATTTGCTACTGAAGACAACTAGAATAATAAAATCAATTATCATTCTTCCATACATGCTCTTTTACATCTATCGTCTTCTTGATTTCGTAACCTGGCTATCAAAAAGAAATTCTAACAAGTTACTATAAGAGCATTACATTAGTACAAGATATTGTTTCATCGATGTGGTTGACCTTTTAAGTTGTGAGAGATTTTGATGTTAAGAGATGTTTTCGAGATTCTTGAAAACAAAAAGGGTGAAAGAAGAGGATGAGAGAAGAAAAAACATTAAGATAATTTTGTCATTTTAATGGTTTGAGTGAGTAAACCCTTCATTTTTTTAATATAATAATTCATAATTGGGTGTTATAAGAAAGTGAGTGTTTAAAATATATTTTAGAGTACAAATAGCTCAGCCAAAATCTAATACAAAATCTTAGAAAAAAAATTTTCTCGGGCTAAAAAAAGGCCTAGCTTGGCTTGGCTTGGCTTAGGGTTTTTTTTACCAATCCTCTAATTCCTCATGTAGTCCACTTTTTTACTACGAATATGAGATTCTCAGGCATTCCAATTTACCCCATTCTTAGCAATCCTATCACTATTACATATGTTACTTCTATTACACTCCCCAAGTTTTCACCCATGAATGAACTCTACGAGAAAAACAGCAATAGGCAAGTAATAAAAACTTCGTCATTTTTTATTTTGAAAATAAAGGGATTTGCCAAGGGGCTGTTTAGTATTGTTTTTGTTATTTTTATGAAATTAATAAAATGAAAAACATGTTTGGCAGACCATTTCTTTGATGAGTTAGACTATTGGCACCCCTCCAAAATTCTTTTGAAACTCCTTTTTCAATAATGCTAAGCTTAATACTAAAAATGTCCTTATTTCTAAATAAACACATTTAATTTGAATCTTTTAATTTGTTATTATTTTCTCGCTCCTCACAAACAAAATTTTATGGGTGATAAACTTCTTGATAAAAATCAATTAATTAAATAAAATATCTGTAAGATTATGATGTAAAAGTTTTATTACGAGCCTTAAAAAAGACATATAACTTTGTTAGGATGTGTTTTGTTTATTATCAATAGATTGTCTTAGTAATTGAAGAAAGAATTATAGAGAATTTGAGAAAAAAATTACATGTGTGAGTTTGACGATTTTTTTTAAGAAAAAAAATACAAATTTGAAGTGAAATAAAATAAATTTGAGATATATTATAGTATTTGTTTTTAAATGTAATTATAACATAAGAGAGATTTTAAAAGAATTTTGGAGGGTGCCGATAGTCCAACTCTTCTTTGATATATTGATATATTTGGTGAAAATAAATTGTATCCACTTTATACCTTTAATAAAACGAGAGGACAGGATGTTGTTGTCCCCCACAATTCTTGCCATGTCAAGTGCATCTGCTCTGCGTTTTGTTGTTATTTTATTTCCATTATTATTATTATAATGAGCCCACACGCGTTTCTGTTCCATTTAAAATTTCACTATAAATTAAATAAAACAAAAGAAACGGATCCGCATGTGAGTTACTTTATAAATGTTTCAAATAAACTACTAAACACATTTTTACTAATTATATTTTTAAATATTATTTTAAACAAAGCTGCAACTAATTATATGTAAACTATAAAATAAATGCAGCAGCAACAATTCAAAAATAATACCGAGCGACATCCCTGCAGTTAAAACGGGCCAATTAAAGGACATGAAATATTTTACGGCTCTGTGTCGCTCATTAGTAATCGAGTAATTTTATCTCTATATTGGACGTGCACCACCTCAAATCAAATTGCATGCAAATCCAAAACACACTTTGGAATCGTTCACTTGAGGGAAACTAAATTTAATTCGAAAAAAAAATTAAGATGTTACTTCAGAAGCGTGAAGTTACTGGCAACAAATTTAACATAAAAATTTAATTAATCTCTCTTGTTGAGAAATTAAAATAAGGCTCCAACCTTCATTCAAGAAAATTATGTCGCAATTAGTACTTTGTCTAGCACATATCAAAGACTTCTTCAAATAAAGAACAATAATAATAATAATAATAATAATAATAATAATAATAATAATAATAATAATAATGGAGTTTATGGTATTCAAAACATGCATGTATGTATGCCTTGGACATGAAGCCAGAGTCTAGAACAAGATACAGCTAGCCAATCTTTCAATTTCCAAAACCCCATAAAATCATTGTCAAAATAACTGTTCTATAAGCACATTCATACTATTATCAACAGCTTAATGCATCAAAATATTTCCCCCAAAAAGAGTTTGAAATTTCACTGAAGCTAAGTTGTGACTGTCCGAATGTTTTGTAACAAGTTAGGAATATTCTCGTAACACAAATCCAATAGCATGGAACAAAATATACCCTCTAGCACTGTGCATTAGTAAAATAAAACAGAGGAAGAAGAGCAACCATGCCTGTGAATCTTTACCTTTTTTTGGTGTTTCCTTCTAAATTAAGTCAATCAAATAAAAATGCAGCACAACCACACTGACCACTTCCACTGCCATTTACTTCTTCAAGTGTGCCTCTTGCTGTGAGAAATCTTCAACTGAAAGATGGATTACATAATTCAAGATACCAATATGTCAGAGCTGGAAATGCTGCCTTCCACTAGCCTATCAGGCACTATGCTTTCTGTCGAATTTCCCAGTATTTTAATCAAAATTTTGCAAGATTTATTTTTGGAAAAACTTCGACAAAGTTTTATGTAAGATACCATAAAGCCAAATACAATCTTTTTAATTTTCAACAGCAACATTTGAGAGGAAGAAGGAAAGATGGAAGCCATATAAATATAACTCTGTTTGCTACAAGGAACAATTATTTCATGCTTTCAGGTATTGCAACTTCCCAGAAATGCTAGCAAGAAAATGTAAGGGCACTTAACCCAGTCACACACTATGTCAACCATATAACCCCCAACTGTCTTTAGCACAATTGTTATGAAGTGGCCTCTGCATCAGAAGATTCCAGCTTCCACCAGGCACCCTTATCTTCCTTCTGGATACAATCTGCATTGTCAGCATGAGTTATATCATCAACATTTGCATTCTCACTCTCATTATCACAATCAAGTTCTTCCCAACCTCTGGATAGTCAGTCCACTCCAACCTCTTCAAAACCTCTCGGTCCTTCCATTTGCCAACAACTGATACGGCTTCCTTCCTTGCCTTCCCCATTAAAATATCCACCAAGAAAAACAAGCATCAGAAATTCTATTCAATGCCCCATCATTTATATCCCCCACAACTACTGTCTTCAGACACCTCAACTCTGCCTCCAGCAAAACCTCCACAAAATCTAGATCATACGGCAAAACAATGAAACACTCAATCCTTCTTTTGTCCATCATATCCACCATATGATTCCTCAACAAAACATGAGCAGCTTGCGGCTTATTTGACACTGTCCTGACCCAAAACCCCGCTCTTTCCAATTCATCAGCCAAACCATAACCCACTTTTGGAGTCAAAATTGCCCTTACAGCCCTTTCATATTTTTTCATCTTCATTGAATATTTGCCAACCAAATGCACTCTCCTCTTCCCTCTGGCTGATTGTATTTGATTCAACCTCTTCTTTTCTTCACACTCATGTATTTGCATAAAATGATTAACAAGTTTGTCATGATTATCCACAAACACCACATACATAAGCCTCAGCAGGCTTAATTACAATTAGTTAAACAATTTTTTCTCTTCTCTGTGCTCTCTTACAGCTTGAGGAACATAACTATATGCGTGGCCATTAGCATATGCCACCATATATTTAACAACCCAAATGAAGATATTGATTTTTTTCATATTAATGGCTGCTTCAAATGAAGGGACTGAATTTGGGGTTTGTTGTCCAAATCCCAAAAAATCCCTACATTTTGTTGGACAATTTTTGGTTCAACAGTTAACGATGGGTTCTACGAATTAGCCTCCAAACAAAACATCTAATCAATGAGACAAATAGGTTCTGGGTTTCTAATCGGTAAATGTTGTTCTGTCGCATAAGTTATGAAATTTCTAAACCATCACTACAGCTACAGGTCTTTATGTGTCAATGAACTGCAGAAGCTAATGATCTACTAGTAGTAGACTTCTGTTGTCCCTGCCGTTCCATGAACAAACATAAGTCGATGAATTACTTTTAGATGAAAATTAAAAAATTGAAACTATCTTGAGAGACTTTCCCTTCAACTAAGTAAGAAAAAAGGGTACTAGATAAGCATTTTCAAAGGAAAACGATCATCCATTTGTTGTACATAGGCAGGAAAAATAAATATACTTTTAGGTAGAAACATCCCAAGAATGACACAAAAACCAGCATCTATAAACCTCAATAACAAATATGAACTAGATATTTCACTCCCTTCATAATTCTTCCTCTTGACTTCACATTTCCCGACACCCCGTCATAATTTTACCTATTGAATTCCCATTTCCCTCATCCATTGAATTCTCACAATAATAAGATAAGTCTAAATCATCAATCCCATTAAACCCTCACATCTACTAAATAATAATGCACGGAGTAACTTTTAGTGAGGATCTAAAACTTACAAGAACAAGAAAACTACTGTTTATCAATTTCAAAATTTACACAAAATTACAAATGATTTTATAAACTGCACCAAACATGTTCTCTAAAAGAGATTCAGTATCCCGCAGTGGGGGGGGGGGGGGGTGTTGGTTTTTGGGGAACACCTTGGGATGGTATAAACTAATTCTAAAATAACCATTCGTTAATTATGTGAGTTTGGCAGCACCACGAAGCGGCGAGCCCCATTTGGTGAAAACAAAAAATAATTAAAATAAAGCACTATAAATTCTAATCAAATTATTAACATAAGCTAAATACACGGCAAGAAACCAGAATAAATTCGTTACCTGAACCAAATATTTGAAAAAAAATGCAGTTAAAACCCTATAATTTTCAGTTGCAAACAAACTAAAGCACAAGTTAAGAACAAATTTTGAAGCAAAGAATGATTGTACCTTGAGGTACTTGAGCTTAATGTCCCATAAACGAGACCGAGCGAAAAAGCCGAAACCAGAGCAACCTATTATTATTATTACTCAAAAGCCCAGATTGCAAAAAAGAAAAAAATGATCATTCAATAACAATTCATAAAAGCACCGTCTAGGGATGGCAATGGGGAGGGGATTAATCTCTCCGTATCCATTTTTGATATTTTATATATGTTCTCGTCTTTTTTACGTTTTTATCAAAATTATTTAAGAGAATCCTCATATCCTCCCTGAATAATAACAGAGGATTTATGAGAGTCCCCGATCTCTGAATAACTAGTACATTTTTTTTCGATTTTGAGTTAATCATATTAAAATAAAAAATTCAAATAAAAGTAAAATTCGAAATATATCTTAAATTAATATCCATTACAAAAGTCAAATATATTAAATTAGTAAGTAGTATAGCATGCAAGGGATACAAATTATCATGAATAAATTAATAGCCTAATACAAAATTATTACAAATAAAATTAAATTTAGATTCAAAATTAATTTTTCAATAATGACGTGGGCACTTTATAAATGTGGATTATTCCCTTTATAACTCAATTTATAAATGTGGATTATTCCCTTTATAACACAATAGTTAAGTCGAAGCAAATTAAGAGCAAATATTAGATTAGATTAGATATTAAAATTGTGATTCGCTGTGGGCAATTATAATATCTAAAAATAAATAAAATTGGGTCAATAAATTCTCCGTACCTTTCTTAATAAAAAATTGGGTATGAAATTATCCTCATATCCTCCTCGAATGAAAAAAATCTTTAAGAATAACCGTCTCCATGAAAATTTTTACCATCTCTACCACCATCACATACAAAACAAAACAAAGAAAATATTTATTAGAAGCAATACACACATGGATTAAAATAAGATAGAAAAGAAATTACCAGAGTGAGCTGGTACCGGAGTAGGAACCAGGAGGCCGCGTCATATGATGCTTTGTTGTGCGTTTTGAAGTCGAAGATACATTCGACTCGGACGGCAACTTTCCTTTGATGAAAAGAAATATTATTTTACTACCGAACTTTTAACAAAATTACAGGTTTTGACTTTTGTTTATACGTTTTTTCATACGGACTCCTATTCAGGTAGGAAATGACAAATGGGCATGGTGTAGATTGCCAGGCATGGGCTTTTTAGGAGCCCGGGAGTTTTTTTTTTTTTTTTTTGAGTAACGCTTTTCACACTTCTTTGTAGTCCTTTTATCACTTCCTTTTGAAATCATAATTTTATCGTTACTGAAAAAAAATTAGATATTTAATTAAACTAACACGTCTTTATAACTCGTGGAACCTAACTATTTTCTAATCCTAATGTACGATATGATTAATTTTATTTATAAAATTTCAAAATAATTTTTGGACAATGAAAACGACCTAAACGAAGTAAGCACAACTAATTGTAAATTGAAAATAATCAACTTTCTCGATATAACATACATAGCAACAAGAACAACAGGAGGGATCGATTCTGCAGCCTACATACATACTGAACTTGAGGCTTGTTGCTTGCTCTGCGACAAGCTAGGTAATTAACTTTGGCTTGCTGCAGCGTTTTCTATCATTAGCTGCCGAAGTTCCAGTAGAAAGATCAGCTTAGAATGGAACTTTGGCAGCTAAGGATCGGAACCGCTGCTGCAAAGAGAAGTTAAAATGTTGCGGTCCAAGAAACAAGCCTTAGTAAGCCTGCCTGCAGCATCGATCGATTTCTCCGGTTGTTAATTACTTTCTTGTAATTCGCTGAAAGTTAATCATGTTCAAGTTTCAAGGTTTTGATTCAGACATGTTTAGACTATTGTTTTGCACCAACAAATATGATACATGAGTAATTTATGAAAGATTGGACAGCAACCAACCATTTTGAAAAATCCAATAAAAATCAGTTATAGACCCAATTCATTCCAAAATTTCCAGAACTGGAATGTACACATTTAACTTTAATTATTTCAAGTATATGGTAAAGTTTGGATAAAATATTTCAATAATTTGAGAGTTGATTCCAAAATCATTGCTTCTTAAAAAATAATATTTGCAAACTTAGTTAAGCATTTGTAAAGTAAATATACATTTTTTATACTACTTAAATATGATTACACAAACCATTTAAAGAATATAACCCTCTATTGTAATTAAGCATTATTAGTTTTCCCTAAATATAAAACTTTAAAAAGATAAAACAAATTAAAATAGAATTATAATATAATCATTATAATTTTCCACTCACAAGTAACGATTCTTAAACTTGATTAACATCATCACTCAAAAGTAGTCTTATTTCACTTTCAACATTCTTCCTAAACCTAGAAAGGAGGGGAAAAAAAATATTACAAACTTTAAAATATAATCATTATATGTTAAAACATGCATTGATAACGCAATTTTTTTTTCTGGAACATTCATTCAATAATCCATAGTTTTTAAAATTAATTCACTATGCAGATGCCCTAAATTAATTTTCAAGCTATTACTCATATGCTTATTATTATGCAGATGCACTAAATTAATTTTCAAGCTATTACTCATATGCTTATTATCCAAAATAATTTCTTGAAAACTTTCAAAGTCTTAAACTAGGATAATTCTATCGGATACAATAATTCATCAAGCATTAATTTGCTATAAATTCATGGTTATCTCTACACCAAATTTCTTAGAAAATTTTCAACCAAAAAAAAAAAAATTCCATTTGTCATATAAACAAGTCTTATGATTTTGGCCATGAATCATATAAATATAAATAAGAAAAATTAAACAACTGAAGTAGATATTGCCTTATTATGAACATAAACATAAATAAGACAAATCTAATATTGCCTTAGTAATAAACTGAAGAAACAAATTTCTATTTCGCCCAGTAAACAAATCCATTAAAGAAATGATAAAGACACCTCATTTCTCAACCTAAGCCACATACTTCAAACTTTTCCTTTGTAAAAGCACCTATTTGATAGTTTGTAATAAGTAATAATTCAATGAGACTATTTATAGCAAATAAAAATTGAAATCTATTCGATATGAACAAAACCCAAAAATAACAGCCCAAAAAAATGAAACAATTGCTTTTGAAAAAAAATGATAATAACACATGAACAAATGGTTGATAAGCAATGAGTTATATCAACATAGAACTGCTATGAACCAATATAAATCATCAATTTTAGCATAATCATGCTGCTCTTAAGAATTCCCAAATTAGAAAATTTTATGGGTTTCAGTGTAAAAAAACGTTTAATATCGTTCATCAGCGAAATAAAGTAAACCTTATAGTGACAATCACCCTAAACACAATATTTTCCAAAGTAGATACAATGAAGGCTATTTGGTGCCAATAAAAGAAACATTACCTAGTTTCTTCCAAGTAGCCAAAGAAACATTACCTAGTTTCTTCCAAGTAGCCAAAGAAACATATAGGCTCTTCTCCAAAACACTTATTTAAACCTAAAAGAACAGTTTAAAAAAAAAAAACTCAAGATCTGATGACAATAAGAGAGACCCGAAATCATAAAATAAGAAAAGAAAGAAGAAGTTAGGATTTTGAAGGAAAATGGCGAACCTGTGCCACCGGGTTGACAGGATCATGGCTGAAAACTATTTGACAATTTGGATGTTAGGGATTTTTCAGATCTGGGGAGCTTAGGAGGGAACGAATACTTTGGTAGAGGGAGTTGAAAAGTTTTTGTTGTATTTTGGATAAGACTTGTCCATTTGTTTTGTTTTTATCCACTTAAAAAGCACTGCTCTAAAAAAATAAAAAATAATTCTTAGCCTAATGGTCTTTTGATTTAATGTAGAATCTTTAGGTTTAAGAGGTCTTGGATTCGAATTCGAACTGAAACAAAATTAAAATGATAATTTTTAATTGCTGGTACCTAAGTGTCATTGATCGTTATTACTAAAGCTATTGATACTTTAGTATTAATAATTATTGATACCTATCTGTTAAATGAGGAAAATGGTCTAAATATATGTACATACTGATACTTTTAAATAAAGTGTCACAAGACAAGAATCAGTGAAGTCCATTTTTCTAAATATTGTTGCTTCGTATTACATCAGTTGTTCTAGCTTAGTCCGTTGCTCTAGCTATTCCACTTTCAATGTTTTTAGTCGTTAATTGTGATTTTTAAAATAAAAATCCCTACTTGCATTTTACAAAAGTTTCTTATATAAATTTCAATGTTTGTTAAGTACTTCTGTATTACATGTTAGGCCATCCAACTCCAAAGTCTTAAATCATGCAATCCAATCATGTTCATCTTTTAAGACTATTAATAAAAGAAAAATCTTTGACTCTTGTCATGCTTGTAAAGTTGGAAAGATGCACAAAGTATATTTTTCAACCATAGATACCAAAACAGAGTATCTTTTAGAAATCTTGCACACTAATCTATGGGAACCTGCCCTTGTAGTTTCATTTCAAGAATTTAGATATTATGTGAGTTTTGTTGATGATTACATTAGATTTACTTGAGTTTTTCCTTTAAAAACTAAGGATGAAACACTTATAATTTTCAAAATTTTCAATACTCAAATTGAAAAACAATTGGAAAAGATCCATTAAGTGCTTTTAATCGAATTAGAATGGGGGATTTAGATCATTTGTTCACTATCTTTATAAAGACGAGATTCAATTTAGACATAGTTTCCCTTATACTCACAATCAAAATTGTTTAGGAGAAAAAAAACACATGCACATTACTGACCTAAGTTAAACCTTATTTGTATAAGCTATTTATTTATTGAATTCTAGTGAGATTATTTTGACATCATAAACAGACTACCCACACCCATATTGTTTATGAAATCAACTATGAGTCTATCTTTTATCTTAAAACTGATTACAAGTTCTTAAGAACTTTTAGTTGTTCCTACTTCCCCTCTCATACTTCTAAATGTATCTTCTTAGGTTACCATCTATTCTATAAGGCTTCAAATGTTTTCATTCCTTTCGTAAAATCTGTATAGCTAGTCATGTTCTATTTGATAAAACGTCATTTTCTTATACAATTGATGCCAGTTTCTAATCTCTACAATCTAAGTTTTCTTATTTCTAGTATAATCTTCTTCAATTATGTACAATATATATTCCTAATAGCAATTTCCATACTTATGAAATTGATGTAGAAATCAATGGTTCTCTTTTTCTATCATGTATGCCACCCTTTTTTTTCCACTACAATTCCAAAATCTAAACCAATCACATCTACTCAGAGCATCATCACTAGAGCAAAGGTTAGTATGTTTAAACTTAAACCCATTTTAACAACTCATAACATTTTAGAGCCATCCACCACTTTAGAGGCATTATTTGAACCTAAATGGAAGAAAGCAATGCAAGTTGAATATGATGCTCTCATCAAAAAAATTAATTGGAGTCTTATGCCTATGTCCTCTGACCTTAGGCTACTTGGATATAAATGGGCGTTTAAAACAAAATATAATACAGATAGCTCAGTTTCTAAATACAAAGCAAGATTGGTTGTAGAGGGATTTCACTAACTTATAGGTGTTGACTTAGGGATGACATAATGATCCGGATTCGGCTCGCATCCGCAAGGATCCTGAAAATCCATATCCGTAAAAATTCGAATCTACATGTTAAAAAATGTGAATTCGGAGTTCAAACATTAAGATTCGCATTGATCTGGATCTGGATGTGCCTACATCCAGAGAACTGGATATCTGGATCCGGATTATTCTTAATTAAATTATTAATTTAATCCTAAAATTGGAAACAAGCAAAATATATAAACTAAAATTGGAAAAAAATACAAAAATCTAATCCTAGTAACCCTAAAAGCTAAAACTAGAGAAACACACACACTCACGACTTTGTCACTACTACTGCAACCGAAATTGGAAACAAGCAAAATCCATCACCGTCGAACGCCGGCTGTGTCACCAAGCTGGGCACCCGTTGCTGTCGTCGAACCTGGTTGCGTCATCGAGCTGGGCACATGTTTCTGGTGTCGAACGCCAGCTGCCCAGTCTTGCCTCGTTGATCACACTTTGCTGTCACCAAACATCGGCACGTCTTTGCATCTCTGGCTTGCTAAGCTCACCGCACCTAGTGGCATTTCTGTAATCTTTCTTGGCTTTACAAATTATTTCAATTTTTGTAATTAGTTTTTTTTTTCTTGGGAACCATACAAAATCAGAGCAAGAGCCACCACTTGTCAAATAGAATGCAAAACATCTCCCAATTGATCCTTGTCCCAAGACGCATTTGGATCTAACATTGGCTAATTTGAATGAAGATAATGACTGCCGTTTGCATTCTGTTGCTTTTCCCTTTTCATTCTCCGATTCTCAACAATGGCTTACAAAATTTTGACTGATTAATTGATGAATTTTTTTAACAAATAGATAGAATGAATTTATGGTTTTGGGTTTAATTACTTTAATTAAATTCATTAATTTTTAATATAATGTAAAATGATAAATGCATAATCTCATTTTTTAATTGTTAAATTTTAAATTTTGTGGATTTGAATATCCGGAATATTTGCCTGCAATCCGTATGAATATTACCCGCATCTAGATTTGTAAAAAAAAAAATTTGCAGAGTTGGATACGGATCTGGATATAAAAATGTCAATCCGAATCTGGATTTTTCCATCCCTATTTTGACTACTCAAAACATTTAACCCTATAGTGAGGTCTACAATAATAAGAGTTATTTTGAGTTTAATTGTTATGCAAGGTTGGGAAGTTTGTCAAATTGATGTGAACAATGTTTTTCTTAATGGGGATTCTTGTTCAGGTTGTTTATATAACTCAAGGATAACTCTATGACATGAGAGTTAACATAGCAATTTTAAACCTAAACTAGTGTTACTTGAGAGAAAATGATGAATTCTTATCTAATTTTTAGTTATATTTTTACATAAGATTTATTCAAGTTTAGTTGTAACAAGTTGATGTGCTTTAGACCATATTATGCTATGATTGAGTGCTCTATTTTAGGTGACTCAAAAGCTCATGACTTGTTGATGGATGCGGTAGAAGAAGGACTACTATGCTGCAGCAACATGCCTGTAGAATGCAATAAAAGACTTAACTGCGTATGAACAAAAACAAGTCTGGACCAAAAAGAATGATGTAACAACTTCTGCAATAATCCATATCAAATACATACAGAACTATCCAGACTGTTCACGTGCTAACAGACAAATTCTGCATCAATCATTATTGCACTGCGACTATCAAGTGCAGACAAAACAATGATAGGCAGTGCAAAAAGAAATGTCGCCTAGAATGCCAAAAAGAGTCAAGTGTCCTCATGTTTTTGGCTGCACTAATATCAAGCTATAAAAAAATCACATTTTAAGGAAACACATCATCGATAGCCATCAACCACAAAAGAAGAGAGAATTTCAAAGCTACAACATAAGCAAATTCGTGGAGAAGAGAAAGGAGAGATACTTGAAGACCAAAGCGTGACACTTGAGTTCTTTTGTATCTTAATGTTTAATTTGTATTTGCTTATTTTGTTCTCTTTAACTATGTATTTAATGGCAATTATAGGAGTTGTTACTGTTTTAAAGCTCATCATGAGCTAAATCTTGATGTGGTTGGGTTTTGAACAAGTTTAATGATTATTTGATTAACATATGTATGTTGCTCAGAATTTGACACAACATTTTTCTTAATTTTACTTTCTTAATTTTACTTATTGCAAAAAATCTTATTTTGGTTGACTACCTATTTAATGGATATTAGCTAAGACGAAGACTAAAAAAAGTACGACTTTGTGAAACAAATTAAGACAATACATAGTTTTAGATTATTTTTCCCAAGTTGAGTTAATCTCAATTTGGATAGGGTCATGCTGAATCTATGATTAGTGAAGAACTAAACATAGGAATTCACCATGTAGGATAAATAGAATCTAAAGTGTATAATGTTAAGACTAATGTCAGTTTAACAATTAGTCACTGTTAGACTGTATACAAATATAATATATCCAGAATATGACCGCTAAGGATGCATTAGAGATTCTTTCCAATGTTATAGTAGATGTTGTAGCAACTAAGTGTTTATTAAAAGATAGTCAATAACCATTAAATAAGTTTAGAATCCAACTACTCCCTTGCCATTGAGTATAAATTTGTGTCTAAATTTAATTTATCTTTATTACATTTATTTATTGCACATTTCATTCTAATAGATTATTAATCTCATCATTTATTTTGATTTATTTAGTTTACTAAAATTATACTGTTAAGATTACTATAGCGAGTCTTATAACATCAATCCCGGTGAAGATGATCTTGATACTCATCATTGTATTACTTATTGTGTACACTTGCACATTGACACCCTAATCAACACATTAAACAATACTTAGCCTGAGGGATTCACTTCTGAGGAAGGTTATGTTTGCAAACTCAACAAGGCTCCTTATGGATTGAAGCCCCAAGACCTTAGTATAAAAAGCTCAAGAGGTACCTCACTGCTTAGAAGTTCTTCAATTCTAAGGCTAGTACTTCTTTGCTCATACAACATGATACCAGAGGCTTGATCATTATTTTAATCTATGTTGATAATATCTTAGTCACTAGTCTAGATTGTCTCTTGCAGAAAATTTCATTGCTAAACTCAGCAAAATCTTTGCTTCAAAGGATTTAGTGCTGCTTGCTTATTTTCTTGGTGTAGAAATATGTTATTTAGCTCATAATGGAAAGCATTTATCACAAATTAAATATATTAAAGATTTGTTAAGTAAAGCCTCAATGCAAAATTGTAAGGGTTCTGATATACGTTTTAGCATATATTTGAAGCTTGAAGAACAATCAAAGGCCATTCAAGAGAGAAGTAACATCCAACTTAAGAGAAGTATTCTTGGAGGTCTTCAGTCTTTTATATTCAGAAGACCAGATATTGCTTATTTTATTCACAGACTCAGCTAATATCTTAGTGTATATACTTTTCAACACTGACTAGCCTATATAAAGGTTCTTAGATATCTTGAAGTGACTGTTACTTATGGCTTTCATCTTGGGCAGAAGGGAAAATTTGAAGTAATTGGCTTAATAGGTTACTCTAATGCTGGCTGGGCATGTGACATTAATGACAAGAAGTCAATTAGAGTTTATTGCATTTATCTTATAAATAATTTGATCTCCTAATCTTCCAAAAAGTAGACAATTATAGTTAAGTCTAGTATTAAGAGTGAATACAGAGCTTTATCATTATCAAATTTTGAACTTTCTTGGTTATAATCCTTGTTTATAAACTTAATATTATTAAATTACTTACTCCGGTTCTTTGGTGTGATTATCAAAGTACAGAGGACCTAGCTCGCAATTCTATCTTTTATTCTGAGTTCAAACACATTGAATTAGATGTTCATTATATTAGAGATAAAGTGCTTAAAAACAAATTAGACATTAAATACATCCCTATTGAAAAATAAGTTATTGATATTCTTATGAAACCTTTATCTTTTTCTCAAATTCAGTTACTTTTGCTCCAAGTTCAATGTCATTAGCAGACCTTTGAGCTTAATAGGGCAAATTAAGTACAGAGGACCTAGCTCGCAATTCTATCTTTTATTCTAAGTCCAAACACATTGAATTAGATGTTCATTATATTAGAGATAAAGTTCTTAAAAACGAATTAGACATTAGATACATCCCTATTGAAAAATAAGTTGTTGATGTTCTTATGAAACCTTTATCTTTTTCTCAAATTCAGTTACTCTTGCTCCAAGTTCAATGTCATTAGCAGACCTTTGAGCTTAAGAGGGCATATTAAGTATAGAGGACCTAACTCACAATTCTATCTTTTATTTTAAGTCCAAACACATTGAATTAGATGTTCATTATATTAGAGATAAAGTGCTTAAAAATGAATTAGACATTAGATACATCCCTATTGAAAAATAAGTTATTGATGTTCTTATGAAATCTTTATCTTTTTCTCAAATTCAGTTACTCTTGCTCCAAGTTCAATGTCATTAGCAGACCTTTGAGCTTAAGAGGGCATATTAAGTATAGAGGACCTAACTCGCAATTCTATCTTTTATTCTGAGTTCAAACACATTGAATTAGATGTTCATTATATTAGAGATAAAGTGCTTAAAAACAAATTAGACATTAAATACATCCCTATTGAAAAATAAGTTGTTGATGTTCTTATGAAACTTTTATCTTTTCTCAAATTTAGTTACTTTTGCTCCAAGTTCAATGTCATTAGCAGACCTTTGAGCTTAAGAGGGCATATTAAGTACAGAGGACCTAACTCACAATTCTATCTTTTATTCTAAGTCCAAATACATTGAATTAGATGTTCATTATATTAGAGATAAAGTGCTTAAAAATGAATGAGACATTAGATACATCCCTATTGAAAAATAAGTTGTTGATGTTCTTATGAAACTTTTTTCTTTTCTCAAATTCAGTTACTTTTGCTCTAAATTCAATGTCATTAGCAGACCTTTGAGCCTAAGAGGGCATAATAAGGAAGTACATGTCAGTAATATGAAGAGCAGAGCAGAAAATTCAACAACTGTAGCTTATGGGATTTTAAGGAAGCACATCTTAGCAGCATGGAGAATAGAGCAGAAGATTCGAGCAGCTACAACTTACTGTTACAAATTGATGACATGGAATGTCAATTAGCACTCGATGATTATGTGATTGCTCACGTGTGAATCAATTAAGCTCTTATAATTAGTTGTACTTGCTTGATATCTTGTAGTAGTTAGTTACACCAGATAAGCTGAACTTCAGCATTGTGTATGTATACAAACTGCCTGTAAATTTTGTTAATTCATTGAAAATATCAAATAAACTAGAAACTTTTTAGATTTTGTTTGTTTTCTTTCATTTTCTGAGCTCCCAAACATTATTTTTCGATCTTTAATTAGAGATAATAAAGTTTCCAATATATCCTTTCCTTTCTTAAAAGAAGTTGATTCAACAATATACATAATTAGGATTTTGTCATTGAGATGGTTAGCGGGTTAAATTATTTGCTATTCTTGGCTTTGTGGTTACTGGAAAGATGCTGAAAAGGTGATAATTTTTTAGTGAATCTCTAGATTGAAAAGGAAAATCCTCAACAAGACTTGTTAAAGTGGATTGTGAAGGCATATTTTGTTTTTGTTGAGTCACAATAGTCGCTGAATGATTGAATGATTACCAATTGAGGTACGTTTTGCATATAAATTTTCTAGTTTGAGGTGTGTATATATATGTATATATATAGAGAGAGAGAGAGAGAGAGAGAGTTGTTCTTTATTGAGGGAGAATTAAGAGGTAGAAACCTTCAATGTGTAGTTTTCGAACATAATTGGGTGCTTGTAAATACCTTAGGCTATATACACTAGGAGTGGTTAGTGACATGTTATTTTAGGAGTGAGAAGAGTGATGTTTCTTTTTTTTTTTTAATAGTTCTGGACATACTGAGTATTGTATGAAATTATGTTGTATATGATTTAAATAACATTTAAAGGAATCTGAATTACCCAGCGTTTGGAATTATGGCTGTTTTTTTTTGTTTTTCACTTTTGGGTTTAATATTATTGTTAATTTTACCTCTACAGTGCTTTGTTTCTTTGCCGCAAGATGATATATTTATATGGCATCAGCTTACAATTATCTAGTGCTTCGCTTTTCTGCAATTGATTTTTAAATTGATTGGATCCCTTATCTAGTGCTTCACTTTTGATTATAATGGTTCTATTAATCATATCTTTAATTCATATTTCAATAATTTTAAAATTCTATTCAATACAAATTGAGCAATTTTTTTTTTAAGATGGAAATTAGAAAGTGATAGATAAAAGTTAATTTTGGAAATAAATGGAACTAATTCAAAGGGAGGGTGAAGATTAAATTGAGGGATCAAATGCTAATTATTTTTGTTATTTTCAATTGTTATTAACAAAGAAGAATGATATTTTTTTTAATTAACTCTTACACTTATTGAAGTTCGAACCCAAGATTTCAATTTTAAAAAGACTGCACTTTACGGCTGGAACGAGACCTTGACATCAAGATTGATAGTTGCTTAAGCATACTTGAAAAGGGATTAAACAAATAACTACACATACCGGCACTAGTTAGCATCATTTTTAACACTTACGAATAATACAAATTTGCGTGCCAGCATAACCATTAACTTAACTTATCGTATAGGTAGCTATCATTAAGTTAACACATAATAACAATAAAAATAATAATAATTTGTTGCCACACAAACATCCTACTCTCATTTATACTCTCTATCAAAAGATTGATTGTAAACATCTATTTTAAAAACCTACGACATTATATAGAATGCATGCAAATTTATTAGTTCATTTATAGTCTTCAAACTTCAATGCAAATAAATATTAAATTGTTCAAGTCATTTCTATCCAACACAATACAACATAAGGCATACTAATATTTTTATATATCAGATAAACATGATAGCATACTAATATTTAATGAAACGTAAGATGGATTAAATTGGGCATGGAATAACATAGTGCCTTGATTTTTCATAATTTAAAAAATTTTAAAAATAAAAATATTTATTTAACATTTAAACACTGTCGTTTCTGTATTGACTAATCCATAAAAAAATTCTAAGTGTTGGCTCCTTTGACTTATCACCCCATCGGCAAGGGCTGAGAAACCTAAGCATTGAAACCCCTCAAAATCTAGAATTAACCTAATTTAATCTAGAAATTGGTTTTGAAATCCATTGCATGGAAACCAAATAATAGTATATGCTATTGGACCGGCCACTTCACTATACGATTTTAGGCACAAATCACCGCATATGCTCATTGTTGCGCCTTTCCATCCGCTATTGAAGCCGTCGGTGTCACTGTTCTTTGTATTCTTTAATCGGTGGTGGAGAAACCATCCTTGTAATTGTTGAATCCCTAGGTTTGTCGTCAATTAGCTCTTTTAATTTTTATTTTGGAAAAGAATTTAGATCTATCACAAATAGATGTAGGCAATTAAAAATTAACAACTTAATCAATTTTCGGAATATTGTTGATCGTTACTGTTCATAGTTACTGTTCATTTGTATAAAAAAATACAGATTTTCCAAAAACACAAAAAATGCGTAAAATAAATAACACAAATATTTTTATGTGGTTCGGATTTATTTCCTACATCCACGAGGCCACACCCAGATGAAAAGCAAATTCACTTAGTTGAAATGTTACAACATATAGATTTACCAAACTTAAGACTCTTACTTACAATTTATCACCATACAATTTACTCAACCTTAGACTAAATCTGCTTCTCTTGAACAATTGCTACCCCTCTTGATCACGATCCTCAAGGCACTTCGCAAAGTGATCAATAGCAATTTTTCAGTTCTTCAATGTCTAGTGATCCAAGATCCATATAGACTCTCCACGAAGATAAAAAAAAGATAGTAAAACAAATCAACACAACATTATGCGCCAAATCTGGATTCTCTAAAGAGGAAGCCGAATTTTCCTTCTCTACTTTATGCTTTGTGTTGTGCATGCCTTCAATTGTGAAATACCTCTCTTTATATAGGCACTAAGTTTTCACCAAAATAGCAAGTCTTAAATATTTAGATACTTTCCAAATAAGAGTTTATTTCCTCTTATAATTCCTATGAATCTGAATAGGAATAAATATGATCTTCTTTCCTTACTTATCTCCTAAGAAATATCTAGAGCGTTTAATAAACTTTCTATTTGAACCAACTTTTTACTGTAAATAGATCTCATGCGCTAATTATAGAATCCCATTATTAATTGACTTGCTAAATTGGACATCTAATTAAATTGAGAAATAAATATTCCTAATAAATTAGAATCTCACTAAATTAAAAAAAATTAAAAAATTAATCCATATTACAAGATATGCAATACATAAACTTCCAATTTAACTAGACTTGCTATAAGATGCTAACTCTATAAATAATCGACTTAACAATTTTGAATAAATCAATTGGCCATTATAAAATTAATTGTTAGTTTTGTTGTTACCTCCCTTATTTGTTCATAATTTATGCCCTTTTTTTTTAGATTTCTATCATGAATGGTTTATCTAACATCACGTTTGTTTAACTTTTTACTTGCTTTTACGTTCAATGTTTAAAAATGCTTGCTAGTAATGGTTTGTTTGAATATTGTTATATTCTGTAGTTATTCAGTCAAAGCTTGGATGTGTGTGAAGTGATTTTGCTTGATGATATAGCACTTTTCATTGACTATTGTCTTTTATTAGGATGAATGCAAAACTGTGATCCAATGATGTTGACAATTTTTTAAATGATTGTGAGCTTGATTTTGTGTATTTTATTGAGTTGAAAAGTGAGGCCCCCTTTTCAATTGTCTTTTTATGTTTGAAGGAAATGGTATCATTTGGGGATAGAATTGGCAAAAAAGCCTGGGCCAGCCCAGGCCCATGACTTAAAATTATGGACAAAGGCTTTCACTTTGCAAAGTCCATACACATTGGGCCTGGTTAAGGGCTTTCCATAAAAGCCTAGGCTTAAGCTCGAGATTCATAACATAATGCATATATATATAACAAAATGAATTATAATATATTAAAAATTTAAATTAAAAAATAAGAAAAAAATTGAAATTATGTAATTAACAAAAAACCAAAAACCAAACTAAATTGGAAAATTCCCAAAACTTAAAAGGCCACCATATTTTGATGGAAATGATTACCCGTATTGGAAAACTAGGATAAGAATTTATTTGCAAACTTTAGATTACGAAATTTGGGAAATTGTTAATAATGGTCCTTTTATGCCTCTGGCTAAAAATGAAGTCGGGAAAGATATTCCAAAACCTTCGTGAGAATAGAATGAATTGGAAAAGAGAAAAAATATCTCTAAATTCCAAAGTTATGAATGCTTATTTTGTGCACTAGATAAGAAAGAGTCTAAAATTAGTAGATACACTCAATAAATTTGAAGTTGTTTATGAAGGCACAAATCAAGTGAAAGAGTCTAAAATTAATAGATACACTCGATAATATGAATTGTTCCGAATGGAACAAAGCGAAAGTGTGTATTCTATGTATACTAGATTTACAGATATAGTGAACACTCTAGGAGCCCTAGGAAAGACCTTTTCAAATAGCAAGAAAGCTAAGAAAATTATTAGGTCGCTAACTAAAGAATGGAGACCAAAAAGAACTGCCATTAAGGAAGCCAAAGATTGAAATATCTTACCTATTGATGATTTAATTGGCTCTCTCATTTCATATGAAGAAGATTTGGCAGCTGAAAAAGGACACGAGGAAAAGAAGAAAAACATTGTTCTCAAAACCTCGAAACATGAGAGTGATGAGGAAAGCAAGCAGGATGATGAAGAGTTGGCTATGTTGGCTATAAGATTTAGAAAGTTTTACAAGAAGACTAATGAGCGGGGAAAGTTTAGAAATTACAAAAATAAAAAAGAGAAGAAAGAGCCAATTACTTGCTATGAATGCAAGAAGACCGGACTTATACGACTGAAATGTCCTCTTTTCAAAAAACTCAAGAAGAAAGCTATAGTGGCCACGTGAGATAATAACAATGAGAAATAAGCGATGATGAAAAGCAACAAGAGATGACAAATTTGAAATATAAATGTGCAACCCAAGAGGGGGGGTGAATTGGAAATTTAAAAACTATTCTAGCAAATCCACACAACAAGCAATCTAATGTCTTAATAAAATTCAAAAATGATAAATTCAAAAATGATAAATTCAATAAAAGCACAATAATTAAAGAGCAAGGGAGAAGAAAAACAAACACACGAATTTTACGTGGTTCGGCAATCCCCGCCTACGTCCACGCCTCCAAGCGATCCAAGCTTGAGGATTTCACTATCCAAGCCCTTCCAAGGCTTCAACCAATTACAATTGACTTCAAGGTGTCAATAAACCTTTACAATAGAGAGATATATCCCAATCTCTTCACTCAAGTGTCTCACACACTCAAACTCTCACAAATGAGATAAATAAATAAAGAGTACAATCAAACTCACTTAATGAGTGGATATACAAAAATGAAGAACAAGAAAATGATTTAATCTTTGTAGTTTGGAAGCTTTGAAGACTCAAGATATCACGTGTGCTTTTTGTTTTTGCTTGTTGGAGAGCTTCAAAATGAGTTGGGTTTGAGTTTTTATAGTTAGAACTCAAAAACTAGCCGTTATGTTCAATTCTGGCCGGAACCGGTTTACCGGATATGGAATCCGGTTAGCCGCTTGATGTTACCGTTGTAAACACAAATTTGAAATCTTGAATAACCGGTTTACCGTTTGTCGAATCCGGTCAGCCGCTTGCGTTTTGGTTGCATTCTGTCTCGAAAACCCAGAAAACCGGTTTACCGGATTTCACAACCGGTTAGCCGCTTATATTTAGGTTACTTGCTGCCCGAAACCGGTTCGCCGGATTTGATAACCGGTTAGCCGGTTGCTACAGTAACTGCTACAGTGAAATAGTTTCAAATTTTACAGTTTAACCCCAAAACTTTATAAAACTGTATTATGGCCCAAAACGTTATGAAACTTTGCAAATAGATCAAAATTTCAGAAGTTATAAATATTACTTTATTAATCCCAAAACTTTTTGAAATTATGATATTTCCCAAACTTTGTGAAATTGTTCAATGACCCAAAATATTTAAATAGTTTTCAAATAAGTCCAAATCCGAAATTTAAAACAATATCAAAGGTTTTAAAAACATATTCATTTTAGTCCAAAACACTTTGATTTAAAAACTCATTTTCTTTATTATAAAACACAATTTATAAATCTTTGTTTAATTAAAATATATATGTGGTTTGTTATCATCAAAATCAATATGTATAGCTTAAATAAGCTAACAAAATTTAGCTCTTATGGCTTTTGGGGAAAAATAATGTGATGAACTTGATGAGATAAATGATCTTCCTACATATGATGAGTTACATAATGCTTTCAAAGAATTGTATGATAAATAGATAAAAATTGGTAAAAGAATGTATGTCTTCAAAAGAAAATGGTAGAAATCAAAGATGAAAATAAATCTCTAAGTGCAAAAATTACATGCCTAGAATTAACGAATAAAGCATTACATGATAAAATTGTATTATCAAATAAGAAACTTAGTACTTCACATAAGCATCTAGAATCAAACATAGATAATTTGACAAATGAAAGTGAAATGCTTAAAAAGAAGAGTAATGAATTAAATGAAATTTTTTTATAAATTTAAAAATGGGCAAAAGATGTTAGATAATTTTTTTAATTCACAAAAATGTGTATTTGATAAAGGAGGACTTGGCTATAAGCCTAATTTGAAACAAAAATATTATAAGAACTACTTTGTGAAAAATACATCTATTAACAATTAAGTTGTATGTCATTATTATAATCAAGATGGTCATCTAAAAAATAAATGTCCAGTGAAGAGAAATGTATATTACTGTATGAAATGTGTTTAGGTTTCAAAAGGAACCATTGCTAACTCTTAAGGATTGAAAAAGGTTTGGGTACCTAAAACTTGAGATTTTCTCTGCAGGGCTTGAAGAAGAAGAAGAATAAGTGGTACTTGGACAGTGGTTGTTCAAGACACATGACAGAGAATTATTCTTAGTTTTCAAGTTTTAAAAAGATTGAAAATGGTGGAAATGTATCGTTTGGAGATAATTTAAAAGGAAAAATCATTGGTATTGACAAGGTCGGTAATGTATCCTCTACTCTTATTGAAAATATGTGTTCGGTTGAAAACTTAAAACACAACTTGCTTAACATTAGTCAATTATGTGATAAAGGATATAGAGTTATCTTTGATGAATCAAAATATGTTATTGAGAATGCATGTGATGGCAATATTTTATTTGTAAGAAATAGATGTGTTAATGTCTATACCATTAATATAGATTGCGCATCTACAAATGATAAATGTTTCTCTGCATTACATGATGACGGTTGGTTATGGCATAGAAGATTAGGTCATGCAATTATGGATTTGATCTCAAAAATCTCGAAAAATGATTTAGTTAAAGGTCTTCCAAAAATTAGTTTTCAAAAAGATAAAATTTGTGAAGCTTGCCAATTTGGAAAACAAATCAAAACTTCTTTCAAAAATAAAAATCATATCTCTACTTCAAAATCACTTCAACTTCTTTACATAATTTATTTGGACCTCCTAAATATGCTAGTTTAAGTGGCAAATATTATGCATTTGTGATTGTGAATGATTACTCTAGATACACATATGTATTGTTCTTAACTAATAAGAATGAGGCATTTCATGCATTTAAAATTTTCTATAAAAATGTTCAAATGAAAAAGGTTATTCTATTACTTGTATTAGAAGTGACCATGGTGGAGAATTTGAAAATCATACATTTGAGAATTTTTGTAATGATTTTGGCATTGAGCATCAATATTTATCACATAGGACTCCACAAAAAAATAGAATAGTTGAAAGAAAGAATATGTCTATTCAAGAAATGGCTAGGACCATGTTGAATGAAATGTATTACCAAAATATTTTTGGTTCGGAGCAGTCAACACTGCTTGTTATGTTTTAAATTAGGTGTTGATTAAAGCTCATCTCAACAAAATTCCCTATGAGCTTTGAAAAGATAGAAAACCCAACATTAGTTATTTCATAGTTTTTGGATGCAAATATTTTATTTTGAATACAAAAGATAATCTTGGTAAATTTGATCCAAAATCTGATGTTGGTATCTTTCTTGACTATTCAAACTCAAGCAAAACTTATAGAGTGTATAATAAAATAACTTTGGTTGTGGAAGAGTCTATGCATGTTACATTTGATAAGTCTAACCCTTCATCTATGTAGAAAGTTGTTGTGGATGACGATGTAGATGAAAAGCTACAAGAAAATTCATCAAAGGATAGCCAAAAGAATGTAGAAAACCAATAGCAGCAACATGAAAAGACAAATGTGAATCAAAATGAAGGTACTTCTCAATCACTCCTCAAAGAATGGAGGTATGTTTCTTCTCACTCCAAGAATGTAATTTTAGAGATCCATCACGAGGTATAACCATTAGATCATCACTTAGGAACACATGTGAGCATGCTGCATTAATTTTTTAAATTGAACCAAAATCATTTGCAGATGTGGAAAATAATGAATCTTGGATTATGGTAATGCAAGAAGAGTTGAATCAATTTGAAAAAAAAATAGTGTATGGGAATTAGTTCCTAATCCGGAACATCAATCCATTATAGGCAGTAAATAGGTATTTAGAAACAAAATAGATGAATCCAGTGTGATTGTAAGAAATAAAGCTAGATTAGTGGCTCAAGGTTACAACCAAGAAGAAGGAATTTATTTTCATGAAACATTTGCACTTGTAGCTATACTAGAATCCATTAGAATGCTTTTAGCTTTTGCATGTCATAAAGATTTATTTTATATCAAATGGATGTCAAGAGTGTTTTCTTAAATGGTTATATTATGGAGGAAGTTTATATGAAACAACCTCTTAATTTTGAAAAAAAAAATTTCAAATCATGTGTATAAGTTGTCTAAGGTATTATATGGATTAAAATAAGCACCTAAAGGATAATATGATAGGCTTAAAAACTTCTTGTTAGATAATGATTTTTCGATGGGAAAAGTGGACACAACTCTCTTTGTTAAGCATATAATAATCAAGATATACTTATTGTTCAAATTTATATTGATGACATTATCTTTGGTTCTACTAATGAATTGTTATGTAAAGAATTTTCATCATGTATGAGCAAAGAATTTGATATAAGTATGATGGAAGAGTTGAAGTACTTCCTTGGACTCCAAATCAAACAAAACGAGGAAGGAATTTTCATAAATTAAGCCAAGTACGTGAAAGATCTACTCAAAAGATTTGGCTATGATAATGGAACAAGCACTCCAATGAATACTACCATCAAGCTGGACAAAGATTTGAAAGGTAAGGAAGTTGACATCAAGACTTATTGTAGTATGATCGGACTCTCACTCTACTTGACTGCTAGTAGACCTGATATTATGTTTAGTGTATGCTTGTGTGCTATATTTTAATCTTGTCCTAAAAGAGTCACACATGCTTACTGTCAAACGAATTTTTTGATATTTGATTGGCACCATTAATCTTGGCCTTTAGTATCCTAAGGGAACTCATATTGACTTAACTTGTTATTCAGATGCCGACTTTGCCGTATATAAGGTTGATAGAAAAAGTACTAGTAGAACATGCCACTTCCTAGTTCAATCATTTGTCTCTTGGTATAGTAAAAAACAAAACTCGGTTGCACTTTTAACTACTGAGGCAGAATATATTACCGCAAGTAGTTGTTGTGCACAAATTCTTTAGATGAAACAAACCCTTAGAGACTATGGTATTAATTTTGATCAAATACCTATTTTATGTGACAATACTAGTGTCATTAATCTATCTAAAAATCTCATTCAACATTCTAGAACTAAGTATATAGAAATTAGGCATCATTTCCTAAGAGATCATGTTCAAAAAAGAGATGTTGTGATTAAATTTGTTTCTATTGAAAATCATGTTAACATAAATATGTAAATAATATTGATTTTGATAATAACAAACTTTACATGATTTTTGATAAAATTATTGGAGTTATTTCCTAAACAAATAAAAGTCTTAAAAACTATTCCTTGCATGCTTATAAAAGATGGATCTTAATTTGAAAAATGATTCTTTGCAAAAACTGGTTTAAAATATGTTTCTGGCAGAAAACGGTGAACCGTTTATTTATAAACGGTTAACCGATTACGACCAGAGAGCAAAGGTTTGTCTAGGCTCTAACCGATTAGTGAAAAACGGAAATGGATAGTTTACTGGACGCTAACGGTGAACCGCTTATTTGTAAACGGTTAACCGATTACAACCAGAGAGCAAAGGGTTGTCTAGGCTCTAACCGATTAGTGAAAACGGAAATAAAGAGCTTACTGGAAACTAACGGTGAACCGTTTATTTATAAACGGTTAACCGATAACGTCCAGAGAGTAATGTCACCCACAGTCTTAGCCGTTTACTTAAAACGGATAACCGTTGTTCTTTTGCAGGTTACTGTACACTAACGGTGAACCGTTTATTTTCAAACGGTGAACCGATAACGTCCAGAAAGTCATCTCATGCAAAGCCTTAGCCGATTACTTGAAACGGATAACCGTTATTCTTTTTCAGGTCACTGGACGTTAACGGCGAAAGGGTAACCTAAAAACGGCAAACCGTTTATTTGAAATCTGGCTTAACGGTAACTTTGAGCAGCGCAAACGGTTAACCGTTAACTACAAACGGTGAACCGTTTTCGGGCAGACAGCAAATAACGGCTAGTTTTTTAGCTCTACTTATAAATAAGCTCATTCAAATTCAAAGAGGACTGATCACAACACAACCATTGAGCATATACTCGAGTTTGCAATCTTCACAAGAGCTAGAAACAAAATTTCACTTCATCTATTCACACTTTGAGCATCAACTTGTAATCTTTGATTTAGTGTGAGAGAAAATCAAATTGTAATCTTTTATTTTGAGGGATTGTAAGTGTTGGGATACACTTGGGTTAAGAGATTGGGGAAAATCTCTAGTTGTAAAGGTTATTGACACCTTGGAAGTCAAGTGTAAGCTATTGAAGCCTTGGAGGCTTGCTTAGTGGAAACCTCAAGCCCGGAAAGCTTGGAGGCGTGGACGTAGGCGAGGTTGGCCGAACCACGTAAACATCGTTGTGTTTGATTCTCTCTTTCTCTATCTTTTAATTTGTGATCGATTCATTTATTACTGTTTTTAATTTCGTATTAGATTTGCTTGATAATTTATTTTTAGTGTGATTATTATTAAAAACCCAATTCACCCCCCTCTTGGGTTGCCTTATTAGTATTTCAAATCAACTTACGGATATCTTTACAAAACCTCTTAGTGAAGAGCATTTTATAAAAATAAGACACAAACTTAGAATGATAAATGTGGCATCTTAAATTATGATTTGTTGATTATGTTGATATGTTTGATCTTGTATGTATTTATGTTTCATGTTTTTAAATGGCTTATTAAAAAGTTTTAAATCGCCGAATGATTTAAAATTGATCAATTTTTAGGCCAAAAATAAATTGGAGTGTATAATACAAGAATAAGAGTTTACCAAAATTCAACTGGAAAATCGTTCTTCTTATTCACTAAACCAAATTTGAATAACCGGATTTAGTAAACCGGTAAGGCGGATTGGGCTTGGTTGTTCTTGGGTCAAAATTCGGATAACTGGATTGGAAAATCGGGAAACTGTTTATGAATGTCTCCTTTCTGGACAGAAACCAGTCAACCAGCTATGAAATTCGGAAAGTCGAATCTGGTTTGGAACTTACTGGAGACAAACCGGTCATCTGATTATGAAATTCGGCAAGGCAGATTTGCAAAGCATTTTTTCTGTCACAAAACCAGTCACCCAGTTCTGCTAACCGATAAGGCGAATTCAGACAACAACTCTCAGCCTTAAAACCGGACAGCCAGTTATTCTAACCAGTAAGTTGGATTCATGTGCTACATAAAATGTTCTTCTTCTTCCTTCATTCGGCCAACCGGTTCTCTCTCTCACTAAAAATTGCTTCCTCTCTCACACAATCTCTCTTTAAAATCCATCAATTGCATCTTTTTTTACATTAAATCGATTCATACAAATTATTCCCCATCACTCCGTGTGCTTCAAAACATCTTTCAAATTCATTTTCTTCACTTCAAACTCTAGATCCCAAATCTAACCTAGGTTTTCAATCAAATTTTATCTCTCTAGATTTCATCTTCTTAGACTGTTTCTAAACTGAATTAGACCTCAAAATCTCTTTTAATTCTTATCGTCTTCCTTCTCACTTCATTTAACTTCAAATAAACTAAAATCACCATGTCAAGCTCACAGTCAGTTTGAGAAAGAGGTAAAAAAACGATTCAACAAACCGAACGGTCAAGGCAAGTAGGAGGGCACCTCCAATCAATCCAACTTTGAGTCCACACACTTTCAGAACAAGCATTTAGTCAAACAGTTTCACCAAAGCTTCATGACCCGTGAGGTACTATCTACATTTTTCGTTTTACCAGCTTAGCTTCATAGTCTCAATATTAATCATAGAAATTTATATCAATTGTTGGAAGAAGTTAATTGGATTAATGCACTTATGATTGAGGAAAATGTGTATCCCAACTTGGTGAAAGTGTTTTACTCGAATATGGATGTTTCCGAGGAGAACAAGACTCGAGTAATCGCCAATTAGAGGAGTTTTGATTGATTTTGATGTTTTGGAGTTAAATTCTATCTTAGGAATCTCTAATTATGGCCTAGAAATTTTCTTGCCTAGGAAATCTCCTAAAATAGATAATTATGTTCATGTTGACGCCATTAAAAATATATGCCGGCGTAATGACCTTTCTATTGAAAATTGTACCATTCATTTTCGCACCCAATGTCTCTACCCCATATGGATGTTACTTTGATTGATTGTATCCTTAGACATCGTTCGATTAATTTGGGGTATACCATTATCCAAACTATGCTTTCCATTCCTGGCTTGATTACTCGTTCCATTCTGTATGGTCATTTTATCACTCGGATCCTTAAATACTTTAAGGTTCCGATTAATAAACCATTATTTAAACCTTCTAAGAGTATCGGGAATGAAGCTATATATGCCTTAGGATTTGAGTGGAAAAGTATAACTTGGGTAAAATTCACTGACAACAAGTTCACCTTTCTTGCTCCGGGTGATGATCGACCACTCAATGCTACGATTCCTGCTGATCAACTTCATGATTTCTCACTTCCATTTCGGGGTCAGCATAGATGCCGAGACCTTCTAGTGTCTGCCTTTGTTCTTGATGCCTCTGCATCCGCTTCATTACCTCCAGAGCTTCCAACCTCTAAAGAAGTTACTCTTCAGCAGCTTATGGTTGAGGTGAGAACCATTTCCATGCAGCAAACCGACTTTGAGTAGCACATACTTGTAGAGCACCAGCGCTTTTCACAGCAGCATCAACAACTCATTCATAGACTGCCTCCTCTTTGAGCACTTCGATATTACATATCTGTATCCACCTCCATCACCATCATCCTCACCAGCTTAATAGTCTCTTATGCTTGTATTTGAACACACCAACATTTCATTTACTGCTTTATGTTCTTTTATTTTCATTTAGATTTTATGGATGGTTGTTATGTTGGATTATATATCTGTTTTGGATTATGTGGATTTGATATGATCGTTGGTTATATTTTTCACTCATGTTTCTGGATCATGAGGGACTAATTTGCTTGATTTGAGAGTCTATGATTTTGGATTATATGTCTGTTTTGGATTATACGGATTCAATATGGTTGATTGTTATGTTCTTTATTTATATTTTGGATAAATTTGGACTAATGTGCTTGTCTTCAGAATTTGATGATTGATAGGGGGTTTTTTTTACTCTTTTTGATAATGAAGGGGAGATATAGTATGGAATGGAATGGGGAAATAAGGTATATATGTTTTTTATGAAAAATATTCTCATGCATTTATACAAGCGGAGTCTTTTAAATCATTTTAAAAAGTTTTTAATCTTGCATTGATTAAAAGGGAGTTCTTCATAACTAAATCAATTTTTTATAATGTGTTTTGTCGTCATCAAAAAATGGGAGATTGTTAGCCTAGAGAACTATAAATGTTGATTTTGATAATAACAACAAGAAAAAGATTTTTATGTTATTTGAGTGTTTTTCAAGATATGGACTAAAGTGAAAGGATTTTGCCATCTTTGATTTTAATAAATATTATTTTGAATTTCGAATTTGAACCTAATTGAAAATATTTAAATATTTTGGGTCATTCTATTATTTCACATATTTTTGGCTATATCACAATTTTAAAAAGTTTTGGGATTAACAAAGCATTATTTAGAAATTCTGAAATTGGATCTATTTGAAATTTTTCATAATGTTTTGGGTCAAAATATAGTTATATAAAGTTTTAGGATCAAACTATAATTTTAGAAAATAATTCACTGTAGTAGTTATTGTAGCAAACGGCTAACCGGATTTGACGACCGGTAGACCGAATTTTGGACAGTAGATTACTGGAATAAAAGCAGCATACCAGATGTTCTAAAATTCAAAATTATGTTGTGACGGTAACATAAAAGTGGCTACCTGGATTCCGAAAGCAGCAAGCCGATTATCATCAGAAAACACATATCGACTAATTTTTGGACTCAAACCATATAAAATCAAATCTAATTCATTTTCAATCTCTCTTGCAAGAAAAAACAAAAAGCACACAACATATATCGAGCTCTCATTATGCAAATCATTATCCATTGAATCATTTTTGTTTTTCGATTTGTATATCTACTCTCGAAGAGAGTTTTTCTTGTAATTTTCATTTCCTCATCAAATTTGTGAGTGTTTAAGTTTGTGAGACACTTAAGTGAAAATATTGTGACATAATCTCTTTATTATAAAGATTCATTGACATCTTGGAAGTCAATTGTAAGCATTTAAAGCATTAGAAGACTTGGATAGTGAAATCCTCAAGCTTGGGTTGCTTGGAGACGTGGACGTAGGTGGGGATTGTCGAACCATATAAAAATTCTTGTGTTTGTTTTCTCTTTCCTTACTCATTTATTATTGTGTTTTCATTAAATTTATTGTTTTCTAATTTATTAAGTATTAGATTGAATTGTTGTGTGGTTTAGTTAGGATAAGTTTTAAAATACCAATTCACCCCCCCCTTTGGGTTGCATAACTTGTATTTTAGAGGTCACTGCACAAAAGGCTTACAGGGCTAAAAGACAAATTCTAGAATCAGCGAGTGGCGAAGACCATGTTCAAAGCTTCAAGGACCTTTCCAACTATGCGCATATCATAAATAACAAATGTCAGGTGCATTAGTAGTACTTAAAGTTACAAAATCATGCACTCCTGCTGACAAGTGTAGGTTCAAAAGGTTCATTGTTAGTTTTTTGGGACTTAGAGATGGTTTCAAGGAAGGATGTAGACCATTTATTGGTCTTGATGGATGTCATTGGAAAGGACCATTTGAGGTTGTACTGTTATCAACAGTTGCATTTGATGCAAACCAAGGGATTTTTCCGATAGCAGTATGTGTGTGTGAATCCGAGAATACTAACAGCAGGACATGGTTCTTGGAGCATTTGAAGGAGTATTTGGCTAATGCAAGACAAATATCCTTTATGACGAGTAGGCAGAAGGATATTTTAAATGCCATAAACTTGGAGTTTTATGGATCGAAAACTATTGCCTTTTACAGTTATGTTTTTTTTTTAAAAAATAGTTTTAAAACTAGATGTCATTTACAGCTCTGAAGTGCCTTATTTTATTCCATAGGGAATTGGCTAATGGTTGCAAAATTTTGGGGGGCAATTTGATGACTTAGATCATAAATTTTACTGCATTGAGCAACCTTATACTACTTATTCTATGATTTTTATTATGTTTTTCAACACAACTATTGAATTGTTTGCTATGCTATTTGAATAACATTTCAGCACTATACAAAACAAGTAATTACATTTTAGACACTAATAAACATACACAATGCAAGCTGATGTAATAACTTAGCAAAAATTAAAAAATTAACACTAGACATGAAAAATGACTTGAAAATGTTTCCATTGTAAACTAGAATTTACATCAGTCAAATCAAAAAATTACTCTACATTATGGGCCACTTCATTGGCAATCTATCTATGATTTCTTCAAGTTTTGTGGTTGATTCAATTTATTTCAAATAACATAATAGTTCACTTCTCTTCCTTAGCAAGTACTGTGCAAGGCATCTCTTCACGAACTTAACTTAAAGGTTTCCCAATGTGCAGCTGAGAGATGAGTATTGGAAGGCTGTTAGGGCTGCAAATAAGGATGATTTTGTAGAAGTAATAAATAATATAATGAAGACTGATGCGGAAGCACATAGTTGGCTAAGGAAAATGAACCTTAAATATTGGTCAATGCATGCTTTTAATAACTTGCTCAAATGTGATCATACAACAAACAATATAATTGAGAGTTGGAATGCATGGCTTGGAGGCATGAGAAAGGCACCGATTATCAACTTAATGAAGCATATCAGAAAGAAGATGATGCGAGCAATCATTGAAAAAAAGATGGACTGTCAGCGGTGGCCAACAGAAGTTCCTCCCTGCATTAATAACAAGATGAAAAAATTACTTTAAGGCTAGAAAGTTCTGTCGTGTCATACCAGCAAGTGAAGTCCTGTTTGAAGTTAAGGATACCAACAGGTTGTATATGGTTAATAATAAGAAGTCTTATGTAGTTAATTTGGAGGATCATACGTGTGATTATGGAATGTGGCAAATTAGTGGTATACCATTCAGTCATGGCATGCCTTAGATTGTTCATTTAAGGGCTACTTATGAACCATATGTTGCTCCTTGCTACACAAAAGATGCATTCCTGAAATGTTATTCAAGCATCATTCATCTTCTATCCGACAAGTCTAAGTGGTCACACATAGAGGCTGATGAAATCCTACCCCCAAATGTTCATAGACCATTTGGTGAGCCCGAGACTTGCAGAATAAAGGAGTCTGCTGACAAACCATCCTACAAGAGAAAATTCTCAATTTCATGTACACACTGCAGAGACATAGAGCACAATAGAAGCTATTGTCCTTATAATCTAGTCAATGCTATCAAGACCACTAGAACAATGATGCTAAAGCATATTGTATAATGCTTATCAATTTATATCTTTTCTGATGGTAAAGCATATTGTCTAATATTCATCAATTTATATCTTTTCTTCAATATCTGTTATCCTCTAACTCTCTTTTTATGTTATTTAGATGCATTGAAAGAACTTGGCACCAGTTTCATTCTTTGGTGCATCATTTTAAGGAATGAATACTTTTACCTCTCCAACAACAACAACCACACCTATATAAGCAAGGGGTTCTGGTGCTGCAGGAAGTGCTAATGCTACATCAGGTTTGTTTAAATTTTAATATTCTACGGCATGACATGTTGTTTAATATTTATAACATGAAGTTATTGATTGAGTTGGAAAAGAATATAAGTATGTTTTCTTAATATTTACACATACATAGTCATTATTATTGTGTTGCGTTCACTAGATGGATCTGGCTATGCCCTATGGTTATGTATAAGTTTATTTAAGATTGTTCAAAACATGGTAAAGCTTATTATATTGTGGTTGCTACTCAATATAAAAGTACCAGCAAGGGGTTCAGCGAATAGAGGACGAGATCGACAAATATTGGAAGCTGCATTTGGAATAGCACTTGCAACAATAATTCAAATAATAGAACAAACAACTGCTTCAACAGGCCCTTCACAATCTACCCGTACTACAAGAAAGACAAAGGAAGATTTAAAGGGAAAATCAGTCCTTCATATTTGTTGTAATATCATTTAGAAACATTAAATTTCATATAAAATAAAAAAAATGTTGTTGAAGTTATAACAGTTTTATGGGGTATTTTAGTACTTTTACCATAAAAATGTAAGAAAGTGAAACAAATTGGATTTAAAGTCATCTTATTCACTCTCACACTGCCTACAATAAGAAATTGTAATCTCGCATTGTATTTAGTACTTCATCTTCTTCACTCTCACACTCCCTACAATTGTATTTAAAGTTAGCTATGACCATCACATTCACTGATCAATAATTTCTGATCAAACTACTAAAAAAAACAACATATTGAGTGATTATTTTAAAGCGTAATTTTGAGTGGACTTGAATAAGTAGGTCACAAGTGATTTGGATAATTCTCCGAAAGTATATCAAAATAATGTATTTTTAATATAAAAAATGATGCTTGTGAATAGGGATGGGATCCCACGGATGGGATCGAGATATATTTTTGTTCCAAAAAAAAATTAGGGACGGGAGTGGGACATTTTTTCATCCCACTTGCATATACGAGGCAGGAGTGGGATTGGTAAATTCCGTTCCATCCCATCTCATTGCCGACTTAGGATGAGAATTTTTCCAACTGGGATGGGATCTTGCAGGATCCCATCTCTTTTGGGATGGGATTGGGACATATTTTTGTCCTAAAAAAAATAGGAACGCGAGTGTGACCTTTTTTTCATCCCACTTGCATATACAGGATGGGACTGGGATTGGTAAATCATATCCCATCCCATCCCATTGCCAACCCTACTTGTGAATGATAAACCGACATCAAAATACACTCATTGACTACATTGACTAAGAGTCGGAGCTACAAAAATTGTAATGGGTTGAATTCAAAATTAATTGCCTAATCAATTTTACAATTTATTATTAGTAACTGCTAAATTAATGGTCAATTAAATTAATATGAGACTGAATCCAAAATATTTAATATATGATTAATTGGGCTATGGTTACGCTTTGAATTTAATTCAAGAATTAAATCAAATGTTTAATAGGTAGCAGTTGCACTTTTAATTAGTTATTAAGAGCAGTGGTTACAAATTTTGGACAAAAATGCCTCTCACGGGATATTATCAATTGGCATTCTTCTTTATTTTAGAGAATATAGAAGGAGAGTAAGAAACTTGAAAAAGGTCTAGAAAGAAGCTGTAGCTGGAAGAGTTGAATGAGTTTATCTTCAATTCCTCCTTTGTTGTACATCTATTTTGATAGAGTTAAGACATAATGAAATTTTGCTATGGAATAACTTGGTGGTGCACCAGAGTTATTCATCATCGTTGTATCCTAGCAAACAAACACTATTCAAATCCTAAAGTGCCCACTAATAAGAGTTGAATCTGTTTTGAGAAAACTATGGTATCACACAATTCTCCATTTGTGATTATATATATATATATATATATATATATATATATATATATATAACAATTTGTTGTTACTTCAATTTTGTTATTATAAATTTGTAAAAAATGCATCAATGGCTTATTAGTAAGTTTAAGCACTCTAAAAGGGTTCTATCATAAAGGCCATACTTTGCCTAAAAGTCTGAATTTTAAATAGGTCTAATTGTGACTCGTTCTGTCGTCCAGTCTTTCTTAAGAATTTAACTAGCGTATTTTTGCATGCAGGCTGTCTTATATCACTGTTATTATGTCATTGCAGTAATTATTGTTTTAGTTGTAAAGTATGTTATTTCTTAAAGTCCAATATCTGATCTGTAATTTTAGAATTTGTTCCTATATCATGTATTTTCCCTTGCACAAGCACCTTCTCCTTCTTGATAATAACCAAGTTTCTAATGAAGAATCTGCTTCTCCATCTTTACAATCGAAATTCCCAATTTTAAATTTGTTGTTGCAGAAATCTCCCATGTTAGATAACCCTTCAACAGCAGCTAATGATGATTCACCTGGCAACGGGAACCCTTCATTTGATCAGTTGCCCCAATACAAGCAATGAATGGCTCAAAATGAATCAGAGCTTGGCAAAATATTCATTCAAGGCTTTTAGTGGTTGCTGTGCACATCCAAGACAGAGACTAAATACACAAGATGACAATTGCAGAATCAGTACGATCATCATCAAAAGGGTAATTGTTTAGCAGCGATCGCAATGGGCCAGTCTCCAAGAGAGCTGTTTAGAGGAGCGAGGCAGAGGCATTGGGAAAATGGGTTGTAGAAATAAAACTTCCAAGGAACAGAACAAGGTTTTGGTTGAGGTCGACACGGCAGAGGAAGCTGCTATGGCTTATGACATAGCTGCAGACACGCATCAAGGCACAAAAGACAGCCATAACCATCACATCCACTGATCAACAATTTGAAATCACACAAATAAAAATAATATTACTAAAAGAAAGTTAAGCAAACAAAATTCAGTTAATTGGAAGTGAGAGTGAAGAAGATGAAGTTCGTTGATGAAGTTCGTTTCCTCTTGATGACAGAGAAATGGAAAGACACAATTTGGATTAGCAATACTGCTAAATTGTTGAATTTTGTACTTGGAATTAGTGCTTTCAATATCCAGATAATTATGAAAGGAAATGTGAATACAAATGACCTATACTGGATGCCTTCAACGAATTGCTCCAATCTCTTCAATGAGAAGTAGTTGTAGCAGCAATTGGTATTCCGGCACTCAAATTAGATTTGGATCTTATGAATCTAACGGAGAATTTGATTAAAGGTTGTGAATTATAGCCTAGATTTTTTATAATAGGTTTAGGTTTCCTCTTTTCTTTAGAGAAATGACCAAATGTCCCCTTCTGTTTGGCTTTTAGCTTCTATTTATAGCCTGAATCTTATGATTTTGGCGGGAAAGTAGATCTAAATCTTTTGCTTAATCTTGATCATTAATTTTATAACCGCGTTTCGCTTTTGGCACGTAATCTACTTAGTGATCACGTGCTGCTTATTAACTCAGATTTATGTAATTATGTTAAAGGATTAGCGTGATTATATGTTCACAAGTTACTTTGTTTTCAGTTCCATGTTTCGTTAGATTCAGAGCTTTGGTCTATTATTAGCGTTTTGCTGGACGCCAGATTTCGATTTGGAATCCAAATTTTGAGATGTTATGATACATGTTGCTTACAAGTGGCCACTAATTATGCACTTAAAAGAAAAAAGGTTTTCGCTTTTACATTGAGAGAACATTTTTACACTGAGAAAACATTTTATAAGTAATCTCAAATTGAAACCGTTGGATCCGATCAAGGGTCCAAAATAGGCGTTGGGATGAAAATGAAAGCAAATTTCTCGATGCCCACACAAGAGCCCGACCCTTTAATTAAGGACTTGCAAGTTACCGCACTTAGACTGCATTTGGTATGGATTGAATTAGATTGAATTTAATTAATTAATGTTCATTTGTCGCTCACCCTCAGTTGGCTGTTGCATGCACTGCACTAGGCTTTAGGAGAAAATATAACGTACTCCAAATTAAAAATAATAGTTCAATTGAAAAAAAAAAGTGTGTATATATGAAAAATTAATAAAGAGAGTAGACAAGTTTAATTTATTTTCATTCAATTATTTGTTGTTTTTAGTATTTTTGCTTGTGGTGATTTAATTATTATTTAAAAATATATATATTCAAAAGTGGGTAGAACCTTACCTTTTGTTTAAGGGTGCGCCTATTTGTGCTCTAAAAGTTACTTTGAGTAC
Organism: Citrus glauca; assembly: GCA_029633175.1. Lineage (NCBI taxonomy): Eukaryota > Viridiplantae > Streptophyta > Magnoliopsida > Sapindales > Rutaceae > Citrus > Citrus glauca. The sequence goes on from JAQOOD010000008.1 coordinate 7,670,456, forward strand.
TCTATTACTTAGCATACTCATATACTAGATTTAAAATTTAAGTTTTATTCTGTATATACACTCTTAAAAATTCTAAAAATCTTTATTTAAATCATTTAAATTATGTGTGACACTATTTACATACTAAAAATTACTTTGAACACTTATTTTTATAAAATTATTTATTATCAAAATATCCTAAAAGTTAAATTACTATTAAAGGTCATATATTATAAACAAATATAACATTATTACTTTGAGCACGCATTTCACTCACCCATCCCACAGGTAATTTTTCTTGCCATCAAACCCTAAAATACGTAGACGACTAATTTTGCCTAGCCATGCCTAAATTCGACATATTCTTGTAACCAATAGTTGATGCATTAGCCGATCATACTCTTGGCGCACATGTTTAATTTTCTAGCTTCGCTAAAAAAAGTTCATGCCATATATTTGAATTGTTTCCTTTCATTATTTGGGTTCTAATGCAATTCAGCCATATATATAGTGGAAAATTGAATTGGTATCCAGTGAAAGAAACCCAAAAAAACAAAAAAAGAGAGAGAGAAAAGTAACAAACCAAAATTTAACTAGTAATAATGCTTATTCAAAAAACAACAATGAACATAGAAAATAAGATGATTCACTTTCTTTTATAGTACTTTGATACCCAAATAAAGTGTTATACAAGAAATGGGTGTTCAAAGTTATTTTGATGTGCGTAGAGAAACTAACTATAATTAATTTAAAAGAATTCATTGAGAATTTTTTTAGTATTTTAAAGAGTGTATAAAATAAATTCATTTTTTTAAATTTAGTAGATGAGTAGACAAAGTAATAGAGTGTTTAAATAAACTTTTTAGAATACAAATAGTTCCACCCTTAAATTAATTATCTTTATTTACTTAGAATACTAATATAATCATTCAATACACCCGAAGACATTTTTTAAGATATTTAGCATATATACACACACATAGGCTTGTAACATTAGTCAATCAAGTTCAAAACAAATTCTTTAATACAATTTTGTTCAAAAATAGTTTTTTTTTTAAATCTAAAGGTATGCTAAATATTGGAAACAACTTGTAATTAATATTCATTTTTACTCGCAAAAAAAAAATGGCAATCAATTGGCAACGTAACTACTCCAAAAAGAAGAAGAAAGACGAAGAAGTTAAATGGGTTTAAGATGGTTTTGTTTTTTTTTTTTTAAATCAAAAGGCCGGAAATAAGGTCATGTTTACAGTACTTTTATTCATTTTAGCTTTTTCTTGTTCAATTGAGTAATCTTTTAGATGCTGAAAATAAAAATTTTATGTTTTAAAGTGAGAAAATTATATTCTAAATCATGGGTTGTGTTATATGGGTGTTCAAAGTAATTATGTTATATTGGCTATATCCTTAATAGTAATTTAACTAAAGATAATTTTGAAATTAACAATTTTGCTAAGAGTGAGGCTATTTGAGCCCATTAGTTTACTCTTGAAACCTACCATTCAAGAAGCTTTTTAATTACTACTTCATCCTTAAATAAAATGATGTATAACTTTAATTGGATTTTGGTGGATTTTATTAAGACAAATAAATTTATTTTGAAGGGAGCAAAGATGCATTGCTAAGATTGAGGTGTGCTCCCCTAAGAGGAGAGAGCGTGATTGTTAACATGTATGTTTCTATAATGATAATAAACACATTTTAAATTGAGTAAGTTTGAAGAAGCCTTTAAACGGAACAAAATACTTAAGCCATTAAATGAATTGAGCAAAGAATAATTTTCTAGTACTTGTTAACTCAGAAAATGGCTAACTAATTTTATTAGGGCAAGTTTACAACCTCTCTAAATGAAATTGGCTAACCATTAGTGTGTAATTGCTAATTGATATCATGAAAAAATTAGAGTTTAGTTTTAGGATGAAAATGGCTAATCGTTTAAGAGAAAACAGCTAATCATTTAGGATAAAACGGCTAACCGACATCGAACTGAATCGACATCGAACTGAATTGAAAGTTTAGCTTCTAGACACTAACGGTAAACTGACTTGTAGAAAACGGTATGCCAACAACTCTCTTGTAGGTTACTGGAAACTAACAGCGATTCGACATCTAGAAAATGGTGATCCAACAATTTAAAATTATAACATACCGGTCACTTGATCAAGTCAAAACAGAAATCTGATAAAGGCCAATGGCGATCCAATTATATGCAGAAAGTTAATAACAACTAGTTTTCAGTTCAAACAATAAAATGACTCAATCAAATTCAAATTTTAGGAGATTAAAAAAAAGTTATCTTTGAGCTTACTACTGAGTATACAATTTTTATTGAGCTTTAAACTTGTCATTATTTCATTTAATCACACTTCAAGCTTTCATTTGTGAACATATACATTGTGTGAAGGAAACTCTTTTGTAATATTTATTTTTGAGTGACAATAAATGTGGAAAACACTTGGGTTAAGAGATATGGGATAATATCTTATTGTAAAGGTTGATTGACACATATGAAGTCAACTGTAAAAGAACTTGAAACCTTGGAGATTTGGATAGTATAATCCTCAAGACCGATGATCTTGGAAGTGTGGACGTAGACGAGGCTGGTCAAGCCACGTAAAAATCATTGTATTTGAATCTCTCTTCCCTTATCTCTTTACATTTTGATTGGTTTATTTATTATTTTTTTGAATTTGTTTAAGATTTGCATTAATTTTTATTTAAACATTACATAATTTTTAAAAACTCAATTCACCCCCCTCTTGGGTTGCATAGCTAGTTTAGCGTGAGTTTGGATTTTGAAAGAGGGTGACTACTAGATGAAAGTGTAGATGAAACCCACAAGCTCTACAGCTTTTCGAATCCTACAAAATAGAACAAGCTGAAGTTAAAGATGGAGCTGACGGTGGTTGGCGACCACACTCCAACACTTATGTTAGGTTTTGGGCAATTGGGTGTTACCCTCAAGGTTCCTTGAATCTTGAAGCTTTGGCAACGGCGTTTGACTTTTTGGTTCAAGAAGGCAAGTGTATTTTTTAATGAAAAAGACATTATCGAATTTGAAGAATCCTTAAACTTTATATTGTAGTGTTTGTGATGGTCATTTTCCTCCATTTGAGCATTTGTCGAATGTGTATTGACAAGCCTTCCTCAAGTGAGGTTATTTTAGTACTTTCATTTGTCTCTCCCTTGATGGTGCACTACAACAATAATGATCTTTCGCTACAACAATAATGATCTTTCGCAACAACAAGGGTTTGTTGCTCAAAGTATAAATTTTTTTGCCTTAGATTGTTGCAACAAAAATACGTTTGTCATTATGGTCGTCGGCCTAGCACTGTCACGCTCTATATCAGCAAAAAAATAAAATTTTTCTTGTCTTAAACATCTTTTTGCAGTAAAATAGATTCGTAGTAAAATAGTGTCCAGCTAGTTTATGAAATTGTTTTGCAACTCTTTTGTTGCCCTTGCACTAAATGTTTTTTACAACAATATTATTTTGTTGCTAATAAATAGAATAAATAATTTTACTACAAAATATTTGTGTAGAAATAAATTTTTTTCAACAAAATTATTATATCAAAATTTTTAAAATTAAATACAATGATAATTAATACCATTATAAGAAAAAAGAAATTAATTAATACAAAAGAATTATTATTATTGATGAAAAATACATAAAAATTATTACAAGATGTAATATCTATTTTTTTAATTACAAATGAATATAACTTTATTGATTTTCTTCATCTCGTGGTGTGATTGAACTTCAATATTTCCTACAAAAAAACACAAACAATAATTAGTTAACTTGTAAATGTAATAATCATGTAATATAGAAATGAAAAAAAGATAAATAAAAAATTACACCATATTGAAGAGAAATAGAAGAGATAAGAACATAGAGATTGAGTTAGAGAATGAAAGAATGAGAATTATACATTAGAGATGAGGAAAGGAAAGTTAAAGAAACTTATAGATGAGAGAATTTAGAATAAAAGTTAGAGAATGTAAGAATAAAAGAGTGAAAAAAATAAAGTGTATGAGATATAAATAGAGAGATGGAGTTTTTAGCAATAAAATTGAAATTTTGTCGCTAAAACTTGTTTTGGCGGAAAACCACCCGTTTTTACTTTAAAAATTTTCGATTTGTTTAGCAACAAAATTCTACATCTAGTAAAAATATCCATTCGCGACAAACTTTTTCTTTTGTCTCAAAAAATCTAAAATTTTGGCGGAAATAAAATGATTTAAATATTTAATCTTTGACTTGTAGTGACAAAATTAGAATTTGTTGCTATAAATGCACATTTAGCAACAAAACTCAAATTTTGTCACAAAAAGTCAAGAAGTTAAATCTTTAAGTTCAGAATTTTAACCACATAGATTTGCCAAAAAATTATATTTTGTCGCCAGTGGTCACTCTCTCGTGACAAAACTATTTGGCGACGAGGATTCTGTCACTAAATGTTTTAGCACCAAAATATTTAGTCTGACGCTAAAACTTTTTGCAACAAAAAGCTAATTCGTTGCTAATGTATGTCTTTAGCTACGAAATATTTGTCGCTAAAAATGTTAATTAAAAATTAATTTATCTCTTAAGTATTTGGCAACAAAATATTTTTTATGTTGCTGTAACACACTTAGGGCAACAAAGACAACTTTGTTGCTAAAAAACTTGTTGCTAAAGGCCTTAATTCTTTGTAGTGGTGACATTTGTGCACTTGGGAGGTAACAAATTTCCACAAGCTTGTCTTTTCATTTCTCTAAGTTATCCTATTAGCTGGTCAAATGGACTAACTCCATTCTAGTTAGGTTTCTCATTGCAACACGTCATCAATCACACTAATCTAGGTTACCATCCCAAATTTTCGCCCAAATAGAAACTATATGTAATTTGATTTATACCCATTTTATGATAAACCATACTACTATTTCTCTATTGCATATAAAAATGGAAGCCAAATAAATATAAATTTGTTTGGTATGAGGAACAATTATTTCATCCTTTCAAGTATTACAACTTCCCAAAAATGCAAGCGAGAAAATGTAAGGGAATTTACCTATTCACATAATTGTTAGGAAGTGGCTTCTGCATCAAAAGATCCACCACTATCTTCCTTCCTTCCTTTCCCTATTAGTATATACCCCTCCAAGAAAAACAAGCATCAACAATTCTCTTCAATCTAATGGTAAATATTGAAAGTTAAAAAAATATTTAATGATGTAAATTCGTTTAGTATTAAATTGTAGTAGACTAATGACTCAAATTCTGTGTCAAAATTTAAATTGAAATATCTCTACTCATTTAACACACATGAGTCCTTCTCTAATGAGGACATTTCACTTTGTTAAAGTGGGGATACACACTAAAATATATTAATAAGTGCATATTTTTAATATATTTTGCTATTAGTTTTTCTCTCTCTTTCTTGTTTTGGTCTTAAATATTCTAGTTATTTTAATTAATTTTTAATTTAGTAAATTATATTTTATTGTGCTAATTTTTATCTTTTTTATTTTATTATTTTAGATATATTATGGGATTAAAGAGAAATTAAATCGCAGCATTTAAGAAGAAATTTGCTTGAAGGAATTAGAAAAGAAGATAACTAAAGATTTTTGGAAGCCAATTAATTAATTAATAAACATTCGGAAGCATATGGGATTTCATGGAGATTAATAAAGACTTTGGGAACAAACATGCATAAAATGGAAACTTGTTTAATGTGCATGGCTTTATAAGTTGCACGCATGGATTCACTTGATCAATTTAAAAAGATTGCATATATGCCAAAGCTAAAGTTCACGTGAATGGGATTAAATTATGGAGAGCAAATTGAAGAAAAAGGAAATTGTCAAAGTGGGCGGCACGTTCAAGGCAATTAAAGGAATTAAATCAATTGCTTTAAATTGGAAAGAAAATCCAATAAGGATTTGGCCAATCTTGGGCATTATAAAAGCCAACTTTTGGCTTTTGATTAAAAAAAAAAAATCGGCAGCCAAGAGGGATTGAAGAGGGAGCAGCCGCAAAAAGGAAAAACAAGGGAGAAATCGAAAAGAATTAAATTGAAGCAGAGTAAGGAGGGGCTTGAATAAATCTTCATGATTGATTTTATCAAATTTTTTATTTTCAATTTAATTATATTAGGCTAAATTTTTTATTTGGTTGAGGGTGAATTCAAAACCCCAAACATGCTATGTAATTAATTTTCAATTTTTATCATTGAATTTATTTAATTGAGATTGTTTATGTTCTTCCATAATTAATGTTTATGATTTAATTCTTATTTTATTTGAGTGGCCAATTAGATAGGACTTGAATAAATTCTATTGTTAGATTAAAATTCTTGATCCGTAATTGTCATAATATTTTAATCATTAGTAGCAAGTTGAAATCAGTTATTTCAATTGGAGAACATAACCTAGGTTAAATAATCTGAGCTTGTGTGTTCATTGCCTAGATCAACCTAACATCTTTCTCTACTTAATGCTTCCATTATCTTAAATTTAAAGAGCTTATTTTAAATTATTAATAGTTAGAGATTAGGTAAAGAGCTTGTTTTGCCTAACTACACCTAACAAAGCTTATTGTTATCTATGGTTGATAGTTTATATGATAGAATTGATATATTATGTGCATGTTTGGTGGTGGTGAATGATCGTTTAACTAAAATTTTCATCATTATTATTTCTTTATTATTTAATCAGAGTTTTTATTAAATTATTATTTTCATAGTTTTAATTTCTTTATTTCTTGCTATTTAGTTAAAAATTCAAAAACCTCCATTTTCTATTTTTAGTTGGCATTTTCTTTAGTTAGATTAATTTATATTATTATTCCTATTATTATTTTATTTTAAATCTTGCTTTAGAGTTGATAATAAATGCAACTAACATAGTGTTTGTGGGATAGATCCTTACTTGCTCTATACTAATTATTTATATTAGTAGTAAGGTTTTAAATATGATGCATCCTAACAACACTACGATATATAAGAAAAAAAAATTAATACATTGGAGACTGTATTTTTTATTTGTTAGTATATTGAATTTTTTTATTTGCTAGTGATTTTTCACTTATTAAAATAAGGATTTTCTCATTAGAGAATTATATATATATATATATATATATATATAGAGAGAGAGAGAGAGAGAGAGAGAGAGAGAGAGAGAGAGGTTTTATTGTAAAATGATTCAAGGATGAAATCTTAGTAGATTAATTATAGCATTGGACTTGATAAATGCTACAATTGAGAATGGTCTAGAATGTAGATTAATTACCATATAATATTGGATTTTTTTTTGGGTTACAATCTAATATTGAAACTTAATCATCATTAATTATCATCTAATATTTGATGTAAATTAATTATATACACACATGTTACAATCATGCGTAAAAATATTAGTACAAAGCGTTGAAAGCTAGACGACATGATATGTTTTTGAAATTTTTACCTACAAAATAAATCATTTTTATGACTTCTCGTTCGTGTAGCTTTAATCATTTGACATTTTCTTACATACTTACATTTTTTAGACTTTGCTCTTAAATGTTTATCCTTGTGACTTTTGGCCCTCCAAAATTTTAAATTATCGATTGAGCTCGCAAAGTACTTAATAAGCACTCAAAGGCGGAATTAGTATTTTGATTTGATGGAGGCCATAATTGAAATTTTATGAACTTGACTAAGTTATAAAAAAAGTTATGTAAAAAAACAGGGGGACAACATAAAATTCACATAAGATAAATAAATTTTAATTCAATTTTTTTATTTTTTTATTTTTACACTTGGGATGCCCGGGGCCATCCTAGAAAAAAGTGTAGTTCAAACCTTGAGTACAATAATTCTTTTATTCGTTTTATTAAAAAAGCAGGGTTGAGCAAATTCTAATAAATAGATTTTTTTAACCTTTACTTAGCAACGGTGACAAGTAAAAAGAAATTGATGAAAAATCAGTTGCCCAATTCTTGGGACAAGATAGTTCAATATTACTAGTTGATTATATCAGTTAATATGCTTATATAATCATGAAGCAAGTTCACAAATTACCAATTGCAAATTTAGTATATCTTGAAGTTAACAGGTGTATCCTTTCCAAAAAAACAAAAGAAGAATATTAGAGGTGTTCAAGATTTGACCCAAACTAAACCAGCCTACTTTTTATTGGATTGATTTTTTATTAGATTGGAGCGAATTGGAAAAATAGAGAATCTAATGTGATCAGATTGGTTTATTAATTTATGTGCTGAAAGTCAATAAAAACCAATCCAATAAATTAATTTTTATTTTAGTTGTTTATTTTTTCAAAAACTTATAAGTTACTAAGTCACTTTTATACTTAACTTTCTAAAAAGTAAAACCTAATTTTCTTAAAATAAAAGAAAACCTAATTGTGTATAATTATAAATATACAATAATAATATCGAGCATAAACTGCAAGCTACAACTAATATTTATTTTGAATATTCAAATTTCAAATTTGCCATCTTCTTTTGCTTTTATGGAGAATTGATACATCCATATGATAATAAAATCATGAATCATAAAAATGTTAAAGGAGTTGTTTTTTTTTTTTAAGAAATTGTTTGTAATTAGAACTTTTGAAAGTAATTGATCATTTTTATCTTTAGTTACTTTTGTTTTAATTGGATTGAGCGGATTAGTTCGAATTATATTTATCCTTTTGTTGGTGTGGATTATATTGGATTTCAATCGGTGATTGAATCAAACCTAGTCCAAAATATAAAATCTAATATATAATAGATCAAATTTAAATTTGACAAAATCTATTGAATTTGAACCGTTGAAGACCCCTAATAAATATATGTATATATAGTCATCTTAGCGATTCAAGCAAAAATGAAATATAGCTAGGTACTATAACCACTATCTTGATATCTAATTTTTGGATGGAAAAATTAAAGAAAATTTCATGGCAAAAAAATGATTTGCTATATACATATAAAGGTTCCAAAACAAAGACCACTAGAATTAGGGGTGGTAAAATAAATAAATGAATAGAATCATAAATGAATTATGTTAAAATTTGATGGATTCGAATTTGATTTATTTATTAAACAAATCATAATCTCATGATTCAGATTCTTTTATTAAAGGACTATAAATTTAATTTGTTTACTATGCAAAATTGTAAACAAATCAAGTTAAATTTGAATTCGTTTGTAATCCATTTAATTCATTTATGCAGGATTAATAATAAATTAATCGAATATGGATTTGTTTATAATTCATTTACAAAAATAAAAATTAATAAACACAAAGAAAAAGAGAATAGAAAAAACCATAAAGCTAACATTTTACAAAATACAATAAATCTTAAATGAATGGATGAATCAGTGACCTCAAACCGAAATCGATTTGTTTATTTAACAAATAGAATAAAAGTTACCCATTTATTAAATAAATTAATTTTTTTAAATCTAAACCAATTCAATTTAAATCAAATCGAATTGAATCGACTAAGCCAATCCACGCCTGAATTGCAAAAGCAGTGGCGACTCAAGGGCCTGCCAATCAACCCCACGTCCGGGTCTACACGTCCGGCCCATTTGTTAATCCAAAAAGAATAGGACATGTATGATAATTATTTATAAAAACGGAGCAAACATCTATAATTCTATCAAACATTCAGGAGTATAATGTTATTGTCTAATTAGAGAAAAGTCGCCATTCGAGTCCAATATCTAGCCTAGGGCTAGTCGATTTTTCACTTTGCATACTCTTTTTTCAGTTTCCTCTTCAGCTCAGAGCCTCAGACCCATAAGAAGGAAACGCTTAACCAAAGCATCAGATGGCGCCTCCTCCTGGTCCCTACTCCGGTACCAGCACCCTTGCCTTGGTAATTTCATTTTTATTTTCTTTTAATCCGTGCGTGTAATTTTTTCTTATAAAGATTTTTTTGTTGTCAATTGCTATTGAAACATTCTTGATTTTGTGATCTGGGTTTTTGAATAATAATTATAGGTCGCTCGGGTTTCGGCTTTTTCGTTTGGGCTTGTTTATGGGAACATTAAGCTCAAGTACCTCAAGGTACAATCTTCCTTTGCTTCAATGCTTGGTCTTAATTTGTGCTTTAGTTTGTTTGTTACTGAAAATGTTAGGGTTTTAATGTCCCATATGTGATTGATTTTAACTGCATTGGTTTTTTAAGTATTTGATTAAGATAACAAATTGATTGTGGTTTCTAGCTGTGTATTAGCTAATGTTTACAATTTGATTAGAATTTATAGTGCTTTTTTTTAATAATTTTTTGTTTTGACCAAATGGAGCTCACTGCGTCTTGGTGCTGCCCTAACTCATATTATTATGGAATGGTCATTCTAGTATTAGTTTATATTATCCAGAAATATTTCTTAGTTTTGAAAAATCCTGGATACTGAATCTCTTTCAGAGAAATATTTGGGTACAGTTTACAAAATCTTTTGTAAGTTTTGTATAAAATCTGAATTAATAAACAGTAGTTTTCTTGTTCTGGTGAGTTTTACTAAATTTTTACACCATCGCAATACAAGTGGACTAAACTTTTAGATCCCTGATGTTACTCGGTGTACTATTATTTAGTAGATGTGATGGTTTTGATGGGATTGAAGATTTAGACTAATCTTGTAATTGGGAAAGTTCCATGGTGAGGGAAAATGTGAAGCAAGAGGTAGAATCATGAAGGGAGTAAAATATCTAGTTCTTATGGTTATTGAGCTTTATCAATATTAGTTTTTGCATTCTTCTTGCTGTGTTTCTGCTGATCGGTATATTTATTTTTACTGCCTATGTACAATGGATGAGTACTTACCCAATGTTTTCTGTTACTCAGTCCAAGGCAAAATCTCTCAAAAAAGCTGAAGCAAAGGGTCATCATTGAAAATGACTGGATCTGTTTTGAGTTGAGTTCGCATTTGAGAGTTGGATATAGGAATAATTGTTAATGAACCTAGCAATCTTTCGTTTTTGGCGTATGGGTGGCATTTGCAGGCCTTGCTCTATGCTCTGTACCTGTGAAATTTTTTTGGTTAATCCTTTGAGAAATTTCACTTGATTGGCTATGGCCGTAACCGTGGATTTGAACTTCCATTTCAGTTAGTTTTTTTGCTGAATGATTTTACATCCTTTCCTGGATCAGATTAATAAAGTCTTAATTCTATTGAAGCCTCCAATTACTATCACATTCGTTGCACAAGAATATGCTTCATTACCTGATGGATGTAGTACTGTATTTAAATCTGTCATTCATGTAATTCTCTGCCTTCCATTCCCTGTTGCGAAAATCAGGCTTTTCAGTTTGTTTAAAAAGAGCAGCCGTGTCCGACACATATGAGTCACTAATCCCCATCTTAGAAAGCAAATAAATCATCTATGGCATAAAATATTTACACTAAAACTTCACTTACAAATTTCAAATGTTCTGAATGCAATGCGTTTAACTGAGCTGTATACCGCGTCAACAAACTAAAACTCATTGCACAAATGACAATCTGGACAAAATTTTGGATGACACGAGAAGGTCACTGGTTCGAACAAACATGCCCCGCAAGTTTTGCTTCTGTCCACATTGGGCAAAACGACCAATATTTCCAACCAGCACTTCCAACCTGCACGCATTATCAAGTTTCATTTGAGCCGCAAACAGGAGACAAAATTCTTTCTAATGCATTCATGCAACACCAAAGTTTCTAGGACACATACTGTATACCAGTCACGGCAATAGAATTCTCTCCTAAGCAATTAACTGATCCATAACAGCTAACTCTACACAGCATAGAAACCAAACAATTATTGCATGAAAAATTTTGATATATTGACAAGATACTCGTATATTGATCAGAGTTTTTGTTGAGTCTTTTTAATGGAAATGGATGCGATTTATTAAGGGATGGAACAGGTGAGCAAGCTATCCACAAAAAATAAAGTTTGACGTTTTCTGCAGAGTGGAATCAGATAGGTAAATCAGTACCCATTTACAAACAATATTATTGGAGGCACTAATAAAGAAATTGGTCATTCACTGAATTTAAAGAGTGGCCGCAAGTTCAATGATCACATGAAACAATTCCAGAATGATAAGTATGCAACTAACCTGAGACGAGGACAGATGTGCCGTAAGTGAACAACAGACAACCTGAGCAACAAGGCAGGTGGCTACTTCACATATATAATGTCTTCATCAGGGTCATCGCCCTCCCAATCTCTCTCATCTTCAGGTAAATCAGGTGATTCAAATTGTTCTTTGTTTTTGCTCTTTGCGGCCTCTTTTTCAGCCTTTATCCTATCCAGTATTGCGATTACCTGAAATAGTTAAAAGCAACAATTCAATCAGCTAAGGGCACAAATAACCAATTTTCAGTGTTTATTCTTTCAAAAAATAACTGATGCAAGATTGTCATGCATACAGAAACTGAAATATGTTCATTGTTCAGAATTCCAAAAGCAATGCATCCATAATGCAAAAGCAATTTGTGTCAATTCCTTCTATCACAACAAAAAGAAAAGGTTCCTAAGTTGTTAAGGTTGGTTAAGCAGTTTTTGAAGTCAATCACTTGTCCACAAATTCCAGAATTAATGCGTAAACTACATAAACCAAATGCGAGGACAAGAATCAAAATCAACTCAACATCCCGGCATAACCAAACTAGGATTTTGTTCAAAAATCTGTATTCACAAGTTTATCTGAAGAAAGCCCCAAATCCTAATAGAATTGAATGTATTATAAGAGCTCAATAAGCTGGTCAGTGATGAGAGGGTCAAAAAAATATATACAAGGGCCTGACAAGATCTCAAAAGAGTCTTGGGACTAGAAATCTTGCATGCAGCAAACATGACTAGATCATCAAGCATACTGCCTGAACTGATAGTCCAAAGAGATCAGGATCAATGCTATATTTACAACATTCTTAAGAAAGAAGCGGTGTTCAAAGAAAATATAGACTTGTAACCATAACAATCATCATCTACTAGCATGGTAATAGAAGTGCCAATCTCTGTACTGATACATTGAATCTGTCACCGAAAATGACAACAGTCATTTTATCATTTATGTATAAACATGGACTTTTGGTCAACTTTTGTTCAATGATTAGAATTATTTTAACGCAAACCAATCGCATAAAAACAACCATAAATGTGATGGAGAGATGTGAATCATACCAATGATCCAACTTTACAAGCATGCTAATTAGAACCATAAATGTGGAACAGAAAGCAACACATAAAAAGTGCTCACCCTGCTTCCTCTTTCAAAAGATTCATCTTCAATAAAGCGTATCTCAGGAGTCAGACGCAACTTCATACGCCTGCCCAACTGACTGCGAACATACTTAGCTTTTGACTTCAAGCCAGCAATAGCAACTTCTTTCCCTCTATCATCGCCAAATACAGATACATATACTTTAACTACCTACAGAAATTGACAAACATTTCAGTGACTTTGTAAGAGAATAACTACAAGTTAATCAACGGCCAGCTACTCCCACAATAACTTTATAATACAAAAACAAAAGAATCTAAATTAACATAATACGACTGATTAACACTACGGCATTTGAACTGAAAGTAACAAGGACAGTGAAAGGTGTAATAAGATCCCTTGGTTGAATGGTATAGCATTAAGGAAATGATACGAAAAGAATATACGGCTAAACTCTTAAAACCCCATTCAACTTTTCCAACATCAGCAGCAAAATTACGATGGAAATGCAAGTAACATAAAAAACCTTTGACTTATCATAGACTATTGTAGCCAGATAAATAATACACTTTTAAAAGTAATCATCCACCTAAATTTCCAAAGGTAGAACACATTAGTAAAACAATTAATTATAAGAAACTTCTTTTCCTTTCTTTTCCACGGACTATCCAAACACAACAATGAACATACTCTCACAATCAAACCATAAAAGCTGTCGTTAAACAACACCACAGCACAAGTAACTTGCACACTAATGACTAAACACATTGCATAATGCCATTTCAAACAATCCACATGCAACTAAACCAAAGGTTATGTTAATAGCTGTTGTTCTTCTGCTTAACTTCAAAATCAAAACTGCTAACGTGTTCAATAAACACTCACTTTTTCTTGAGCAGCTAATATTTAGCAATTATCCGCTTAGCTATAGTTGATAGCTAATGATTTCATCTCTATAGCAGCTACAGCACCTTAATCCCATGACCACAAAATCAAATTTTGAAAGAAATCCATTTCAAATACCCCATATTAACTAAATTTTCACATACTAAATTAAAAAAATTCATTTACAGTACTTGCAAATCAGCAGAGACTTCAACGTCGCTAATAGTGGTAAGAGAAGAGAGATAACGGTCGGCTCCCAAGGCAGCTTCAGGCAAAACAGCAAACTGCAAGACTTTGTCAGTTAACAACATGTCCGAGAGTTCTCTCTGTATCTGCTTGGCCACCATCTTCACTCTCCGAGGATTCGCCATACATTTTACTGTCTTCCTTGTGGGACTCCTGCGCAGGTGAATCGCTGCCGTTGATTTCGGGGCCCACGTGGCGGAATTGAAGGATGTGATAGGGAGAAGATAAGGGTAGTGGTGATGAAGAGGAAGAGAAAGGAATGATTGGTGGGTGTGAAGATGATTGAAGGAGAATACGTGTGACATTGCTGTATTGAATCGTTTTTCTTTTCTCTTCTAGTAGCAGCAACTGAGCTTTTATTTTCCTTTCTTCTAATTCTTCTTTGTGCAGAATATCCAATGAATATATCTGATGGTACTTCTTGTGAAATTAAGAAAATTAGGAGGGTGTAAAGGTATTTTTGTGCTTTCATTTAGGTTGTTCATTTGTACAGCCAATAAAATGAACAAAATATGTTGATAATATTGTATTTTGTGTTTCAAATTAAAAAGAAAATACTTTTGAATATCAGGTGGCTTTATTTAAAAAAAAAAGTCATAGCATAGATAGCAGAATATTATTGACAAGTTAATTTTTTATTGTGTTCAAAATTATTAAGGGCAATTATCTATTGACTATTTATTTTTTCGCACTTTTTCAAAATACACAATTCTTAATTTTTTTTTCCTGAACTCCACTCGAAATTATATTATTTTGCATTTATCTACTTCCGTCTTTAAACTATTAAGAAAACTAACGAAATATTGTATAAATGATTTTTTTACCACGAAATATAAAAGGACAATTATCCACCAACCACCTTTTTTCACATTTTTTAAAAAATATACAATTTTTTTTCTTTTTTTTCGCTGAACTCCACTTGAAGTTATATTGTTTTGCATATGTCCACTTTTGTCTTCAAATAATGTTGTTGTAAAATGACAAGATTACTCTTATGATGTCAGTAAAGTTCTAACGGTGCTAGAACGAGAGTGAACCAATTAAAAAAAAGGTTAACTTCACGTATAGCATTGCTAAAAAAACAATTTGTGTATTTTTGAAAAAAGTAAAAAAAATAGGTGGTCGGTGGATAATTACCTTTTTCTTAATTAAGTAATTGCTCATGACCCGGATCAAACAGATGCGAAAGAAATTTAGATATATTGTAAATAGATGTAGGCAATTAAAATCCTAAAATTAATAGCTTAATTAATTTTCAAAAAAATTGTTCATGGTTACTGTTCAATGTTAATGTTCGTCCGCATAAAAAAAATTAATTTTCCAAAAAACAACCAATTGCAAAAAATAAATGACATGAAGATTTTTACATTATTCGAATTAATTATCCTACATCTATGAGGCCACGCCCAAATAAAAAGCAACTCACTAAGATGAGAAATTGCAACATATGGATTTACCAAACTTAAGACTCTCACTTACAATTTACTCAATCTTAAACTGAATCTGCTTCTCTTGAATAATTGTTACCCCTCTTGATTTACGATCCTCAAGGCACTTCGCAAAGTAATCAATAGTAATTATTCAATTCTTCAATGTCTATGATCCAAAATCTACATAAACTCTCCACATAGATGAAAAGAAAATAAGAAAATAAATCAACACAATATTATGTGCCAAATCCAAATTCTCTGGGGAGGAGGCCGAATTTTGCTTTTCTGCTTTATGCTCAATTTTGCGTCTCTTCAATTGTAAAATACCTCTCTTTGTATAGGCATTAATTTTTCACAAAAATAGCAAGTCTTAAAAGACTTGTATTCTTTCCAAATAAGAGTTTCTTTCCTCTTATAATTCCTATGAACCTAAATATGAATAAATATGATCTTCTTGCCTTACTTTTCTCCTAAGAAATATCTAGAGTATTTAATAAACTTATTGTTGAACCAACTTCTTGCTCTAAATGGATCTCATGTGTCAATTATAGAATCTCATCATTAATTGACTTACTAAATTAGACATGTAATTAAATTAAGAAACAAATATTTCAAATAAATTGGAATCTCACTATATTAGGGAATTTATAAATTAAACTCTATTACAAGATATGCAATAAAAAAATATTTCAATTTAACTACACTTACCATAAGATACCAACTCTATAAATAATGGACTTAATAATCTCCCCTTTTGGCATTTTGTGCCTAAAGCAATCCAACACAAATCTTCAATGAAACTTGGCGCCAAAACATGAATTTGAAACAAGTATAGACAACAAGGAACTAACCAAAATAATTGACAATTAGCATGTTAGTTCATTTAAATAACAAAGGCAAGAATTAAAATAAAATGTTAATTTTATTGATCAATAGATAGAAAGACAACATTAAGCAGAAAGTTAAGAACAAGAAAAAGATAAACTCCCCCTGAGAACTAGAAATCCAAATATCTAAAAATTCTTGAAAAAAATAAAATTCCCCCCTCAAATAGAAAATACTACTCCCCCTAACTCATTGCATTTAGCACTTGAAGATTAAGAGCAAAAGAATTAGATGGAGAAGAAGAGCGAACAGAGGCTGCAACAAAAGTATGAAGATCACGAAGAGTACTAGGAGGAGCTCCATTGGTGACGGCACGTGAGGGTGTGTGTGGCTGGTGGTCGGCGATGACAACATTAATAATGGCAGTAGTGGTGGTGATCTTAGGATTAAAGGTGGAAGGTCCAGAGTTAAAACTATCTTTATTAGGATCACTTTTCATGGAGTTATTGTCACTTGAATGCATGGATTCTACAAGAGGTATTTGTCCGAATTTAGGACTAAAATCCTCATCATCATCAAGCATATGAATCTCATGAGATAGTCCACAACCAGAACAAATGTAAGGTGAAAGAGTGTGACGACGCTTTGAATTAGGTTGCTGATTAGAGAAAAATAAAAGATTATAACATATAAGTATAAGATTAATCAAATTTAAGCTTATGTGTGCGACAAAGTTTAAGATTTTAATTTTGTTGATTTCTGTTTGGAACTCTCCATATGATAGTTAACAAATAATAATCACAATAATGACATAGCCAACTAGGTGTGGTAACAAATCATTGTGGGACTATCGATGCGTGTGTCAGTGTGTGTATTAACAAATGATTTTATTTTGGGATGATTAATTGTAAAGTGTTTGATTGTAATAAATAAGTAAATGGCATATTTATTGTTTCTTGACATACATCATGAAAAAAATTTCTTGTTCTTGATGGGTTGATTTTGGTTATTGGCCCACCCGCCGATTAGGCAAGAGACGTATAATCTCTTAATATTATTAATATGAAAATGTCTTCCCATTTTTAATATTTTCTTATGCATTTCTTAAAATTATTATTATTTTATTTCACTTCTTAAAATCCAACAGCATATTATATATGTATGATAGTATTTTTGTCCGAGATTTTAAAATATAGAAAAGTTCGAGAAAGTTTCAAAATTGTAAGATTTAATAGCATTATGAAATTAATCTTTATAATCACACAATTTTAAAGTTTTTCCAAACTTTTTTGCAATCTTGGAATATATAGATAGTCATTGAAGAAAACTATCATTGTCTCGTTTGTGCAGTGTGGAATTACATTTATACAAATTGAAGTAATGGTTTCAATTTCAACATATGTGTGATGTGACTCGTTGGAGTGATATAAAGGCTTCTAAAATTCCAGAAAAATGAAAGTAGTGATTTCTTTAAAACACAACAACATAAGGAACCATCAATTTTGTGGTCCTATAGGCATCCCATAACGTGAAAAATTAAAGATTAGAGAAATTTTATTAATAATTTTCATAAAATAACTCTAGTTTCCTCAAATAAGTAAAGATTAGAGAAATTTAAGTTTGTGTGTGCGACAAAATTTAAGATTGGTTGCTAAAACATAATTTTAGTGGAAAATGTCCCACAAAATTTTAAAATTTTGACATTTTTCAACAAAAAAAATTTTTTATCCCTAAAAGTGCACATTTAGTGAAAAAAATCTAATTTTGGTCCTTTAAAGTACACATGCAGTGATGAAATTGAATTTTGTCGCTAAACGTCTTAAATGTGTACTTTTTGGCCAAATTTAAAACTTTTGGCGACAAAATTGAATTTTGTCACTGCATGTGTACATTTAGCGACCAAAACTAGATTTTGTTGTTAAATGTGCACTTTTAGTGATAAAAAGTTTTATTACTAAAAATGTCAAAATCTTAACAATTTTATGGGTCATTTTTCAGCAAAATTATGTTTTATCGATGAATTTTAAATTTTTTCACTAAAATCTCCTGTAACCTATTTGTATATCATTTACTTTGAAAATGAATAGAAGACAAGAAGAGGGATAAGATAGTGGTACTAACAGTAATGAAATTGGTGAAGTCAAAAAGATCATTTCGATCCATTTTCTTGCATTGAGACATTGTGGACGCGCTTTTGATGGTTTTGAGGCTCGTGTAGATTGAGTACAACCCTCTTGTTCTTTCTGTGCAGTTGAATCATGAACAGTATCAATCATAAATCAATTGCCACAATTGACAACATCATTAATAATATCAATAAGGTTCATTGATAATCATTCTCTCTATACATTTCTATATTTATAAATTCATTATATTTTCTTTCGTTAATTAGTGCGAGACTAATTGTATTGTTATATACATAGATATTTGGACATGATGCAGTGTTTATCCTCAACTTTTTTGCTAAATCATTGATATACAA
Organism: Citrus glauca; assembly: GCA_029633175.1. Lineage (NCBI taxonomy): Eukaryota > Viridiplantae > Streptophyta > Magnoliopsida > Sapindales > Rutaceae > Citrus > Citrus glauca. Next base: position 7,689,506 of record JAQOOD010000008.1, read on the forward strand.
ATAGACTACAAGAGTTTTAGCGACAAAATTTAAGATTCATCACTAAAACATAATTTTGGTGGAAAATTACCGGTAAAATTTTTTAAAAGTTCACATTTAGTGACAAAATGTAATTTTGGTACATATGCAGCGACGAAATTCAATTTTGTCATTACAGAGCTTAAATTTTCGCCGAAAATCATCTGCCAACAATTTTTTGAATTCTCCCATTTTCAGTGACGAACAAATTTCGTTGCTAAAACTATTTTTAGAGATGAAATTATTTTCTCGCTAAAATATGATTATCTAACATATCAAAAAAATTTAGTGACCAATAGAATTCGTCACTAAAATTTTAGTGACTATGCTTTATTGGTATATTAAAGAGTTTTAACGACGAAATCTATTCACTAAAAATATTGTTAGTTGAAATACTAATTAGGTAACCCAAGAGGGGTGAATTGGGTTTCTAATGATTTAACCAATTAAAAATTAATGCAATTTAACAAAGTAACCATATTCGAAAGAAATAAATTAATGTGCAATGAAAAATAAAGAGATAGGGTAAAAGAGAGCAAATGTACAATTTTTACGTATTTAGCCAGCCATGCCTACGTCTATGCCTCCAAACTCACTGAGCTTAAGGATTTTACTAAGTGAGCCTCCAAGGTTTCAATGACTCTTATAATTGACTTCAAATGTGTCAAAACACCTTTACAACAAGAGATTATTCATAATCTCTTAAGTCAAGTACATTTACAACCATTCAATTTGATTTATAAAAAAAATACAAATAAATTTCTCGCGCACAATGTGTTTGATTATAAATGAAAGTCTAATGTGTGAATAAATGAAATGAATAGACAAATTTTATGCTCATATTATAGAGGATTGCTCAATGATAACAATAATTGTCTCCTCCATTTGAATTTGATTGAAACCATTTTATAATTGAAGAAGAAAACTAGTTGTTATTAACTTTTTAGTGATAACTGACTTGCTGTTTTATTTTAACCGGTTTTCCGCTTGTGTTATTGTTGTAATCAAACATTTGAACTTTTGCACATTCGGTTTGTCACTTTTCATTTTTCAGTAAGCCATTTTTATTCCAAAGAGCTCTACCTGATAATTGGCTTGCTGCTTTGATGAATCTAGTAAGCTGCTTGCTACAATGAAATAATTTTTTTAATTATAGTTTTATCCTAAAATTTTATAAAATTATACTATGGCCTAAATATTTATAGAACTTTGCAAATATGTCCATTTCCAAAACTTTAAAAGAACACTTGTTGATTTTAAAGTTCTCAAAACTTTTCAATTTAAACCATAAACTTAAAAACAACTAATTTCATAAAATCATTTTCTTGTTTCAAAAACATAATGTGTAATTCCTTGTTTATCAAAAACATGTTGTTTGTTATCATCAAAATTATCATTTTATAGTCATATAGGCTAACAATCTCCCCCTTTTTTATGATGACAAAACACATTATAAATTTTTTATTTAGTTATGAAAAATTTCTTTAAAACTTCCTTTTACTAAATGCAAGATTAAAAACTGATTTGAAAAAGATTTTAAAAAGCTCCTTAATAACTCTATGAAATTAGAGTTATCATTGTACTTTTAGACTTAAATTAAGATTACATAGAGAGTAAATGACATGCTTTTATTGCATTTTAGTTATATTTTGCGTAAATACCCATTTTAGTTTATTTTTAACAAATTATGTTTTTTTTATAATAATTTGGGTGCTTCGATTGTGTGTATAATTGTAGGCGACCAGAAGCTCAAATTTCAAGGGAGGAATGTTGTTACAATAGGCTTGTAAAAATAAGAAAACAACATGGCTATAGAAGAATTGAAACAAGTTTGGAACAATGCAAATGTTGTAGTCGTTATTGTAGCAATGTTGGAGCATTGATAGAAAAGATTCCGCGCGAGATACTTAGAAAATTACAATATGAAATTTCCAAATCTGGAAGATGCACACCCTAAACTTGCAGTTGCCCTAATTTTCAACTATAAAAGAAGCACAAATGTAAAGAAAAAGGGAGAGCCGTCATTAGAAAAAGAATTGAGACAAAAAACAAGAAAGAACAGAGATTAAGAGAGAGAATCGAGGGTTGCACCAAAAAGGATTCACGAAGAGCATCAAGGACGAGTAGATTTTAATTTTATTTCTTGTTCTTCTTTTCTTATCTTGTTATGATGATTGATTTGATGGCTAAAACCATTTTGGTTTTTGTTTTATCACATATTATGAACTAAACTTATTTGTGGTTGAATGTTAAACAATCTTAATGGTTCATTAACTAAATATATGTGTTGTTGCATGTTTGGTATAACATGTTGTTTTGATAATATTTATTTTTAATTCGCTATTTCAGCTTACCATCGGTTTAGTGATACTAGCTAAAAGAGAGCTTAAAAATTAACAATTTTAGTGGAACATATCAAAGCAATACTTGGTTTCGATTGGGTTTCATGAGTTGAATTTTACTTTATTCTAAAAGGGCTTATACTTAATTTAAAATGAGTGATGAATTAGATATAGAGATTCACCTTGTATGGTAAATAGAACCTAAACGTGTAATATTTTATGTTATTTGTTAAGTGTTAGAAAGTGTATATTTATAAAGGAGAAAATCATCATTTTACACTCCAAGTTTCACTAACAACCATACTTTAATGTATTTAAGTCTCTTGTGATTTAATTATTTGTGTTTTATTTTAATTAAATATTTTATTTATTTTAGAGGCATCATGGTCATTTCACAATTAATGAGAGATCAGACAGCAAAATGGACATCACTTTTGAACTCAGGACAGTGAAAACCTTAAGAAGAGCATAAAAGGAAAATGACATTGTTCACATGTATGGTACTATTCACATATACGATACTGTCCATGTTATTGTTCACATATACGGAACAATGACGTGGCATTAACCGATTATGTAGCATTGACTAATGAGGTATCATGATCCTATTAGACTAAAATTCTTATGTACTGATCGGTGATATGGTAGCATGTTGGTGGACTAAAAATCGTGCGTACAGTACAGCATATACACATAATTATGTACAACCAAATTGCTTCACTATTTAAGCCGCCTCATTATTCATACCGCATCATTATTCAAACCGCGTGGTCAAACTACATATTATTGACCAATGACGTGGCACAATTCTAAGCGTCTAAATTGTTTTTAATCCAATAACCATTATTTACTCAATGTATCTATAAAAAATGGGCTTTACCCCCTAATGTGACATCCCTGAATTCATTTTTGAGTTTTATTTTATGTAATTCCTTCTTTGTCTTGTATTTTCTACATATTTTAATAAATTTCTATTTTATCCCTATTTCAATTATGAGTAGCTAATTTTCTTTCAAGTTTGAGTTGAAGGTGAAGTTTCAACATGTGCCATGGACTTTATTGGTAAACTTATTTTCTCTTCCCCTCTAATTATTGTGGATATTTTAACTTTTCGTCGACAAATACTAATAATCTTGTCTAAATACCGCACTGGTTTAACCGGCTCCCTAGTACAATGTTATTATTATTTAGCATGATAAGCCCTTAGCACCATATTGATTAGTGTGTGGTTCATGAGGAGTGGAATCCCCCTCATGATTTCATTAGCATTGATAAGATACCCCAAGTGCTTTATTTCAATAGATTTCGCTTTAATTGATCCCTGCCATTTAAATTTAAATTTTAAAGATAATTTAAATCACTTCCACCACAAATCCAACCACCCACTTAGAAAATTAATTATACACATATTTAAAATCACCTCCTCGTGGGATCGACACTCGTCACCATTAATCTATTCTATAATAGATTCGTGCACTTGAGAATTCAATAAAATTTGCACAACATTATGCTAGCATAACAATTGGTCATTGTTAAATTACATTAAGGTGTAAGATATCCAACAAACGACAGTTGATGATATATAAGGATTCTGCCCAGTGTTGTAGCAGATGTTGTAGCAACCGATCAAAATATTAGAAAAATAGTCAAAACTATAAAGTGGGTTTAATCACTCAACTACTCAATTCTCATTGGTTATATCCTTGTGTTTGTCATAACAATTTACTTTATTGCATTTCTTTTATTACATTTTATTTTAATTAGTCTGTTAGTTTCAGTAATTTATTTTAATTTTAATTTAGAACAAAAATTGCACTGATAAAATTGTTGAAGCTTCTCCTATAACAATAATTCTTATGGAGACGATCTTGAATATTTATTATTATATTACTTATACACTTATACATTGACACCAATAGCATTTAGAAATCATACAACATTCCCCCTGCATGAATGCATATTTTTTCATAACACATAGTTACATATCATATCTCTCCCTTCATTATAAAAGAAGTAAAATACTCCCCTTATCAAGCATCAGAGAATCACATTAGTTCCACATTATCCAAAACATAAGTGAAAAGCATAACAGACAACCATATCAAATCCATATAACCCAAAACAAAATGAAAATCATAACAACATCCACATAATCTAAAATATAAAATAAAAGAACATAAAGCAGGAAATGTTGGTGTGTCCAATACAAGCATAAGTGAGAGAGACTACTGAGGTTGTGATGATAGTGGTGATGGAGGTGAAAACGGATATAGAATGCCAAAGTGCTTAAAGATGAAGCGTTGTCTGTGAAGGAGCTGCTGATACTGTTGTGAGAGACAATGGTGCTCTTCAAGAATGTGTTGCTGAAAGCTAGTCTGCTGCACAGAAAGTGCCATTACCTCATCAATAAGCTACGAAAGAGTAATCTCTTCAAAGGTATGAGGCTCTGGAGGTGGTACAATAGCTGCAGAAGCATCAAGATTAGATGCAGATACAAGAGGGTCTTGACGTCTACACTGGCAACAAGACATATACTGCTTCATCCCCAAATGCTCTTAGAGGATTCACAGGATGGTTCGTGGATGAGTACCCTAAAGTGTTTAAGGATCTGGGTGATGAAATAACCATATGGAAAGGAAACAATTGCAATAAGTTATGTTGCTAATACTTATACTACAAAGCCAATCATGTAAAATATAGAAGGTAGGAAATATCGTACGGGTCATGAATTTTTGGCAAGATCGCTTGCCCAAATGCTTGTCCAGAAAGTGTTTTGATTCAAAATCAGACTGATTGAAAGTAACCCCTTCCTGGCATGGCCATTTGAGTGGTAGAATAAGGTCTTTCTCTTTTCCTATACTCGGCCTTAAACTAGACATGATAATATTGGAGTAATTTAAAGAGAAATGAGCTAATTAAATGGAAGATGATGAAGCTTAAAAGGAATATGAGCGTTCAATTTGAGTAAAAATTAACTTAAGAAAGAGAAATTTAGAGATAGCAAACTTGGGTAAAAACCTAGGTTAGATTTGGAATCTTATGATTTTGATGATGAAAATGAGTTTGGAAGATGATTTTGAGCACAAGGAATTATGGGGAATGATTTATATGGGTCAATTTGGCGTAAGAACGGATGAAAAAGGTGGATTTTAGGGTGAGAATGAGAGAGTGATAAAACGATTTTTAGAGAGAGAGAGAGAGAGAACCGGTTTATCGAATGAAGAGGAAGAAGATGAACAAACTTTAAACCACGAATCCGGCTGACCGCTTTTCATTTACCGGCTAACCGATTTTGTCAACCACCATTTGACAATCAAGTTTATAATTAGAGAGGCTAAACCTACATTCTCGAACACATGTAACCCCCCAGCTTGCACTTCTGCTTCTGCATATGCTACATCCCCATAAAACTTTGCAATCTTAATAGCAATAGCTATAGCCTTCCCATCTGAATCTCAAATCACCAGTCCCAAGCCTAACAGTTGCTTCCCATTGCCTATGGTAGCATCAACATTCACTTTAAACCAGTTTTGTAGTGGGGGCTGCCATATTCTAGATTTACGCTTCTCCTTAGCAGCTCTATGAATCAGCTCTAGGGTTTTTATTATCTGATAGGCTTCCATTAATACTTCTACCTCTACCACTGACATTCAAGGTTCTGGCTTCTTTGTTTCATTAAATATTATACCTTAAAAAAGTAACTCACTACTATTTTTCAGTAATATGTTATTAATAGTTTAAATTATTGGAAAAAATGATATGAACACCTCAAAGGTTTGGAAAAATGGTCACGAAAACCCCTAACATTTCGTAAAGAGATATCAAGACTTTCTTTTTATCATAATATCCATTGACTCTATTAACTTTAAAAAAATCACTACAATGTTTTATAAGAAAATATAATTTTAAAATAAATGTAATAATATTATACATTTTTAAAATATTTTCAATATTTTAATATATGACATTACACATATTTTATTATATTGAAGTAAATTTTATGATAAATAGAAACATTATATTAAAATAAACTTTTAAAAAATTAAATTATTTTAAAAATTGTGTAATTTCAACATTATTAGTACATGAGATTTTTTTAATTGTAAAATATATCTAACCCAAATATTTATTTTAAATCTCTAGAATAAATAAAATATATTATTAAAATAAATATAATAATTTACATATTTAAATTTATTTTAATATTTTAATATTGTTAGTCTACTGGATAGATTACATTATTTATATTATATTTGTACTTATTAAAAATTTTGAAATCAAATTTTTTGTTATTAAAATTAAAGGATATTATGGTAAAAAAAAGGGTCGTGATGTCTCTTTTTTAAAACTTAGGAGTTTTATAACTATTTCCCCAAATCTGGAGAGTGTTGATGTCTTTTTTCCTAAACTATTTTAAGAGTGGTGATGTTTATCCCTCCTAATACCTCTCACCAGCCCCAATTTCTTATTTAACCTCTTCATAAACTTTAAAATATGTTTTCTCTTCTAGTATAACTCAAATAATCCTAAAATACCATTATGAGTTTAATCCTTTATTATTCCAACCACTGTTTAAACTAAAAAATTCATCGTTCTTCTGATAGTTTTTTCAATTAGAGAGTTACATTTTTAGATTTAAAAGGCCATTTTTTTTTCTGTTTATACTTATGGTGTGTTTACTAACTAGGAATAGGAATGAGGAAACGAGATTTATTAACTTATTTACTGGGAGAAATGAACATAAAATTTGAGTAGGTCTCATAAATTTGCAAATGTGAAATGAGAATCCCATTCCATGGCGCGAGGAGGGGGCAGTGGCAATAAGAATGAGGAATGGAAGGATGATTAGTACATTAATATTTATACGTTTGGTGAAAATTAAAAATTTCTTTTTACCTCCATTTAATAATAATTATTATTATTATAATTATAATAATAATAATAATTATTATTATTATTATTATTATTATTATTATTATTATTATTATTATTTTTATAAGTCTTGATTGAATTAAAATCATTCACATTAGAAATCTAAACTCATAAACCCGATCAGTTTCTTATTTAAACCCATAACATAGAGGATGAATTGTCATGTGTGTTGAAGCCCATCCATTGTGAAGTTAAACATTGCTGTTCCGAGAGCGGACTTCAAAAACTAGAAATCTAAACTTTATTTTGTATTTACTAATTATCGATCACAATATTATATATAAAACTCAACATAAAATTATATTATTTATCAGAACTTATTGGCTTAACATTAATTAAGCATTATATTATTTATCAAAACCAATAGGCTTGCCATTAATTAATTTGCATGCATGAATTATGTGACTGTCGATCGAAAATCATATGTTCGGTTAACCAATTTGCCATATTTATGAACAATGGTTCCGAGCTTTTGTTTATTTCTTTTATGAAGATTTGCGATTGAGACATTGATAGATGTTTCTTCTGCATAATTAAGCTCAAATAGCAGCTGGCAGATAATTGATCTCACGTAATATGGACGAAGGATATATCTATAAATTATGTTAGCACAGTTTATTACAAACTAGCTTGTCTCCGTTTTCTTTTTCTTTTTTTTTTTTGGAGGGGGGTGTTTATTAAACTTTATCTTCTGTTATAGTTGGAGGTGGTAATTTGGAAGGGAGTGACGATCGTGTCATGTTCATGCTCAATTTGTTCTCTCAATATATATAATCTTTGTTAACTAATTAAAAATTTAATCTTATATAATCTTTTTCCAAAATTATTTCTTAAAGGAATAACTAATATTAACAATTTCAGTCTTTTTAAAGGATTTAAATCTAATGTTGAACTAAACCGTGTTCAACTCTTCATAATCTATTGGCATACATGCATATATAACAATATATAATTAAGATTTAATTAGTTTTATATTATTACGTAATAATTACCAATTATTTTTTCAAAGAGTTTAACAAAAATATCACATCATCACTAAATCGAAATCTCTTTTAAGTTCGTATCTTTGTTACAATACTTTTGTCAAACTCTTTACAAAATAAAGCCTGCTCCATATGAATTGATACCCTGGCACTTCAACAAGTTATTGGATTCCAAATTTCGAGTATCAACAGTAATTGAATTGAAAAGATCTAACTTGTGAATAACAAAAATTGAACTAATAAAAACCTAAAATCAAAATGGCAACAGGATTAAGGTCAGGGATACTTGCTTCATGCATGTAAGGTGAATAATTGATTATGCTCCATTATCTTATTGACCTTTTTCCGCCCTTCTAAATCAGATGTTTGAAACCTGACCACAAGGGATGATCATCGATTATGAATTGATTAAATATCCAAAACGGAAAACGAAAACTCACATAAAGGGACTGGCATACACACCACACTGAAACAATATATGATAAATTTATAATTTAGCCCGGATCTGGATCTGCCTCTCGATGTCTGTAAAGAGAAGACTAAAGATGACAACATCGGTAGCTTTTTTCCTGGATAATAGAATACTTTCGGAGAACACCTTCTTTCTTGAATCCAGACCTCAGCAGCACTTTCTGAGAGGCCAAGTTGTCAACTTCTGAAAAGGCCTTGAGTCTCTCTAAATGCGGCCACTCATCAGATGTGGTAGTAGACACCGTTTTCACAGCCCTTGTTGCAATCCCTTTGCACCAGTAGCTTCGGTGCACAGCACAACCCAGTGCAGCTCTACACCCACTAGAATCGCCTGCTAAGTTGACACCAAAAATACACCAATTGGCTTGTTATTGAGGCATATTTCTTTGAACCCCGGGTGCCCCCATAACATCGTTTTTGAAGAAGCTGATGATGACATTTACATATCTCGATTCCAAATTGAAAGACCGAATCACACTATCATCAGAATTAGCCAACAATCAAAAATCCTCAGCATCTGAAACATTGAAAGGCCTGAAAGTGATGGTGATATTATCATTCCCCATAATATCACCATCCCCATGCCTATGTGCCGATATTTTTTATCTCACTACACCAACACACACACGCCACTATGTTAGCATTGATAGCTAGGGAAATTCATGGAGCTGGATCAGAATTTTGTTTAATTTATAAAATTACTCCAACTTAAAATTTTCTTTCTTTTGCATTTAAAGAAAATATTTGGACAATAATATCCCAAAAGGGAAAACAGTTTTTTAAGGCCAATTGGAGATCCAATCGGTGACATAAAATCATTTCTCTAACCTGAGTCCTAATGTTACGTTATAAAATTATTTATTTACTATTTATTAGATGAATATCATGTCAATAAATACTCAAGTTAGGACTAACGTATTGAAACACTTGATGTTATTGTTTCTAAAGATGCTGAAAAATAAAAAATAAATAAATTTGATTTAAAAAAAAAAAGGGACAAGTTCGCAGATAACATAATTTATGATAATGTGGGCCTGTGGCGAACATAATTTACATAGAAGACACAATCAATTTGCAAGAGTAAATATAGAAGACACAGATCTCACCGTATTCAGCCATATAGAGTAAATGTGTAAACAGATCTGCATGGCTTTCATACAAATCAAAAATTAATCTTACAACTTGAAGCCACTCTTTCTTCTCTGCACGGTTCTCTTTACTTCTCTTGGTACATATTCTTTCTAATTCGAAGAATATCATACTTCATTTAATTAGAGCATCTGCTTTTTTTTTTCTTTTTTTTACACAGTTAGTTTTTGTATTTCTTGCTTTACGTAATTGCTGCTTTAAGGGCAGGGATATTTTTACCCCCAATTTTTGTAAATCCACCCTCTTTTAAAAAAATACTTATCAAATATTCATATTACTTTTTAAAATTAAAAATATAAAAAAGTCTAAATAGTTAATCAATTAAATCCTTCTCGCTGTCAATAAATTTCCTGAGATATCATGTACTAAATACTTTAGGTTAGTTTTTTTTGCTAGTTTAATATATAGTGGCTTAATTATCATCAAAATGAAAATTTAATTGATTGATTATTTAATTTTATTCTCAATTAGAAATTATTGAAAATAACTATTATTTGGGCTTACACGATTTAAGGGGTGGAAATATCAACATCCTGTTTTTATTTTTTTATTATATCATGGAATAAACCGGCTACAAGTTGTACTTAAATAATTACATAAACTCCCTTGTTTTTATAAATGATGGCACAAAACTTTTTAATGAATACACGTTCAGTTATAACACCCAAAAATTAACTTTAAATAATATTTTATAATAAATACAAAATCCAACAACAAAATAGTCTAACATATAAAATATTATATATTGTTGTCAATAAAAAAATGTTTAATCTAATCTTATTAATCTATCACATACATTTTAATATTAATAAAAGAAAAAATGACATATATATTTTATGTTATTAATTATAATTATTTTAGTAATTTATTTGTATTTATATATTATTTTATTTACTATTTTAAAATTGTATTTATATCAATATCAAAATCAAACAGTACAATAGTAAAATAAGATTTTGTAACTATTTTTAAAAATTAAAGAGATTTATATAATCATCTAAGCAAATCTTGAAAGTGTGTGTTGCCTTTTCCCTTTATGATAATGTAGGTCTGGGGGCATACCTAATTTGCGTCAGGGGTTTGGTACCCCAGTCGCTTGTCCTATAGTGAATCAGCCATTGGACATAATCCCACGGCTGAAGAAGTGACACAGAGTCGATTGCATTTAACCGGACAAGAAGGTTAGGGCCCGGTAACATAGAGGGGAAAAAAGAAGTTGAAAAAAGTATCCATTTAATGGTTGCCACGTGAGTTACGAAGACATGTATTGAAACAAACGCCAAGTGGATGCAAGTAATGGTTCAAAACAATTTGGCGGAAGCGTGCAAGTGTGGGTTGAGGTCTTTGGCGGAAATGGAAAATTGGGGAAAAGTAATTGGTGGGGGAAAAACGGGGAAAATTCCCTAATCCTGAGATTTGAAGTAAGAATTAATTTAATTTTTATGCATGTAGTTTAAATAGTAGGCCACATCATTCAAAATAATAATAATAATAATAATAATTATTATTATTATTATTATTATTATTATTATTATTATGCATAAAATTATAAATATGACAATAATGATGATGGTGCCAATGATAAATTGTGTAATAATAAAACTTAAAAAAATAGTTAATCATCAACCAAGAAATGGAGGCTTTATTGAGATGAATGATAAGTTAAAAGATAAAAAAATGAAGAGAAAAATATCATTGATAGTGTATAGTAACAAGTGTCGGTGACAATCTGTATTGATTGTTGCAAATAATAGAAAATATAACATATTGAGTTTATTAGAGAATAAGCCCCCAATTAAAATGTAATAATAAAAAAATTAATGAAATTATATGACATATTATTCATTAACAAGTGCAAAATAAAAAACAATAGTTTCAGTATACGGGAAAAATTGTGTTGTATAAAAGCAATCTTTTAGGTAAGTCTATTGAAATTGGGTCTTATAGCTTGAAATAACCTTACATTCCCACTTGTAAACCACCTGCTAGATGTGTTCAGAATCCAATTAGAGGTGGTCAAAATAGCCCATCCATAAAAATCCGATCAATGAAAAAATGGTCTGTGGAATATTATGATCGGATTGGAGTGAGAACGTAAAATTCCGTATTAGATGGATAGGAAAAGGATTTATGTCTATAAATTTGGAAAAATTTGTGAAATCGGGAGAAATAGTATATATTGAATTAAAAAAATAAAACTCATAAATATTGCAATGGTAGTGACTAGGAAAAAAAATATAAAATTTAGATATAGCTAAATTAACACAATATTATATCTTATTCGATAACAATTTTAAAAAAATAAATAAGTAAATATAGCTTCATAAACATTAAGAAATAAAAAGCAACACAAAAAACATAAGCTAAACAAAACATTTTGGCATATAACACCGAAGCTATCCCCGATAGTACGCACAAGGATAACTGTTTCACTTCACCACTTAATGTAATTAAATTTAATTGCTTACTTTCTTTTGAAGCTTCTCAAGTTTCATAATTTCTTATTGTTACACTGAAACTCTGAAGTTTGAACTTTGAAATTGATAATTTTAGTTACATTTCATGTATTGATCAAGACAAATGAAAATTTTTATTTCGGGTGTGTTATAATTAAAATTTTTGAATGTATTATCGTAGCTTAATATTAATTAATATCTTGTTCAATTTTGATTTTAACTTGTAGTAAAGTTAATTTTACATTAGAAAAATTAATTTTAAAAATAAAATATGAATAAGATATTTGTTTTATATAATTACTGCGTAGATTGGATGAAAAAAAAATTGCATCTACAAATCAATCAGCCAAATGGTGGATTAGATATGGATTGGGTTTGATTCGCATCCGATCCGTAAAAATATTAATTGGATTTCGATTCAGTTTCAATAATCAATGGATTTGATTTGATTGAATATTTACAATCTGTAAACTCGTGGATTAGATATGGATTGATGTCTAATTTGTAAAATCTGAGGCGCGAACACCCATATTACCAGCACTAGATATGGGTAGGAATCGGCACGGACTCCCCCCCCCCCCCCCCACTGATAATATGGAGAAATAAAAGTTAACCTTCGTGTGGAGGGGGATGTGGACCAACATATCCAAATTAAATGAACAAGAACATTTGATAAAGAACAAAAACGAATGATATTGGTAGCCGATGAGAAGAATGAAGGCTTGATTATGTTGTATAGTGACATAATTATAAAGTAATTGTTTACAAAAGCACAATTATAAGGCGATCTTGATTAATGTTAAGGTTTTCAAACATGTTGAATAAAACACTAACATCCATTTTATCTGTTTGGAGACTTGAAAAATATGAAATTAATATTTTATATTATAAATAAAAAATACACGTAATTAAATATAGTTAAGACATAATAAATAAATCATAATATATTACATAAAAACAAATATAAATTATCAAGTAAGCACAAAATAAAAGCATTATCGGTCGGTAAATAAACAATTGTTAACACTAAAAACTGTGCACAATTAATTATTGCACAAATTATTTGTTTTCAAATTGAACAAACAAAAGAGAACATATTTTTCCAAATAATATGTTGCGAGTCACTGGCTCGGTCACATAACATTGCCCATTATCAAGGCATTTTTGCAGCGTATCAGATGAGAATAAAGTAATTGTTTCAAATTTCAAAATTCAAGGTAGACAAATTTTTATTGAACAAAGTTTATATTTACGAAAGAAAGGTTTAGGAGTTCTCATGTTTATAATTTTGTTTAATAAAAAAAAATGCCATGATACATTATTTTTCAGATAAAAGCATGAATCTGCCAATAGATTCTACAGGAAAGGTTCTTTTACTAATTGAGAAAAATGGCTCCAATATTACCTTCAACATAATGTATGTTGCTTCAAGTTTCAACACCAGACTATTTACAAGGACAATTGAAATGAGTTTTAAAACTTATGAGCCCCGAAACAGGTTATGACTAGCTCCAACCTGTCAAGCCTAACCTCTCAACAACATTTTACATTACTAGTTTATCCCAAGCAGAGCCAAAGAGATGCTTCTCTCCGATGGCAAATGTCAATGCCTATGAGAGTAAAGCAACTGTGAAGACTGCAAACCCAATTGCTGATCCAAGAACATCTACAAAAGAATATATCTTACAGTTATAAAAACGAACAGCATGGGAAAGAAGATGCGTAAAATATATAATATGTGATATAATAATGCCAACAAGTAGCCTTCCATGTCGAAAATGCAGAGGCACCCAAATTCATCTCATGAAAGGGTGCCTTTCTGTAATCAATACAACAAACTAATTACAGAAAAACTGCTACGTTCTTGGCTTACATTATGTTGTAATCTAAATACGAGACACGTAAATGAAAGTCCTCGGTTAGTGGTGGTTGAGGCAGCATGCAGACTTCATCTATTGATTCTTAAAACACGCACACACACTCATTTGAAGCATATCATGCTTGTGTTTCTAAGCTTTGCCAACTGAACGGCACATAGACCCACACTCCCTGAGGCAGCAGTGATCATAATGTTTTTCTGCTGGCCACTTCCATCTAGGTTGACACCAAGGGACTGAGTGAGGGCCGGGTGAGCAGAGAGACTAGCACAAGGTATGCTAGCAATTTCAGCTGCAAAAACTTATTGCCGCCTAGCAACTGTCAAGCTCTCCTTGGCCATAACAAACTCAGTTAGTCTGCCTCCACTCTGTCATCAATAACGAAATTTAAAACAAAAACAAAATGAACAGATGAAATTAGCATATACAAAATTAGACTGCACCCTGATGGAGCAGCATCAACTCTCTGCTCACGTAGATGAAAAGACTGAACCCTTCATATGCCAAAGATGTATAAACTTTGAATGAGGACAGAAGGCTCCCTGATATCCAATTAAATGTACCAAAAACCAAATATAACTTGGAAATAAATATTTATAGCAGTGGTATCTCTATACATGCCTACCTGCTCCAACAAAAGCAACAACGTGCAGTTTACACCTTTTCTTTTTTAATCTTATATGACAACACCGAAATCTTTGGAATGCCACATTATTATTTTCATTGACTGACCCAAGCACGAAACAAAGAAAGTACCAAAAATTTATTCAATTCACTCTATCACCAGATTGCCGTAACAAAAAGAAATTGTTATAGGGAAAGCAGAGTTGCTAGCATGGTCAAGAACCTGAACCGTGTAGAAAAGAGAAATGTGTTCTTGACATTTTACTAATTATCATAGTTGCAACCACAACCATATTAACTAAAATGGGGGTTCTCTTAACTCGAAGAAATAATATTTTGTTGCCTATCATCAATAACCGGTCATCCTAATTTCTCCATGACCTTAATTTTAATCTACCTAGTAGTGAAAGAAGACTAGAAATTTATTCAAAATAAATTAAAGATAAAAGGATAAGAATATATATATATATATAAATTAGCACTCACAAGCACAACTACAACTTTGTCACCCACTTTTAATCCTAGGCCTATGAACTCCTACTACATCAGATGCTGTTCCAAAAAAAAAAGCTTTATCAGCAAAAATAAATAACAGAAGCACAATTTGTTTGTTTTGAAAAATAAGTCCCTTCTGCCGAGCTGGTATTTTTTTCGTCTTCACAATTCCCTAATGCCGAGATGGAATTTTTTTGAACGAGTCTCCGTTTGTTCCCATAATGGCGGCGAGAATCCGACCGAGTCTCAACGACAGCTCATTGCTACAACTCGTGACTGCGTCCCTTGAGTCTCTATCCGAAATCCAAATGCCGACGACGGCGGCCGCCTCCACGAACGGTTCTGAAATCACGCCGTGCGTTGATGATGTGGCAGTGGCGATTAACAACAAGAACTTCAACTCGGAGGAGAGGTTCAACGGCTGTGATTTTGTGTTGAAGCAGTTGTATTCGTTTGGATTTGAGCGGAGTCTTGCGTCAGAGAGGATGGTGACAGAGGTGATAATGGCATCGCCGTGGAGGTACAAGAGGGGAAGTTTCTGGAGCAGACGATTGTCTCCGTTTGGCTCATTGACGAAGTCGAGAGTCTTCTGGGGGAAAGAATTATATACTTCCTTTTTGTTTTCCTTTACTGATACTGTAGCTCTAGTCGGTTACCCATTTTCTAAGTATTAAACCTTAGCCGTTGATTACTTTTCTTTACAATCTAAATGGTCATTTGCAAAATGACAAATGACTGGGGTACCAACCCCCTGACGCACTGTAGTTGAACCCCCTGGGCCTATGACTAACATAATTTACAGAAATCCTTCATCAACCAATACTGCACCAGATCAATTATATGCTAACTGTAGAAGACACAGATCTCAACGTATTAATTTTGTCAAATAAACTTGCAATTTTCGAGTATGTATATATAGAGTACGAGAGATGTATGGCTTTCGTACAAAATCAAGAATTGATCACTAAGAATTATTGGGAACATGAAGCCACTCTTTGTTATCTTCACCCTTTCTTTACTTCTCTTGGAACGTGTGTGTGCAGCTATAATCTTCCTGGTTTTAACATTATAATTCATTCAGAGTTTCTGCAGTTTCTAACTTTCGTTTTTTTTTTTTCAGGATTAGTTTTTACGTTTCTTGCTTTGTCTAATTGCAGCTTTAATTATTATTATTTTTCTTATCTTACTCTTTTTTTTTTCAGTTTATTAGCCCAACTGATGCAAGGAAAGAGCTAAAGGAAAGCGACATCGATAGTCAACCATCCAAAGTGAAATTCTTTGCCAAACAATTTGATCGAAGGCCTAATTACTTTACGTACGACACAGATAATCAACTGTCTGAAGTGAGATGCTTTAACGAGCATCGACCCAAGACCCAATTGCTTTATCTGTGACATCAACAATAAACCGTCCGAAGTGTAATCTTTTGACAAGCATTTGAACCAACGTCCAATTACTTCACTAACAACATCGATAATCAACTGTCCAAAGTGGAATACTGTAGTAGAGCATTTTGACCCAATGTCCAATTATTTTACCTGCGACATGGAGAAGCGACCGTCCAAAGTGAAATTCTTTGGAGTGACACTATTGGCGCCCCATCATTATCCTTACAAAACCCCACGTCAATTGAAATTACAGTTAAAAACAAATGAGAATTAAATACACAATTTTTTTTAATCCAACAAATTACTTATATTCACAATCCATCTATTTTTTGCATACCAGTTACTTCTTATATAATTAAAATAAATTTTACAAATTTATTATAATTTATTTTTTTTTCATATTTCTTATTGATTAAATATTTTTGTACTTAAGATTGCTTTCAAATTATAATTTAAAATGTGCATAATTTAAGTCAATGATTAATATTAAAAAATTCATCACTAAAAAAAAATTAATTTGTGTGGAAAAAATTAATTTGTGTGTAGGGTAATAATAAGAATGCAAAAGAAATTAAAAATAGCATATTACTACTTTGAATTTTAACAATAAAAAATTAACTGAAAAATTAGAAGTATATTAAAAAAAAAAGAGAGGACATTTTCAAAATAAAATAAATAGAACTAAAGAAGGGGTTTCATGAGGATATTAGAGGGGTGCCAATATCCAACTCAATTCTTTGACGAGCACCTTGACCCAAGGCCCAATTACTTTACCTTCGACATCAAAAATCAAGCATCCGAAGCAAAATCGTTGGGCAATGACGAGTTGAAATCTGAAAATAAAAAGGTCGGTGATGCTTAAACGAAACTATGTTTGCAGTTGGTGTTCTCTGATCTTTGGTAATAAGCATTTGTAATTGTCGTTTTTTCTTCATTTAAATAAGTTCAAGGGGCTTAGAGCTCTAACTATGCTTTTTGTGTGTGTGTGTGTGTGTGTGTGGGTCATTACTTCAGTTGTTGTATCTCCTATCTAAGTAAGAAGTGTATCTATAAGTGATGAATTTAAAGAATATGGGCAGCGTAAAATATAATTGAATAAAATAAAGCGCTACGTGTATGATTTTCTATCTAACTTTTTTAAACCCCTAATTTTTGTATTTCTAAATAGTGTAGTGTATGCAGAAGGGGACCAAGAGCTGCAAATGAAATTTAAATTGAAGAAATTAACCAAAAAAAAAATTTTAAAAAAAGAGATTTCATTACAAGAGAAATAGGTACTGCAAAACAATTGTTAGCAATATTTTAATTATTATTTAAATATATATATGTGTGTGTGTGTGTGTGCGCGTGCGCTCAATTTCATTACAATCGAACTTTGCTATTTGTGCTTAATAATTCAAAAAAAAAAAGTAGATATCAACGTACTAATCACAAATCTGTATAAAACTATATTTGTTTTCCTAACTCCAAATACAAAAGATAGATTAGAAAATATAAATATATAAAATAGGTTATTAGGACTTATATTAAGTAAAACTGATAAAATTTGACACGGTCTATTAATTTGATATGAACAGAACATGAATAAATGAACATAAGTTTTTAATTTAATACAAATACTAAATAGATAACACAACCTAACTAGTCAATAACCACTTTGGGGGTTGGGATTTAGAGTTTTTGACCTAGTTAATTATACTACATTGACTTATATTTTAATCAATAGATATGTGTTACATTTTCTTTATTTTTAAAAAAAAATCATTTATTCTTATTTAAAACAAAATTATTGGTTCAAGTTTAGAAGATAGCACTTCAAAAATTTGAGAATATGTAATAAAAACAAGTTAAAATATGGTTTTTTTAATTAAAAAATTAAAATTTGTTAAATGAATGATAAGATTATGACACGATAATAAATGAATTGGGTTAAGGTTTGATATTTTTAACGTGATTGATAAATGAGTCAGATTTAGATTAGCTTAGATTTGACATGAATGAAAGATAACACAGCACAAACATGAACTATCAACCTGAATTGCCATCTTTACTATAAGCATCCATGATGAAGCATGATTTGTCCAGGTCCTCATTATTTTTCCATAGTATATATATAGTGTAAGAGCTGCATGGCTTTCATATAAATCAAGAGTTGATCTTTACTTCTCTTGGATGTATTCTTTCGAATTTGAATATCATAATTCATCTAATTAGAGCTTCTGCATTTTCTAATATTTTGAGAACATGAAGCCACATAAATAAGTGATAGTTTTTGAAAAATAAACAAAAATGGTGTCAAGTTGCTCGAGGTAACGTAGTCTTGTTGTCTGAAGAATTAAAGTGAGACATTTCCTCAAACATATCTGGCAGTTTATTTGTAACTACGTTAATGATCAATAAATAACATGATATGGTAAGAAAGCTATAATATTGACTTACAGAAAAATTTTCATATCAGTTGGGACTCAACTGTTAGATCTCTAATATTATTGAATAGATAACGGACTGAAACTGCTACCAGAAATATATCATTGAATAACGGAAGCAGACAATGGAACCACACATAAATCACATAATAATAGATGGGCAACAAACAGCAGCATCAACTATTTAATAATTAATTTTTCAGAAATAATGTATAAATAAATTTTATAACTTAGCCGGGATCTCGATCTGCCTCCCAGTGTCAGTGGAGAAGAGGCTAAAGATGACACTGTGGGTAGCCCTTACCTTGAATAGTACAATACTTTTCGAAGAATATCTAGGTTCTTTAATTTATTGAATCCAGCATTATGCAGAGATTTATGTGAGACCACGCTATCAACTTCTGACAAAGCCTCGAGTCTCTCCAAATGTGGCAACTTATCAAATATGATATTAACCACTGCTTACACAGCACGTGTTGCAAGCCCTCTGCCCCAGAAGCTTGGAAGCACAGCACAATTGTTTTGCAGCTCTGCACCAATTAGAGTCGCCGTGATACAAAAATTGTACAAATTGGCTTGTTATTGAGGCATATTGCTTTGAACCTTGGATGCGGGCCATGCCGCGTAAGTGTGTTCTCGTTAAAGTTTAGTAGTTCACGATGACATTGACATATTCTAAATCCAAATTGAAAGTCCGAATCAGGCTATCATGAATTAGCCAAAAACAAGCAACCCTTGCCTCTGAAACATCGAACGGCCTCAGCTTGAGAATGATATTACCCCATTGCTAATGTTAAATGCGGGCAGGCACCTAGTTTTTACTCAATGGTAAAAGTTCTTAGCACCATTCACTTGACACAAACCCACACGATAAAAATTGTTATTGGGTCAACTTTTATCAGGTTGTGTCGTTTATGAGTCAATTCATTAAAGAATGGAGTTATTGGCACTCCTACATTATTCTTATAAAACCTTACTTTAAATAAAATTACAATTAAAGATAATTGAAAGTAAACACATATAAATTTTTTTTCAAAAAATTACTTAATTCATAATCAATCCTTTTTAAAAAAAATTTATATGTTACTTTCTATTTAACTAAAATAAATTAAACAAATTTAGAGTAATCTATTGTTCTCTTTTGATTTCTTATTGATTATATATTTTTTATACTTAAAATTACTTTGAAATTATAAATTGAAAAATGTGTTATTTCAGCCATGATTAACACTAAAAAACTTATCACCTATATAACTTTTTAATTTGTGTGTAAATTAATAATAAAATTAAAAATAATTAAAAAATAGCACAATAATACTTTGAGTTTTAACAATAAAATAAATCAAATAAAAATTGAGAACTTAGAAAAGTGTATCTAAAAAAAGGGACATTTTCGAAAATAAAATAAACATAACTAAAAATAGGGGTTTTATGAGGAGATGAGAGGGGTGCCAATAGTCCAACTCTTCATTAAAACTTATTCTATTAGAGCTTGGTTTGGGTTTAAAATCAAAAGCCCATTTCACCTATTACCCATTAACATTTTAAATTAATAATTTAATAAATTTTTATAACCTAAATTATAAATTTTTAAAGCAAAAATAAATTGGCTTTAAATTCATTACTTTTGTAAAGTTCTAACCAATCCTAAAATTTCTAAGCATTCATTTTAAAGTGTGTAGCCATCATTGTGCATTTGCACAATCTTATGTAGATAATTCTCTTCTTATAATTTTTTTTCCTAAGATTTTAATCAATAACCTCAGTGCTTAGAACTAACAGTTAGTTTCTTATACATTATTTGATGACGTTAAACATGAAGAATACTCATATTTTCTTTTGTTTGGTATATATTCTTAAAGAGCTTTGATGTACAAATTACTATTTTTGTTTTAAGCTGAAGACATAATATTAAAAATAGTGGGTTAAATGAATTAGTTTGGATAACACGATAACAATAATGAATGGGTTCGTATTTTCAATTTTTGGACTCAATAAGTTAATGGGTGGATTCATATAAGTTTAATTTAACAAACATAGTAAGAACACTACATGAATCACGATCTATTGCCAGGAATACTCACTACACTACCACACCCCTCTTTTAACATTCACAGCAATTCAATGAAATTTTGTCAATAAAATTTAGGACTTTGGCATCTATTGCCGGTAATATGAAATCAACCTTTTCTGTTATCTAGTATAATACAATATTAATATTTGAATTTAGTTACTGAGTGTATTGCTACCCACAATTTAATTTAAAATTTTGTTTAAGTTCCATGATAAGGTCATTCTCAGTCCATCAGAACAAAATTTTATTATCTTTAACGTCTCTTTGGAGATGTGGAAAATTGATGCATTTATTAAACTTTGATTGGACTCTTCACCAAATTTAAATTTTTTGGGTCTTTTCTATGATTCTTAGAGTGGACGATTGATAATATTTTTTAAAATATAAGATTATTGATAACATAATATATAGTTTATAGAAATCTTTCATTAATCAATAATGCATCAAATTCCTTTTGCCATCTAATTAAAATAATAAAATCTCTTGAGTTGAAAAAAAAAAAGATTTGAATTCCACTCATATGAGCGGAGAGGGGATTGGTTACGGTTAAACTGAGTAATAATTATAGTCTTACAAACAGTAATAATAGTAAAGCATTGCATCATATCAATTATGTGATCATAATGTGTAGCCAACATGCAGATCTCAGTTTTAGTTATATGATCGCGTATAAGAAAGATGCGGATCTCACTTTTATGAAATCGAACTCTGCTATTTGTGCTTAATAATTCCAAAAAAAACAAAAACAGATATCACTGTATCAAATATCAATCGCTGCATAAAATATATGCTTTTTTTATAACACCATATACAAACAATATGTTATGAAACATAAATATGGAAATTTGGTCGTTAGATGACCTTATATTAAGTGGATGGGAGCGGGGTAAACTTTGACACCACCTCTTGATTCGATATGAATGCATCATGAATAAATTTGGGTTGTCAAATTTTACAAGAATGTTAAATCAATTAATAATTATGTCAGATTTAAGTTTAAAATATCCGACACAATTGATTATTCAATTAATTAATTATACTATATTCACTTATATTTCAGTTAATAAATATGTGTTACATTTGTCATATTTTAAAAAATATTTATTATGTTTAAAATAAAATAGATTAGAAATTAAAAATGTAGTAGTACAAAATTTTGAGAATTTATAATAAAAACACATTAAAATATTTTTAATAAAAAATTTAAAATTTACAACGTGTGATAGGATAATGACATAATAAATGGATTCGTAAGTTTGATATTCTTGACACAATTTGACAAGGGTTAATTTTGAATTAGTTAAAATTTGACACGACTTAACATAGCAGACAACGCATCAGGAACCTGACCCGCCAACCCGAACTGCCATCTATAATTTACGAGCATCGTGATGAAGCATGGTTTGTCGAAGTCCTCTTTATTTTTTGATTATATATATACAGTTTAAGAGATGTATGGCTTTCATAAAAATCCAGAATTGATCTTTTAAGAATTATTGAGAACATGAAGCCAGTATCTGTTCTCTGCACCCACTATTTACTTCTCTTGGTGTGCATATTCTTTCTAATTTGAATGTCATAATAAACATATTTGGAGCATCTGCAGTTTCCAGTGCGTTTTTTATTGTTTTCTAAATGGTGTTTTTCGAATTTCACTTATAAAGTAAGAATGATTAATTTTTTATGAAAATAAAAATGTGTTTGATAATTTACTTGAAAAAAAAAATGCAAATAGTGAAATGTGTTTAGTATAATTTTCATGAAAATTATTTTGCAATGGTTACATTCTATGTATAACATTTTAAAATTTTCTTTTTGTTCTTGTACGTATCTTTGTTAAAATTAAATAAATAAGTAAAATAAATAATGATAAATATTAATATAAAATTATTAGTAGTTGTTTAAGTATTTTAATATTTTTTTTGCAATGATTTATGAAATAAAATTTATAATAACAATTTATCAAATAAATATAACTATTTTCAAGTAAAAAAAATAAAATTTATGTTAACAATTAAAAAAATAATTGTTTTATAAACATTTTTCAAAAAAAATTAATGCAAAATTTGATCCAAGGCCCAACTATCTTCAATGTGGCATCAATAATCAACCATCCTAAGTAAAGTCGTTTGCCAAGTATTCAGTCGCAAGGCCCAATTATTTTCAATGCAACACTAATAATCAACCATCTGAAGTTAAATCTTTCGACAAGTATTCTGACCCAGGCCCATGGTATTTTTAAACCATTTGAAGTGTATACCTTTTTGAGTTTTGACTCAAAGCCAAACCTATTTTTTTGTGGCGATGATAAATCATCCGAAGTTAAATCCTTTGCCAAGAAGTTTGACACAAGGCCAGATATGTTTTTATACAGTGGTAACAAGTCTTCCGAAGTGAAATATTTTGCCAAGAATTTTGACCCAAGGCTAAATGTATTTCTACACGGCGATAATAAGCCATCCGTTGTAAACTCCTAAATAATCCGAAGTAAATCCTCCGGCAGTGACGGGTTGAAATCTGATAATAAAGTTGAAAGTGATAATTAAATTCATGTTTTATGTGTTTAAGTGCTTTAAACTTTGTTTGCATGTGTTTTATTATAATTTCAGTATTTCATG
This sequence comes from Citrus glauca, assembly GCA_029633175.1. Classification (NCBI taxonomy): domain Eukaryota; kingdom Viridiplantae; phylum Streptophyta; class Magnoliopsida; order Sapindales; family Rutaceae; genus Citrus; species Citrus glauca. The sequence continues at coordinate 7,713,359 of JAQOOD010000008.1, forward strand.
TACTTGAGGGCTATTTTGGTCATTTTACAATTAACAAAATCGGACAGCAAAATTTTTATATGTTTTTTGCATGCACGGTCGAAGGTCACGATCACATGATCTAGTATAAACCTTAAATTGGAAAAGACACTTCGCACACAAAGACATATTACATCAAAGGTTAAAATTTGGGATAAAATTGAAATATATTTAGAACAACAATCACGAGCACCACAAGAAATGCCACTTAAAGATTATTTCAATAGCTAATAAGATACCTAAATATAGTTGAGTTGTGCATCAGTTAGAGTCTTACTTGCATAGTAAATGGAATGGAAAATCTTGGCCTTTCTCTACCTTAGCACTACTCCAACCAAAGGATCGCTAACATCACATATCAAATCAAAAGATATATTCCAATAAGGTACTATAATAACTAGTGTTGTAACAAGAGCTTTCTTTAACTCAACAAAGGCCTTCAAACAATCCTCATTAAAATTAAAGGGCATGTCATACTCCAGCAACATGCATAAAGGTTTTAATATTTTGGAGAATCCTTAATAAACCTTCTATAGAATGCAGCATGCCCTAATAAACTCTTTATGCCTTTAACTGAAGTGGGCAGTGGAGGTTTATCAATCACCTCTATTTTCGCCTTATCCACCTTAATCTGTTTTCCAAAGATAATTGGTTTAAGACTATCCATTTTTGTACCATGAAATGACACTTTTCTCAATTCAATTCTAAATTCGTCTCTTCATATCTTTAAGCATATTTTCTAAATTATGTAAACAGTCATGATATGATTTTCTAAAAACAAAAAAAAATCATTCATAAATACCTTAAGTGTTTACTCAGCTATATTTGAAGAAATGGATATTATTCACCTTTGGAAAGTTGTTGGATAATTGCACAGGCCAAATAACATCATTCTAAAGGCAAAGGTTTGTAAAGACAAGTGAATGTTATATTCTCTTGTTCTTCTTATGATATAACAATCTGGTTATAGCTTGAGTATCTATCCAAGAAACAATAATACTCATTTCTAGTAAGTCTGTTTGGACTGATCTAAAAAGGGCAATAGAAAGTTATCCTTACTTGTTGCCTTATTAACTTTCTATAATGCATATAGACTCTCTATCTAATTACTGTTCTTGTAGGAATAAGGTCATTCTTTTCATTTGTTACAATTGTCACTTCACATTTCTTTAAAACTCATTGTACTAGGCTCACCTATGAGTAATATTGGGAAAATGATTCCAACATCAAGTCATTTGATAGTCTCTTTTTCCACAACTTTCTTCATAAAGGGTTTTAATCTTCTTTGTTGCTCTATAGAATTGTTGTAGCAATATTTTAAAAAAAAATCTTGTGCATACATATAGAGGGGCTCATTCTTTTTATATTTGTCATAGTTCATCCAATGACCTTCTTGTATTTCCCTAATACAGCCACTAAGCTATTTTCTTGTTTTACATCCCAAGACAATGAAATGATTACAAGAAGTGTGTCATGGTCATCAAGAAAAATATATTTCAAGTGTGAAAGTAAATGTTCTAACCCTAAAAGAAGATGCGACTCAATAAAAGGAATAAAAGGCTTTACTTTTCTATTTAAAAGGTCAAGAAATTCAATTTGCTTGCCAGCTTTGAAGGGTTATTTTCTCCTGGCCATGTTATGTCAGCTATTTCAAAGTCTCAATGTTCATCTCCAAGTTCTTCAAATTTTGTAACTTTGATTTCCTTTTTTCTACAACAATTGGTTAATCTCTCTGCTACAACAAAATCCATATCACTGACAAAATTACAATCTTCAACATCATCAAGACAATTTATAGCATTGAGCATATTGAATGTAATTTATTGATTGTTAACTTTCATAGTTAGTTCTCCTTTTTATACATCAATTAGAGTTTTTCCCATGGCTAATGTTGTGCAAATTTTATTGAACTCGCAAGTGCAGAAATCTATTGTAGAATAGATTAATGGTGACGAGTGTCGATCCCACGAGGAGGTGGATTTTAATTGCGTGTAGAATTAATTTTTTTAAATGGGTGGTTGGATTTGTGGTGAAAGTGATTTATACTATCTTAGAATTTAAATTGGAATGGCAGAATTAAATTAAAGTGAAAAATATTATAATTGAAGTGCTTGAGTATTTGGATCCGCATCAACATGCATTATGGGCCAAATATTCCTTATTAGTGCTAATTAAATCATGAGGGGGGAATCTACACCTCATGAACCACACTCAAATCAATATGGTACTAAGAGCTTATCGTGCCAAATAATAATAACATTGTACTAGGGAGCCGGTGAAACCAGGGGCAGTATCTAGATAATATTATTATTATTTGTCGACGAGAAGTCAAAACATCCACAAAAACTAAAGGGAAAGAGAAAATGAATTTACCAAATAAAGCCCATGGGACATGTTGAGACTTCACCTTCAACCCAAACTTGAAAAAAAATTAGTTACTCATAATTAAATTAGGGGTAAAATAGAAATTTATTAAAATACATAGAAAATACAAGATTGGGAAGAAATTATAAAAAATAGAGCCCAAAAATGGATTCAGAGATGCCAAATTAGGGGGAGGCCCCTTTTTATAGATACGTTCAGTAAATCATGGCCATCGGATTAAAAACAGTTTGAACACTTAGGATTGTGCGACGCCATCAGTCAACAGTTCGCGGTTTGACCACAAGGTTTGAATAGTAACACAATTTGAATAGTGATGTGGTTTGGTTGAAAATAATCTTGTGTATATGCATGTTATCGATTCGTCTATGTGAACAGTATCGTGAACAATAACGTAAACAATATTGTACATGTGAATAGTATCATATATGTGAACAATGACATTTTTTCTTTTAAACTCCTCCTAAAGTTTTCGACTGTCCTGAGTTCAAAAGTGATGTCCGTTTTGCCGTCTTATCTCTCGTTCATTGTGAAATGACCATAATGCCCCTAAAATATATAAAATACTTGATTAAAATAAAGCATACATAATTAAATTACAAGAAGCTTAAATATATAAAAGTAAAAGTGTTAGTAAAACTTAAAGTATAAAATGATGATTTTCTCCTTTATAAATATATATTTTCTTGCACTCAACAACTAAGAAGGGCCTGCCTAAAATGATAGGCATTGTTTTATCTGCTTCAAAATTTAGTACTATGAAATCAACTTGAAAAAGAAACGTGTCCGCTTTCACTAATATATCTTTAATCTTACCTTCTGGATATACATAAAATCTGTTAGCAAGTTGTAAGCTAACTTGTCCACTTTCATAGAGCTATCACTTGTCACATTGTCGACTTTAAGATTATTATCACTTGACATCATGTATATTTGACACCACATTTAGCAAAAGAATATTTTTCCCTAGGACAATGAGTGGTTGATACCATATTTACTAAAATGAGGGCCATGAGGAATGGAAATACCCCTTATAAATTAATTGAAATTAAAAAGAAATACTAAGCTCATGGCGAAATGTTGAGTGTGAATCCAAAAACTCAAGTGTTTAATTTGAATTATTAATTTATTATGTCATTTTTAGTGGTGCATCTTGACTCAATATTGACAAATGATGTATTTAAGTTATCTAGTGGACATTCTTGCCACATTGTCGACAATAGAATTATTATAATCTGGCACAATGTGTACTTAACACTGTATTTAGTAGAAAACTATTTTCCTCTTATACAATGAGTGCTTGATACCAAAATTCACATCCAACCAATTCACAAATGCACTTGGAAAATTAATCTTGCACATAATTAAATTTACCTTCCGTGAAATCGATATTCGTCACCATAAATCTATATTACAATAGTTTCATGCACTTGTGCAATAAAATTTACACAACAAGCAGTTATCTGAGTTATCATATTATAGTCTAAATAGATATATGATGTAAATATCATAAGATCTCTGATATATCGATAACTAAAAAAAAAACACTATGCATGCATGTGTTGCCAGCAGAGGGGAAAAAAAAAAAGATAAAATGTGAGTGGCTCAATATTTGATAACAAAAATATTGGGGGGGGGGGGGGGGAATAAAGGCCAAAGCATTATTGACTCCCTTTATTGATGCTTTACTTGAATTAATTAAAATTGTTATTTATTTTCATTAAATTGAATATTGTAATCAGTATAAGTTTATTAAAAGTGATATGAATATAAATATAAATATATGTGTGTTTAAAAGAAATTTAGATTAAGTGCATATTTAGTATGATTTATTTAATAGTCATAAGTACTTATCTAATTTCATAAGTTTTTTTCTAAAATTTTTAGTATTATTTAGTTGTGTTTTGAATTTTTTAGAGATTAATGAATAAGTTATTTAACCTCTATTAGCAAAAACTTAAATTTTAGACTTTTGTAAGTGAGGTTTGTAGTCTTTTTAAAGAGTTAAATTGTCTAAAGTACTCTTACTTTATTTTATAGTTTTATTTTATTCATTTCATAACTTAACTTTCAATAACTAGTCTAATAAAGTGATTTGATGATTTTTTATGAAAGCTAACCAAACAACTCTAGGCTTCAATTATAAAAGCTCTATAAGTAAAATCTCTACTCAGATAAACTCTATAAAAAGTTATATTAAACAAAACCTTAATATTGAAAATTTATCAACCAATTAATGAGTGACACGTCTTTCTCCTTGATTAGTTGTTGATTTAACTTTAACTAATTAAAAATTCATTAATTATATATAATTAAATATTTTAATTAATAAAATAGATATAAATATGTGAAGAGTTAAGCCTATAATTTTCATATGGGTGTTGCATGGCCAATCTTGTAAATAACTTTTTGTTATTTTTGTTCATTTAAGTGGACAAAATTGTCTTTTTCACATATTTAAAAAGTTCTAAGGGCAAAAGAGTCTTTTGGAATATATTTTAGAGAAGAATTTATTACTAATAAAATGGTACTTTCTTTTTATTTCCATTTATTTGACTTTGATTGGAAAAAAATTCTAAAAGAATGAAAATTGAAGGAATTGTGCATTTTTTTCACAATCCATTTGTTTGTGTTAAGACTTAACTTATTCTATCGAGCTATATGTATTAAAATGTGTCTAACAATTTAACTCCTTCTTTCTAAGAGTGCGTTTGCGATTGAGGTTGGGCGATTGTAACTTAAAAATTACAACACTAAAGTGTTTAGTAAACACTAGCTGTTGTAACTTAGAAGCTATACTAATACGATTTTTCACTTGTATAATGAAAAACTATAATATCTTTAATATTTTTATCAAAATTATTATTTAAAATTTATATTTATTACATATTATTAACTTTTGTTCTATAGTTACAGTTTTTTTTCTATAGCAGTTATATCTTAAAAGTTATGACACCTTAATCTCGAACACATCCTAAATTGCACTAGGACTCCTAACAAAGACGTTAGTCTTCTAATTTTGAATTTTCTTTTTATAATTATTTTGAATTTCTATTTGATCTTAATTACATCCAACTGTCTTATTCAATAAAAGATCCTTTTTTTTACACAATAATCGATTGTTGTAGGTATAATTACATCCTCAATATCAATCATGATAATTTTACAATGGATAAATGTCGGATTATCCCTCTTATTAATTGACTATCTTTAAATTCTCCTTTTTTTACTTTTAAAAGCACTAAATTATCGCTATTTTTGTTCCAAAGATAAGAGAAAAATGGAGGTGGGTTGATGAATATTTTTTTTTCTTTAGTCTTCTAAATAAAAATGAGGATAGATTAAGATTTTTTTAAAGTAAAAGGAAGTATTTGAAACTAGTCAATTTGCAATGAGATAATATGAAATTAACACTTTTATAATACTTTATGACATTTTTTTTTATTTTGGGTGCTAGATCGGTCTTCTCATTGGTCAGCTTCTAAATAAGGCAATCTCGTGCATCATTTACATCCCACTTCTTGAAGCCGAAAGGAAAAATTTTGATATGAGACTAGGGATGTTAAATAAATCCGGATCCAGCCCGGATCCCCAAATATCTAGAAGATCTGAATTTGAAAAAATCAGAATCCACATATTAAAAAATGCGGATCCGGATGTGGAAGATGGGGATCCGCACAGATCCGGATGCAAGGGCATCCGAAAAACCAGATATCTGGATCCAGATAAATTTTATATTAAACTAAAAATATATATTAAAATTAAATGAAAAATTAAAAATAAAATTTATTTGTGGATTTATTATGTGGTGGTATATTATTCGTGTTGATATATTAATTGTTGGATTATGATTGAATTTTATTTGATATTATTAGGTATATTATTGAATTTTATTTTTAATTAAAAATATACATTAAAAAATGAAAAATTAAATTTTATTTGTAGATTTATGAGATTATTTGTATGTTATTCATATTGAATTATTCATTGTTAAATTATGATTGGATATTATTTGATATTATTAGGTAAATTATTGAATTTTTAAATTATATATTAAATTATTAAATTTTAATTTTTACGGATCCAGATATCCGGAATATCTATTTACATCCGTTACAGATATTACCTACATCCGAATCCGCATAATTTTTTGTGGATCCTGAGGTGGATCCGAATGTAAAAATTATTAATCCGAATTCGGATCCAGATTTTGCCAACCCTATCAGAGACCAAATCAATAACAAAAGTAGTATCATTTTTGTTTTTATTTTTTGGAAAAATAAAAATGAATCTACAATTCAAGTGTTAGTTGATTGTTGAAAATATGTATAGTTCGATCAATAGATCAAAAAACCCTTTCGTTCTGATTAATGATCAATAACGTCAACTTAGGCCTTATTTAGTATTATGGATATTAGGTAGTTGTAATTTTTAAGTTACTAGCAAACACTTGTTGCTGGTCTTGTTTGAAGTTTAGTTGACTTTTATCACATGCTTACGATGAAAAATATATAATATTTTCATTATTTTTGTCAAAATTATTATTTAAAAGTTGTATTTACCATTTATTACCAACTTTTATTTCACTACTATAGTTTTTTTCTTTTTCATAACAATTATTTTTTGGAAGCCACAATAACTCAAGACCAAATATGACCTTATTTCATTCGATATGAATCCCTGACCAAAATGGTTTTAGAAAGAGAAGAAAAAGATTGAACGACTCTATTGACAAGTAGAAAGTAGCCAAAGCATGCATATACTAACTAATTGAATTTATTAGCGTGCAATATATTTTAAATGGGTTAGTACAGACCATACAGAATACTGATGCGCGCTTGCCTAATTGCCTTTTGATCTGCACTTCACTTTGTGCCCATATACAAAATTATAAACTTTGTTAGCCTGTAATAGCTAGCTATAGAAGATAAGTTCCATGAATGAGCTCTGTTTTACACATAATCTATGATATCTATCTGTCAACTAAAGCAATAGAAGGCGTAATGTTGGGGTTGGTTAGGTTGGCATCAATCTGTGCTTCTATGTAAAATACATTGCTGCCTAGACAACTGCCAACAATCACTTTTATTTACACAGAAGCACTTGCTGCAAAGCTTTTCCAGTACTGCAAGTATGCTTGGATCCAAAAATGACCCATCTAATGAGTTCTAATTATCAATAAAAATTAAACAGGCTCCGGCATATATTCCCTAAATCGTATATTATTTACTATTTTAATCAAGATTATATTTGTACTAGAAGATTATGGGGGACAAAGAGATCCTTGGATTAGAAGAAAACGAAATAATAATTAACAAACAAATGCGTTTTGGAAAAAGTGAATTGTATATATCATGTCGTCAAGTGTTTCAAATTTTCAGTTTCAACTATTTTAATACTTTTATAATTGATTAATCTTGAATATTTAAAAATGATCACTATTGTACAATATGTGTGAGCAGCAGTCAGCACATGCACTTCCAATTTTGTTTGCATGCCATTAGCCAAAAAAATGAAGGCAACTTGGGAAATTAAAGTCAAGATCATTTTAAGCGGTTTTAGGATTTCGTGAACATATGGGCAAATGGGTTTTTGCCCTTCAATGACAGAGAGAATCTAATCAGATCATATATTATGGTGAACAAATTAAAGAAGCAACAATCACATCAGTTGATTTCTACGCCAAAAGACAGTCAATGTATGATGCTGATTACTCCAATCAAAGAAAAAAAATCAAAAGAATTTGAAAGATATATTGATTTTGATAATATATAGAAGCTCGGGAATATTAATTTAATTACAGCACAAAATATATTACTATTATTCTTAGTTGTGTGGGACTATATGTCTTTGACGTCTTGTGACATGTAAATTCGTAAAGAAATCCATAAACTTAACTTCTTATTAAAACATTAGGTAAAAAACTGAGGGTAGCCCAATCTTGTACAGTTAACTCAATTGATACGTAATTGTGTACCCTTATTGACTTCTGCTATGGGTTTAGCCCTTCATTTACTCCTGTAAAATGGAGAGGGGGGGGGGGGGGGGGGGGGGGGGGGAAGGGGGCACATCGTTTTCGATAAAATAAGTTGCAATGACTATAAAAAAAATTGTTCTAAAAAGTTTTGATCTACTACCCTTCACTTAGGTCTTTTATGTTTGTATAAACAATAATTCAAGTTATTGATGATGCTTTAATTTTATTATGTGATCTTGTTTCCACATCTCCGAATCTTCTGTTCCTGAAGTTGGTGAAGTGAGTTCAAATTTTGTTGTGTCGGATTATGAGTAACACAACACTGATATTAAAGTTTGATAATAGTGAAAAAAATATTCTTAATTTATAAAATAAATCTTTAAAAAGATTTGGATTGCGATATGGTGAGTTTAACTTGCATTAAACAAATGGCGTCACGATGATGAATTATTATTTAAGTTTATGTTTACTGGTCAGACAGCAGGTTTATGCAGTTGGAATATTTCCTTTTCCTTTACCTGAGCCTTGACTAGACATTTCAGTTTACCTGTCCCATTGGCTTGTTGCTGATCGTTGCGTTCTTCCTATTGGGTGCATAAATTATGTCTTAGCTTTTGCTGGAAATTAAAGCACTTTCAACTGAAAATATCAGCAATAAGCTAGTAGTTGAAGAGAAGTTTAGGCTTCGAGAAGAATGACCGTAAAAAGGAGCTAGCAACCAAAAGCAAAAGAAACTTTAAAGAAAAACAAATTGAAAACTCTTTTCAGAATGAGAATTATCTTTTAGTTTCTAACCCTAAAATCTCAACAAATCAATCTTTGTATATACAAAATTAATCAAATGGCTTTTGAAGAATCAAGAAACAACCACACTTTGACAGAGATAATCTCATATCATGGTAAATACGTTAATTAATTTTTAAGCTAACTCTTGAGCATAAGTTGTAATCCACTGCTTCTACATCGTATCAAGTTAACTCAGGGACAAACGGACCCATGCTATCTCTTGGCGTGACAGGAACTACTCAAAATTAATTAGCTGGACGCGTATTAAGGAGATAATTCCAAAATTAATTAGCTTGTATTAGATTTTAAGTATGAATTAGCTAGGCGGATGGCGATGTGCATCTATTTGGACTTAAAAACATAGAATATAATGAATAATTTGACCTTAACCATTGTACGCGGAATATTGGAACAAATGACAAGAAAATCTTTCAAAACCACAGAAGACACCATGTTCAATGCTCGATGCATGCATTTGCATGTGTACTTGTTGATATGATTGGTGTTAGTTGGATTATGGGACAACAGATTTTAAGCCTCAATTAAATCTTGAATAATCATGCATGCATGGGCCACCACCAGCTGCAAAGTGAGAAAAATGGAACGGCCAAATATGAGAGGCTCAATATTTTATAAGAGAAATAAGAAACAAAAAGGGCAGCCAGAGCAATATTATTGACTCCCTTGATTGATGCCTTTCTTCTCAAAATGCACTTTATGCCCGTATAACAATAACTTAGATTTCAAGAGCATCCTCAATCCACTAAAAACACTTTCAAGCAACAATTCCCCATTCCCATAGGAAAATGGCTCCATTAAATTTATTGCAGAAAATGTAAAAACTTTATAAGCATTGACTATATATATTTGGTAATGGTTCTTGCTTTTGATCTGCAACACATTTTTGTGCCCATAAAACAATAAATTATGGCAATATTTTCAAAAGCTTATGGCACTTATGGTCCTTTTAGCATTTCTTCGTTCTTTTTGAAAGAGGTACTTTTAGCTTATGTAAACTAGAGATTATTTTTTATGGTGGCTGTTAAGTAGGGATGTTAATGGGTATCGCCCACAGCGGGTTTGTTATTACCAAGCTTAAACCTGTATAAATTTAAATTACTAAACTCACCTGCAACCCACAGCGGGTTTTAAATTTTTTAAGAAAACTCACTCGCTATGGATTTTGACAATTATCAAATCCGCAATGGTATCTGATGGATTTTTTGTTGGTTTGTACATTTAAAATCACCAAATATTTAATACATAAATTTACAATAATAACTTCAAATTTCACATAATATACTCAATTTTAAATTTAACCAATTTAAATGAAAATTAAAATTTTAACATTAATCCAAAACAAATTCTCAAATTTAAGTATCAAATACACAAATCCTTTAAAAAAATCACAAGCTAATATATAAAAATAACAATTATATTTCATATTATCATTCAGCACAAATTCCAAGAGAATATATTCATTTCATTCACCATTATTAGTACCCATCCAACATGATGCCTACAATAATGATTAAGATTAATACTTTCCAAAGAATAATACTTTCCAAATATTAATTGGAAGAAAAAATTATAATAATGAGATAATTCATACATTAAGTTAAAAAAATAAACCATACAAAAACACTTAGGTTATTTGGCACTTTTACATAATTGCATTATTTTCTTTATATATTTAGATTTAAATTTTTTAAATTAAAATATTTAAAAAAATTATTGCAGATTTAGTTGGTATCCATACACGTATCTACTAAATATTGAATTAATATCAAACTCACCTGTATTTAAATATAAATTTTAATTTATAACACTAAACTCGCCCTCAACCTATAAAATTATACACAAGTAACAAATTTTGGTGAACGGATTTGGTCAAGCTTTCAGGCGCAATTGTCATCCTTACTGTTAAGTGCTTCAACGAAAGCAGAAGCTGCAAGCATAATATTGTCGGGTTCGTTGGAGTACTGGCGGTCTTTTGACGTACAGTACATTTTTGCCATGGCTTCTGCCAACAATCACTTTTCTTTCTACAGAGAAGCACTTCCTCAGTCCAAAAAGTATGGTTAGATCCAAATTAACCCATCTAATCTGTCCACAAAACTGGCCCCCGCAAATATTCCCTAAATCTTTTCATTATTTAGTATTTTAATCAAGATTACTGTATGTTAAAAGATACAGGGAGACAGGAGATAATGGGATTAGAAGCAAAAGATAGAAAAAGATATATGAAATACTATCTCTTATATTTGTCCTTTTCATCTTTAACCTTTTAATTTGTTTAGTTGAAAAATGGTTATTCAAAACTGATGTTGGTTGCTCATTCAATGGTCACCAGCAGTAAGCAATAATGGTTTTCTTCAATCACCAATCACCAATCACCAATCACCAATTAATAAACTTAAATAAAATAAATATATATAAGTAGAGATACTCAAACTTAAAGCAATGCAGCCATTAAATTTAAAGTTAAAACAATTAACAATCATTTGAACTTTAGATTTAATGGCTTCAAATTTAGAGTATCTCTACATTGCAATTCTTAAATTTTAGTGTTAATAAATTACTCAAATACTGTATCTACTTTGAATAGGTGTATTTACACATGTTGCAAATTTTTTATTATTAGTAACCAAAAATTAAATATCGTAATTAGTAACTAAATTAATGTTGTAATAAATTAAGGAGATGATTTTTTTTTTAAAGTAAGCGAATAAAAACTAGACTTACATTTCAAATTACACAAACAAATTGGTTTAGTTAACAATAAATTCAATAAATGATGGGAACAATGAAGTTATGCAACCCCTTGTTTAAATGGTACTTCTCACTTCCTTTAAACGTCTCAAATTTTTATATTTTTTAAGTTGCATGTGGGGTTTCCATATTTTGTTGGAGCAAATTAAGGACTCCTATCTTTAGCCAAATTTCAAGCCATACTGGTTAAATAATTAAACAATACAAGAAATCATAATTGGTCTCAAAAGATTTCTAGTGTGATATAATTAATAACAAAAAACAAAAAAGAAAAAAGAAAAAAGGAGTTGCATCATAGAATATGATTAGCACATGCACTTCAATTTCATGCTTTAATTAGCAAACAAAATGAAATTATATCATATAGGGAGAATGCTTTAATATGGGATAATTTTACTGGTTTTAGTCTTTAGTGGTCATATGGGGTTTTTGCGTTTCAAAGACAAATGGAATCTAATCACCAAATGGCATCGCTAGAGAGCATAACAATGAACGAAACAAATTACCATTTTTGAATGTGGAATTAATTGAACTGGCGTTTGAGATTTAAAAATTATATCTCAATATATATGGTTACTCAATTGAAAGAATTTGAAAGGAATATACTGAATATGTCAAGGGAGAAAACTTATTCATTATGAAAACCAAAATTTGAATCATGTAGTGCACGGATGAGGAAATATTGAAGTTCTGAGTTGGATCACAACTTTTTTCAACTATACTATTATTATTATTATTATTATTATTATTATTATTATTATTTATATGGGAATGAGTAATTTCACTCACTAAATTATTCAAATATTAGATTACCACAAATACAATTTTTATTTATGGCAATAGAATAGAATGTAATGAAATAATTCAAAGAATAAAGCGACAATTCTATACCATATATATACTATCTTTTATTATATTTCCTTTTGACGACCTTAATGAATGTTTATATTTTAGGTTGAAAGGCAATTACAAACATAACCTTACAAATAACATTACGTTTAATAGTAAAACATAGACACATGGCAAACAATTTTTTAGTTTTCTACATATATTATAAGTATGTTTCATATTATCACGGGGTGAGTATTTTAACCCAAAATTATAGGTAATTGAGCTAGTGAATTGGGCGGTCCGCTACAATATGCTTAAGATTAGAATCCAAACCTAATAAGTCTTGGTAAGGCTGCCCACTGTATATATCATACACTAATATTCTTATTTGATAAAAACATAATTTGCTTTAATTGCAAAATAAATTTTACGTTACCTATACATGTAAAATATAATATACGATGTAACAGCACTGATAAAGACTTGGGCGATGTAATCGATAATTTGGAGTTTGCATTTGCAATAGCCAGTGGGCTTGTTGTAGCTTACGGAACTTCATCAATTCTTTTTTTCTTTTTTCTTTTTTAACCATAAAATGACATATAACAATCGTAAGAGTGAGGGAGACTATTTTCACCCTAAATTCCATTTTGTATACTCATTCAATAATTTTAATATTTTTATTTTTACTTTGGACACTCCTTGCAAATACCTAAATAGTCCACCATCAAATTGCTTGCATCAATTTATTTATCACACCTAACATACTTTCTTTTTGACAAAAACGCACATAAAAGAATATGTCGATGACAAATAATTAAAAATTTTAGGATTTAATAAAAATCTCTAAATTATTAAAATTTTGAGATTTATTTTTAATAAATAAATTCATTTATTTTAATAAAATTTTACAAATTATAATTTTAATAAAAATGATTATTAAAATTTTGTAAAATATAAACTTAATAAAAATCAGCTGAGCACCTCTATTTCATATGTATTTTTATTAAATTTAGGGATATTTTTATAATTATAATTTTTTATTTTTTAAATTTTTTATAAAATAAAATGATAATTTAATTTATTTAAGGGTAAAATTGTTATTTCGTTTAAATTATTGAACGGTGTTAGTGCAAAAGTGGTTAATTGATACAAATTTAAAATGAAATACGATGTGAAGAATATATTAAAAAATTATGGTGGTTGGATGAATATAAAACAAAAGAGAAGTGTTGCAGTGATAATTTTTCTTTATTTTTTAATGTATAAAGACAAATTAAATTGTTATTAAAGATGATAATTTTTTGGTTTCACAAAAGGTGTAATCTAATGACTGCTGTAAGTGGGTGTCAAGAAATGTAATTTACATAATAAATATTTTAATAATATAAAACTTTATATTAAATTAAGAGTACTCATAACATAATTAAACATGTAATTATAGTTATGATAACGGTTACTCATAAGTATTCTATCTCAAAGTTTAAGCACTCTTTAGATAACGATTTTTTTTAATTATTTATGATGTTGAAATTATACAATAAATACACATGTTTGATTTAAAAAAAATATAAATAAGGAAGAGAAGAAAAAAAGAAAGAAAAAAATAAAGCGCGAAATATAAATTTTATGTTTAATTAAATAATAAAAATAACATTAATTTTCTTTTTCACTCATTTTTTCTTCTATTATTTATGGTTAGAGCATACTGTAAACGAAGCTGAACTCATACACAATTATGAAGAAACTAAAAATAATAATAATAATTTCATCCCACGTTACTGTCTCACCTTTTCTCACATGGCCTTGACAACAGACTCGCAACTCAAACAACAGACATAATCTCGTAAATATCTCAAAAACCAAGGCCATTGTCGTCTTTTCATCGTGTTACGCATTTATAAGATACCCCCCTTCCCCACTCCCCATGTAACTCCACTCTCCCACCCCACTTGAAAACAAGACTAAAACCAAAACTACTCCACTTTCCCACAGTTTCCTTCACTTTCCTGAGAAAATGTCGAAGTGCAACAAAATCCGTCACATTGTGAGGATCCGTCAGATGCTGAGGCAGTGGCGTAGGAAGGCCCGGATAGCGGCCTCGGCCTCCCGTGCGACGCCGTCCGATGTTCCAGCGGGACACGTGGCTGTCTGCGTGGGGAACAGCTCTAGGAGGTTCATCGTGCGCGCGACGTACCTGAACCACCCCATGTTCAAGAAGCTCCTCGTGCAAGCCGAAGAGGAGTACGGTTTCAGCCACGTGGGCCCGTTAACTATCCCCTGTGACGAGTCCACGTTCGAGGAGATCCTCCGGGTCGTCTCCCGCCCCGAAACCGGTGCCCCGGATCCGTTCTGGAGCGTCAAGGAGGTCCAGAGGTGCTGCCACGTGGGCATGAGGGATAACAATCTCCAGTTTTTGAATGAATCTAGGCCGTTGCTTCGTGGAGCGCTCGGCTGAGTTGACTCGGCTGAGATACCGAGTTGTGGAGGAAACTAACAAAGAGAGAGATATATATAATTTTTATATTTCTAGGATAATAATTAATTATTAATTAATTAATTATTGAGTTGGTTAGTGGGTTTTTTTATTATTTAAAAATATCAACTGGGTTTTGTGACTTTTGTTAAGGGAGGTGGCTGATACAGCGCCGTTTAGCTGAGTCATCCCGAGTCGGTCAGACTCTGGGAGGTAGCAGGGAGGGATGATGAGAGATTTTTTTTTTATTTTTTAATTATTCGCTCTTGTAAATTCGGTGACTTAAATTGATTTACTAATTGTATGAATTTGAGGGATAATTTGATGAACATTATTATTATCATCATCATCATCATCAATTTGTGTTATTTATTTTCTTCTTATTATTTATCAATGGTGAGATTTTTCACGAGTGTTGAAGCAATTTTTTTTTAATTTAGTTTTTGTTTATATTTTGGCAAAATTGTATATTAACCCTCATACTCAATAATAATAACAATAATAAAATCCAAATATTATCTAAAATCTAAATCCCTACTTTGAAGTAAGAATAAATTTTTACAGAATCATAAAATTAAAATTTCGTTGATTATGAATCAATTTGAAATCAGGGATTTTTGGGAATCTGAAAAAATGTGGTTCATTTGTGGATAAAATCAAGTTTGTTGTATATATTCGATACCGATAAATTAATTCAATAAAAAAGCTAAAAGTTCTAGGATACTTTCACTTAAATTTTTTTTATTTAAAATCTTGACAAAAATCTAAAAATTTCAACAAATTCAATGGTCGATGAATAACAAACTAAAGTAACTTTAGTAAATTAACTGTTAAATTAGTTTAGGTAGTCAAATTGGATTTGGAATTTTTACTAATAATCGTGACACAAATTTTTTTTTTTTTTTTGCCTAGTCATATGGTGAAGGGTTCAACCCCCCATCTTCATTGTAATTGTATTTTAACAATTGATATGATTGATGAATGTTTTATGTGCATTAGATTTTAGTCCAGTCATATCACAATTCAAATGATTGACATTTTTAAGGCTGGATCAAAAAATCTAAATTTTGGATAAAATTTACTCCAATTAGATTAAGTAGTTAATAGAATTCTAATATTATAGACTCATAGAAGAATTAAAATCTTCTCATAATCTAAGGAATTTTTAAAAATCTTTTACTATGTGTCATATAATAACAATAGATGAATATGATTTATTTTCTTTATTTCTTTTATTAATCACTAGCTAACACAAAAAGAAGTTCAAATTAGAAGGGATCTTATTCTTGAACAAACTTTTAAATATAATTTATAATTATTTAAATTTTAAAAATAAATGCATGATTACTACATCTTAATCGCACTTTAAAAGGATAGGCAATAAAATCTCTTTATTAATAGTTTTATAGTTGGGCAATTACAGAACAGTAGTACAACTTTTGCATAAACAAGATTTAAAGTTGTCATGTCAGTTAATAAAGAAATTTTCAAGACATCAAAGATAAGGTTGTACTAATCCGTGGAAAAAGTGAAGAAAAAGTAAGGGCAAAAACGCAACCAAGCGGTGGCTTTTGTCACCGTGACATAAATAATAATCGTTAATCCTATTTTTTATATTAATCATTCAAGTATTAAATGAGCAGGAAATACTTCAACAGGGTGCATCTAGGTACACAAGATTACAATGGAAAAATATTAGTGGAAAAATAAATATATGAGTTGAAATTTTACTAATATTTAGTGAATTTTACGTATAGAAAACATTTATTTCGCCTGGCAAAAATTTGGTCGGTCTTATAATAAGATCATCTACTTTTATGTTACGAGACCCACTAGTTTTAAAATAAAAAATTTAGTAAGTGTCACTACTTGGCAAATGATGGGGTGGGTGTATCACCTTAGCATGCTAACATAATCCGCTCAACATAAGATAAGCTTTTCTCTTAAATTAGGATCACAACAAAGTTGTTAATAATATCAATGGTAAAATATTACTTCTGATGTTTTAGATTTTGTCTTAGATTAAATAACCATGATATAAAGCACTTTTAAACAAACACAATTATATATATTATATAGTATCGAAAACATAAAAGTTCAAAGGAACTATCCCTCGGAATATTTCTACATCATTGGAGTAAATGTTAGATAGCATTAATTATTTGGGGTTATGTTAAGTTTTCAATATTAAAGGGGTAGTACTAGAGTATGTCAAAATATTTGGGGTTTGTTTAAAATGTTCCTATTAAAAAATTATTTGAATTTCGAAGGTTTTCTTTTGAATACTTTGAAAGATTGAATTTAGCTTAAAATAATCGTATTTAGCAATTCAAAAAAAAAAAAAAGACCTGTTTAAGGCGATAATCCATGTCCCACTAGAAACGATAAAATGAGCTGTAAGCATGATTATTGGCTTTTGATCATGTCAAATAGAAAGCCAACCATCAGATAAATGACACGCTAAGCTGTTCATGAGAAAATTCAACATCAATGTCGCAATGGATTTGTCTTCCATTTCGTTGTCGTTGTCACATTAATTCAAATTGGTTTCTCCATCAACGAAAGTTGTGAACGATTATGACTGAAGACTCGTTTTGGATGCAGAGAATGCTTCTATTAGGACTGATTAAGCTTAATAGGTTCACTTCAGTGTAAGATTTAATTGGATCAAATTAAATAGAACCGAAATAAATTCAGATCCAAACATATCGTGCATGTTAATTTTTTTTGTTAAATGCCTATTTGATATTGAGGTTAAATAGTTATAAATTAAAAATTAAAAAATTAAAATATTTAATAATCAATAACTGTTGTGATTTTAAAAATAAGTTGATTTGATTTTTTATTTATGTAATTAAAACTTATATTTTTTATTATTTTTAAATTATTATTTAAAAATTAAATTTATTACAAATTATTAATTTTTATTTCATAGTTATAATATTTTTTTTCCACAACCACCGTCGCTTAACTCAATCAGGGCCAATATCAAGTTAAAAAAAAAATAAAGGATTGAATAAAAATTTTACCTGTTTTCACGCATGTTCTACGTTTGAACGTCCTATGTACGTTACGTGTGTCATGGCCTGGCACGTAATTTCTCTGTCATGATCCTCATTGTTGGCCGCCTCAATTTTGCCGACTTTTACGTTATACCCAAAAAAAAGCTTGTGGTTTATGAATTATGGCCCTCACAGGGCCAAAATCTTGGTTCCCACATTGCACTCAACTTAAAAGCTTAAAAGCTTTGGATAGTTGACCATCACATACTGCATTATTTTGTATTTCGAATTCAAACCTCTTAAGTAGTTATATTTAAACATCAAAGCAGTTAACTTTGCAATTTTTTCATTTTGGCCCCAATATTTTGACACTCAAAAATTCAAATCCGGCTCCTGCCATGATTAGAAATGTTTTCGTTATCAAACAATTACATGGTGCATTCGAGATTAAGCTTGAGCAGTTATATTTTAAAAGTTATAGTACTTAAATGTTTGGTAAACATTAACTGATATATATTGGAAATTATTTTAATTTAATTTTTCACTTGTATAATAAAAAATATATTATATCTTTAAAAATTACTATATAAAATTTATATTTACTAAATATTATTAATTTTTATTTGATAATTATAATTTTTTTTCACAGCAACTCTAATTTAAAAATTATAGCACCTTAATCCCAAATGAGACCACAATCAGCCACATTCAATGTCACAATTTTTTTTTTTTTGTCCCTTGGAATTAATAATTCTTTATAAAACTATTCGACGCCATATATAATTGATAAGGTTGCTTTGAGCAATTGAAGGTTCATAGAAGGAAGCAACCAATCCCACTAGTCTTTGTGGACGTCAAGTCATGAGACAACGAAGTTAATTGCCATTAATAATTCATTGCATCTCTTGTTTAATTTTGATGGATGTGATCACAAGAAATTGCGCTGCGTTCACTAGTTCTTAGAATAACAACAAAGTGTCCAAAGTCCATACGTAATTTGTCGATGCATGATTGCATTACTTGTATTTATCTTCAATGCATGTAATTCCTCGTTGAAAAAACAAAGAGAGAGTATTATTATCATTATTACTATTATTAAAGCCACCAACTCCATGGCAATGAAAATACTGTAGAAAATGATATGCCTCTAGAATCTCACATCTTTATTTCATGAATGAACTGAAATTGTTAAAACAAAACAAGATTATGTCAGACGATTTTAATGTTTGAAAACAAAACTCATTAATCTCGAATTTTGACTTTAAAAGGTATGAAATTTGAATTTTCTTACTATAGTTAAGTTATCGCCAAAATTTAGTCAAGTTGGTGTGTGGGCTGTCAATTAGATCCTCACGCTAACATCTGAATTTACTTGCAGTGGGAAACAACGTTCACCTTTTTCTTATAGTCTGACGACTATGAATTGAACCCTAGCGAGTACGTGGAAGTTTTTCTAAGTTAATTTTTTGATGCTCAAGTCAATTTCACAAGTTTATTAGAAAAGATATAGTGTTCAGTTTTTATAAACTAAATGAAGAGAGAAAAAAAACGTAAGAAGAACATTTCTCTCCTTTAAATAAGAAAAATAGGGAGGGATCAAGAAGAAGAATTCAAATTAAATCAAATAAGATAATTTAGATATCGAGAGTGGATAAGATCCACAAAAAAGAAAAGCCCACACCTCTTGAGCTCTTGAGAGTTTAAAATAATTATTGATAACTGTGTTGTAAAAATAATCATTTGTGAAGATAATCAATTAAATATTTAATAATTTAAAAAAATGTTCGTAAATTTTAAGCACAAGTGAATGTGTTTGGTAAATTTTTGCTGTTAAATTACTAAAAACAAATTGAACATAATGTTGAATAAAATTTATTTACACATTATACATATATATAAAAAAATATTTTTAATTGTGCACATATAATAGTTAAATAACTAAAATTTTAATTTTTATTACTTATGCTAATGTAATTGTTAATAATAACTCTTTAGAGTTAGTGATTTTATTTCTGAATTAATAAGGATGATTTTAGATTTTTATAATATATATGAGAATATATATGAAATTGTATTAAGTATTAAAAGAATTTTTAAAATCAAATTTTAAAAAGCTACTCATTTTGTGATTTTCAAAATCTATTATAGGATGAGGTGATTTTGTTAAAAGAGATTTCTAACAAAAATTATTAAACACTAAAATTAACTTTTAACTTTTTAAAATTACTTTTCAATCTCCCAAAGCAATTCCAAATAGACTATTATAAAGCAATTCCAAATAGACCACTATAAGGATTGAAATCCTCTTTCCACCGAGTCAAGGTGCAACATTTAATCTTTGATTTTTTGAAGATGATTGGGAAAGTGATTTTCAATAGGTTTATCCTCAATTTAACTGTCTCCTCACCTAAATCCTACTCACCAACGTTCCTTTGACTAAGTTAATGACAAGACGAGCATAAGAAGGCTTTATATATAGGCTCTTCTCCAACTACAACTAAACGACACCAAAAGAGGGAGGGGGGAGGTTAAACCAAATAACCTTTTTGAAGACCATATTATATATGTGATGTGAAACGATTTTTAGAGTTGGTAATAAATTGACAAAACAAATAAATTGGGTTCGGTTATTTTGCGTGAATAATAAAATCATTTGCTGCATGGGGATTATTTTATGATATGTGCATACACATGTTAGTAGTGGCAACAAGATGGAAAGTGATAGTGGGCTTAGTGGCAAGATGGAAGACTTGATCTAGTTTGTTTGTTCAGTCATTAATTGTTGAGTCGGTTATTGAATAAGTGTTGGGTAGTAGCGTGGTGCTATTTTGTTGTCTATTCTGCTGCATTTCCTATTTTTTCAGCTTTTTTGTTATTTTCTCTTTCATGTATGGCTATATATATAGCCTGAATGAATTCAATAAAGACAAGTAGCTTTATCACCAACAGTTTCCCCTTTGTCTTATTCCTTTCTGCCCTTAACTCCAAATTCCTTCATATCATTGGCATTAGAGATAGGTCCGACCATGGACACTAGCGCCAAAACAAATGTAGAATTCCGGAACGATGTCAATGAAATCTTAGCACGACACGATACCAATTTCAATCAGGTGAATGCAGTCTTACAGGAAGTGTTAACTGAGCTTCAAGCTCTTCGAGCCTCCCATAGCCAAAAAAACTAGCCCACGTGATGACTCCTCACACCCACATACTTCTCGTTCCAACATTATCAATGACCACCCTCATCAACACCTCAAGCTATCCTTCTCAAAATTTAACAGAGACGACCCAACTGGCTGGATTTATAAGGCAGAACAATACTTTGATTTCAAGAACATTGCACCAGAACAACAAGTTCAACTGGCCTCCTTTCATTTAGAAAGCATCACCTTGCAATGGCACAAATGGTTGACAAAATTTCGTGGACCACTCACATGGGATGAGTTCACCAAGGCTGTTCAACTTCGATTTGGTCCAACCGACTATGAAGACCCGTCAGAAGCTCTAACTCGTCTTAAACAAACCACATCTATAGCAGCTTATCAAGAAGCTTTTGAAAAGCTTTCCCACCAAGTTGATGGCCTGCCTGAGAATTTTCTCATCGATTGTTTTATTGCAAGACATCGAGATGAAATTCGCATAGATGTAAAAATTAAACAACCGCGAACGATGGCAGATACAATAAGAGTGGCTAGGCTGATCGAAGAACGAAACCAACTACAAAGGAAGCCAAACCAGCAAACTCATTTCCAACCATCCTCATTGACACCAAAGGCCTCACCCAACCCCACAGCTGGTGTGCTAGGACCTCCACTAACCCAGCGTATGAACCAGAGCTTGAATACTCAACCAGCAACATTCTGCTAAATCACCAATCAAGAGGCATGCGAACGACGAGAAAAGAGATTATGTTATTACTATGACGAAAAGTTCGTTGCTAGCCACCATTACGAACGATCTCAATTATTCATGATCGAGGATTTCCCTTATATGAATACTGAGGATGCTGAAGGCACTCACCCGGAACAAGAACATCATGAAGTTACACCAGAAATTTCTTTTCATGCAATTAGAGGAATGATATGAAGGAATTTGGAGTTAAGGGCATAAAGGAATAAGACAAAGGGAAAATTGTTGGTAATAAAGCTACTTACCTTTATTGAATTCATTCATGCTATATATATAGCCATACATAAAAGAGAAAATAACAACAAAGTTGAAAAATAGGAAATGCTGGAGAATAGGCAATAGAATAGCACTACTCTACTACCCAAGACTTATTCAATAACCGACTCAACAATTAATGACTGAACAAACAAACTAGACCAAGTATTCCTTTTTGCCACTAGGCCCACTATCACTTTCCATCTTGTTGCCACTACTGGCACGTGTATGCATATATCATTCCCCACCGTTTAAGGATCCTTGTCCACAAGGATGAAATCAAGATATGACTTGGTGAAATGCCATTCATTCTCCCAGGTGGCATCTTCTGCTGGTACACCAACCCACTTCACCAATATTTTAGATTTTAGGCGATATTTACCCTTGTGGATCACTCATCGATCTAAAACAGGTTCAGGTTGTGGAAGGATAGTCGAAGTATCTAAGACATGGGGAAGTTGGGTGGACGTTGCAGTGACTGGTCCCAAATACTTCTTTAATAAACTGACATGAAACACATCATGAATTTGATAACCAAGAGACAAAGCCAGTTTATAAGCCACCGGACTGACTTTCACAGTGACTTTATATGGACCAAAGAAACGTGGGGGAGAGCTTCATGGAGGAACGAAAAGCCACAAGTCTATCTATATGGTTGGACTTTCAAATACACATAATCTCCCACAAAGAGGCCTCGCGCCGGTGTTGGTCAGCTTGACATTTCATCCGGTCTTGAGCCAGTAGAAGGTTATGTTGCAGCTCACGTAGGATAGCGTCTCGGTCACGTAGGTATTCATCTACTGCTTGGATGTGAGAAGTACCTGGTACATAAGCTAATAGACGTGGAGGCGGAATTCCATAAATAGCTTCGAAGGGTGTCATCTTGGTGGAGGAGTGAGTTTAAGTGTTGTAGCTGAACTCGGCCCAGGGAACCCATTCGAGCCCCTTCTGCAGTTGGTCATCTACAAAACAATGTAAATATTGAAGTTCGATTGACAACTTTGGTTTGGCCGTCGGATTGGGGATGTTAACTTAAGCTCATACACAACTTGGTTCCCTGCAGTTGGAACAATGCTCGCCAAAAGGAGCTGATAAACACCTTGTACCAATCGCTGACGATTGATGTCGGAATACCGTGCAGGCGAACCATGTTGGCAACAAATGCCCTGGCAACAATTATAGCAGTAAACGGGTGTTTCAAGGCAATGAAGTGAGATTATTTGGTCGAGCGGTCGACGACTACCATGATGGCAGTATATCCATTAGAAGATGGTAACCCCTCAATAAAGTCCATCGAGACATCAATCCACATTTGAGTAGGGACAGTTAGCGATTGAAGCAACCCTGCCGGCTTCATACAATCAGTTTTGAATCGCTGACAGATATCACATTGCTGCAAAAAATCCTTCGCCATCCGGCGCATGTTAGACCAAAAAAACATTTGTTTGATACGAGAGAGGGTTTTATGGAACCCAAAGTGCCCACCTATTGGTGACAAATATCCTTAAGCGATGGGGAATAATATG
Organism: Citrus glauca; assembly: GCA_029633175.1. Taxonomy (NCBI): domain Eukaryota; kingdom Viridiplantae; phylum Streptophyta; class Magnoliopsida; order Sapindales; family Rutaceae; genus Citrus; species Citrus glauca. The sequence continues at coordinate 7,737,293 of JAQOOD010000008.1, forward strand.
TGCATACGCGTGCCAGTAGTGGCAACAAGATTAAAAGTGATAGTGGGCCTAGTGGCAAGATGGAAGACCTAGTCCAATTTGTTTGTTCACTCACTAATTGTTGAGTCAGTTATTGAATAAGTCTTGGGTAGTAGAGTGGTGATATTTTGTTGCCTATTCTGCAGCATTTCTTATTTTTCAGCTTTGTTGTTATTTTCTCTTCCATGTATGGCTATATATATAGCCTGAATGAATTCAATAAAGGCAAGTAGCTTTATCACCAACAGTTTCCCCTTTGTCTTATTCCTTTCTGCCCTTAACTCCAAATTTCTTCATATCATTTCAGTAAATATTGGACATTATGAGGGGCACTTTGCAACCATAACTAAGGAATGAAAATGCGAAAATCCCCATCTTCTGTGAAGAAAATAAATGCAAAAAGCCATCTTCTATGATGAAAATTTATATTAGTTCAATTTATTTTATTCTACTTGAACCAAGAGAGTGTATAATCTCTTGAGTTGTTTTATTTTTAATTAATTATCCAGTATATTTTAAATCTAACGTAAGTATCAAAGTATTTTTAATAGCACTTCTACTTGGCACCGGTGAATCTTTGACTGGTTTCTTTAATTTTTAAGTTAAAGATTTAAAGCTTACATTGGCATTCGAGTTTAGTTTCTGTTGATTTCTCAATAAAAATAAATTCAACTGTTAAAATCATTTTTTTACATCAACATAATATACAGAGTTAACAATAATTTGCATTTAAAATATATACCAAAATCCTCCTTAGTGTAAAATTACAACCGCATGAAAGCACAATAGAAATGTGATTAAGAAAGGTCAATAGCTATTCTATTCAAGTGAAGAGAGAGATCCTTGTCATTAAAGCTTAACTTCATTAATGGTCCTAAAGCAAATTGATTCCCATGAGTGCCTTCTAGCATTGGCCTAGAAAAAAACATGATTTTGGTTTCAACACAAACACAATAAATCAAAGACCGGTGCTAGTAGCGCCCCTCTAGAATCTTTGTAAAACCACCCCGATTCTATATATTGACATTTTCACGCTTACGAACTGGAGTACAGAATGGTAAGCACCTCCTTTTTTTTTTTTTTTTTTCTATTTAGATTTTCTTTCCATTAAAGAAAGGAGAAAGCACTACGTAGATGTCCTTTGAAGAGGCATCTTCACTAGCAAATAATAAATACTAATTGAAAAGAATTTCAATCTAGAGTCTAACTGTCTAAGCTTTTTTCAAAAAAAAAAATGAAGAACAATCGACCAAGATACAAAGGCGCCAAGAAATAGATTACACATAACTAGATATGGCAAAATTGAGGTTCGGATCTAAATTAATATTCTTATACCCGAATCCGCAAAAAATATGTGGATATGGATGCAGGTTATATCCAGATAGATTGGGGTAGATATTTAGAATATTTGAATCCGTAAAAATTAAAATTCAATAATTTAAAATCCAACAATTTACCTAATAAAATCAAATAAAATCCAATCATAATTCAACAATCAACAATTTAATACCGAGATTAATATACAACACCACAAAGTCACAAATAAAAATCAAACATTAAAAATAACATAAATTCAAGTCTAGCATAACTACAAATCCACAAATAAAATTATAAAAACACCATATATCCACATTAACGGGTCCCAATATATTTATGAATTTAATTTAGTTTAATTTTTATATTTTTTAATTAATCATGTTATATTTTTTCATTTACTTATATATTTTTTAATTAATCATGTTATATTTTTTCATTTACTTATATATTTTTTCATTTAATTTTAATTTAACAAATAATTTAAGTAAAAGAAATCATGCGGATCCAGATATGTAATTTTCCGGATGCAAGCATGGATTCCAATTTTAAAGATCTAAATCCACTTTTTTTAATATATGAATCCAAATTTTTTTGGATCAGGATCTTCTGGAATTTTGGGTATTCGAGCCGGATCGGAATATTTTTACTATCCCCACGCAAGGAAACGAGGGTCTTATGATTTTGATCGGCTCATGTGCATCCAATAATAATTCGGAGAACCCACTAATGTGAGATATGCGAATCTGAATTGTAGCCCATAATTCATAACCCATTATGTTTATTTCTAACAATATTATGTACGAGAGAATTACAATCACTTTCGGGCTTTGTGGCTCCTGACAAGGTATTTGTGGATTAGAAATGGGTGTGTTTAGAAGTGAGTGAGTTACCTGTGTTAATCGTAATGGGGTATACTTAATAAATATGTTTTATAAGGACTTCAAATTGGTGTTAGAAACCCCACACTAAATTGAACTCATGTCACCCAAGAAACGCGGCGCAGGCCCAGACCCCTTGGCGCTTGTCTTAGCAATCACTTTGTACAACAATTTTCTTGCCCTCCCATCCATTGAGTAATAATATAATTATAAATTTTTGTACAATTTTTATTTTTTTACAAACTGATGTGGTATGAATTAATTGTTTAGATTAGATATCTCTTAGTCGACTTTTTTTTTTATTTCATATTTTTATTCAATCAATGAGTTAATACCAAATCAATTTATACAAAATAAATTTATATAAGAATTTATAATTATATTATCACTCTCCATCCGGTACATATTCAAAGATATACACTATTATTACTATTTATTAATTTTCTTTTAAAAAACAATGTTTATTTCTTTAGACAATACAATTTTAGGATGGGCCTTAACTATGAACCTTTTTATTTACTGCACGCTAAGAATTTGATCATCAGCGAAGGAAGCCCTTTTGGAGGACCCTTTTTCTTGTCAGCTATCAGAACAGTTGGCCGTTAAGGCCCAGAACTGTTAAAGCTTGCTTAGCATGTTGGAAGATGAAATAAAAATTTGTATTCTAACTGATTTTGTCATATATGATGTGATATATTAAGTAATTATTTATTTTATTGTGAATACGGCCACACGTGACGAGGCATGTGAATACTATTTTAGTTAGGAATCAAAGTTTTTAACTTCATTAATGTAGCATTACTTAATTAAGGACATGTTCATGAAAATAAATTTTAAAAAATTAATAATCATTAATATAAATTGTAAATAGATCTCTATTATTATCAGAACATGCTCAATAACCATGTATTATTAATCTAAATTAATACTTTATTTATTTTATAGGATAATATTGAATACATGTTATTAGGTTTATATTTTTAATTTCTACAAAATAATTATTTTTACGAAGCAATAGTTTATAACTGTATCATTAAGTATTTACACTAAAATTCTAAACACAGATGTCCAATTTATTGACATAAATAAAGAAAATTTAGAGGAAAAAAAGGAAAAAAAAAGAGAAAAAGTTTCGCTACTGTTGTCCAAGTAATGTGCGCTGCATGGACGCATTACACGTAAGCAGCAAATGGTGATAATGGCATCCACGTCAGCGAGTAGCGGGCAGTCCACGTGGTACACATCAGATGTTCCACTTAGGCACTTATTTAACGGATACGTGGGCTCATATGTGGGTTGGGAATCACGTGCTTCTCATCCCCATGCAATAGTAATGCCAAAGAGATTCCCAAGCACATATCTGAATCCGTTATCTAACGGACCACTCACAAAATTACATTCGTCATTTCTGTTTGGCTGGATCACAGTTTCTTATTTATGAGAGAACTGAGGTGAGATTATCAAGGATCTGAAAAACTTTTCAAAAATAAAATTATTTTATTGACAGGCCCCAGTACAGACTCGTACCTTCCCAACAAGACAAGTTTATCCCTAACCTTGGCTCGCTCTACGCGCTAAAGCCTCATTAAATATTGGGGTATTTTCGGTAAAAAGTGAAAAGAGTTTTCTTCATTTTTTTCTGAAAAAAAAAAAAATTGCCAACCAAGGCAACTTGTGTTGGTGACGGGTGACCGGATTAAAACGATGTCGTTTCCTAGCTAAATCAAGCTAGAACACTTACCAAACCATAACACTCTATAAGATTGAATTAAAAAATTGTGCAACATAAAAAATTCTAGAGTATATTATAAGTTTTACACCCAATTAATATATATATGTCATATATACATTTGTTTTGAAATATTATCATACAATTTTAGTTACCTTTAATCGAATCAATATACCTATATTAATTGGATATAATATTCTTAATGTACATGCACTCTAGAATTTATCTTTTGATAACAACTAAAATGATTAAGCACATATTCCTATTGATATAAATGCTAATGAACTAACGTCATCTTATATTATATTACATAGGAGCTTCTAAGTTATAATTATTATAACTTACATCTTTTATATGAGCCACACAAAATTATAAAACTCATAATTTATGTGATTTACATAAAAAAAAATATAAATTACAATAATTATAAAGTAACATTCACTTATATTATATAGTATCCATCTATTTAATTATGAGCACTATTAAAAAGATACGACATTGATAAGATTAACAACAAGACAGCGAATGTTTGATTTTTTTTTCCTTTTTAGAGAAAAAAGGAAGCTAACTCATTAAAGTTTTTCTTAATTATTAATTGCACCTTTTAATGCTGAACATCAATTCTTCTGATTTTTTTATTATCGCCGTTGTACATATAACCAATCACTAAAATCACGACATGTTATGATCCCCGCCATTTATTGATCAACCCGACACATGATCGCCATTTATTAATTGTACATGGTAGTACGTATACACGACAGAAAATGACATCTCTTTTGTTATATGTATGTATGTGTACGTAGTTATTTTGTCAGTAGATTTCAGTTTTGTATGCAATCGCTAGGGTTTTAATAATGAATGAATGCTTTTAATTTGTGGATGGCAAAGCTGAAAATGAGATGAAGGAAAGCAAGCCGACAATGCCTACTCACAGAATCCATTCAAAATAAATAGTTGAGCCCAACATGTCTTGTCTTCCCCACAATCTCCTTCACCGGTAGCTCTCTTTGTCCCTGACCCGATTCAAAGAAAAGACACAACCACTGTTTCATAAATAACTTCAACTAAACAACATTTGCAGCAACGACGACGAAATATCCACAAAGCCTTTGGATGATAGTAATTTTTTTATTACATATTATTAACAAAAATTAAAAAAATATAAACATCCGCATTTTTTAATATTATGATTTGACATCTTTGCATACTTAATTTATTAACAGACATAAATTTATGAATTTTCAACGTATTATTTACAATAATTAAATATACTCATTATCTCTTCACTTACTCATTAATCCATGATATTAATGAATTAGAATCATTAGCTGTGGAATATAAGTGGGTAAATGGTTAGCAAACAATACCTTATTAGAGAAATTTTATTTTACTTTATTTTATTTTCAATTTTTAAAGATGAAAATGTGTACAAAATTTAGAATAATTAATATATCAAAACCTATTGTCTATGCTCATCCATGCATGGAATTGTTTATTCAAGCGTCAAAGTTGGCTATGAGTAGGATCTTAAAAGAGTTTGCACAACTTATAAGATAATAAATAATCAAGATTCTGGCTGCTGTACTATTGTAGTTATATATAAAATAGGACTGCTTTCAAGGATTCTGCTCTAATAATTAGGTAATTCAAAAAGAATTATTTTGCAGACCTTGCTTTCTGTTGGCCATATTATGCAACAAAATGGGGGGAAAAAAAACACTGCACCCAGTTATAATTTCAAAAACCTTAATGGGATTTTCTTTTTCTTTTTCCATGTGAGTTAGAGATTCACCAGATTTTCTTGTTACCCAATTCCTTGTATTGGAAATCTTTTGTGGGGTTTGGAATGTAAGTGCTTATATTTATTTTTTTATTTTTTAAAAAACGAAAATAAAAAAATTGTATAGAAAATTAGTATATCTAGTGACTAGCATAACTGTATAATCAACTAGGCCACCCATTCTCTGTCCCGTTTCCTATTTTAAACCTCATTCTTAACTTTTCACATGGAGGAGAACGCAAGCAACTTGGAAAATGTATTGAATAGTAATATATTCTGTACAAATTCATGTGGCAATGCACATAAATTTTAACGAGCAGAATTTTTACGTTAATTATCATCATGATAATTTATTTGTGTATTGCAATTGAAAATTTTCCAAATACGGATTGGACAATTAATTAACGTGTCATTTCTGTCTCCCCCTTTCACTGTGGATACTTGTGTGCTTTTAAACAATGAATACAACAATGAGGGCAAAAAGAACTTGATTTGATGCATCGGCCGTAGCTGCTTAAGGTTTATTGTTTTATCAATAACCGCGACATTTGATTGCTCAAGTTCAACTACTAGTACCATTTTCCTATTCCTCGTCGTTAGATTTTTTAAATCGAAATTTTATATAGACTAGTAAATATGAGTTCTGCTATTGATCTTGACTCAAATCCCAGGTCAAACCCCGAAGTTTTAGAAAATGATGCTGTTTTGAGAATTAATTTTTTTAATTAAAAAAATGCTACTTGCACGCACCAAGGACTTAACTTCTGCTTTTTCTTTTCAATTTCGTTTTCTCTTTCTTCCCAACAACAGGCTCCTTTAACTGTTTTTTCAACTAGCAAAAGGAGACTGCACCATGAGCAATTTATGAAAAAGACAGTAAGAAGGTAAAGTTCAGACTTTCAATTACACATTTATAAAAAGGGAAAAAACATTTGCACCTTCGCAATCTTCAAATTTTGTCATTCTCTTCTTCACAACATTACACTTCGTTGTTCAACACAAGTGTCCAAAGAAAACTATTCAGGAAGAAAAATCACTTGCAGCAACTACCAAAAATATAAATAAACAAGTAAAAGTCTCTTAATTTACTTCTCATACTAGCAAAACCAAAGCAGAAGCTTAAGCAAAGCTTTCGGCTTAGTAACTTACAAAAAAAAAGAGAATTTGAAATATCTCAGCTCGCAAGTAAATTAAAAATCAGCTTTCACAACCAGATATGCTCTCCGAATGTTAAAGAGCTTGATCTCGCTATCGCATGATGGCTGTGGGAGTCGTTCTCTTTGTGAAGTTGTGGCTGTGAGTTGTGGATTGTGAATGGAAATTTCAGGCGCGGATTGTGGATTACGATTTGCGAATGGCAGCGGCTGGAGCTCGATCGACGAAGGAAGTGGCTTGAGCTCGATTGAGGAAGGAAATGAAAGGGAAAATATTTGGCTTTGGTTATGGCAGGAGGTCCATGGATGAAGGAAATGGGAAATATTTGGTAGGGAAAACAACATCGTTTTTTGCTTTGGTAAAACGCAACGTTTTATTTTCGGGGTTTGACCCGGAATAAGTAGCATTTTCCAATAAATATATGCACGGAGACAAAGACATAGAGAGAGATTCTCAAATAATGTAGGTGATTTTCATTTTTTTTAATGGAATACACTGTTAAAGTATACAATTTAATAGAGTCAATATACAATTCATTTAAAAAGTCATATGGTTTAGTGGTAAGAGATGCCGGGGTGAGCCACAGGTTTTGATGCTGGGCATGGGTATCGTTCATGATCTGGAGATGGAACTATTGCTCTAGGTACCCTTGTCAATGTTGAGTCAACAATCATCGAGAGGGGTACCACCAAGCTGCAAGATCGAAAAGTCTTCTCTCTCCAAAATTTTTTTCTCTCGGAGAAAGCTTAGAGAATAAAAGTAATAACTGAGCTTGTCTTATCTCCAAAAATTGATATTTGTGAGTGTTTTCTTAGTTTCTTCTTTTAAGTGTATTAATTGTTTTATGTTCAAATCATAGTTTACTGGAAAGAGCGAATCACTTCTTTTATTAAAACTTTCTCAGCAAAGTTCATAATCAGTCAGTTGTAGAAGAAATTATCAATGGTGTAATAACTGCTCCCAACAAACCCATGTGGACAGATTTACCTTGAATGGACACGGAAGAATTAATTCGGAGGTGCAAGTCAATATCTTTAGAAGAGGCAAAGGGAAATAAGTTCTCTTTTAAAGGATGAGTAAAAGAAAAAGGAGCACAAATAGCAGCAGAATGTTTAGTTGGCAAGGTGCTGCACACAAGGAATGTAAACACAAACGGGCTAAGAACCGTATTGAACCAGGTGTGGCAAACAGAAAAGGAAGTGAAAATCGAGAATCTGGGGATAACATCTTTATTTTCAAATTCGGGAAGAAGTGGATAAAAAGAGGATTTTGGCAGGAGGACCATGGCACTTTAATCAATCTCTGATTGTCTTAAAAGAACCAGATGGCATTGGGGAGATTACAACACAATTATTCACACATGTATCATTTTGGGTGCAAATTAAAAATGTCCCCATTATGTGCATGGATGAAGAAATATGTACGAAAATTGGGGAGCTCGTAGGAAAAGTAAAAGAAGTGGATATTGATAAGGCAGGTGACTGTATGAGACAAATTATAAGGATGCGAATCTTGGTCACCCAACCTCTGAAGAAAATCCTTTTCATTGAAACTAAAGTGGGGAGAAAAATTCTAGTTGCAGTAGAGTATGAGAAACTCCCAGACTTTTGCTACTGTTATGGATGCCTTGGACACTCATACAAAGAATGCACCAAATATAAGGGGCAGTCGAAGAAAGAGCTTGACTATGGACCATGGTTAAAAGCAATGAACTGGGTGGAAATAGCAAAACAGAACAGATCTAAAGAGCGATGGAAGTTGAGGATGAACAAAGAAAATGGGGAAGAAATTCATAAAGAGGGGAAACAACTCACAAGTCCATGGAAGCATACTCAATCTTTGCTTAATGAACCAGAAAGCCAGAACCAACATTCAGTTGAACCGAACCAAAAGAAACCAGATGAGGAGAACCAGCATAGATTGGACAACCTGAACTCGATAGGTGCAGAATAGTTAATGAATGATAGAGAGACTCTGAAAACTGGAAAAAGCAGCAGCCAAATTCCAGAAAGTACAGCTGGGAAGGAAAAAGGTTTTGGGGACTGGAAAGCAGGAAAAATTGAGGAGAAACAAAAGGAAGGAAAACAAGAAAATGTGGGCAATCTGTAAGAAATAAAGGAAAAGGCGGGAAATGTGACAAAAAAGGAAACAATGGCTATAAGCAAACAATTGGGCCAAACGCTAGCCCAAAATGAAATAGAAGTGGAGGAAATAGATGATGGGCTAGGAAAACAAATGAAGCAACTGGAAAAAAAAAAAGAAAATAGAAGCACCAAGCCACAAAGTGTGATGGAAAGCCAAGCCAAAACGATGGGACACTTCTGAAAAAGAGACAAAATTGGGAGATAGGCGGGACAAGTCCAGAACACAAAAAAAAGCAAAGTGGTAAGCTCAACTGAGATGACCGTTGCTGAATACAATTTTGATTCCCCCCAAGCAAAAATCAAGTTGAATTAGGAAGCTTCAAGTGGAGAGGAGATGGACTTTGCTACTATAATCACAGAGGAGTTAACGGGGGAGACTGGATGCTAGCCTCATCGGCAATCATGAAGCTCATAAGTTGGAACGTCCGAGGATTGAGGAAGGACCGAATATTTCAAGAAATCAAAAGGATCCTTCGTGAGCTTAAACCCCGAAATTGTGTTTTTGTGTGAAATAAAATTATTGGAGCAGCTCATGAAAAGAAAAGCATCAGAGTTAAACTTCCAAAATTGTTTTGCGGTCAGTAGTAGTTGAAAATGAGGTGGGTTGGCAATGATGTAGAGTGAAAATGTGAACTTAGAAATTAAGTCTTATAGCAAGTACCACATTGATACTTACATTAAAACTGCGGAAAGTAGCTGCTGGAGAGGCACAAGGGTTTATGGCAACCCAAAAATAGAAGAAAGAAAACACACCTGGGAATTATTGAAAAGGTTATTAGGTTTGTCATCTTTACCATGGATTTGCTTTGGAGACTTTAATAGATAATGCACCTGTATGAGAAAATAAAGGGCAATGATAGGAAATTAAGTTTAATCACAGACTTCAGAGAAACAATTAAAGATAGTGGTCTAACTGATCTTGGGTATAAAGGCTACCCCTTCACATGGTGTAATAGATGGTTTGACCTTCAAATAATTGAAGAGAGATTAGATAGAGCTTTGTACAATAAGAACTGGGAAAATATTTTTGAAGAATTTTCAACTGTGCACTTGGAAACTTGGAGCTCCGATCACTATCCTATTGTTATGGAGGTAGTAGAAAAAGTAAGAAGAGTAAGCTACAACGACAAGAATTTCCCAAGAATACACTATGAAGATATGTGGAGCCCATATGAAAAGTGCCAGGAGTTAATGAGGCGAGAGTAGCTGGAACAAAGCAAGTGGGATGGAATAATTACCTCAGAGCAGTTCAAAAATGTGGCAAAGAGATCTTTGGCAGAGCTTAAGCTTTGGAGTACAACAGAATTTGGCGGCAGAGAAAAAAAAGTGAAAGAGCTAATCAACGAGCTAAAAAGTGTCAAGCACAACTTTGAGCATTATATGAGTGGAGGAAAAATCAAAAGGCTGGAGAAGCAGATTGATAACATGTTGCTTGATGAAGAAGTGTATTGGAAGCAAAGGTCTAGAGCTGATTGGCTTCTAGAAAGAGACCGCAACATAAAGTTTTTTCATGCCAAAGCCACTGTAAGGAAGTGAAAGAACAGGATTGAGGGAGTGTTGGATGAAAATGGAAACTGGTCAATCGAAGCTGAGGAGATCGAAAGAAGGTTTTGTGAACATTTTGCAGAGCTCTTCACCACAACTAACCTATCAAGATAGCAAAAAGAGTTAGCCTTAAAAGATATGCCAAAGAAAGTCACTGCGGAGATAAATGAGGAGCTTGGAAGACCATTCACAGAAGAGGAAATCAAAGAAGCTTTATTTTAGATGTGTCCAACTAAAGCACTGGGACCAGATGGCCTCCCCGCAACCTTTTTTCAAAAACATTGGGAAGCTGTTAAAGAAGGTGTTACAGCAACATGTCTACATATCCTAAACGAGAAAGGTACTCTAGCCCCTCTAAATCACACTTATATTGCTCTCATTCCAAAAATAAAGAAACCAAGAGATGTAACAGAGTTTAGGCATATTAGCTTATGTAATGTAATTTACAGAATCATAGCCAAATCTATAGCTAATAAGTTGAAGCGGTTTCTTTATGAGGTAATATCCCCAAACCAAAGTGCTTTCATCCCAAATCGACTCATTACAGACAATATAATGATAGGTTATGAATATTTGTATAAGATTACAATAAGTAAAGGGAAGAAGAATGGGTTAGTTGCTCTTAAACTAGATCTAAGCAAAATCTATGATAAAGTAGAATGAAGTTTTGTAGAGCATGCAATGTATCAATTATGCTTTGATAGGTCATGGATAGAGCTGATTATGAACTGTATCTCCACTTTATCTTTTCGGTACTGATAAATGGGGTTCCTAAAAGCTTAATCAGGCTTGAAAGAGGCTTGAGATAAGGCTGTCTGTTATCCCCATACCTCTTTATTATCTGCTCAGAAGCTCTTTCAAATTTACTAAATGAAGCAGAAGAAAAACAGCTTATCCGAGGGCTGTAGTTCAACAAGGAAATCTCTATTAATCACCTCCTCTTTGCTGATGACAGTTTAATTTTTAGCAGAGCAACAATTGAAGAATGCATGTCCTTGAAGCAAATTTTTGAGTGCTATGTAGCTGTATCTGGCCAGATTTTCAACTTTGAGAAATCCTCTATGTTTTTCAGTGGAAACATCTCAGTAGAACAAATGACCAAAGTTAGAGATATTTCCCATCTAAAAATTGTTTCCAAGCATGAAAAATACTTGGGGTTACCGTCAATGATCAGAAGGAAAAAAGACAGCTTCTTTAAGGACATAAAGCTGAGAATTCTAAGCAAAATCTCTAGCTGGCAAAGCAAATTGTTCTCAAGTGGAGGAAATGAGACATTAATCAAAGTAGTGGCTCAAGCTATACCAGCTTATGTGATGAGTGTGTTCAGACTTCCTACGACACTATATGAGGATATTCGAAGAGTAATTGTTGGTTTTTGGTGGGGTGCAAAAATATACCGAAAAAGCACCCATTGGGCTAATTGGGAGAAGTTGTGTCAAGCAAAAGGAAGAGGAGGCCTTGGCTTCAAAGATATTACCAGTTTCAATCAGGCTTTGGTGGCAAAACAAAGCTGGAGAATCATTAAGTATCCAGAATTTCTGATGGCAAAGATTTTACAAGCAAAATATTTTAAGGGTGCTGATTTCTTACAAGCTAAGCTGTGGTCAAAGCCATCTTTTGCCTGGAGAAGCATAATCTGGGGGAGATAGGTCATTGTAAATGGGATGAGATGGAGAATTAGAACAGGGCATAGAGTAAAGATTTACAAAAGCCACTGGATTCCAAGACCTCAAACCTTCACACCTATATCAGCCCCAACCCTTGGCATGGATTGCACAGTAGCAGAACTTATTGATGAAAATCAGAAATGATAAGAATCTTTGATTCAACAGCATTTCAACTTTGAAGATGTTGAGTTAATTTTAAGAATTCAGCTCCCAAGTAGCCCAAAACCAGATCAAATATTGTGGCATTACGATAAGAAGGGGGATTACTTGGTAAAGAGTGGGTACCAGATTGTAATGAGAATTAAGCACCCTGACAGGCCAAGTAGCTCTAGCAGTAACCTTTGTAAATGGAATGTGATATGGTCGCTAGAATTACTGGAAAAAATAAAAATCTTCATGTGGAAAGCTGCAAGAAATTTCCTCTCAACAGCAGAAAACCTCTGAAGAAGGAAAATGCTGTAGGAGCCAACATGTCCAAGATGCAAAATGAAGAAGGAAGATATCAATCATGCAATTATGGTTTGTAAAGCAGCAAATAAAATGTGGAAGTTAACCCCCTTTGTAGAAGAAATACAACTACTTGATAATCAAGATATGTTGAGCATGCTACAAGAGCTGGTGGAGAGAAGAAGTAAAGATGAACTGAGATTGATAATTGCTCTCTTCTGGACAACGTGGCACACAAGAAATATTTTTGTGTTTGAAAACAAAAGGCAAGGCCCCCAAATCTCAGTAGCCAAAGTTGAAGCAATGGTTGAGTCCTATGCAAGAGTCAGAATGACAAAGGTCCAAGCAGCAGCAAAAGCAATCCCAGCGAAAGGGGCAAAATGGATTCCTCCTCCACAGGGTCATTTCAAAGCAAATGTGGATGCTGCAGTCTATAAGAAGAAAAATCAAATGGGGCTTGGGGTGGTGATCAGAGATGATAGTGGAGCAATCATAATTGTAGCAGTAAACCACACAAAGTATCATGGAAATGTAGCTTAAGCAGAGGCAGCAGCTGTCAATTTTGGGTTGCAAGTTGTGATGGAAGCAAAGTTGAGTCCTCTAATCTTAGAGACCGATTGCCAGGATGTGGTGGATTTTGTGCTACACAACAAGAGTAATAGAACTGAAATTTGCTGGACCATTTCTGAAATCCAACAAAAAATGCAGAGTTTTAACAGCATGGTGGAACTCCAGAAAATTTAAAGAACGTGTAATGCTATTGCTCATACTCTAGCTAAAATAGCCTTAGCTAATCGGGAAAGTTGTGTATGGAAGGGTGCAATGCCCTATCACATTATGTCTAACATTTCAAAGTTTCTTTAATGAAAGTTAAATCTTTCTTATAAAAAAAAAGCAGCAAGATCGAGATTAGCACATTGAATGGGGTTCCAAACCTGTGCTTTTCCAAATATCCCATAAATCAAGATCAAGGTAGGGGTTTCAAAGCTTGACTAACAAGTGAGAAACTTGACTTTAAGAAAGAAAGGAGGCACGCTAGTTGCATTCTTTCTAAAGTGCTAACACTTATAGTGTCTAAATGATAGTAATGTTATAATCATATTACAATGTAAATTACTTTCAGTCATTTGGTTGATTTTTAAGTATTTTTATTTAGCGCATCACTTGAGCTCTATGTCAAAAAAGAAAAACAAACATTAATTTGATATAACCAGTGGAATATAGACTGAATAAGAAACTGAATGAAATGTCTTTAATATTTGGAGAAGATTGTTAATAAGAAAAAACATGTGGTGCAACTGTGGTACCGTGCCACGGTTGCATCCAACTATTGGATGTCAGTGGATCTCACTAATTTAAGTATATTTAAAAACTAAATGCAATTATAATACGGTATCACAATTACACCATAGTCTGATATGTTAATGGAGGCTAATCAAAACAAACAAATGCACCTTCCAGGAACTTTCACAAAGGGTGGGACAACGGGGAACAAAAATCAGAAGGAACATGGCAACCCACCTGGAATTTTGTAAGTTCTACTACGTAATTTGTAGATTTTAAATCTTTCCAACTCATTTTTCTGATATTGATGTGAAAGAAGGACGTGTCCTCTCTTTTCAATTCTTCAACAACTTAACTGGTGCTTCTCAAATCTTGTGTCCCTAGTTTCATCAGAACTCTGTCACTATGTGTCCTTATGAACTGTAAGAATTTAAAGGTACTTAAAATGTAAAATTAACCCCAGCATGCAAGATATCCGAATAATTTGGATAGCGAATTTTAATAGGTATTTTTAAGTGCATTGTGAGTGTTGATTTTTTTTTTTCAAATGTTTGGAAGCGATTCGGGTTATTTAAGTTCAGATTTTCGAATTACGACATTATAAACTGATTTAAAAGATTTAAATAGACTTCATATTATAAATACCCCAGTAGTTTGCAATTTAATTTTTTTTAAAAAGAGAGAAAAACCTGAGCATGCAAGAAAATGGATCTGAATAGTCTAGATGCCAGGCTTTATTATATATCAAGTAAAATATACTTTCAGGTGAAGTAGATATAAAATCTTTGACGCTTCTTTTGGAGTTTTCTTCCTTTTATTAGGAAAGTATGCCTTTTCAAGTCTCCACAGCAGGTTTTGGCAACTTCAAGTTTTTCTATTATTTGTTAACAATATTATTAAAATAGAATTAATGGGGTGATTGAATTTTTTTGTTAAATAATGTCATATATCAACTTCTATTGTTTGTATGATAAGAAAAATATAGAATTATTCTTATTCTACTGTATCAATAGTTTATTATTTTATTTTATTATTACTTTATCCGTGAAGACAAATATGACACATCGGACAGAGAAATGGGTGTGCTGGAAAGATAACAAATAGGGCAACAATTAATGGGAAAGACATTTTTTTGCCGAGGAGGAAATTGTCAAATGGATTTTTGTGTAGCAGAAGATATTCTTTTGAGAGCAAAGGGAGTTGAAGGAGCAGTTATAAATGAGCAGGAGTTGTAATTGTCAGAAGAGCTTTGTGGCTCAAAGTTAAAAGAGGTGCACAAGAACAGTTGCATTTAAAGAAAAGAGAGAGAGAGAGAGAAAGGACCAACTTAATTTAGCTAGCTAACAAGAGCCAAAGGCAGCCTTTGCGTCTCAGTCTCTCACTGGTCCTAATTTGAAAATAATAATAATAATAAAACACAAAGTAGTTGCTTCCCAAGTTGCATAAATAAAAAATCGGTTCAATATTGTTTTTGGTGGCGGGGCTTGGAATTGCTGATTGATCCCTTGCCACCAATTGTCTTTTTCTTAGTTTTCTATCAAAAGTATTCCATTGGCTTTGGTTATGTTTGTTTACATACAAACGATAATTAGAGATTAAGGATGATAGAAATCCCTGGTTGACTGGTCTAAAAGGATTTTTTTTTATTAAGATAGGGTATGAAGTTAATTTTATATTTAATATCTTATTTGAGAAGGGAATGAAAATTATTTTATACTTATATTATATTTGGCAAGGGACAATGATTAAGTAGAATTAATAATTTAAATTATCCATATTTTATTGTTATTAATAATTTAAATTTATTAGCTAAAATAACACACTTTTCACTATTGGCAATAGGTGTCGTTTGAACTATATTTTGATACCATTTGAATTCTTATCATTGACACTACGGCAACATTATGGGTATTACCGATAAAGTTTTAGTTTTTAATTTTTTTATTATAAATTTATGACAAACAAAACTTTTTTTTTATCGATAACAGTTGAACTGTTGCATATCCTTGATAATAACGATTCTAATAGTACCATATTTTACTGCAAAGGACTAAAGCTGGCAAAATGAGTCATTAGATCGTGTTTGTATCGTGTCAAATTTAAGTCAATCCAAACCGACCCATTTAATAATCGTGTCAAAATATTAAAACTCAAACTCGACACGGAAAAATAATCGAGTTACCCAATAACCTATTTAATATCTATATATTAAACAAAATTTACATCAAACATTTACACATTGTCGTACATATATAAATACATACATAATTTATCAATATTATAAAATATACATATCTACCAAAACATTACACATTTACACTATAAAGTTTTAATTATATATATATAAATAATATTATATATCGATATTATAAAATATACATGTCTAACAATATTTTATACATTTATATTATTGAAACTCTAAATGTGCATTTACATTTTTTCAAAAAATAAAAATAAAAGAGTGAATCATCTCTAATATTTGAGTTTTGATAATAAGAACTTATAAATTATTTTAAAATAGAAAATATAATCGGGTCACTGATCGGATAAATAAATTAAGAATTTTAACCCTCACCTGACACAAAAAAATTGTGTCGACCCAGACCCAACCCATTTAATAATCCTGTTAAATTCAATGATCCATATCTATTTATTTGTGTCATACTCGTGTCGAATAATCAGATTGTGTCAAATTTTACTAGCTCTACAAAGGACATTAACTAACGCTAGTAGTTCATCATCATCGCGAAAGTATTTTTGGGTTCTTAATTTTATTTAATAATATATTTTATTATTTTAATTAAAGAACGTAGAAAGAAAAAACTTATGAGGCAGCTGCACCTCAATGCAGCCTCAGCCCTCGTGGAGGTGTCAAACATGAAGTCTCATATTATGTGGGATTCCAAAGCCACCAAAAAGCATATAAGCTTTTACTGTTTGATTTTGGAAAACAAATAAAGAGCTAAAAAGCAACGGGAGGCCGAAATTTGCATTGACTTTGACGATATTATACACACCTAGATCATGCTGCCATGTAATCAATATACTCATAACTTGGTCATTATTTCCACGAACAACCTCATTTTAAATTAATTGATAGTTTTGGGATGGACCCTATTAGTTTAACAAATAATGTACGCTTCAATTCTAAACAAATTCACCTTCGATAATATCTTTGATGCTTTGATTAATGCATACATTTTCTTTTTGAGATGTATATATATTTTTTAACGCATGGTGTATAAATATATGCTAATTAAATCCCATATAATCTTAACGTGAGAGAAATTTGCATCTCAAATTTTTATGCTGCCTCAAAATTGGTCAAATAGTATGTTGATTCATCTTTGTATAGTTTTCGGTGCCAAGTACTAGATGATCTTCAATCAATAGGCCATGGACCACAGAAGAAAAAGGATAAGATAAGGCATGCAATTTTCGAGTGGTAATGAGGAGTATTTAATCCTAGATCATGCACATGACAATTGTGAACCGCATTTTTTTTCAGTTAAATTCATATATGACCAATTTAATTTAACTAGCATGATAATAGTATTTTTCAATAGTATGGTTGTATTCACAATTTCAACTACGTAAATTCAAGAAACGAGATCTAAGTTAAAGTGTTTTTTTTTTTTAATTGGCTCAAATAATTTTACATTTAATATGAATCCCATGTCCATGTGCACTCAAGTATAATTTAACGAGGACCGAAAAGATTTGCAGTTTTTAGCCCTGAAAAGATAATGAAATAATTTAACTTGTACGGAAAAGCTTTACCTTTTAACATGCTATCACTCTCACTCTCTCTCTCTCTCTCTCTGAAAACTGCTGCTTCAAACTTTGGTTAAAGAGTTTTGTCAGCGACATCACATGCTACACTTTTGACTTCTTTCAACCGCTTTTTTCTTCACCCTTCAATTTTGCATGCTCCCGGAGGGCAAGATTATTCTAATCCGAAATTTGTGCTAATCCTGCTTAAATAATGTTGTTCTGGCACTGTTTGAACAGTTAAGAGTTCAAAACAATTATATCTGCTCGATGTCAAATATTTGAAAGAGAATTATTCCCTCCTCCTTAGCTCTTAAATTCAAATTAGTTTCAACATTCTTAATTTTTTTACAGATTTTTTGTTATCCGTATTTTAATATTAATATGTAATTAAAATTTAATTATTTTTTAATTTTTTAACCACTAATTAGATTAATAAAATTTATTTAAAAAAAGATCATATGGCAAGAGAATTATAATCCCTTAAATTCACATGATTAACTAAAAATTAATTAGATACTACTGGATGAACTGATCAAGCCCTTGGGAAAAATAA
Source organism: Citrus glauca (assembly GCA_029633175.1). NCBI lineage: Eukaryota > Viridiplantae > Streptophyta > Magnoliopsida > Sapindales > Rutaceae > Citrus > Citrus glauca. Next base: position 7,755,587 of record JAQOOD010000008.1, read on the forward strand.
AAACGTAATTAATTAGCTGAAAACTTTGAAGTTAAATTTGAATCTTGTGTAGGCAATAGCTCTCGATATATATAGTATGGGAGCGCCCAATATGGGGTATTTTAAAAACAAAGGGGGACTGATAAATAAGAAGGGGATGATCCGTACATAATTTACGTACCCCACATTCCCTGACAAACTTATATTATGGTATGGGATTATTATGCTGTACACTTATAATAAATTTTTGAAAAAGCTGTAGTAAATGCATGTGGCCGGTTCCTTTGATTAAGATTAGACTTAAGGAATCAAGATCTTGTTTTTGGACTCAGCTAAGTTGCAGCTTCGGCAAGTAACAGCTGAGGCCTTTATGGCCTTGCATCAGCCAAGTCCCAACTGCTTTTCCTCCCTCCTGCAACAGCGTATAAGCTTCTCATTTGCTATGTTACATACAGAATCTGTAACATAGCAAGCTCCCTTGTTTTTTTCATACTTTCATTTCAAGCTGTCAGCCATGCACGCATCTTAATCACTACAAATCAGAGAACTTAATCAAGAAAGAAAGATATGAGAGAAAAGAGAAGTCATGGAGAGGAAATGAACCCCTTTGCTTCATTAATTCTTGGCATTAATTATTAAAAACTTCTCTCACAGGATGTTATCTGTGAGGAAAACCCCCCTTACATTTTTATACAATTCTAACCCAGAACACATTTAATAATTCTTGAGTCTTGGGTCAAGTTAGAGTCACTTAGAATAAAAACCCTGTATGGGTTCAAAAGAAAAAAAAATAAAGAAAAACAAGATCTGGAGAAGATGTAAAAAAAAAAAAAGAGAAGCAAAAGAGCTTCATCTTGTAATGGATCATCTTCTCCTCCAAGCAAGCAAACCAAGCTCTTTTTCCTTTTCATCTAAGCATGGATGTTAGAGAGCGAAAAACGACTTCTTCACAAGGGATAGTGAGTCCCATATCATGATCGAAACCAAACTCTTCCTCAGCTTGTCGAAGGAGGCATTGAAACTCAGGATGAGACAAGAAAGAGATTGGAACAATGTATCTGCTTCTTTGCTCGCCAACGTAGACAGCAAAATGGCCTTTCGGGACATCAAGAGGGAGGCCATCTTCATCATAGGAGCTATGTTGTTTCTTGCCCAGGCTTGAACATCTCTTGAGAATCTGCTTCAAGACTGCTGCTTGTGGGAGCTTGCTTGACTTTCTAATGGCCATTTTGATCTGGTTTTTGAGAGAGTGAAGGTTGAGCTAGGCAAGAAACAAGAAGCAAGAAGCAAGAGCCAAAAGTGTTTGTGTTGGTGGTGATGGGAGAGTAGAGAAGAGGTGATAGGGGTATTTATGAAGATGTCAAGGGAGGGAAGACAGAGTGAGTGTGGGGGCAAACGACACACCACGGGTTTTTTGGGGTATGTGTTACAGAGAAATAAAGGACATGGTGGGTGCCAAAGCCATTGGGTTTACAATTCCTTGTTGGCCCTCCTAATGGCAACATGGACCCTCTCCTCTCCTTCTCTCTCCCAAGGACAATCTCTAATTTCTCAAAATTTATCTATTTCTTGACCTTTCTCTATCGGAATATTGTTGTGTTCGTAATCAATTAATCTCTTTAACAAAATTTAGAGTACTTTACAATAATCAAGAGATACAATTATATTGGGGATAACCCCGTTTCTCTTGGTTTGGATGGTCATATCACATTAGTCCAATGTAGTTAGATTTTTCTATAATCAACTATAGTAGAGTTGTCTCCATCATTACAGTAGATTTTCGTAGCACATATATTGGTTAATCTGTATTGTGTTAATCAAGATTGATCCTCACATATTTATATTTGTAATATCAATAAATTGAGATATATTATATTATAAACAAGGTTAACTTACATTGTGTTATATTAAGATTGATCCTTGCAGATTTATATTTGTAATATCAATAGATTCAGATACATTATATTGTGTACAATCTCTATTATTATTATTTTTTATAAAAAAAGATGACACGATACAAGAGGTATTATAGAAATCAAGAGAGCTTTTCTAACCTTTCACTACTACCCCATGTTATTTTTAGCAACTCTGACCTTATGGTACAAGCTTATTTTAGTTTCTTGATAGTTTTAACTTTCTCTAAAGTACTCACTAGTTGTTTATTGTTAGTCGTTTGAAGCAGTGACAAAAGTCTCTAACCTCTTTGAATCATTATGCTGGAAGGCAGAATCAATCAATGTTCCTGATCTCTTTTAATTTGATGTGATTTTTTTCAAAGACTAGTTATTGGCTAAAACAAGAAAGGCAACTCAAGAGTCAAAGCCTACTCACCGCCATTCTAAAAAGAGAAGTATTTTCAATCTGAAAATTGATTAATGGGAACTTTCTTTATTGTGATTATTTATTAACTAAATTATGTTAAATGATTTACCTGAAATCACGGGCCAATTGCAAGTGTACCAGAGAGTACAACGCCGTTGAGAGTTTGGTTTTATCTGATTGTTTGGGCTTGTGATTCTTTAGACTCACTGACATATAAAGCATCAGTTTCTCCGAGAGTCCGAGTACAACAAATTCTTTTCAGAAACCCATGTGTATTTTACCGCTTGGTATCAGGTTTTCGACCACACTAAATATTTTTTTCTATCTGGACCTACTCATACCTAACCCCAAAAAAAAAAAAAAAAAACAAAAATGAAGAAACCCTATGCCTACTTGAATAAGGGGAAATTTAAAACTTGATCCTGGACCCTCTTACGTATAACATTCCAGGTAATTAAATTTCTTCTCATCCTCCACCCTCTTGTATAATATATTAATATGACTCGTAAACAATTTCTTTTCTCTTTATTAATGTGAGCGAAATTTAAAAACTTTTCTTTCTAAAAACATTTGATTCAGAACTATTATATGTCTAAGGTTTAATATTAAAATAATTTTTAAAATATTCCCAACTTTGGTTTAAAAATTAACTAAAATGTGGATTTAAGTGATGAAATTTGACCTAAATATGAATAAGATAGTTTTGTTCAATATGCTATTTCTGTATAGATCGCTTCATGTCATTTTCATAAAATCGTGCCCACAAATTCAATGTCCAAATTGAAGTACTCTCAATGTGCCCACCATGTGATGGACACAATTTTATCATGATTTCTTGTTGAAACCGTTTATCTCTGAATTTCAATACCTCACCACCTTCTAAAAATCAATTCTTTCTCCTCAGGAGACTGAGAATGTGAAAATTGTTTAGGCTAAAAATAAGGGACATCAACATTAATGCTTAATCCGGCCTATAAACCTGATAAGAGTACACATATACTTCTGCAGTAGCTGTTACAAGAAATTAAGTGCGCCCAGAAAGCAAGAGAGAGCTTTCCTCTCTTGTGGTCCTGGAGAAACCACCACCACCACCACCACCTAAATTAAGAGTTGTAATGAGACATGACTCTACTACCTAGAAATGTGCATCACTAGTATCTTCTTTGCTAGTCTTGTAGGCTCTATCTCCATAGCTCTCATAAAGTGTACATTTCCATGTTCTAAGGCTCAGAAAGTTATCTCAAAAAGGCTATAGATTTGATACGGCAATGTACTGCATCTTTCTGTCTTCTCTTTTTGTTTTCCTCATCCACCAAATTTATGTATGTCCATCCCCACCAAAGCATTAACCTATACATTCTCGACCACAAGAACATTCGTATCCCAACTTCGTATGCGTAACATTATTCATCGGTTAATATATAATCAGCCTTTTTCTTTCCCTTATGCTTTAATTATCATTGCTTTCCTTTCTTTAACACCATGATTAAATATCTATACGGTAAACTTTTAAAAAAAGTTACCAGAGGTCACCATCTATCAAATAAGTGCTCCCATGTTCTGTGAATGAGAATGCTTGGGACAAGAAATGATAAAAACAGAAAGAGAAAGGCCCACCTTTTTCACACCAAAATGCGATGCTCTGCTGAGCATAAGAGCCTTAACACGCATGCAGCAATTTTCTATATAGTTGATAATGACATTGGCTTTTGTTTAGCACATGAAGGCCATGTTACTTTTGCCCCCAGACTCTCCTGTAAAGACAACATAGTAAGGCCTTTGTGAGATCATTCACTCCAACTACTTCAAACGGCCAAATTATCATAAATCAAATGAAAATAAATCTGTTGATCACTAACCACCTGAAATCTATCATGTAAATTCCTTTCATTACTCTGGTTTATCTTTTCTAGCTGCTCTTAATCATATTGCATGGAACTTGTTGAAACCGCATATTAAATAAGAGCAAAATTATTCAAACCCATGTGGTTGTAAAGGAAATTTTCTGAATAATCAAATCTCAGTCCTTCAAACTGCATAAAGGAACTTCGAGATGATGTCGAGCTGCTGGGTTGTTTTTGAGTTTTGAGGGAAACTTTCAATGGTTAAAAGTAAATTTGCTCCCTAAGAAATTTTCTATGATGTCATGCTAACATTTTACAGTGTTTTGATCAGATAACCGATTGTGATGCCAGTAGCAGGCAAAACTAGTAAGTTCACATGGGGTGCAAGGGACATGATGGAGAAAAATGGCCTCAAGAAAACAGAATGGCACATAGGGTGATGGTAGAAAATCAATCAGGGTGAGACTTGTTGCATACGGAGTCAAAAGAAATACATAAACAAATTAACTAGAAAGACAAGGAAGCAACACTAAAAATTGGATTAGTAGTTTAGTACCTTGATCATAACAATTTAGATAGAGATGGGTGTTATCAAATTGTTGAAATTATTAATGTGGACCCGTTATGACAAAACTAAGAGCATTTATGGGAGTTGAGGAAAGAAGGTTGTACCTGGAGTGTGTCTAACCAAAAAGGATGAGATTGACACTGGAATTATGTTGAAATGACCTTGACGGCACATGGGAGGACCCAATCCAAAAGCCAGAGCTGATGAGATGACCCCATTCCAATTTTACCTATATACTCAAAGCATCAAAAGGACTGATACAAGTACCTAAGAATGGCACCCCAGCTTTAAGGACATGTACTCTGCACAAATCCGCTCATCATGCAAAGTTTGAAACTGTGCAATCTCTCAGATTTGGTTTTGTGGTGGGGGGTGGGGATGAGTAGCACAAATGCTTTGACCCTGAAAATATTTTCAGCAATTACAGTAGAGAAACAAGTAGAAGACTGACAGTTCATAGCCCGCAACCATGGCTCGAGCCCAGGTCAATCCATCCAGTTGCAGCTTAATTACAAGAGAGGTTGAATCTGCTAGTACGGGACATGTCTCAACCCCCGGGCTTTTGAACTAGTTAGCTTGTCACTTCAGCCGTACTGGCTTGCTAAATCAAGAACTTAAATTCCCCCTCATAGGAGTCAAATATTTAACCTCTGAAGGATAGTAAGAGGGTAACATACGCATGAATTTTGCAAATATTTGGATTTCCTGCAATTTTACTTCCAACTCGCCCAAGACTAACAGGAAAAAAACAGCTGAAATGCTGCATTCTACCTTCTTTTTTTTTTCTTTGGAATCTGCATTCTACTTGAGTCTTCTGATTTCACTTGATTTGTGTGAAGAGACACTATTAAATTCTGAAGAAAATAAATAAAATACTTGAGTCCTCTGATCAAATTTGATGCACTTCAGTGAGCAATCTCAGAATACTGTACAAAATGCAGTAACTTCAAAACATTTAACTCAAAATTATTCAAATGATGCTTATTCTTTTGCACTTTGTTTACTGAGACAAAGATAAACTGTAACACTGGGGCAAAAACAACACTAGAAATTGAAATAAAAAAGTACAGAGGACAAAACCCTCCATATCCAAGAAAATACATATCACTTATACAATTCTATACTATGATGTGCTCTGCTGCAAAACCAATTTGAACTTCAAATCTCAAAAATTTGCCGGACTACATGTACAGTTACTGGTCAGAGGTAGATCTCAACTGTTGCTGCTGCCCATCTATCAAACTTATCTGTCTTTTGAGTTTTGCAATATGAGCTTGGACCTAATACATTGGAACTACAGCATCAAAATATTTAACTTGCACACTTGTAAAATACTGAAACAGCTCATCTCAATTAAGATATGTCAACATTGAGTAAAATGCATTGTCAATGCAAATAAAACATAAAGTTAAAAAGCTTCCTATTTAAGTACCAAAATTTGGAATTCTGGCTCAATCAATTCCAAAACATTTTTGGATTTTCAAATTAATCCACCAAAAAAAAAGGGGAATTGGAATGTTCCTACAAAAAAATCAAAGGAGGAACCTTGAGTAAGAAAGCAATACATGGATATACTACTTGTTTTCAGAGATTTGAGCTAATACATCACTTATAGATAAGCTAAAAGAATAATTAAGAAAGTTGGTACTACAGTCTGATACCGAGAGGATTCAACAAAAGGCTTCATTTGAGAAAATGATATGTGAACAGCTTGCCTTCATATGTGAGAAAATTTCCAAAATATATAAATCAATAAATAGTTAATTAAGACAAAAATAAGCTGTTTCAGATAATGGTCTATGGCAGCTTGCCTTCATAGATCAAATTGATAAGATGACTTAGAGACCAAAGAAGATGAAAAAAAGAACCATATTCGAGTCTAAACAGCAATTTTATACTTTCTGATATAGATCAAAGCCAAGGTATAAAATCAGATAATCATATGGTAGACACATTTCATACAATCTCATTCTCTGCCACTTTAATCATCCTTTGCAGTGCTGAGTCAGTCTTCAAGTAGATAAACTTGTAGTTTGGATCATTAAATTGAATCAACACATTTTGCAGCAACTTAGGTAAGGATAATAAAGATGATACATCTCAGTTTTACAAATAATTTTCACAAGTTTAATCAGATAGATGAAAGAATGTGATCTTCAAAACCATGCAACCCCTTCAGCATGAAAAAATTTTATGATCTATTTATTGTCTTCAACTACTGAATGATGCTCATAAAGCTGTGTACAAATGTACATAATATGGATGAACCACCTTAATTGATAACACAGTTCGTACCAAGTGCCCCTTTTCTTGGAAGCTACCAACAAAAGAAAAAGAGAAGAAGCTTTGAAATGACCTTGGAGTTCGACATCCGTTGTAAACTGGTATCACTACAAAATTGGATTAGATGGAATATCCATATCTTCCATGGTAGATTCCAGATTCATTGATTTTTAAGAGCCCTATTTGTGCTGATAAAGTTGGAAGGGAGCAAGTAGTGGGCACAGGTTAAATGTTTGAACCAGCCAGGGAGTTGGTAATAAATCCAGCTTAGTTGTGTACAGCATGTACGGATAAAAGGCAATGATAAGAATGAGATGAAGAACATGTCAGCTATATTGCATGCAACTACTAAACTCAAATGCCACAAATGGCTTTTTAAAATTGTATCTAGTGGATGATTCCCAACCAGTATCATAAAGAAACTGAAGTTTGCATCTAGGTGAAATAAGAAGATGGAACTCCAGAAGCATTAAACATATTTTGAGGATTTATTAAAAGCGTGTAAAGATTATGAATAGAAATTTCATATTTCTCTCTAACACAGTCCCCTAACATGAGAAGTAATTGTAAATGAGTGTCATAAATCATCATCAATATCACAAAATTTTTATACAAACTGAACAAGAGGTGAGGAAATGGCATGCATTCCATTCTTGCTGACCTGCTGACGAGCTGCTGCAAGTTGCAATAGTTCATCTGCTTCTGAGAAATTCATTAACCACTGGGCCAAGGGGTGATCTTTAGTATCTCCTCTCTTCCTTTTACTTGTATCCTCAATGGGCACTACAGTAATTTAAGGCATACTTATTCACCTGAAGCATAGTAAAGAGGAGTATCTGCAGACAACAAAGCTCTCAAACCTACCAGGAGGAGGCAAAGTAAAACCGACAGGCAATCTAGGTAAGGTTACCGCTGGATGATTCTGCACACGAGCCAAAAAGTTATCCGAAGGCTCAGGGAACACAATCTCGTCATAGGATTCCACAACGACAGGCTTCTTAGTGGACATGGAACCGGATTCATCTTCTGGGTACAACTTCAAATGATGATATCTGTGCATAATTAAAATTTATTTAAAACTAATCCTAAGGATCATTTTCAAATTTTTGGATTTTTACATATCAGGTTTGAGATTATTTGATCAAGGCATTTGGAATCATCCTGTTGAAACAGAAGATAATTGAGATATTACAAAAAAACCATAATGAGGTTAGCCACAAGAAAACTCACACCAGCACTGCTCACACAACAGGTGCTTCTCACACACAGCAGAGATCATGTGATTGACTAACACCAGCAAGTGGTGGTTATCTATCTAGCTTCATTATTAAATTATGTGGCTTGGATGGAGGCTAGCAATCAAACGAAGAGCTGAGGAGCTGCAAGAATTCTTGGCAGAGAAAATGGTTTGCAACAGAGGAGGATAATAAGGAGAAAGTTCTGGAGAGATGGAGATAAAGGGGCGCTGTAGTCCCTTTTGATACTTTCAACTGAACTACTGAGAGTATGCTCCATTAATTACTAATTCCTACCATTTTGGCACAAAAAAGATCAAGTGAAAATGCTTCACGGATCATCCTTAGAATATCAAATGATGGCTACAGTGAGTTGAATCAAATGTTGACGAGAAGAAGCTCAAGCAAATTTGGCACTGACTCACTACACTAGTGTTCATGACTAAGTTCATGTGCATAACTGAATCTGAGTATTTGTTTCAAATTTGTCATTCTCACTCTTTTCTTGTGAACATAATAAACCTTTGCTCTAAGGTCCAACAATACTAACAGTGTCTTAAAACAAAATGGCTGTTTAGGTTTTGTCCCAAGGGTGCTTGACCGAGTGGTTTTCAAACAGCTTCATTTGGCTGGCACCCAAGTTTGAGTCCCAAGGGAAATAGAGGATTAAAAAAATTTGATTTCGGCATTGCCCATTCCCTACCTTTTTAGCAGGGGGCAAAAAACTTCAGTGTTTCCAAAGCAATGCTCAAGTAAATAGGAAGTAATTATAGGTGAAGCAACTCACAAGTTCAATGGTTTATCACAAACATCAGCATGGAAGTAAAGCGTTATAGCTATTTCAAATTCACCCCATCCTGACTCTGATAACTCAAACGGTGGTGACTCCACAGCCCTTGTGGGATTATTGAAGCTGGAATGCAACTGGAAAACAGCACGCTTTATCACCACTCCTAGATCCTCATTTGTTGCTCCTCGAACATACACAGTCCACTTATGAGATTGATACCTAATTAGTCATTAAGAAAATGCAAATAACCATCTATTCAAAACATGTAAAAACAAAATGTACGAAGCTATAAAACTAGCAATACTCAACAATAATGATACTTACTCGCTTGCTTTCTTGCCAAGCCAAAATGCAACGTTACCGTACACTATAGGAATACTAATTTCAACATCTTTAAGTTTCTTATTCAAATTCTGCACAAAAGCCATAACACATTCAACAAAAATCACACTCTATTAGCTATATATGATTTCAAACTAAGTTTCATGATTCTTTATTATTAACATCACTAAGCAACATTATTTTGGCCAATTATACTCTTGTACAAGTTAAATACTACAATATTAACCTAATAAAATGACTTCATCACAATATATTGGGTATTAAATTTTTTCAAATCTGCTGCCAAAAATTAAAATTTGCTTCCTGAGTAACAATGTTCTCTGGTGATAAAAGTAATGGGTAATTGCCAAAATTTAAACTTGCAACAAAAAATCTCAGCTTCAAACTATTAGAAGGAAATGACGCGATCGAAAAAACTGAGGTCTCAGTGATGAGTGACAGTACAAGAAAATAGAACTGCTTTGAAAAAACACATTTTGCCTTTCTGGGCAACACTATTTTAGCAATTTCCGTAATGGGTAACCATCAAAAGTTGGATTTATCATCGAAATCGCTAAATTAATTACTCACCTTCTTTTCAGCTTCTTCAGGTTTGCTCATTTTGATACGTTGAAGTTTAAGTGTGGGCCCACTTTCTTCAGGTTGACCAGGACCATGCTTTTTCGATGATGAATTATTTATCATGTCCTAACGCCACAAACTCTTCTGAAAAACAATGTTATGTTTTTCAAGAAACTAGGGTTTTTGTCCACTGATTACTGTTCTCTGATTTCCAGAAATGAGGGTTTGAATTTTGATTCCGTACGACCAGAACTAGGGGTGGGCAAAAACTAAACCAAACCGAACCGAACCGAACCGTGCCCACCCCTAACCAGAACTTGGGAAGCATTTTCGGCGAAGCCAATAATAAAGAGGGTCTGCTATTACAATGACTATAAAGCCCTTAATTGGGTGTCGTGTCACGATGTGGCTTGTTCTTTACTGTTAGCAATAGAACACTGGACCATATTGATTTGTTTGACGGTTAAGAATTTACAGGTATGCCTTTCACAGCATTTGCAATTCGACACTTCATTTTTTGGAATTAATTGTTTCAACTTTTTAATCACATGTTTATTGTTGTTTTTTTTTTCTTTTTTTTTTGGTGAAACAATAGTTTTTCTTCTTCTATGCTCCTGTCTGACGCCTGCAGGCTGTAGCAATTTTTATGAATTGAAAATAGATGCAGCCTGCCGGAATTTCTGCTTGTGAAAAGTAGCTGCAAACTTGCACTTGCAAAAATGAGCTAACTCTTCAGGGACCTTTGCTACTTTGTTATCTCTTCCAAGATAGCTGATCCTGGGAAAGTAAATTTCTTGATCGTAGATGACATGTCGTTTGGATGCTTTGCAACAAATTGCATAATTAGCAAGGCAAACATGGTTAAACATTCTTTCAGGACAACAATCTGAATTCGCACAGAGCAATAGCTAAACATGGTGAAATCATCATGACTAAGACCCTGAAGCTAAATGAATATTGGGACGTTTTTAACAAATTATCATTCTTCACAAACGAACTGAAGAGTACAAGGTAGACTCTTTTAAGTTTCTAGCCTTATAATTTGTGTTCTTTTTCAATCTCATATTTCTGTTCTGTTTCTGCTTTGTTGTCATTCTGCTTTCAAACATGAAAATTCTGAACAGTTACTGTTTTACAAACTCGAATCTTGTTGCACAAACCAAACCGAGAATCAAAAACTGATAACATGGCATTGATCCTGCATTTTAAGGAATCTCCAGCCAATTCACCAACTTTAATGCTGGCATAATCTTTGCCAAGCACTTGGGAAAGCTCCCAATAAGAACAGCTTTAACTGCCAAGTCCTTGACAAGGCATCTCATTCCGAAGTTCAATAATCAGTTGAATTCTAAGTTTATCATCAGTCAACAGCAAACTGTGCATCGCCTCATTGTCTTCCACTTCCCAACACAGCCACCAATAAGAACAGCTTTAACTGCCAAGTCCTTGACAAGGCACCTCATTCTAAAGTTCAATAATCAGTTGAATTCTAAGATTATCATCAGTCAACAGCAAACTGTGCATCGCCTCATTGTCTTCCACTTCCCAACACAGCTACCAATAAGAACAGCTTTAACTGCCAAGTCCTTGACAAGGCATCTCATTCTGAAGTTCAATAATCAGTTGAATTCTAAGATTATCATCAGTCAACAGCAAACTGTGCATCGCTTCATTGTCTTCCACTTCCCAACACAGCTACCGACTAGATGTTATCAATGAGCACTTGTGACCTGAGGCTTTAGACTAAAAAATGCCAGTTGAGACAGCTCCATATTTGGTATGGAATCCACCTCTCTGATGTTGTCAGTTTTCCATTAGAAATCAATACCGATTTCCCGTGCATTCAACCTGTGACCTCAATCCAACTGCAACCAACATCTTTCTTTAATCCCTTTTCTTTCATTAGCTCTCTCAACTGGCCGATCTCATCCCACATGCAGAATTTAGCATATAAGTTGGATAACATAACATAAATTCCAACATTATGTGGATCCAACTCTAGTGCCTTTCGAGCAGCCAATTTTCCCAATTCAAACTTTCCACAATCGTGGCAAGCACTAAGTAAAGTCCCCCACATAGAAACACTACTGCTACCATGCCCTCTATCGAGCATCTCATTTATCAGCTTCCATGCCTTATCCAATTCACCAGCTCTACAAAGCAAATCAACCAAACAACTATAGTGCTCGGGGCCAGGTTCCAGCTTATAGTCATGAACCATCCATTCAAAATACTCAATTCCAAGTTTCACTTGACCTGTGTGACCGCAAGCTGAAATTACAGTCACAAATGCAACCTCATCTGGTTTTGTCCCATTCATCAACATTGCTTCATATAATTTAATCACTTCTTTGAAGTATCCATTTCTACCATATACACCAAGCATTGAAGTCCATAGAACAACATCTTTATTTATTTCCCCTTCTAGTCTATGCCCTGCTAAATTAAATACTTGCAATGCCTTTGTCACCAAACCACATTTCCCGTACATTTCAATCAATGAACTCTGCATAAACACATCATTTCCTAAATTGCAACACTTACGGATCATATAGGCATGCACCTGTCTCCCATATTCAGTGGCAGATAGCCCTGCACATGCACGTAACAATGCAGATAATGTGAAGTGATCGTAATCCAATCCCATTGCAGGCATCAATCTAACCAATTCGAGTCCCCCAGCCCACAACTTAGCCTCACAATAACCCGATAACAGCGCATTTGCACACACACTATTCTTCACAGGAATTTCATCAAACATCAGCTCCGCGTCGTGAATAAGCAATAATTTTGCATACAAATCAATCAAAGCACTGCCCACAAAAACACTGGACAGCCAACCCGATTTAGTTACATGGGCCTGTACTTGTTTACCAAATCTAGCATCTTTTACAGAAGTCGAAGCTGTTAAAGAACTACACAGTGCATAAGTATCTAAGAAAATGCCTTGAACATGCATGAAAGAAAAGGTTTTTAGAGCATACAAAGGCGACCCATTTCGACAAAAATCGGATATGACAACGTTAAATGGTAATGGGTTTCTGGGGTTTAGGAATTTCAAGCAGTTGGTTAAAGTTCTAAGTTTCTTTTTGTGACGGCATGTGGCGTATGGTAACATGAGTCTACTCTGAATAATAGTAAGGCAAATAAGGAGTAAGGCTGTTCGAAATTGATGGGCATGGACAATCTCAGTAGATATTATTAGACTTTTAGTTTTTTTTTTTTTGGCATTCCACTTTCTTTTTTTTTTTTTAAGGAATCATTCATTAAATCGAAGAAGAAAATAAATACATCAATTATGAAGGGTAAGATCGCATCCAAACAATATTTTCACATTTCTCTAATGCTAACTTAGCTAAAGAGTGAGTAATGGCATTGCAAGATTAATGAGTATAATTAATGCTAACTAGCTCGAAGTTCCTCATTAAGTTTTGAATTTCCGAAATTATTCAAAAGATCTCGGAATTGCCGCCTTGCTTGTTGTTAACTAACTTGACTACGCTTTGAGCATCTCATTCAACAATTAAAGCCTTTGCACTTGCATTCCTAGCAATCTGTATCCAAGGCTTCTGCTTCAGCAAAGGAAACATCTCAATGAAATTTTGAAATCTTAATTGCAGCTGCTATGACATTCCCCTGTTCATCTCGAATTATAGCTCACAGCCCTGCAAGGTGCTTTTCTGAGCTTGTAGCAGCATCCGCATTGACTTTAACAAAACCACTTTGGGGGGGGGGGGGGATTCCACATCTACTGAGTCTGCACCTGCTGACTTTCCTTTCGAGCTTGCTCTGGTTTTTGAACTCTTTTGTAAGCCTCCATTACTGCTTCAGCTTTAGCAACTAGAGCCTAGGGGTCCTCTCTTTTTCCTTTAAAAAGCATCTCATTTCTTGCATTCCACAACATCCAACTGTTGGAAAATTATGCTATTTAAAAGCATATGTGTTTATTTAATTGTAATAAATATTTTTTCTGATTAATAAAATTAATAAGGTATTTTATTCAAATATCTTAATTGCATTTATATTTGTATTAAAGTCTATTTAATCATATTATATATATTTATGTGATCACCATATGGATTCACAGAAGACATAAATACAAATTATTTTATGATTAAATAAATTTAGTTCGCAGTTGTAAATAAAGTTGGGCACTTTATTTAGGTATAATCTGTAATAAATTCATTGAATGATTTGTCTTAATCATGTATGAATTTATTGATGTAGTACGACTACATTGAACTATATCACATATGAGATTTAATTAACTTTGCAATAACTGTCAGACTTATTAAATCTCATAGGCGTTGATTTTATTGTAATCTTAATCTTAAGTTAATTATGATTTCATGATTGTGATTGTTATTCCATTTGAGTTACCAATGGGCACGACACATCCTTGTGGTCAAGATTACCCGGTATCTTGGTGGGAGCAATTATGAGTATTGGAGTTATAGATTAACAAAATAGAATTTGTACAACACATCTCTTGATAGGTTTTTGTTACTTGATCATAGAATTATCTGGTCAAAGTGTGTCAACATATTTAGTATGTTAAAAATGATCATTAGAGAAAACCAGTAAGGATCAATGAATAAGATGTTATTAAATTGATTAGACAGTTGAGATATCAATTTAATTAACGATGTGGTACCAAGGATTGTGCAGTAAAGAAATCAATGTGGCTTGGGACGAATTATTATTTGAGCATACAATTATGGAAGTCAGTTCCAATCTTTTAGTGGAGTAGATTTGGAATTAAATAATTAGGCTAGTTTAATTACAAGCCTAATTATTGTAGTCACTATTGTATGTTTCCAAATGATCCTCAGGTTAGCTCATTTAATTAACTGCACCACTACTGGATTAATAAGCAAGATAACTAGCTATTTGGGTCAAAAGCCTAATTATATCTTTTAGTGGGAGGCTCCATTTAATTAGCTTATGTGTAAGGGGCCGTATGTTATTTTATATGGTAGATCATTTATTAAAAGAAAAAGAAACGTGAGTTTTAAAAAGGACATTATTTGGAGCCTAGGGTTTTCACTAAAAGGTGATAGATAAAGCTTATTTTCTCTAAATAGAAGAAGAAGCGACATGATACAGATCTGAGAATAAGATTTTTCTCTCTATTGTTGAGAAAATTTTTTTCTCATACTAGTTGCTTTGGTAGTGATAAAGGTGCCCACACGTCAAGTGCAGATCGAACCTGAATCATAATCCGGAAGATCACTGGTGATAGTTCGTGATCTAACAAGCGTGGTGGTGACATATCATGATCGCACAAGAGTGGTGGTGGCGGATCGTGATCTGGGAGCCTAAATTACTTCAGCGGTAAAAGCCAACTCGAATTTTCAAAGTACGATTTTTAGATTGCGTATTCTTATATATTATATGAGAGCAGTTCTTAAAAATGTTTTATAAAAATTTTAAAAATTTAATTTTTCCCCAACAATTGGTATCAGAGCCATTTCATATTAATATATAAGAATTTCATATGAAATCATTCTTGAAATTTATGTATTAGAGTGGCACAATTTATTTAAATATATATTAATTGTTTAAATATGTGAATAAAGTATGTTATGGTTTGTCTTAATTCATAGTTATATTTTTTGTAGTATTTTTTCTGTTTGAATCTGTAATAAGAGGGGTGATTTTTTATCACAATAATTTTCTCTTGATTTATTTTATTATTATAGAATTTTTGTAAGCTAAAATTGGCTTAGGAAATTTGTAAAGTAATCTCGAATTTTCAAGATCGGAACATGGAGGCCGGAAATTTCAGAAACGAATGCTAGAAATTCTGCAGCAGCGAACTAGTGCGCGAGCAGCAGCACATGCTACCAGCAGCGCGCGCTGCACACGCCGCAGCTGCAGCACGCGAGCAGCAGCTGCAGCATCCAAGTTCCAACGCGCGCGGTTGCGCTGCACCAGCAGCAAGTTGCCTGCGTTTTTGGTCGGCTTCCGATGACACAGCAGTTGGTTTGGCATCGGAGACCGATGACAACGTCTGAACTCTGAATAGTGGTGGCTGGTTTTGGAGTTGGCAGCTGGGGAAGAGAGGAAAAGAAAAATATGGATTTAGGGCTTCATGGCTTTTATTATGGAGTTCCTATGCTTCCATAATTTTTCACTTGGGCAGTTAAGTTTTAATATTTTGTATTGAAGTCTAAAAATGATTTTGAGCTTAATGATTCCTAGTTTTAGGGCCAATTGAAATTTGAGCTTAATGGATTAAAAATGCATATTTAAAATTAAATACGTTAAATTTATTTTTGGTCCAAAAGTTTTATTTTAATAAATTTTTTTATTTCCTTTCAAAAATTAAAATTGGACTAATTATAAATTTAAAAGCTCAATTTCTCCTAGTTCATTAACAAAGACAAGCTTATTGAAGATGAACATTAACAACAAGCCCAATGAAGATTAGGCTTAGGGTTAATGTATTTTTCATTATTAGGAAAGCCATGAATTAAGATTATTTAATTGTTTTTCTATATGTTTTGTTTTGAATAATAACATGCCATGATAACATGTGATATAGAATAGGTAGTGCCACTTTATGCATAATGATACATGTCATTCATTAATTATGAATTTTATTATATTGTTTGAAATTTGCAAATGCTTAATAATATTTGATATCATCTAGAAATATTATAGGAAGCATACAATTAACAATATGTATATTTTAAAAGGAAAAATCAATTTTAAAATATTGAGTGGGAGAGGGAAAATTCAAGATAATTTTTCCCACGGGCTTCATTGTTAGTTCAATAATAAAATTATATATATACCTTGACTTTATGATACGGTAATGCTCCCTACAGAGGTTATATTTATTAGATATTTTATTTGATGAACTTCTTCAAAGATAAAATTGAATTATTTTTCAATCAATTGTTCGCCCTAACAGTGACTATTGATATGAAAAATACGTAGATTGAAACAATGGTTATACACTCAACTAAAATTTATTATTAACCTTCGCAACGAAGCTCTGTTAATAATTAAGGCCTAAAAGGATAACGATAATTATTTATTATGTCTCTACATGAAAGTAAATAATCTAATGCATAATTGGGTCTAGTAAGTATAGACATGACTTCCCCAACGGATAGCTTGTCAAAGCGGTACTAGATTATCGTTACAATAAATTAAAATACATTTATGATTTTTTACATTTTTGTCATTTATTGTGAATTGAGTTTCAAATTATTTATGCATGGATGTTTATTTTTCAGAAAATGTCTTCCATCAATCCATAATTAATTATCCTTGTTAAAAATGAACTCACTGGTGAAAATTATTTAGATTGGAAACACAATCTATTTAATATTCTCACTGCTAAGGGAAGTAAATATGTGTTGACCTAGCCTTGCCCTCCTAAACCATCATTATACGATTATAGAAATCAGAGGGAGCTTATGAGAAATGTTGCGAAGCTAACAAAATGGCTAAACGCTATATATTGGCTTTAATTTCTGTGGAGCTGCATAAGAAACATCGGAGCATGGAAACAACCACTGAAATAATGACTAGTTTTCATCAGATTTTTGGGCAAAATACCCATTTTGCCAAAGAAGCAGCATTAAAACGTATTATAGATACTAAGATGAAAGAGGACACAAAAGTTCGTGATCATATCCTCAATATGATGGACTATTTGAATGAGGTAGAGATTCATGATGTCCAAATCAATGATAAATCAAAGATTAACATGGTGATTGAATCTTTACCTGATATATTCAAAGAGTTTAGGGTCAGTTATATCTTAAACAATAAAGATATGACCTTAATTGAATTAATGCACGAACTATTTGCTATAGAAGAATTTTATCATCACAGAAAACTTCCTGAAAAAAGATTCTCTTCAAGGCTTAAGTCAAAAGACAAGAATGAGCCAGCAAGAGTGGGGATCGACAAACTGTCCATTAAAAGAAGTGGCAAGCCAAAAGGTAAGTGTTACAAATGTGGACAGAAGGGTCACCTGAAGAAAGATTGTCCTAAGATTATTAAAATCAGGTATAGGAAATATTTAAGCTTCCTAATTAGTTCAGATTTCTATTAATTCTTACAATGATGAATTCTGAGATAACTAATCTTATTTGTAATTCATTTATTTGGTTTTCAGGAAACCAAGAGATTAAGTGAAGAAAGTTTCAAACAGCAGTTGAAAACATGCTAGTTTATATCAATTGAAAGGCTAGATCAATTTTACAAGACTTAAAGTTTTGATATTTGTCTTTATTTTTCTAAATGTTAGAGGAATTTAATTTCGGTGACTTGTTTTAATAAATAGAAGTACACTGTTATTTTTTGATCCTCTGTTTATAAAAAAAATATATATCATATAAGTTTATTGATCTACTTAAAGCAAAATATAATGATAAAGAGTATATGCATCTATCTAAGAAAAGAAATGTTTCTTCAAACCAAAATCACCTCTGATATTTATGCTTAAGTCATATAAACTATAATAAGATTTTAGAGAATGATTAATGATAGACTAGTTGGCCTATTAAGATTGATCATTGTAACTCTATAAATCTTATTTAGAAAAGTAATATGATAAGGATGCTCTTTTTGAGCTAAAAGCATAACATTGTATTTGATGATTTAGCGCATACAAATGTATATGGACTAATCAATTTACATGTTATAAGAGGTTATGAGTATTCTATCAATCTTGTTGATGAATATTCATTTTAATTTATGTTTGTCTAAATGCGTCATGATTCCATTGCTTTTGAAATTCAAAAGAGTACGTGGATAAGACAGAAGCAATTAGACAAGGAACATAAAAGAACTTCGATATGATCGAAACAAAGAATATCTCTATGAAGAATTCTAGCACTATTTGGTTGTCAATGAACACTATGATATAATAGTGTAATTAAATGGAGAAACAAGATTCTTTTGGATAAGACAAGATATATACTAAGTGGTTTATCATTTACCTTTTTTATTCCAGATACTAGTATTTGAAACTACAAAGTTTATTGAACTTAGTTTCATCTATCTCGGCGCCTACTACTCCGACAAATTATGAAAAAGTCACAAACATGGTTTGAGACACATTCGTATTTGGAGTTTGCTAGTATTTCTATTAGAATCAGATATAGAGAAGATGGATTCGTGTTCAAAATCTTGCATGTTTTTGGTATCTTAAAGGAATAAGGGAAAGTCTGAATTATAGTCCTCAAGATAGGAATGTATTTATAGAAATATTCTTTACTTTCTTTGAGGAAGACTATATAATGACTTATAACCTAAGAGTAAGGCAAAACTAGAGAAATAAAAGAGATCAGGTTGTTGTTCAGCTTTCAACACCTGTTATAGAACAGGAAGAACAGTAACAACCAACTAATCAACACAGGATTATCCTTGAACAACCATCATTTTTAGAACCTCGTCGTAGTGGAAGGGTAACTAGGTTACCTGCGAGATACATGTTTTTGGGAGAAACCTATAAGGCTATCTCAGATGAACATGTACAAGATCTCACTAGTTATAACAGAGCTCTAATAAATAGAGATGTTGAATTTTGAACATGGCCATAAGTCAAGAAATGGAATCTATGTATTCCAATAAAGTCTGGAAACTTGTAGAGGCACCAAATGAGGTAAAACCTAGAGGGTACAAGTGGATCTACAAGAGAAAAAGAGGAGTAGACGGAAGGGTGGAAACATTTAAAGTAAGATTAGTAGCCGAAGAGTTTACTCAGAAAAAAGGAATCGATTATGAGAAAACATTTTCTCCGGTTGCTATGCTTAAATCCATCAGGATTCTGCTCTCCATTACTGCAGTGCTAGATTATGAAATTTGGCACATGGATGTCAAGATTGCCTTTCTTAATGGGCATCTTGAAGAAAATATCTACATGCAGCAACCAGATGGATTTATACAAAAAGGCCAAGAACACATGGTATGTAAGTTGCAGAGATCCATTTTTAGATTGAAGCAAGCATCCCGGTCATGGAACATCAGGTTTGATCAAGTGATTAAATCGCTTAGATTCATTCAGAACATTGATGAACTATGTATGTACAAGAAAATTCAGGGAAAATTTATAGCCTTCCTAGTTCTTTGTGTAGACAATATTCTCCTGATTGGAAACGATGTAGAAGTATTGACTACAATAAAGATTTTGTTAGCAAAACAATTTGATATGAAAGACCTGGGATAGAAATGTTATATTATCGGTATCAAGTTACTATGAGACCAGAAAAATAAAACTTCATCATTGTCTCAAGCGGTCTATATCGATAAGATATTAGCTAGATTTAGCATGGAAAATTCCAAGACTGGTTTATTAGCATTCAGACATGGAATTACATTCTCTAAGGATCAATCACCTAAAACATCTGAAGAGATAGAGAGAATGAGACAAGTTCCATATACAGAAGCTGTGGGAAATCTTATGTATGCCATGCTTTGCACTAGGCCAGACATCTGCTTTGTGGTACGGATGGTTAGTAAATATCAATTTAATCCTGGACCTCAATACTGGACTACAATCAAGCATATTATAAAGTATTTGAAAAGAACTAAAAATTATATGCTTGTGTATTCTGGTGATGAACTTATACTAGTAGGTTATACAAATTCTGATTTTTGTCATATAAGGAAAATCAACTTCCGGCTATGTGTTTACAATAGGAAGTGGAGTTATTAGTTGGATGAATGTGAAACAATCTTGTATCACAGACTCAATAACTAAAGCTAAATATGTGGCTACTGTTGTGCAAATTTTATTGAACTCGCAAGCGCATGAATTTGTTGTAGCATAGATTAATCGTGACGAGTGTCGATCCCACGAGGAGGTGGATTTTAATTATATATAGAATTAATTTTGTAAATGGGTGATTGGATTTGTGGTGGAAATAATTTGGAATATGCTAAGACTTAAATTAAAATGGAAAGAATAAATTATAAAATTGGAATTGAAATGACAATAATAAATTTAAGAGAATTCTATTGAAATGACGTACTTGGATATCTGGATCCGTATCAACATGCATCATGGGCTAAATATTCCTTATTAATACCAATTAAATCATGAGGGGGGAATCCATACCTCATGAACCACGCTCTAATAAATATAGTGCTAAGGGCTTATCGTGCCAAATAATAATAACCTTATACTAGGGAGCCGGTGAAACCAGGGCAGTACTAGATAAGATTAGTATTATTTGTCGAAGAAAAGTCAAAACATCCACAAAAACTAGAGGGGAAGGGAAAATAAATTTACCAAATCAAGCCCATAACACATGTTGAGACTTCACCTTCAACCCAAGTTTGAAAGAAAATTAGCCACTCATAGTTGAACTAGGGGCAAAATGGAAATTTATTAAAGCACGTAGAAAATACTAGATGGAGAGAGAATTACAGAAAATGAATCCAAAAAATGGATTCAGAGGTGCCAAATTAGGGAGGGATGCCCATTTTTTATAGTTATATCGAGTAAATCATGGCCATCGGATTAAAAACAGTTTGGACGCTTAGGATTGCGTCACATCATCAGTCAACAATAAAGTCAACAGTACGCGTGAACAGTACGCGGTTTGCACAGTAACACGGTTTATACACGGTTTGAACAGTAACGCGGTTTGCACAGTAATAATCTCATGTGTTGCATGTACCTACGTGTATTTTTTGGTAGGGGTGGGCAAATCGGATTTCAGTTCGGGTTGTTCGGGTTTCGGTTTGGGTTTCAACCCATTCGGATTGGAGAATTGAACCCAATCGGGTTGAAAATGCCAACCCGAACCAAACCGAAACGAATTTAATTCGGTTCGGTTTGGTTTGGGTTGGCAATTCGGATTGGATTGGGTTGATAATTCGGGTTAAACTTTCGATTCGGGTTAATTTGGGTTAGTTCGGGTTAGAATGGGCTGGAACAATTTAATCTAAAAATTCTAACAACCACCACTTAAAATCTCAAAATTTAAATTCCAAACATTCTTAACAATTAAATATCAACTACAAATCATTCTTAATAACATTTAAACAATTTAACAATCTCAATTCCAAACATTTCAAACATCCTTAAGGAACGATTTAATCAAAAAATTATAACAACCACTTAAAATAAAAAAATCTCAATTCCAAATATCCTTAATAACAAATATCAACTACAAATCATCTTTAATAACATTTCAATAATTTAAAACTCTCAATTCCAAATATTCCAAACAAGTCTTTTTATTTTACTAGTAGCATATTTGTATTATGACTACGCCTTAATTGTAAACAATTATTAAGTTTGATCCAAATCGATATACATAATTACATACTTATTGTTGCAGCAAAACATCTTCATATTTGAACGCTTGGATGTTCCGCTTGTGTCGATTTACGAAGCTGTACATAAAATAAAAAGACTTGAAGTAAATAACTATTAACTTAAAGTAAATAAACCTTAAAAAAAATAATCATTAATATTTATACCTTCTGTACGAGCATCCATAAACTTGTTTTCCTCCACCAACACTTGAAGGTTTGTCGTTGAATCAATAAAAAGTGAAGTTCGCAACCAATTTGGTGTTAGTATCAATGCTTCCACCATATCAGGAGTCATAGAACTCCTATATTCATCTAAAATATGATCTCTTGTGCTAAAGGCGGACTCAGATGCAACTGTAG
Source organism: Citrus glauca (assembly GCA_029633175.1). NCBI lineage: Eukaryota > Viridiplantae > Streptophyta > Magnoliopsida > Sapindales > Rutaceae > Citrus > Citrus glauca. Next base: position 7,778,162 of record JAQOOD010000008.1, read on the forward strand.
ATACCGGAATGGCAAGTACATCTCTAGTTATTTGCGACAAAATTGGGTATTTCGAACTATTAGCTTTCCACCACAATAAAATATCAAATGGAGCCCCCAATGCATTAGGCGCTTGATATTCAACCGACTCCATTAAGTAAAGATCTAGTTCATTTGACAATTCTATGCGATCTCTAGTGACAGCAACCATCTCAGTGTATTTAAAGAAAGGTCCTCAAATACCTCATCGTCTTCATCCACAAAATTCAGCCCACTATTAGCACTAACACCCGCACTTTCACTCGGAAATGCACTCACACTTTCACTCGAAAATGCACTTGCACTTGCATTTGCACTAGCACTTAGTTTTAAGTGTTGAGCACTATATGCTTCAAAAACCTTGTTTAACACATCCTTCACCACATCTTTCATCTCAGCACATTTTGCACTATCTTTGCCATATAAAGTCTCAAAGCAAAGTGTTGCAAAATTCATTTTCCCTCGTGGATCTAATATAGAAGCAACGATCAACAACTTGTTTATCTTCGAAGACCCCTCCCAATACTCCTCAAATTTTTCCTTCATGCTACTTGCTATTATACTAATGTGTGGGTCAAGGCTATCCGCCATTGTATTCAAAGCCTTTTCAACTTTGCATATCTCGTTGTAGCACGTACTAGATGTCACCCTCAGTGAAGAAGAAAATGACAGTGTGGCCTCATAAAAAATCCTCAAAAACTTGACCATCCGATGAGCATTATCCCAATTATAACTTCCTGGTGGTCCAACTTTTTTTTTCCTGCCTTCTTCTTTACAAAAATAACCATCATAAAGCTTATCCTCATATGCCATTTGATCAAATGCCGATCTAAACTTCAATGCCGTCGTTAACATGGTATATGTGGAATTCCATCTAGTTGGACAATCTAAAACCACACTTCCTCTAGAAGGCTGATCATTCTTCCCTAAGATCTTTTCTTGCTCTACACAAATTTAAAATGCTTTCAATCTCGCAGTAGATGATCTTACATACTTCACAGCATTGCGGATACTAATAATACTGTTATCTAGTTTTTTCAACCCCTCATTAACAATAAGATTCATGATATGTGCGCAACAACGTACATGGATAAAGTCACCATTCAACACCAATGCACCATCTCTCCAGGTCTTCAATTTATTCATCAAATAGGTAATGGTAACTTTATTTGCACTTGCATTGTCCACGACGACTGTGAACACCCTCTCTATACCCCAATCAAGCAAATATTTCTCGAGCTGCTTACCAATCGTCTCCCCTTTATGATCAGAAATTGTGTTAAAACTGATGATCCTCCTGCGTAATTGCCAATCTTGATCAATAAAGTGTGTTGTTCTTACCATATAACTGGCTGTCGTGATGGAAGTCCAAATATCCATAGTGAGAGACACTCTTTGCTTATTATCACATAATAAACTCTTCAACGAAGCCTTTTTTGATAGAAATATGTCAATGATATCCTTAGTAATAGTTCTACGAGATGGGACTATAAATCTAGGACATGCAACACTGCAAAAATGTCTAAACCCAGAATTCTCCACATGCGAAAATGGCAATTCATCAAGAATAATCATTTTAGCAGTTGCTCTTCTAATAACCTCCTGACTAAACCCCCTAACCACAACCTGACCAACTTCTTCATTACCGACACTAATAGTTTCTTGACTTAAAACTGCTTGATTTTGTAAATAACTTTCATATTCTAAACACCTTTTCAAGTGATTCGACAAACTACTAGTCCCATCAGTAGATTTACATGAATATTCTTGGCCACAATAGTTGCACTTACACCGATTATAATCTTCTGACAATTTAGTGAAATTTTGCCACACCTTTGATCTCGGAGCCATCACTTTTCTTGGCTGAGGTGGTTTTGATGATGTCCTCAATGACCTCTTCCTATTTGATTCAGATTGGGCTCCCGTAGCCATTGGTGATATATCACTAACTTCATTAGATTCAGTGGATTGGATATTTTCATGAATGTTGAGTGTTAGAAAATGCATATTTATAAAGGAGAAAATCGTTATTTTATATATCAAGTATTACTAACAACCCTTACTTTTATGTGTTTAAGTTTCTTGTACTTTAATTATGTGTGTTTTATTTTAATTAAGTATTTTATGTATTTTAGGGGGCATCATAGTTATTTCACAATAAACGAGAGATCAAATGGCAAAACGGACATCATTTTTGAACTCAGGACGGTCGAAAACCTTAGGAGGAGTATAAAAGGAAAAATGGCACTGTTCACATATACGATACTATTCACATATACGGGTACTGTTGGCGTTACTGTGCAAATAGTGGCTGTTGACTGTACTGTGCAAATAGTGGCTGATGACGTGGCGAAATCCTGAGCGTCCAAATTATTTTTAATCCGATGGCCATGATTTACTCGATGTAACTATAAAAAGGGCGCTTCCCCCCCTAATTTGGCACCTCTGAATCCATTTTTGGGATTCATTTTCTGTAATTCTCTCTCTATCTTGTAGTTTCTACGTATTTTAATAAATTTCCATTTTGCCCCTAGTTCAACTATGAGTGGCTAATTTTCTTTCAAGCTTGGGTTGAGGGTGAAGTCTCAACATGTGTCATGGGATTGATTTGGTAAATTTATTTTCTCTTCCCCTCTAGTTTTTGTGGATGTTTTGACTTCTCGTCGACAAATAATACTAATCTTGTCTAGTACTGCCCTGGTTTCACCGGCACCCTAGTATAAGATTATTATTATTTGGCACGATAAGCCCTTAGCACCATATTTATTAGAGCGTGGTTCATGAGGCGTGGATTCCCCTCTCATGATTTAATTGACATTAATAAGGATTATTTAGCCCATGATGCATGTTGATACGGATCCAGATACCCAAGTATGTCATCTCAATAGATTTATCTTCAATTTATTCTCGCCATTTAAATTTCAATTTTAGAATTTATTCTCGCCATTTCAATTCCAAGTTTAGGATAATCCAAATTATTTCCATTACAATTCCAACCACCCATTCACAAAATTAATTTTATATATAATTAAAATCCACCTCCTCGTGAGATCGACACTCGCACCATTAAATCTATACTATAACAGATTTGTGCGCTTGCGAGTTCAATAAAATTTACACAACAATGAACTCTTGATTCATCACTATCAGACATCTGAATCATAAATCCATAACATGATCGTATTAGGTTCTCATAATTTAATTAATAATAACTACAATAACAACAACATTTGCAAATATATATGTACAAGAGGTTCCTCTATATACGAAGTTGAAGCTCAGATCAATTGTTGTAACCAATTATAGCTAATTAGTTGTGTTTTATCCAGAGATTGTGTTTTTTAATATTTAGTTGTTTTAAAAAAAATTGTAATAACTAGTAGTTGATTATATATTCAGTTAACTGATAACAAGATTTGTTGGTACCTTCATAGAATAAAATAAAAAATTTTTATCCTCAACTAATATAAAACCAGGAAATTGCTACCTTACAACGGATATATGATACATAACTTGCAATATATTTCTATGAACAGAATAATTTTAAGTCTCATAAATATTTAAATATTTTTAATTAATCACTGCAATCACAAAAAAAAGGAGAAATGCATCTCTTAGAATTAAAAAAAAATGACATAAAACAAATTGAAAGAGAAGCCCCCCACGGGATTCTCTTTGGTGTGGTCTATAAATTCAATCTATTAATACGTGACCTAAAATTTTTTTATTATTCATCCTATGTTAAAAAGAAAAAAGAAAATTTTGAAGAACAAGAATAATATACCCACTATATCCTTCTCTGTAGTTTCATGTTTATTATTATTATTATTATTTGGAAAGTTTGATATTCATTATTTTTACTACATGTTTGGGAGGTACAGTTACAAATCAAATATTTTCTAGTTTCATAAAAATAAACGGCCAAACGTGTTTATTTTTGGCTAAAATCAATTTTCCAGAACTTGCACTGTTGCACATCCACTGATCCACATCCACATACAACAAACCGAAGGTCGGAGCAGATACAATTATTTTTACTACATGTTTGCAGGCTTACAGCGTCGGCTCGGCAAGGCAAGACAAAGATCTTGGAGGTCGGAGCAGCTACAACGTCGGCAGATCGAGACTACGCCGGGCTGAGTGGGACGCGAGTGGGTTGCGGTGAAGCGCAGTTGCGGGCGAGGTGTGCTAACTGACGGCGAGTGGGCTGCGGTGAACGGCTGCTGTCTGTTGGATCTGGACCGGCGGGGCTACTGGCTGCTGCTGTCGGTGGGGATGCTGGTTGCTGCTGTCGGCGGGGATGCTGGCTGTTTCTGTGAGAGAGAGTGAGATTTGTTTAGTTTAATATAATTGTATTATGTATATATATTTTTAATTTAAAAATTGAATTAAAAAAAAAGTTTCAACACGGGTTGAAAATTCAGTTCGGGTTCAACTCGAATCAAAATTTAACCCGAACGGGTTGAAGTTTTCAACCCATTCGAGTTTCATCAGTTAACCCAAACCGATCATAATCCGAAATAAATTTTGGATTCGGTTCGGTTTGGGTTAACCCGAACCAAACGCCTACCCCTATTTTTTGGTCCACTAATATGCTGTCACGTCACCATAAACAGTACATGAGAATTTTAGTCCAATAGGATCTTGACGCGTCATCAGTCAATGCAACATCATCAGTCAATTCCACGTCATCGATCCGTGCATGTAAACAGTGCCGTGAACAGTAACGCAGACAATGCCATTTTTCATTTTATGCTCCTCTTAAGGTTTTCGACCGTCCTGAGTTCAAAAATGATGTCCGTTTTGGCATTTGATCTCTCGTTTATTATGAAATAACTATAATGCTCCTAAAATACATAAAATACTTAATTAAAATAAAACACACATAATTAAATTACAAGGAACTTAAACACATAAAAGTAAAGGTTGTTAGTAAGGCTTGATATGTAAAATGACTATTTTCTCCTTTATAAATATGCATTTTCTAAGACTCAACAGCTACATCTGAAGCTGCAAAAGAAGCTATATGGCTCCGCAAGTTCCTACGAAATCTTGAGGTGGTGCCTGTTGTAACTCCACCCCTTAAACTATTTTGTGATAATAGTGGTGCGGTAGCTTAATCTAAGAAACCAGGGAACCGCAAGAAACAAAACATATTGACAAGAAGTATCATCTTATAAGGGAATAATATAGAAAGGTTATATGACATTATCTCAAATGACATTAGATGCTAAATGACAGATCTTATTATAATGGCCATTAGTGGGAAACATTTATAACCTGCACTTAGAGCCCTAGAGCATGAGCAATATGCTAGATATGCTTTGAGAGCTAGTGGGAGATTGGTGGGAAATTATGCTCTTTAAAAGCATATGTGTTTATTTAATTATAATAAATATTTTTTCTGATTAATAAAATTAATGAGGTATTTTATTCAAATATCTTAATTGCATTTATATTTGTATTAAAGTCCATTTAATCATATTATATGTATTTATGTGATCACCATGTAGATTCACAGAAGACATAAATACAAGTTATCTTATGATTAAATAAATTTAGTTCGCAGTTGATAAATAAAGTTGAGCACTTTATTTAGGTATAAACTGTAATAAATTCATTGAATGATTTGTCTTAATCATGTATGAATTTATTGATGTAGTACGACTACATTGAACTGGATTATATATGAGATTTAATTAACTTTGCAATAACTGTCAGACTTAGTAAATCTCATAGGCGTTGATTTTACTGTAATCTTAATCTTTAATTAATTATGATTCCATGATTGTGATTATTATTCCATTTGAGTTACCAATGGGCACGACACATCCTTGTGATCAAGATTACCCGGTATCTTGGTGGGAGCAATTATGAGTATTGGAGTTATAGATTAATAATATAGAATTTGTACAACACATCTCTTGATAGGTTTTCGGCACTTGATTATAGAATTCTCTGGCCAGGGTGTGTCAACATATTTAGTATGTTGAAAATGATCATTAGAGAAAACCAGTAAGGATCAAAGAATAAGATGTTATTAAATTGATTGGATAGTTGAGATATCAATGAGATGTTATTTTACATGGTGGGTCCCTTGTTAAAAGAAAAAAAACATGAGTTTTAAAAGGGGCATTATTTAAAGCCCAGGGTTTTCACTAAAGGGTGATATATAAAGCTTATTTTCTCTAAAGAAAAGAAGAAGCCACATGATACAGATCTGAGAATAATATTTTTCTCTCTACTGTTGAGAGAAAAATTTTCTCATGCTAATTACTTTGGTAGTGATAAAGGCGCCCACACGTCAAGTGCAGATCGAACCTGAGTCATAACCTGGAAGATCATTGGTGACAGTTCGTGATCCAACAAGCGTGGTGGTGACGGATTGTGATCTAACAGGAGTGGTAGTGGCGGATCATAATCTAGGAGCCTAAATCACTTCAGCAGTAAAAGCCAACTCGAATTTTCAAGGTACGATTTCTAGATTGCGTATTCTTATATATTATATGAGAGCGGTCCTTAAAAAAGGTTTTATAAAAATTTTGAAAACCTGATTTGTCCCTAGCACCAACAAATCATAACCATTAGTTCTAAATCGGCTTTGTTTATTCTTCTGCACATTTCATGCAGCAAACTCAAAAAATCCTGCCCAACAGTTTGCATGATGTCATTCTCTATTAGAGTGAGTTTCTAGATTTTCCTTGCAGCTTTGCACTCTACCAATGTATGAAGCACATTCTCAACTCCGAGCTTGCATACTTGGCAGGTAGGCTCTTGGATGACTTTTCTCTTCCACAAATTTTCAGCAGAGGGGAGAATATTCTTGGCTACCCTCCAAGCAAAAATTTTGATTTTCTCAGGTAAAGCAAGAGTCCATATGATATTCCATTGGTTTTTTCCTAACATTGAACTTGAAGCCATGGTTGGAAATTTAAGACTAAGGGCTGTTTGATAGCCACTCTTGATCGAGTAGAGACTTTTCTTGTCATAATGCCAGATGATTGTATATTCTTTAGGGCTTCTAGGTAAAGGGATTTCAACAATTTTATCAGTATCCATTTTATTGAAATGCATGTATATCAGGTTCTCATCCCACTGGTTTTCTTCATTTATCAGCTCAGCAACCAATGTATCTTCTGGTAAAGATGGCCTAACTATTGGCTGAAAGGTTGATAGCTTCGGGATCTAGTTATCTTTGTGAATTTGGATTTTTTTGGCCATCTCCAATTCTCCACCTAGCACCAGAACCAAGAATCTGTCTTTCTCATAGGATGCTTCTCCATACAAATGATGGTGTGGACCTGAGCTTAGCCTTCATGAAGTCTTTCCTTTTGGAAGTACCTAGCTTGTAGAACCTTTGCCACTGATGAATCTGGGAATTGTAAGATCCTCCACCCTTGCTTAGCCACTAGAGCTTGGTTGAAACTTGAGAAGTCTCGGAAACCCATGCCTCCTTTACATTTGGCCTGAGTCAGCTTTTCTCACTTTGACCAGTGGATGCTTCTTTTGTCGCTCTTTGATCCCCACAAAAAATTAGCCACAGTTTTTTTGGATATCATTGCAAACACCCATTGGGATCTTGAATGCACTCATGCCATAGGCTCGAATGGCTTGCGCTGCAGCTTTGATTAAAATTTCTTTGCCCCCACATGAGAAAAATTTGTGCTGCTAGCTGGAGATTTTGTTAAAGACTTTCAGCTTGATGTCATTAAAGAAGTTCTCATTTTCTTCCTATCATAGCTGATAGGCCTAGATACCTCTCGTGCCTTGAGACAATATTAAGCTGAAAAATCTGTCCAATTGTAGTGGCTTAGTCATGTTGGACATTGCCACTCAGAAACAAAGATGATTGCTCAAAATTAAATATTTGCCCGGAAGCTACAGAGTAGCAATCAAGAATCTTTTTCAGGTTCTCGCAATCAACCACTGAAGCTCGGCTAAATATAAGCCTATCATCAGTGAACAAGAGGTGGGAAATGTTCAACTCTTTTCCAAAAGACAGCCCATGGATGAGTTTATGTTGTTCGGCCTGCAGCAACAAAGAGGAAAAGACCTATGCACAAGTAATAAACAAGTAAGGGGACAGGGGGCACCCTTGCTGTAAACCTCTCTGGGGCTTTATTAAGCCTTTAACCGAGCCATTTATAATCAAATAGAAAGAAACAGAGCTTATACACTTCATGACCAAGCTAATCCAGTTTTGAGAAAACCCCATACATTTTATAATTTGCTCAATAAAACTCCATTCTAATCTATCGTAGGCTTTACTAACATCAAGTTTCAAGGAATTGTGGGGCATATGTCTTCTTTCTACAAGTGCTCTCTTTCTCTCGGAAAGGAGCATAGAGAATGGAAGGTAACGGAGTCGTGATGACTCTATTTGTCACTCACGTGTTGAGTGGTCTCTTTTAAAGTTTTAACAGAGAGTAAAATACGAAGTAGGATACGCGAGAGGGTGAGGTCGTTCTGTTGATTTCATTTCCGAGAGTGGTTGTTGGCAGCTGGTTTAAAACTCTTCTTAGAGTTTCTTAGCCGGTTAGAATGGACACAGAAGAACTTATTCGAAAGTGCAGTGCAATAACTCTACAAGAAGAGGAAAATGATAAGATTGAGTTCGCAGGGAGCATGAAGGAGGAAGGTCAAAAAATTGCAGCTCATTGTTTAGTGGGTAAAATCATGCTAAACAAAGGAGTCAGTATAGAAGGATTACGAGCTGCTTTGCAACAAGTGTGGAGATCCATAAAAGTATTTAAAGTGGAAAGTGCAGGCAACAATGTATTCATCTTCAAATTTAATTCGGAGGAAGAAAAGAGAAGGGTGTTCATAGGGGGTCCTTGGCATTTTGCAGGAGCTTTGATAGTGATGATTGAACCAAAAGGAATTGGAAATGCCAATGAGCAGACCTTCACACATGCATCCTTTTGGGTGCAAATCCATAATGTGCCCATCATGTGTATGCAAAAAAGTGCAGTCCAAAAATTGGGAGAAAAGATTGGAGAAGTTGAGGAGGTTGAAACGGATGAAGATGGGGAATGTATAGGAACATTTGCTCGGCTGAGAATCTTGGTAGATATAATGCAGCCACTTAAAAAGCTCTTGTTCATAGAAGTTGAAGGCAAGAAGAATATTCCGATGGCGGTGGTGTATAAGAGATTGCCGGACTTCTGTTTTTGCTGTGGTATCTTAGGACACCAATTTAGAGAATGCCTTAAGTATCAAGGACAACCTAAGGAGAGCTTGCCATATGGAAGTTAAGCCAAAACTACAGCTAAAAGAGCTAAATTCCACAAGAACAAGGAGAAATGGAGCAATGAGCACCAAAAACCAGGATCCCTACCCGCAACCTCAAGACAACAGCAAGTGCAACAATGGCACGCCAGCCCGGTTCAGGAAAGCGGTTCAGAGGCAACCTGTATTGGGAAAAACAAAAATACAGAACAATCAAAAGTAAACCAAGTAGCTGAAGTGTTTAAAGCACATTTAATGCAAAGTGGTGAAGAATTGAGACAGCAGCTGATAACATGCAAAGCGCAGGCTAGCACAGCAAACAGTATGGGCTCGAGGAGTACTTTGAACAAAAAGGAAGGAAATAATGGGAGGGACAACACTGACATTGAAAGCAGGCAAGAGAGGGTTCCAAAAGTTGCTCAACAACAGTCAATACAGTATCCAGAAGAAAACATTAAAGAAGAATTGATAAGTGGGCTGAGGAATGCTAAACTAAAGCCCAAAGGGAGAAAATGGAAACTTCAAGCCAAGAACCCTTTAAGCAAAAGAGACAGGTTTGGTAACCCGCCTGGAACCAAGAGGCCTAGAAATGAGGAGGATGAGCTAAGTCAAGAAAAGAAAAGACTAAAAGGGCAGAGTCCAAATTACCTGTTAACTAATAACACTCAGACACACTACCCAGTAGCAAACCTTAAAGTGTGCTGGGAGCAGCCTGAAAATGCAAGTGTAGAGGATGAGACAGCAATGCAAGAAGACATATCGGCGGCGGCTGGAGCACAGCCCCGCCGACAGCCATGAAAATGCTAAGCTGGAACGTCCGGGGTTTGGGGAATACCCGAACGCGCCTAGAGGTGAAGCGAATTCTCCAAACTCACAGACCTCATATTATGTTTTTTTGTGAGACTAAATTAAGGGTTGAGCAAGCGAGGGAGGTATGTACTCGGATGAATTTTGAGAATTGTTTTGCTGTAAATAGAAATGGCTTAGGTGGAGGGTTAGCGTTGTGCTGGAACAATGAGGTTCATGTAAATATACACTCTTTCAGCAGTCATCATATCGACCCTGTCGTCCAATCTGAGAATGGGAAGCAGTGGAGATGCACTGGGATTTACGGACACCCAGAAACCCATCAAAAACAGCACACGTGGACACTTCTCCGAAGATTGGCAAGTCTGTCTAATCTTCCGTGGCTGTGTTTTGGTGACTTCAACGAGATTTTAGATCCAAGGGAGAAGAATGGTGGCCAAGATCGAAATGTAAACATGATGCTTAGCTTCCGAGATGCTGTGCAAGCTTGTAACTTAAAAGATGTAGGCTGTAAGGGATACCCGTTCACCTGGTCCAACCGTCGGTTTGGTCCCAACTTGGTTGAGGAGAGATTGGACAGATTTTTTTGTAGTGAAGATTGGACTAATAGCTTCTTTGATTCCCCAGCTACGAATCTGTTAACAGTGGGCTCCGACCATTGCCCAGTGCTCATGGAAGTTAAAGAGCGAGGAAAATGTGCGAGCTATGCTAGAAAATCTTCCCCTAGAGTGCACTATGAAGACATGTGGAGTGCTTACGATATGTGCAAGAGTATTGTTCAAGATGAGTGTGAGTAATTGTGGGAGCTGGAAAAATGGAGATCCTGTTCTGCAGTTTCAAATTTTAGCCAAGAATTCAATGGCACGGCTTAAAGGGTGGAGTAAGCGGGAGTTCAGCGGCCGAGATGAAGAATTAAATAGGTTAAGGAAGCAGCTAGAAAGGGTCCAGAAAAATTTTGCGCATTATGACGGGGGTGACGAGTACAGAAGATTAGAAAAAAGAATCCATAATCTGCTGATTGATGAAGAAATGTATTGGAAGCAGCGTTCAAGGGCTGATTGGTTACAGGAGGGAGATAAAAATACGAAATTCATGCTAAAGCTTCGATGCGAAAAAGGAAGAACAAGATTTGGAGAATTGAAAACAGACAAGGGACATGGACAAAGGATATTGCTGAAGTGGAAGCTGAATTTTGTGAGTATTTTCAAGCGATCTTTACATCCTCCAGAACCAGCCAAGACCAAATAGATAATGCTCTGGTGGGGCTGTTGCCGAAAGTGACCCAAGATATGAAGAGCTTGCTGGAGCAGCCTTTCACAGCTGAGGAGGTATCAAATGCGCTGAGCCAAATGTGCCCAACAAAGGCCCCTAGACCAGATGGGCTCTCTGCTGTCTTCTTTCAGAAACACTGGCTCACAGTAGGAGAAAGAGTGATTGCAACGTGCTTGCATGTGCTGAATGAGCAAGGTACATTATCTCAGTTAAATCACACTTACATTGCTTTAATTCCCAAAGTCCACAAGCCTAGGAAAGTTACAGAATTCAGACCAATTAGTCTTTGTAATGTAATCCATAGGCTTATTGCTAAGACTATAGCTAATAGAATGAAGCCGATCCTTGCTCAGATTATCTCGCCCAATCAGAGTGCATTCATACCCAATAGGCTTATTACTGACAATATCATTATTGGCTATGAATGCCTCCATAAAATTAGGCACAGCAAGGGGAAAAGAAATGGGCTAGTGGCTTTAAAGTTAGACATTAACAAAGCATACGATAGGATGGAGTGGGATTTTTTGCAGCACACAATGATTAAGCTAGGTTTTCCAACTAGATGGGTAGAGCTGGTCATGAATTGTGTTACTACGCCATCTTTCTCTGTTATTATTAATGGAGACCCAAAAAGGATGATTCACCCTCAACGAGGCCTTCGGCAAGGCTGTCCGTTGTCTCCGTATCTGTTCATTTTGTGTGCAGAGGCTTTCTCTAATTTATTGCTACAGGCAGAGCGTAATCACCTCATTCAAGGGCTGAAATTCGGGAAAGAGCTCACAATCTCACATTTACTTTTTGCGGATGACAGTCTTGTGTTCACCAAAGCTTCAGTTGACAACTGCAAGAACCTAAAAGCCATTTTTGATTGCTACGCAGCTGCTTCAGGACAACTCTCTAATTTTGAGAAGTCATCCTTGGTGTTTAGTGGTAGCATTCCAGAGGACAGAGCCGAAGCAATAAAAAACATTTTCCAACTTAATGTGGTTTCGAGGCATGGGAAATATTTGGGTCTTCCATCTATGGTTGGAAGAAAAAAGACAAGCTTTTTCAATGAGGTGAAATTAAAAGTGGTGAGCAAGATTGCAAGCTGGCAGCATCGGCTGTTTTCAAGTGGAGGGAAAGAAGTTCTTATCAAAGCTGTGGCTCAAGCGATTCCAGCCTATGCAATGAGCGTCTTTAAGTTGCCCCTAGGGTTGTGTGATGATATTCATAAGGCAATGGCCAAATTTTGGTGGAGATCAAAGGAGGACAAGCGCGGAGTTCACTGGGCAAGATGGGAAAAGATGAGTCATGCTAAGAGTAGAGGAGGCCTCGGTTTCAGGGAAATGTCTAGCTTTAACCGGGCGTTAGTGGCCAAGCAAGGGTGGAGATTGTTGCAATACCCAGATTTATTGGTCACTAGAGTGCTGAAGGATAGATATTACAAGGAGACTGATTTTTTACAAGCTCGAGCAGGTTCTAATCCTTCGTACATATGGCAGTCTGTTCTGTGGGGAAGACAAGTGTTGCAAAAAGGAATCAGATGGAGGATAGGCAATGGTGAAAAGATACAAATATGTAGAGACAATTGGATTCCAAGGCCAGAAACTTTCAAGCCGATATCAGTTCGCAATGTGGCAGCAGATGCTTCAGTAGCAGACCTCATTAGTCAGGGAAATAAGTGGGACCAAAGGAAGGTGCGACAATGGTTTATAGAAGAGGATGCAGCTGAAATCCTACGAATTCCGCTGCCGAGGAGACCAAAAAGGGATGAGGTGCTCTGGCACTTTGATAAAAAAGGGCAATACTCTGTAAAAAGCAGCTACCAATTGGCGATTAAGATTAAGAATCCGGATACGCCAAGCTGTTCATCCAAGGGGCTGCACCACTGGAATTTGTTATGGACCCTTCAATTGCCGGAAAAAATTAAGATCTTCATGTGGCGAGCATTTCATAACCTTTTGCCTACTGCTGATAATTTGTGGAGAAAAGAGAAACTGCTGGAGCCTACATGTCAAATTTGCAAGCAAAGTAAGGAAACTACAGCTCATGCTTTGTTGCTATGCAAAGCTGCCAAGAAGGTCTGGAGGTATGCCCCATTTGAAACAGGTTTCCCTGATGCTGGTCACCAAGACATGTTGGACATTATCGTTAAAATGGCTAAGAAGTTAACAAAGTCAGACATTGAAGTTATGGTTGCCATCTGCTGGACTATCTGGTATGGCAGAAATAAGTTTCTGTTTGAAGGAAAAAAGATGGAACCATTACTCACTATTTCAAGAACTGAGGCTGTGGTGGAGGCTTATAGAAGAGTGAAACAACCGAAGCTAGAACCAAAGGTGAAATCTTCTCCCAAGAATCAGCAAGTATTGAGCCCTCCTCCTGGTAATACATTCACAGTTAATGTTGATGCTGCTGTTAATTTTGAAAGGCAAAAGGCTGGCCTGGGGGTTGTTATTAGAGACTCAACCAACAAAGTTAAAGTGGCGGCTGTGAAATCCACCCTATTTACAGGGGATGTACAGACTGCAGAAGCTGAAGCCGTTGAGTGGGGGTTAGTGGTGGCAAAAAGTGCAGCTTTTCAATGCATTATGGTGGAGTCAGATTGTCTAGAAGTGGTGAAGTTAATTAACAACAAAGAGGGCAGTAGGACAGAGGTTATGTGGGTGATTTCAGAAATTCAAAGTCTTAAAAAGGATTTCCAGAATTTCAGCTGCTATCACACTCCTAGATCATGTAATACTCATGCCCATTCCTTAGGTAAGTTAGCTCTAAGGAACAATGAAACTGTTGTATAGCTGGAGCCAATTCCAGTGGAAGTCGAATCTATGTTATCATCCTTGCTTTAATGAAATCGTGTATTTCCTTCTCAAAAAAAAAAAAAATCAAGTTTCAAGGCCACTAACCTATTTTTTTTTTTCCTTTTGCAGTGCCTTATTTTATGTAAACATTCATATCCTACAATAACATTGTCGGTTATCAATCTATCAGGTATAAAGGCACTTTGCATTGGAGAGATGATTTGGTGCAGAATTTGTTTGAATCTGTTGGCAACTGACTTAGCCAATATCCTATAGATAACATTGCAAAGGCTGATAGGCCTAAAGTCTGTAACTTTTCTAGGTTTCCCCTTTTTAGGAATCAGGGTTATGTAAGTATAATTAAGGGGGGCTAGAGTACCTTGATTGTTTAAAATGTGAAGACAGGTAGTAAGAACTCCCTCTTTGACCTCATTCCAGTGCTTGCTGCTGGCAGTCCATCGGGCTCTGGCGCCTTGGTTGGACACATTTGATTTAAGGCTTTAGTCATTTCCTCCATTGTAAAAGGTTTTTTTAAAAACTCATTAATGTCCTCAGATACTCTCGGGGTGATACCTTTTAGTGCTGCTTCCATTTGGTTTTGACTCGGCTTGGTTGTTATAAATAGCTTTGTGAAATAGTTGCAGAATTCACCCTCCACATCTTTGGCTTTCTTTATCCAATCCCCTGAGATATTTTCAATCCCCCAAATTCTGTTCTTTTTCTTTCTATTCGACGCTTTATGATGGAAGAACTTTGTGTTCTTGTCCCATTCCTTAAGCCAATATGCTCTTGAGCGTTGCTTTCAGTAAATCTCCTCATCAATGATGATATTTTGAATATGATTTTCCACCATTTTAATCTCTTCTCGAGATTCGTACCGCACCCCTCTCTGCTTCCATCCTTGAAGCTGCTTTTGTAACTGCTGAAGCTGTTTTTCCCTTCCCCTGAATTCCTTCTTGCTCCATATCAGAAGCCTAGCCATTGATTCTTTAGCAATCTTTTGAAACAAATAAACTGGATTGCCACTCTGCCAATTACCGTTCAAGCTCAATTTCTCGCTAACTATCTCCTTACAAGCCATACGGACTCCACATATCCTCATAATGAATTCGTGAGGATTTTCTCCGACTCGCAGTCATTTTCTCTCCTCTCTTTTGAACCACCATCAGCACTGGACAATGGTTTGAAGTCCATGTGTTCAGGTTGATTGCTGCATCATTGACAAAAATATCACACCAGGCTCTGTTGCATACAAAAGGGTCCAGCATTTCCTCTATAAATCTCTGCCCAAACCTCCTATTACTCTAAGTAAAAGGGTAACCCTTAGACCCTACATCTGCTAATTCACAATCTCTCAATGCCTGCTTAAAGCTATTGATTGAGTTGACATTTCTCTCATTGCCTTCGCTCTTCTCATGAGGATGCAGAATTTCGTTGAAGTCTCCGAAACATAACCAAGGGCTAGGAGACAAACCTACCAACCTTCTCAAGAGTGTCCATGTATGTTGTTTCTGCCCTATTTCTGGATGACCGTATTCCCCTGTGCATCTCATTTGCTTCCCATTGGCCATCTGAACTTCAGCATCTATGTGATGCTTTCTGAACGATTTAATTTGTACACAAGTTTCTTTATTCCAGAGCAAAGCTAATCCCCCTCCCCTTCCACTACAGCTCACGGCAAAACAATTATCAAATTTCAACTTTTTTCTAGTCACGTTCATTTGCATGGTTGACAGCTTGGTTTCACATAAAAAAACCAGCTGAGGACCTTGCATATGGGGGATATTTTTAAGTGTTAGAAACGCTCGGGGGTCCCCAAACCCCGAACGTTCCATGAGATGATCCTCATGGCTTTCGGGGGGGTTGGTTTCTAGCCTCCGCCAATATCTCTGCTATGGTTGAATCCGTGTCCACCATATTTTCCAACATCAATGGTTCCCAGCTCAACTTAATTTTTGCCGCTGGAGAATGGTGCCCCTGCTTCTTTGTTTCTGATTTGATTGGACTAGAGAGCTTTGCTTTCTTTTTCGGGCTTTGTCCCATTGCCTCTCTACTTGGTTGTTTATGAGTTCCCAGCCCCGTTTTAGTTTCCCTTCTATTTGACTCTCTAGCCCGTCTATTCCATTTCTTTTTGTGGGCCTTGCTTGAGTAATTTCCAGCCCATTATTGATTTTAGCTTCCTCCATTTCTTCCAAATTTGTCTTGGAATTTTCCCTCTCTTTCTCCATCCCATCTCCTGCCAATGTTCCCCCTTCTCTAGGAATTATTTCATTGCTGATGTTCCCACTTTCCTTTTTGCGGCCCATTTTCTTTTCTTTCATCGATTCTACCACTCATTTCATTAAATTCTGCTCACCTATTCCTTCCACCTCATCAATCTTGGTAGTCTCAATGGTTTGACCCGTTTTTTCGCCCATGGGTTCTGGCCCACTTGTTCTAATCGGGTTGTTCTGGCTTTGTTGTTGTGGTTCCCGGTGGATTCTGTTATGCTCTGAACTTTCTAATTTTTCTTCTGGTCTACTCCCTTCATAATTCCATCTTTCCTTGTTGCGGTTCTTCCTTGAACGACCTCCTATGATAATTGCTTTCAGTCACCCACCGTATGGTAGTTGCTCTTTTTGTTGTCCCTGAAATTTGGCACACTCTTTGTATTGATGCCCAATGATGCCATAACAATAGCAGAAATCTGGTAGTCGCTCATAGACCTCTGGCATTGGAATGTCTGATTCACCTTCTTGTTTAAGGAAGAGTATTTTCTTCAACGGCAGTGTTATATTGATTAATACTCTTATTCTCGCAAATTCGCCAAGACATTCTCCATTTTCATCTGTCTCAATCTCCTTCACTGCCCCAATCATTCCTCCCAATTCTTGGAGTAATTCTTTCTCCATGCATGCAATCAGGGCATTTCGAATTCGTATCCAAAAGGCTGTGTGGGTAAAGGATTGCTTTGTCATCTCCCTTATTCCTTTTGGTTCAGTAAGAACAATCAATGCTCTATCAAAGTGCCAAGGACCTCCTGTTAATACTCTTTTTTTATCCGCTTCCTCTGTAAATTTAAACATAAAGCAATTGTTCCCTAAGCTTTCAATTTTAACATCTTTTACAGTTCGCCACACTTGCTGTAATGCACTCTTAAATCCCTCCTTGTTGACTGCTCTTGTGAGGAGGACTTTGCCCACTAAGCAGCTTGCCAGCATTTTCCCCCTTGTGGCTTTCATGTTCACCTCCAGTATCATATTGGTTTTGTCTTCCTCTCTTATAGTTATTGCGTTGCATTTACGGATTAGCTCATCTGTATCCATGGCATCAAAAGCTTCAGGATATGGATACAATAGCGCCTAATTGTATAACCCCCGTGTAGAACCCCTTGCCTTCTCTGCTCTCCCCAACTCTGTTTAGTACAATACTCAAACATCCACCCAGAATAAATAAACGCTAAAGCTAAAAGAAAACTTAAACCTGAAAACACTCACTTCGGAGTGACCATTGAGTCATTAAGACCCTTTAAAGCTTCCATTCCAGCTTCTCTGTCATAGAGAGAGCGTTTGGAGGAAAAAGTTATTAGACTTTTAGTTAGTTGATTCTAGTTGTGTAAAGCTTAGTGAGACTCGTTTGACATAATGATGGAGCAAATAAGACGCATTGCAATTGTTTGATGTAATGTAACTTTATTCAGAGAAACGGTGGTTTGGGAAATAAGTAGATTTTCAATCTGTTATAATAGTAAGAAGCTGTTATTTATTTATTTTTTATTTTTTGTTTTTGAGTGAGGTTTTAGTTTCACATACACATTACAGTTTCAATCCAATTTGATGAAAGCTTTGACTTCATAAAATAAATTGATCTACTAAGTCTTGGGCCTAGCGGTGGCCGATGCCTAATAATATTTCCGAGCTATGTTCTTTAGTAGACTTTTGTACTGTACTATAAGCCTATCAATTCAGACTTTCAGTAGAATATACTGTTATCTGAAGATGGCAACGGTTTAAAATCAAAATTTAATAAATCGAGGTTAAATTGGATTTTAGACTATTTTTGTTGTTCAAATTTTCACATGCACAGGAGAGGTAAGAGTTCAGAAATATGATTCAATCAAACATCAAGATAATACAAACATTATGTGTGTCATTGCTAACTAACTTTGCTCAAATAGGAAGATTATAATCCCAAAACTCCTATCAAAGAAGGAAAAATAATACATATCGACATTCTATATGTCATTTCATGCCTAAAAAACTGTGGTAGTTATTAGTTACGAACTAGGAGCCTTGTCTTAAGATCTTTCCAAGCGAGAAGTGATGTCAATGAAAGTGTTCTCTTCACAAGGAATTGTCAAGCCACCCCTTGGATGGTTAAAGCCAAATTCCTTTTCTGCTCTGCTCAGCAAATCTTGAAACAAAGGCTGGTTCAGATATGTTACTGGAACCAGAAAGCGTTTCCTTTGAGTCTCTCTAAAATATACTGCTAAGAAGCCTTTTGGTACATCTAATGATGTTGAAGCTCCTTTCTTTGTGATTAGAGCAGACTGGCGTAGAATTTGCTTAACAAGAATGAAATCGGGAAGACAAATGCCCATTTGCTTTTACTTGATATGCAAGCAGCTTCAAATATCAAAATAGAATGAGAGGATTTGGAGAGGTGTTTGAAGCAAAAGGAGATTGATTGGTATTGCTGAAACTTTGAGTTGGTTTTGTGATCAATGTATGTGGGTATATATAGATACTCTTATTGGCTATTGCGTATGCAATACATATAAAACCTTGAGTGAATGGAACATAGCTCAAGATGGCATCACATGGTTTTGTCCACCAACTAATCAACAAAGATTAGGAAGCTAAATCATATCATGCTGTGGTTGACAATCAAATATGGCCTACAATTTTGAAACCAAGCCAATGGAGGACCATCTAAAGATTGGTAAATGACAGTTGGATACTCAGTGCTGATATGGATGCAAAGCTAAGTGATCATTGGTTTGAGACATGCTTTAGACAGCTTTTAAGAGCGTGCTCACAGATTAGGGATTAAAGGTAAAATGGAAAAGCAAGCAAGATTTAATACTAAGCAACTGGCACCAACATACAGAAGAGTGGAAAATAAAGTTGCATAGACCGAGATACATTTGGCTCCAATCAACCTGTAACAACCTTTCTATGTTTTTTTTTTTTTAATTTAATAACTAACACACCCATTGAAGTTTGACCAAATCTAAATTCCTATGAAGGGTGCTTCTTACCACTAGAGCTAGACCTTAACTTAAAAAAGTATTACTTTAAGATATTTTCTCTGTTTTTATTTGTATCCGCTTAAGTTTTCATTCTCAATTTGTATACCTATCTGGCATGCAAAAGAGGGGAGCAATAACACGTAAGTTCAATAATTGATCTAAAATAATATTCACCACAGTTAATCCCTCTTACTACTTTAAATTACCTGCTTCAGCTATCTAAACAATCAGCAAATCATCCATAAGCATTTCTCTTTGGCAATGATGCCAACATCATGTTAAATCTACGGATCAGGATCCTCTCATGATCTGAGCACTCTTGATCTTTTACAGATCTTATGCCACTTGTGTTTTAGTATTAGTAGATGATTATGATTTAACTACTTTTTCTTTTTAATTTATTAACCACCAATCATATTAATAGAATTTGCTTAAATAAAGATTAGATCAGGAGAGAATCCTAATTCTAAATTAATACAAGGGTGTTTGAAATATTTGGTATTGAAGTTATCCCAAGTGTAGTTTAAGTTCTTACTTTAATCAAGTGAGCAGAATTTCTATGCAGAAATGTCATTTTGGAAATTAAGTTGTACTATATGAGATCGAATTAATTTTCTAGCCATACATCATTGAAAAGATATTTCTGTTAGCTTTCCAATGAATTTTACTAATCTAAATTTGGAGCTTTTTGCAATAAGTTATGATCAGTTAAGTGCAGGCTGTTCAGTTTTGAGTCAAGAAGAATATTTCTAGACTTGGATTTTTTTAATGCTCTTTTCTGTGTTTTAAGCATACCAATGTTTTATTAATGTCTAGCTTTAATGTTGGTCTTCGAAGTCAAGTCATTTGAAGGGTTTCTTTGTAGTATATCTATGCTTGGAGGATTGTTCTAAAAAGGTTATTTAAACTTATGTAGTTGTAACCAAAAGAGAGAGATTAATTTTGGGGATTGGATGAACTTTGAGTTATTATCAAACTTTGTATCTCTTTGGTGGATTCCATTGAGTGGTGAGTATTTTAAGCCTTGTATCCTTAACTTAACAACTTTAGATGGTGAATATTTTTCTGTATTCTTTTATTGTTTGTTGTGATGGTGAGCTTATGATTTCTTGGGTGTGTGACATTGTGTTTTCTCATCTATTGTGTCCAGTGTCAGAAATCTACACTCATTAATTGGTTATCGTTTTCATTCATGTCAAATGAAATGACCAATTTGAAAGACGCTATTTTACGGATCAGACTGAAAGGCAGTTGCTTCCCTTTCTATTTTGATGGAAAAGTTGTCATTGTGAAATTCAACATTCATGTTATCACTCTTACCTTTCTTTGGTGTGTTGTTTATACAGTTGAAAACCTTTTGTGCTACTCTTTTTGATGACTTTCAAGACACAAGTTAATCAATATTCATGATATGTTTGAGAACCATTTTCTTGCTGAGATTTGGAAAGTACTGTCACATAGATGACTAGCTAATAAGTAAACATAACTTTAATAAAAGAAAAAGAAATGTTACAACAAATTTTGACTAACATATAAGATGCCCAATCTTGATGGAAAGAAAAAGTGGAGAAACGATCTCAGAATATGAAGATTGCCCATTTAAAATAAATGAAGTTCTCATTTTGCAATTGAGAAAAAATTCTGCAGAACACTCTTCTGCAGTCTGGTGTTGGAATTTTTACTCAGTGTTCCATCTCTTTTTCAGGTAAAGAAATGAGAAAAGAATCTTAAAAGTATTTACAACATTTTCCATACCAGTTAGTTCTAGAATTGCATTCTATGATCCATTCAGGCTAGAAGTGATATCAATGAAGATTTCTTCTTTGCAAGGGATCGTAAGACCACCCATTGCATGGTTAAACCCGAATTCTTCCTCGGCTTTACTTAATAATTCCTGAAATGAAGGTTGATTCAAGAATGATACAGGAATGATACAGGAATGATGAATCTTTTCTTTTGCCTCTCTCCAACGTAAACTGCCAAATAGCCTTTCGGAACATCTACAGACTTCGAAGTTGCTTGACTTGCACATAATTTAGATTGGCGTAGAATCTGCCTAGCGTGCATGATGCCAGGTACTCGAATAGCCATTGCTATATCTATCTATATTATATCTTCTGAATGAAGATGATGAAGAATGAAGGGCACAAACGATGAGTTGTCAGAGGAAAATCTTTGGTATTTTAGGGAGTGGCGTTGATGCATTGAGACTTAAACATAATTCACATGGCTGGTCTAGCTTGTCATCACTTAGGATTTGGAACTGATTGACTGTTTTAACAGATTATGCCCACTTATTTCTAGGATACCCTACTACTAGGGACCCAAATAGGGTACCTTCCATTAAGATAATTAGGCACATTCTTTCTGCTACGTTTTAACTGGCCTATCTTTTCTATCACCCATTCTGCCGACCAAAAAATATTTGCTAACATAACTGGAATTCTTTGTTACAGCATTAATTCTTCCTCGGTTCTAATGGCCTAATACATTGAATAAAATGTGATCTATAATAATACATTGAATTCTTTGACTGATGGCCTAATGCATTGAATAAAATGTGACTGAATGATAGATGTTAATCCCGAGTTTGGCAGATGTCTATTAGTGACATGTCATGAACAAATGTTACTAAGATGTCCTTTAGTACACCATTAGGCAAGACGCTACAGGATAAAGCATGTGATAAAATGTGTCCTTTGAAAAACCAAGAGACTGAAAACAACCCAGTTGATGAAGAAACTGATTGTTGCAAAAAGTAAAAATTATCACTGTTGACAATGCAATATTCAGAGCTGGTTGGCATTTATCATATTTCGGCTTTCGGCAGTATTTGGTATGAAGTACTATAGCCCATGGCCTTCATTTACTTCACATTTGCTTTGCTCCTAGGCTAAAAAGACAGTGCTCCCATCATCACGGTTACTTTATTTGTTAGCTCCCTCACCTGTATTTAAACATACAAATTCCATATATACAACAAACTGATTGATCTACAGGGATGGAAAGTCGCCGGCATATAACTTGTGGTTGAAATTTTCTGGCAGTTTAGGAAAACTGAACGGAAAAATAAGCAAACATTGATGGCATTTTTCTCATAGGTTAGAAATCTTAATAAATTGCTAGATTGGATGACAGTTGACACTTGCAATTTAGCTTGTCCCGAACTTGAACTGTAATCAAGAATAACATAAAAGAGCTATATAAAGCATCCGGAATTAGAGATAAACAATTTGTATGATGCATTCCATTACTGATTTTTCTCAGATGGGACATTTTAATTCTAAACTCCTTTCAAAATAGGAGGAAAAAGTATTTACATCAGATTTAACAGTTCCTAGATAGCTTGCAGATTAGTGTTTGTTTTTTCGGCTACCATGCAAAATTATGTTGATTAAGTGGCTTCTCTTATGATCTAATCAATTGAGAAGTGATATCAGTGAAAGTGTCTTCTCCACAGGGGATTGTCAAACTGCCCATTGAATGGTTGAATCCGAATTCTTCTTCAACTCTACTTAGCAACTCTTGAAACAAAGGCTGGTTCAGATAGGATCTAGGAATCAGAAATCGCTTCATTTGAGTCACTCCAACATATACTGCTAAGAAACCTTTTGGTACATCTAATGATGTTGAAGCTCCTTTCTCCGCATTTAGAACAGACTGCCGAAGAATTTGCTTAGCAAGAAAGAAACCAGGCAGACGAATACCCATTTGCTTTTACTTGAATTTAAGCTACTTCAAATTAGAATATTTGTGAGAGGTGCTTGAAGGAAAGGCTATTTGTTGAATAATTGTTAATGCTCAAACTTGAGTTGGTTTAGTGACCAAAACATGTGGGTTTATATAGATGAACTTACATATGAAATCATGAATTATCTTGAGCGAGTGATAGGTCAAGAGCATTTTTTGGGGTCTGCTTATGACATTAGCTCAAGAGGGTATCACACCATCACATGGCTCTGTCTTCCAACTACTGCACAAAGATTAGGGGCTGAAAAATCATCATGCTAGTTTGTTGAAAATCAACTGTGGCCTACAAATTTCAAAAGCAAACCAATGGAGAACCAAATAAAGATTTGGGAAAGCCAGTGTTGCTATAAATGCATAACTAAGTGAGACTTTTACTAGAGACAAGTTTGAGACTGCTTTTAAGAGCTGGTTAATTAATGAAAGGATAAGCAGGCAAGATAGATGGTGTACACTGCGTAATAGCGCAAGGAAAACAAAAGGGACCAAATAAGATAAAAAAAAAATCTACTTAATTGAATTCACATCCAAAACAATAATTCGTGACAGCAAGAGATGAACATTCTCCAACGCATATAAGAGCATGAGAGAATTTAGTGACAGAAATATGACATTCCTGTCTGAGATGTTAATATCTTTTATAATTCAACACTTCAAATCTTTTTCTTTGCTCTTGTTTCTGATCATCCTCAGCACTCAAGTATCCATTTTCAACTCACCGTAGAAATTTGGTGTAAAAGTAATGGAAACAATTGAAAATTCTTAAATGATGTGATTTTAAATGGCTTGACGGGCAAATAATTTAGATTTGCAGAGAATCTGCTTGGCATGCATTACGCCAGGAGCGAAAAGCATAAATGACTTGCTGGTAGAGAATGTGAAGGTGCACCTGTTGAAAAAATAGCATAACATATTATTTTGAGGGCACATTTTGAGTGGGTCTCACTTAACGAAAGTGAAAAATATTTTAAGGTTCGGATTCTACTCCGTTCATACTTCAAAACTATAATCTTATTTTCTCAAAATGGTGCTTGGGTGAATGAGAAATTGTCTCTCAAAGGTCGCCCTTGGAGTTGGAAATTTGAAAGGAAAGAGGCTTATCCCACATGGGAAAAAGAAGCCTAGGGACTAGTGTTTATATATAAACACTTAACTATGTATAATTAAGAATTATAAAGATAAAGATTTTTTTACACGCGCGTGCGCAGGAGGGTGCAAATTCAAGACCGGTTTGATTGAATTCGTGTGCGCCTACACGTCTTGCGTACACGAATGTCGGCCCAAAATCATCCATGACATGTTTTTTATTTCCTTTCGAATTTTTTGTAATTCAAACAAGTTGTAACAACTTTACAATTAATTTTTACTGTTATGTAATTCAATTTTTGAATTGAATTGTTTAAATTCACTGGCTATTACAGAAAAATTAACGACAAATTGAATTTGGAAATTCAATACAAAAGCTACTGTTACATCCTCCCTTGAGTATAAAAAGGCATCTTCACTTCTGTTTTTTCCACTTGCAAAAACGAGCACAAAGCACACTTAGTTTTCCTTCATTCTTCGTCGTCTTTTCTCTGATTGAGTTCGTTATTGTGGTTCGCCGGAATTTCCATCCTGTGCTTGATCGGAAATTCGTACACGTGGTATTCTGGGAAACATATACTAGCAGACCTTAAGCACTTCGTGAGGCGGTAAATCTCTTTTAAGGACACTGTCTTGTGCAGGCCTCGGGCTCCATTTTTTTTTTATTTTTTTGTTCGTTTCATCTCTATTCTGGTTTTTCTTTCTGTTATTTAATTTTAAATTTCCAGTGGCTGGTTTCATTGGTTATCTCACTGCTTGTGTTTGTAACAACACCTACAAATAAATGGTTGGCGTTATCGAAAATTTTGAAATTTCAAGTGAATGGAGTAGACGACATTTGGGGAGAGACATGAGCAGCAGTTCACATGGTTTGTCTTCCAAGTCATTACCAGAATTTTGAAATGGTTGAGATTGCATAAGACATTTTTCCGAACCATTTCTGGTCAAGTTTCCTAAACAGGGAACCCAAATTTAAGTGCTGACCTCTTGGGATAGAGAACATGTTTTTGTTGAACAGATGGTATTCAATTGCCATGTCAATTGTGTTTGAATATTTTTTTTTCTTTTTTCAATAGGAAAGCTTTTCATTCTTAGCCATGTAAATATTGAAATATATGTCATATTTATCAATAGATGAAATATATCTAAATGAAACTTCATGCTGTATAGTATATCAAGGATAATAATAAAGAATGATTAAATACTAAAAATCTGACAAATGGAAGTCAAACAATTTGTATTTCTCTACTAACAATGATCAGATGGGAAGATTCAAATCCCAAAACTCCTTTTAAAGGAGGAGAAAAATATTTACATTAAAGTTGGCAGTTGAAGCTAGTGCATGCCTACTCTTATGATCTATCTAATCGTGAAATGACCTCAATGAAAGTGTCCTGTCCACAGGGAATTGTCGACGCACCCATTGGATAATTAAAGCTGAATTCCTCTTCAGCTATAGCAAATCTTGAAACAAAGGCTGGTTCAGATAGGATACAGGAACCAGAAACCGCTACTTTTGATTCTCTCCGACATATACTGATAAGAAGCCTTTTGGTACATCTGCACATGTTGAAGCTTCTTTATTCTTTGTTGTTAGAACTGAGTGAGGAAGAATTTGTTTAGCAGGAATGAAACCAGGGACACGGATTCCCATTGGTTTTACTTTGTATGTATGTGGCTTCAAATCAAAATCAAACAAGAGAATTTGGAGAAATGCTATTGATTGTAGTGCTGAAACTTGGGTTAGTTTTGTATGGTCATCAATGTATGCGGGCATATATAGATGAATTTCGTATGATAATCATCTACAATGGTCAATAGACATAATCATCTAAAATGGTCAAAAGACATTTCTGGGGTCTGCTTAAGGCATTGCTAAAGAGGGTATCATACTATCACATGGTTTTGTCTTGCAAAGAATCAGCCAAGATTAGAGGGCCGAAAGATAATCGTGCCAGTTTGTTGACAATCAAGATTGGCCTACAATTTCTAAAGCAAGACAATGAAGGACCATCTAAATATATGATAGAAGAACATTTGCTGATAAAAACAAAAAAAGTTAGATAATTACACCAATATAAAACAAAACTGTCAGATCATTAGTTCTCATATGGATGCAAAACAAAAAAAATTAGGTACTGCTGATATTGGTGCTAAGTTGAGTGATCCTTTGATTAGAGACATGCGTCATACTGCTGTCAAGTGGATTTTTATGAATAAGGATAAGATAGCATGATAATTGATGCAATGGCAATGCGTGTTAAGTTCATAACTTGTCGAAAAAGAAAAGAGGAAGATTAAAACATCTTGAGTGCAATAAAAAAATGTAGGCAGGCCAATCATGTGATTAGTTCCAATTTCTGATTTTTCCTTACCATGCAGTCAAAGAACCATTGCCCTCAATCTTCAAATATTAGGCAGGCCAATCGTCACTCTCCATTAGTTAGCTTCTCTAATCATGGCTATACAATGAAAATCGACTGTTCAACTCTAGGTTCTAGTCTCGGATTCTAAATTTAAAAGGTTTATTATCTATCATTGTAGTCCTAGACAGTTCATGTTCTCGGGTTGCTCATTTATATCAAAATCAATTACATTTGCTCATCATAGGTTAAGCTTCCCATTGACGTCCATTAGAAAAACTCTGCTCAAAGACACCATCTTCTACATCAGAGATGTGTAATTTATTAATTGCTCAGTTCCCTTTTCCGTGCCGATGGACAACTAGTTCATTATGCAATTCCATACCCTTTTGATAACTTTTATGTATGGTCAATTTCATTAAAAGGAGTACTCAAGATTGATATCCAGAAGAAAAACTGCAGTAACATTAATTCATGAATTTTTTACAAATGTAGAAATCTTCTCTACCCTCTCCTTTTCTGCCTAAAGAGAACCCAACCAAAAAAAAAAAAAAAATTCCAAATGGATTTACAAAATTGTCTATACTAGCAAGTTCTAGTGTTGCATTTCATGATTCATTCAAGCTGGAAGTGACATTAATGAAGATATCTTCTCTGCAAGGAATTGTGAGACCACCCATCGGATGATCAAACCCGAATTCTTCCTCAGCCTTACTCAACAGTTCTTGAAATGAAGGTTGATTCAAGAAAGATACTGGAATTACAAATCTTTTCTTTTGGTTCTCTCCTACATAAACTGCGAAATGGCCTTTTGGCACAACTGTGGATGTTGAAACTCCTTGACTTACAATTAATTTAGCCTGGCGGAGAATTCCAGGTACATGAATAGCCATATCTATCTATCAATAATTTACTTCTGAATTAAGATGATGAAGAGTGAAGAGCACAAATGACTTATGGGATGAAAGGAAAGTGTTTCTATTTGGTTTTGCTGCTTTGGATACAATACCTCTGTATTTATAGAATACATTGAAATTTGAAGTGAGTGGTATAGAGGCATTTGATAGAGACACCAGCAAAGTTTCACATGGCTTGTCTTGCAAGTCATCACTAACAATTTGGAGCTGACATAGACTGTATAACATCTCATGCCCAACCATTTCTTGGGTAACAACCTACAAGGGCCCCCGATTATAAATTGCTGATTCCTTTGGATAAAGGGTATGCTTGAAACATTAATGATTTATAAATTTTTGATGATAACAGGTAACCTATTCTTTTGAAAAGAATATTATGTATTTGAAGTCCATTAAGATAAGTATGTACCTTACTGTCAGGTTTTTGGACCCTACTTGATTGCCATTATAATCATTGGACAAAGGGCTTTTTGCCCAATGTCATTAGAATTCTCTCTTACAATGTTAATAATCGTTGAGTTGACAGAAATATTGACTGAGATATATTGGTTTTTTTAAAGTATGATTAAAAGATATTAAAGATCATAAATAATTAGCAGCTGATGTGTATGAGAGTTTTGTAAAACACGAGGCAGCAAGACAACTGTAATAAGTAAAACCTCAGTAACTAGCCCAAATTATGCTAAATTGAATTATGCTAATTTATGTACTCTTATTAGAAGTAAGAACTTATTATCAAAATGTCGTAGTTGAACATGGAACCTTTTCATGCAGACCTGAATCTCAAAAGTGGTTGCCTTAAGCATATATTCTTAGTCTAGGAACTATTCTCAGTAGATGTGGGTTGCAAGATTCGTGGAAAGTGCTACCATTAATCTTTTTGCAGTATAACTTTAGTTATAAGTACTTCAAGGTGCTGCACCTGCTACATTTTTCTGTCACGGATCCATTTAAAAATGCTATTGTGGTCAGGTGACACCAATAGTTACTATTTAAAACTACCATAATACTCGGCTGTCCGCTTTTGATTATGTATTTGTATAGAAGGTCTACGAGATAAGTGAGTCCTGAACATTTTTCATGAAGGCAAGAACTTTTATAAAATGTTAATATGGAAGTATGTGTGCATTAGTTTTTTATTCAATACTGTCATCTACTACTGGAAAAGAGATCTAACACTTTTGAGTTTCAAGTGAAATAACATTGATTGAATTTTGTTTTAAATTAGCTGATAAAAGAACGTGAACAAATCTGCAAGAATTTTCTACTAGTCAGTCTCTTAGAAGTAGTGTACATTTTCCATTCAAATCTCTTTCTCTACCCACAAAAAAAGAGTTATAAAATCGTCTCTTCTGATTTCCATATCACAATTTTGTTGGTGGTAAAATTTGTGGGGAATGGCAAATGTAGAGAAATACAACAATAATGGTGGAACTTTATTATATAAAGTAATGTATTTACAATTAACTCTGTATGTAGGAAGAAACTGCAGAAATTTTGTGTGCTTCAAGGCACGTTACAAATGTCGCTTTCCTTAAGACGTTATTTACTGTAACATATGCACTTTGATTTTCTATTAAGTGTATGATTTAATTTTTCCAGTTCGAGTCGAGATAAATTAAGCGCAATTAAAAGCTCAAGTGGTTGGATTTATTTTTTGTTACGGGTCCGGTATAAGCTTAATCTGTATTAAACTTGTTAAAAAAAAAGGAGAAGAAAATCGGGTTTATATGTTTTGGTCAGGGGGAGTTGTTTGGAAATTTTGGATTTTAGAAAGAGAGAGAGAGAGAGAAGAGTTGACCCGTTTGACCCGACCCGTTGATCGGCGACCCGCGACCTTGACCCGGCCATTTCTCCCGATTCCGGCCACCTCACCGGCCGTGCTTGGTACCGTTTTGAAGCTTGAGACACGAGAAACGTATCCCTGCCATCCTCATCGCCGGAAACTGCCTGGAACGCCGCCGGTTGAAGCCCGAAACCCGCGGCCGAAACCCGTTTTCATCGCCATCGATTTCGCCGGATTTTTGGCACGCCACCACTTGAATCTTGTTCCTCAGCTCACCAGCGTCATTTTCCGACCGACCCCGTCACCTGAATCGGCCGGATTGTCGCCGATTTGCTCTTGGAAAACTCGCGGCTTTGGGAGCTCGATCCGCCGCCGTCGCCGCGCGTGGGAGGTCACTGCTGCCACCATTGGACTCAGCGTGGCCGGAACTATCAGACCTAAGCTCCCCGTCTCCGTTGACTGAAGTCCGGTCACCGTTGACCGGCAGGGGCAATTCGGTAATTTCACAAAACTTTGGGGTGATTTTTGTAATTTGTGAAATCTGTGGGTAAATTGGTAATTTGAGGTTAGGGCAGTAAGGTAATTGTGATTTCGAGGATAATTCGGTAATTTAAGTTGTTAAGGACATTTCGGTAATTTTACGCTCCGAGGGTAATTTCGTAATTTCGGACATTCTGATTATTTCTGTGATCCGAATTGAGAACGATTTAGTAATTGAAGATTCTACGAATATTTCGGTAAAATAATGATGTTGAGGGCATTTTGGTAATTTTGGCATGTAGGGGTATGTTTGTAATTATTTACATGCGGGAATCATTATTGTTGTCATATATTCGTTCGAGAAGCATTATGTTATATTAGTTGTTCGAAGAATGATTATGTCGTTTCCTTGATTAGGAGGATCCGCGAACGAGAATCAACCCGCGGACGTTGTTGATACCGAGTCTGGTCATCATCACTGTGAGTGGAATATACAAAACTTATTTCTATAAGTATATGTTGATTTTATGATACAGTGCAGTATGTTTTGAAAAATCAGTATTTGATGCTTTGATTTAATGATTCTAGAAAAGTGAATTTATTTATATGTGTTGATTTTATTTTTACTGAGAAAGAGTTTGAATAATGATTCTATTACCGTTTTTGAATAAATGCTTGATATAGAATTGAATGGACTTGATATATGTTGAAGAAAAAGAGAATGAGATTTCAAATGAGATTATATGTTTTCGTACATGTGTATTAAATGTTATTTGAGAAATTGTTAAACAGTACCCTTCCCTCCAGATGCAGAGAAATAGATACTATGAGATGAATACAGATATACAGATGAGATGAGATGAGATAGAGGCCTTTGGGGCCCGTCTGAACACACATAGAGGCTTTGGGCCGTGTGTTTGGGCGCTTTTGCCTTTTGGGGGCTTATGCATGCACAGATATTGAGATGTATCAGTTATGAGATGAGATTTTCCCTATCTATCCGTTGTAGCTCCGGGGCGTGGCGGTACCTAGATAGTACGTCATTGCCTGTCCGTCGAGGTCCGGATATGATGAGATCATTCCCCTGGGTACTTGTTTGATGATAGTTTTTGATATTCAGTATTTGATATGATAAGTATTAAGATTTCATCGATTTTACCCAAATTTATAAACAATAGTATTTCAGTGACTGATTTTGAATTAAATATGTTTAAATAAATTCTTACGATGTTTTGATGATATTGATTTGAGAAAGAGAAATTGGTTTAAATAAATTTATTTTCGGAAACTAGTATCCACTCACTGAGTTTTATACTCACCACGTTTTTATCATATTTTTCCCCCCACAGGAGATTTGCAGGTACATCAGTCGACCCAGCATCGGTAGTTAGATTTCTAATTGTGGCCACGTGATGGTGTTAGGAGTCGTAGATTTTATATTTTGATATTTGAGATTTATGAGTTGTATTTACGGTTATGTTTTTGTATTGAGGATAACCATTGTATTTGTGTTTATATTGAAGTGATTTGTGCGATATTTGAGATGATGATTGAGAAGTTGGATTTGAAGTTTGGGTGGTTATTGAGATATTATTGGGAGTGTTGTTTTATAAATTGTAATTGTGGGAGTGTTGTATTTATAGGGGAGGTTCTGCCGAATTTTCGGTAGAATCTTTAGATAGTATTATATTATTAGATGTGATTTTACGTGATTAGAAAGACTCGCCCTGGGAGTGCGGGGCGGGTCGTTTCATTTACCCCCACCAATTGAGTGATCCACATGGGTTAAGCAAATACGCCTCCAGAATACAATGAAGCACTTGTTTGTTTGCTTGCGTTGTGCATCAACGAAAGTAAACCGGAATACTTTTGAATGTTGCAAGCCTACCAAGAAACAATATATTGTTCCTGTAGAAAACAATATATTGGAATGTGAATGCACAAAAGAAATGGGTGTTTTGCGTTGAAATTCGTTCTAGAAAAAAATGCTAAGAAAAGAGTGGTGTAAGATCATTTATTTCATGTTTAAATGACTTAAACATGACTTCTATTTATAGATATATTTGTGCCCCCTCATTTGGGTTGTCATCTTTCATGATACCCTTTCATTCATGACCATTGGATCTAGATTTGATTTTAATCAATGGTCCAAATTGAATCATCACCATTTCAAATGAAATGTCACCATGAAATGATGCATCTCAAAGTGAAATGTTGCCGCGAAAAGTTATACCATTTAGTAAAAAGATACATTTTCCACAAGACACAATTAAATGGACATGTCCTTACAACAAGACATTAGTTAATAAGACATGTTTTTAATGAAAGGTACATTTTCTATAAGGCACAATTACTAGGACATGTCTTTATCATAAAACACATTTATTTTGTAAATTTTCCAACAAAATTACTCAAGCAGGAAGTGAGGTCAAGAAACATCTCTTCAGCACAGGGAATAGTAAGACCTCCCATTGGATGATTGAACCCAAATTCTTCCTCTGCCTTGTATAGCAATTCCTGAAGTAAAGGTTCATTCAAGAATGATATTCGGAGTACAAATCTTTTCTTTTCACACTGTCCAACATAAACTGCTAGGTAGCCTTTTGGAACATCTATAGATGTAGATTGATTGGGGAAAAAATTTGATCTGCAAAAAACTTGTTTAGCATGCAAAATTCGAGGCAAACAGATAGCCATTATTATTGAAGTTATTGCTAGAAAATGATGAATGTTACAAGTGATTTGGGAGCAGAAAGGAGAGCTTTACTGTTGTGCGCGGAATGTGGAATCAGGCGCACTAAATAATTTTAGAAAAATAAAGGACAAAATAATTAAGTGGTTTGGTAATTAAACATACATCCACAGAGGCAAGAAAGAATAATTGTTTATTTAACAATTAATAGAGTACAAATATTTTTGTAATGAATCTCACTTCCCAGAAACCCAAATATACCCAGTATTCTCACACTCTGCAGGAAAGATAAATTCCTTAGACACACTTCTCTCAAAAGCTTAGAAACTTACAAGCTTAACAATTTTGGGATGCTTAACAAATGAAAAACTCCCTCTATTTATAAGAAGTGTTTTGCACTATTACAAATTCGGCGTTCACCAACAATTTGCCAAATTGTCAAAGTTGTTGTGAATTTGTCAAACTGTCACATGCTTCACCAACTCCTTTGGCTTCAATTTCCATGATTCCAACTGCATGCTTCATCTAAATTTCTAAGGGTCTCTGCCAACGTTTCAAGTTCTGCATGCGTAGCCACATGCATGTGTCAAATTTCCAAGGTTGGTGCCAACTTTGGCCAATTTGTCACCAAGGTTTGTCAACTTTTCAACAATTCTCTACCTCGACGAAGATTTGTCCAAATCTGAGCCGACTTACCAACGGATTATCATCCCCAAAGTGGCTACATCTTTGTGACTGCCTACGTACCTTTGTCAACATATCTGATGTATTATCTTTGATATCGATCTTTCTCAACAACACAATACTGCTCTCGATAATCTCTCTCACATAATGATATTTCACATCTATGTGCTTTATCAGAGCGTGATACGTTTGATTCTTCGCAAGGAATATCACATTTTGATTATCACAGAAGACTGCAATGTTATCCTGGATTATTCCCAAATCACCTAACAAGCTTTTCAACTGGATAGCTTCTTTTACAGCTTCAGTTATTGCCATATACTCTGCTTTCGTAGTGGACAGAGCAATTGTCGATTGCAAAATTGACCTCCAGCTAACTGGACCTCCACCCAATGTGAATACGTAGCCCGTTATTGATCTTCGCTTATCAAGGCCTCCAGTGAAATCGGAATCACAATACCCAATACATTATTTACCACAATCCTTATTGAACAATAACCCAACTGTAACTGTCCTATACAAATATCGGAGAATCCACTTTACCGCAAGCTATTGATTTTTACCTGGATTGTGCATGCATCTACTAATCATACTCACAGCTTAAGATATATCGGGCCTTGGACATACCATAACATACATAAGACTACCCACAACACTAGCATATGGAATATGAGACATGTAATCACGTTCCTCTTGAGATCTAGGACATGAAAAATAGCTTAATTTTAAATGAGGAGCTAAAGGTGTACATACCGGTTTAGTTTTGTTATCCATGCCGAATCTTTCTAGCACTTTCTTCAAATAAGACTCTTAAGTCAACCATACGCTCTCATTCTTCTTGTCTCTACGAATCTCCATCCCAATTCTTTCATCTCGAACTCAAAAGTCAATTGTTTCTTTAATCTTTGAATCTCATCTCTATTCTTCGAAGCCATAAGCATATCGTCAACATAGAGTAACAAATAGATGAAAGCTCCATGTAGTAGTCTTCTAAAGTAAATACAATGATCGTGTTCACTTCTGGTGAATTTTTACCCTTGTATAAATTGATCAAATCTTTTGTACCACTGCCTTGGCGATTGCTTCAGTTTGCAAAGATTTAATCAACCTACACACATGATTCTACTTTCCAGCAACTCTGAAACCACAAGGCTGAATCATATAGATGTCCTCCTCCAAATCTCCATGTAAGAACGTCGTCTTAACATCTAATTGAGTCAACTCTAACTAATATTCTACAACTAAGGCAAGTCGGATACAACTGAAGAGAAAACTTCATTGTAGTCAATACCTTCCTTTTGAGCAAAACCTTTTGCCACAAGCCTTGCCTTGTATCGAGGAGTTGTTTGATTCAGAGATCCTTGTTTTTTTGGTGTAGATCCATTTATTGCCAGTAGCCCTTTTTCCATTTGGTAACTTTACAAGTTCCCAAGTTTGGTTTTAATAGAGAGATTTTATCTCTTCCTCCATGGCTAACTTCCACTGATCACTTTCACTGCTACGTAATGCTTCATCAAAAGTGTTAGGGATGTCATTATCAATAACTGTAAGTGCATAGGCTACCATCATATCTTTAGTAAGCCATTCAGGTTTCTTTATCTCTCTTCTTGATCCCCTTGTTGCTATAAAATCATCATTATCTACGTCATCAATTGTTTCTTCATTTTGTGGGACATTAGAAGAAACAACCTCTTATTCAACTCTAGGTGTCACCTCCATAGTTGAACCATTCTTTGATGTAGAACTAATTGGTATATATGAAGTTGCATCAAACTCCACCCGCTGCAATACCTCTTTGGTCTTGTTTTTCACCTGCTGAGAACTTGAAGTTTTCATTATTAAAGCTTCATCAAATATGACATTTTTGCTACACACAAACTTTTTGTCTTTGAAATCCCAAAGCTTAAAGCCCTTTACTCCACATTTGAATCCTACAAAGATAGCTCTTCTAGCACGAGGATCCAATTTACCATCTTTGACATGATAATAAGCTGGACACCCGAATATACAAAGGGAATCATAGTCTTGTGCATGCTTTCCAGACCACATTTCCATAGGAGTTTTACCTCCAATTGCAGCAGAAGGCAATCGGTTTACCAAGTGACTTACGTAGCTCATAGTTTTAGCTCAAAACTTTTTATCTAAACCAGCATTAGATAACATACATTGTACTTTCTCCAGTAAAGTACAATTCATATGCTCAGCCACATTGTTCTATTGCGGAGTATGTCTCACCGTGAAATGTCTTTTAATACCCTCGTTCTAGCATACTTGCAAGAATGGATCCAAAGTATATTCACCCCCATTATCAGATCTAATACTTTGATATTTCTGTCAATTTGAGTCTCCGCCAATTTCTTCCATTTCACAAAAATCTCTAGAACCTCATTCTTTGCTCGTATGGTGTACACCCACACACGCCTAGAGAAATCATCAACAAATGTAACAAAATAATGGCTTCCACTGATTGATGCAATCTTGGTTGGTCTCCATACATCACTGTGAATATATTCAAGGATCTCACAAGTATTGTGATTAGTTGTACTAAATTTGACCTTGTTTTCTTACCTACTACACAATGCTCATAGAAATTTAATTTATAGGTTTTGGTACCTTTTAAGAGTCTGTGCCTCATTAGATTTTGCAAAGACTTTTCTCTAGTATGTCTCAGTCGTACATGCCATATCTTGGTGGTGTCACTATGCGCCTCAACAACATTTGCTTTATCAGTTGTACCTCCTTTCAAATAGTACAAATTGTGATGTCAAACCCCTTGTAGAATCACCACAGCCCCATGTGTAAACTTCATTATACCATCTTCAACAGTAACCTTGTAGCCTTTAGCTTCCAAAGCACCCACAGAAATTATATTTTTCTTTAAGGCTGGAAAAAATCTAACCTCTCTGAGTTCTCTGACCATTTCATCAAACATTTTTAGCTGAATTGTTCCTATTCCTATAGTGCGATAAGGTTGATCATTCCCCATCACAATTGCACCGGATTGTAGATTATGAAAATCTGTAAACCATTCCTTAATAGGACACAAATGATAGGTTGCTCCAGTATCAAGTATCCACTCGCTCGAACTAGCCACGTATGCTACAGGAGTAATACTTAGTGAATAATTAGAGTCTTCATCTTTTTGTGCCATGTTTGCTGCTTCTGGTTTCTTCCTATCTCTCTTTTGAGCCTTTGGACAATCTTTCCTCCAATGGCCCTTTTCATGACAAAAGACACACTTGTCTCGAGCTATATTTCTACTTCTCAATTTGGATCGAGAATTCTTTCCACCACGCTTCTTATGTTTCTCCATCGCCCAATCTCTGCTCACCAAAGCTTTAGACGATGCTCATTCAAAATTTTTATCATTATTCCAAATCTCTAAGCTAGTTAATGATGTGTAAACATCTTTAAAGATGATCACACTCTTCCCATATATCAAATTAGTCATAAAATGGCTATATTCCTCTGGTAGTGAGTGTAATAGAATTATAGCCTTGACTTCATCCTAAATATCTTGATCAAGATTCTTCAAATTAGCAAGTAACTTACACATCGTTAAAGATGTGTAAACATCTTTAAAGATAATTACACTCTTCCCATATATCAAAGTAGTCATAAAATGGCTATATTGCTCTAGTAATGAGTGTAATAGAATTATAGCCTTGACTTCATCCTAAATATCTTGATCAAAACTCTTCAAATTAGCAAGTAACTTTTCAAATCTTGAGACATTATCATGCATTAACACCCCAGGCTTCATTCGAAAGCCATATACTTGGCTCATTGCATGAAGGTGGTTTTCAGAACTTTTCACTAGGTTGTTCTCCTCCAATGTATGCCACAAAGTCACCACACACTCCTCATCTTTTACCAAGTATTTCACCTCCTTGGTCAAACAAGATCTGATTTGATCTGACCACAAGTTTTCTCGTTCATACGATCCCAAATTTCTTCATCATACAAGTGTTTTTTGCTTTTCAGAACAACATCGAGATCAATTTGAATAAGGGCATCCATAACTTCGCGCCTTCACATGCCGAAGTTGATTTTCCCATCAAACTTTTCAAAATCGATCTTTTGGCCTCCTATAACAGGTACTGAATAGCGATTTCACAAATCTCACCTCTCACCTGAAGTGTCTCCTGAAATAGTTTCAGTAGATCTCTTCCCAATTCTGGAAGTTTCACCTTCTACCATTTTCTCAACGAACTATTTATACTTGAAAAACAACCTCTATGATGTTAATTTCGCATGAATAAATGCATCAGAAAAGTTCCTATGAGACGTGACAGGAACTCGGTCTCAAATAAAAACCAGAATCCTTAGACTCTTATCGCCTTTGTTGACAGAACTTTCCTAGATATGCAAAATTACACACTATTTACTGTAGACTATCTCCCAAGTATAAATGACCATCTTCAGCGTATTCGTGAACAGTACCGTATACGTGAAAAATACCGTATCCCCCAAGTACGAACCGTCGGATTTGATACCACTTGTTGTGCGCAGAATGCGAAATCAAGTGCACCAAATAATTATAGAAAAATAAAGGACACAAGAATTATGTGGTTCGGTAATTAAACCTACATCCACGGAGGCAAGAAATAATAATTGTTTATTTAACAATTAATAGAGTACAAATATTTTTGTAATGAATCTCACTTCCCAAAACCCAAATATACCCAGTATTCTCACACTCTGTAGGAAAGATAAATTCCTCATATACACTTCTCTCACTTCTCTAAAAAACTTAGAAACTTATAAACTTAACAATTTTGGGATGCTTAACAAATGAAAAACTCCCTCTATTTATAAGGGATATTTTGCACTATTACAAATTCGGTGTTCACCAACAATTTGCCAAATTGTCAAAGTTCTTGTGAATTTGTCAAACTATCACATGCTTCACCAACTCCTTTGGCTTCAATTTCCACAATTCCAACCACATGCTTCATCCAAATTTCTAAGGGTCTTTGCCAACTTTTCAAGCTTTGCATGCTTAGCCACATGCATGTGTCAAATTTCCAAGGTCGGTGCCAACTTTGGCCAATTTGTCACCAAGTTTTGTCAACTTTTCCACATTTACAAGACTTGAAATGTAAGTACCTGGTTTTGTTGGAGACACAATGTGCTCTCTCTCTATATATATATAGATCAAGGGAGAGTAGCTAAAACCTCATGGAGGTGGAACTGGTGGTGAAGAGGAATTTGTGCTGATTTGTTGAGACATAGCCATCTGAAAGAAGAAAGATCACATGATCTTGTCTTGAAGATCAAATACTTGGCTTAAACGAGTACTGCATATTTGTTGGATGGCATTTTGGCCAGCCATGTAAGGTGAGTGACCAACCTACAAGAGACCATACTAAGAATGAAACAGATTTGGCAGGGACAAGTACCCTTAGTGCTCTCTGAACAATATCAAAGAATATTCATTATTTGCAAAGTGAAAAATCAGAAAGTGTTAAGAACGTTAGATCTTGGAGGTGTCTATATAATTAAAGCAGAATGCAAGAATATGCCTGTATTTGTTGTCTTAGCTCCTTAAGTTGGCAGACAGGCCCTTGTGAATTGCATATGAAGCATGTCCTATGACTAGTCGCTATCTGAACCCATACACTATTTTTTTCCCCAAGCCATATTACTGTTGAAATGGATAGGATTGTCATAGATAGATGGTAACATAGTCAATGCTGGCCATGTAAAATTTGAGAGGTAGGAATTAACTCATCTTAGTCTACTGCACAATCATTTATTTCATAGAAAGGCAAAAATGCCAAATTGCCTTCAGATAAGTTTGAAAAACTGGATGACTAATTATATCAACGTGGTTAATGAGGAGCCAGTCTTGATTGGATATTTTCTATAGATATGTATGGAGAAGTACTTTGGCATAGACAATCCTGCATAAATATTTAAAGGAAGTAGAGGATTCATTTTGCTTGCACTTTAGGTATGTAATTGCTTTCACCTAGACTCCTTTCATTGGGGAAATTGTGTTGCAAAACCACAGATTTGAGTCTACAAATTGTGTTGTCTATTTGTTTACACAAATATGGCCTAAATTTTGGTAATACACCACTGAAATTCAAGCAAGAGATTGCATATGCCTACTAATTATTATTAATATGATCAGCTTCACTATAAATACGAGACTGACGGAACTTTGCTTTGCGGACAAGATTGAGACAACCGAGTCAGCGAATGCTCCTCAAATCAGATATGAACAATAAACATGAGTATGATAGAACTAGAAAGTCTGATAAAACCAATAGACACAGAAAATGAAACCGAAAAAAGGGATACATGACATTTCGGAGCTGATTGAGACTGTGCAACATATTATGCTCAATCATTTTAACATATATCACATTATAACGTGCTTTAAATTTATGTAAACAAAATAAGAAATCAGATCCCTCTGTCAAAGATAGTAAACAGAAGTTTTTTATTTCATCCTTATGAATGTAATCTCAAAAAATGAACCATGAATATGTGCTAATCAATCTGAGCGCAACCAAAGTATTCTTCTTTGAAAAGGCTTTGAAAAATTTCTCAAGTCTTCATGAGATTTGGCATTATTACTTTTCCTGAAGTAATATGCAGCCGACTGACGTGAAATGATTCCTACCTCTCAAATTTTAGTTGGCCAGCATTGACAAGTCAGAGTTCTGATAGTTGACTTGTGTAGGACACACTTCATGCATAAATAGAGCCATATTCCTGCCTTCTGCTTTAATTAATTACATTCGTAGACATCTGCAAGCTCTAATATTTTTAGCACTTTCAGATTTTTCACTTTGCAAATAATATATATTCTTTGATTGTTCAGATGACATTAATAGTACTGGTCCCTGGCAAAATCTATTTAATTCATAGCAGGGCCTGTTGCTGGTTGCTGACCTTAAATGGTTGGCCAAAATGCTTTCTAACGAAAATTAAGCATCAATTTGTTGCCAAATTTTTTATCTTGAAGACAAGGCCATGTGATCTTTCATATGCTATGTCTTACTAAATTATATCAGCCCAAATTCCTCTCCACCACAAGCTCCACCTCTGTTAAGTTTTTGCTGCTCTACCTCAATCTATTTATACAAAATATAAGCACATTGTGCCCGAAACAAAACCAAATACTCATCACATTTCTCTCCTACAAAACTTTCATTTCTGCCACCAAATCACTTGTTATCTTCATCATTTTTTAGCAATAACTTCCATAGCCATGGATATTCGTTTGCATACAACTGTGCATTCTAAACAAGTTCTCTTCAGATAAGTGTGGTTTCAAATAATCAATCAATAGTCATAAATGTTCCTAAAGGCTACGTTTCAGTTTATGCTGGAGAGAGGGAAAAGAAAAAATTCGTAATCCCATATCGTTCTTGAATGAACCTTCATCTCAAGAATTGCTGTGCAAGGCAGAGGAAAATTTTGGGTTCAATCATCCCATGGGAAGCCTCAAAATTCCCAGTGCTGAAGAAATTTTTGTAGAATCTCACTTCTCAGTTGAGTAGTGCTTGATATACGGCAATACAAAAATGTATCAGAGGGGACAATTTTGTTTACTATATAAATATTTATTTTTTTGGTGGAGGAAGAGATGTATCCAGAAAATTTATACCTTTTCAAGAAAGAGTTAATTAATTAGTACGTAATAGAAAATATTTGAAGATTGTCACATTTTAATCACCTTTACCAAATTATATATAACTCGATCCATGTATTTGCCTATAACTTCTGATGGATAAACTTGTGCAAGGTACTTCGCGAGTGTTTTTGTTGAGTGCTTATTTTTATTTAATCTGTTTATTGCTGAAATTTCTTGAATATTAGAAACTGAAATGTATTCAATTTGTTGATTTTTTACTTATGAATTAATATTATAAAAACAACTTAACACCTTAAGATATCCCTTCAAGCTTCTTTATTTAGTTGGCCACTTGAGTTTAAATGTGAAGCAGACTACTAATCTAATAAGAGGACCAAAGCAGGTTACCACGGATGTGACATATGGAGTCCATAATATTCTTTCTAAAGAAATTTGATTCGGAACTATTACATGCAAGGTCTAATATTGAAATAATTTTAGAGGTTTTCCTTGACTTTGTTTGTATTAACGACCAATTCAAAATGCTTTGACTTTTTTAGAATAGATTTGGGTCAAATAGCAATGCTCTAAAGCACTTCCTTTTACATTATTTTCGAAACCTAAAGACTCAATCGTATGATATGACACTCAAACCACAAATGCTTTTATCCTTATCATTTCTAATCAGTTCCTCGTTCAGGACCTTAGGAACAACATAAAAAATAATAATAATAAAATTAAAGAAGATTATCAGCCATATACCTTTAAATGACACCAGTATTAAACGTGCTACAACACTTTTTGCTTATATCACTTGTATACCCTTAGTTAACAAAAGAGTTCTGGCGTCCACCTTTCCGTTTACTACCATTAAGAACTTAACAAAATTTGAGCAAAATGACTATTTTACCCTTTAAACTCAAAATAAGGTAAAAAACAAATTTACCTTGAAAATGAATATAAATTTTCAATATACAATTTTTTTATTTTGTTATTAACAATACATTTTTTATTAAAAAATATGAATTATTAATGGTACATATTATTAATAATTATCCATAAAAAATATTTATCTTATACCATAAAAAATTATTAACAGCATATTATTTATAATTATACATATTATATCATAAAAAATTCAAGTTTGAGCTTGGAGGAGTAGATCTTCAATAATTTAGGTTAAATTTTAGAGGAGTAGATTCGATTGTAAAGTAGTTTTTTTAGCAATTATTACCAATTATCCGATAAATGAGATGGCATGTCATTTTCATCAAAATATATGATATGACATGTCATTTTTTACTAGGTAAATGGGATGCCATGTTATTTTTTAAAAAAAGATTAGATTA
Source organism: Citrus glauca (assembly GCA_029633175.1). Classification (NCBI taxonomy): domain Eukaryota; kingdom Viridiplantae; phylum Streptophyta; class Magnoliopsida; order Sapindales; family Rutaceae; genus Citrus; species Citrus glauca. The sequence goes on from JAQOOD010000008.1 coordinate 7,820,195, forward strand.
CCCTTATGATGTCAGCGCTTGCAAACGGCAGTTAACGAATTGGTGGATGGCAGAAGTGTTTTGTCAACTTAAAATATACGAGTGATACACTTGAAAATTGTTGTAGCACGTTTGATACTGATGTCATTTAAAAGTATATAGCTGATAATTTCTCAAGAATCAATTTATTAATTTCGATTTCGAATGTGACAACATGGAGTCTTCTGCAGTGGCCACTCGGGCACCCAAATTACAAGGAATAAGAAAAAAGAGGGAGCACGTACGTTATTGAAAGATAGATTACAGGCTAATAATCTCGAATCATCTTCTTCTTCAGTCGTGTTTATTAATAACACTTTTAGCCGCTTGCATGATCGTATCTTTAAAACTTTTATCATTCTTATCGGCCACCGTCTCCAATGTCTTTCTGAAAATGGCGTCGTTTTTGGGCGATCCTGAAAATAAGCAAGCACATATGTTTTTCAGAAAATAGTAAGTGTCCATTAGTCCCCAATGAGGACCCACTAACTCCACTGCATTAAAATATGAAAGATTAAAAAAAAACAAAATCTAATTTATCCCCAAAACATCCAAGGGCAAAAACCTACAAGTAGCTAGCGCGAGTTCCTGATAATATCTCCGAACTATCTTCAAAATTTTAGCATAATATCAACCAACTATTTTTCCACTATTTCTATTAACAACCATTATAAAAACTAAGATTAAAGGTTATCTTGCCCTTAGAGCCTCAGAAAACATCCCTTTACCTTCTTAAATGAATAAAAAAAACTAAGATTATAGATTATTTTGCTCTTGGAGCCTTGCAAAACATCACTTTGCCTTTTTGAATGAATTCAAGGGCAAATAGTTTTTATCTTGAATTATTTGAGGGTGGCTATCGAAATTAATGGAAAAGTAGCTGGTTGACATAAAATTAGTTGGTGAATATAAAATTAAAACATGAGGCGATCTTGAGATGTTATCACAAATTCGTGGTGACTACCTATACTCCATATTTTTAAGGTGGTTAGTGAATAATTTCCCAAATCAAAATAATAAAATTCAATGTATTAGATAATCCAGTTCGGACACATTAACCTCGAATCATTTTCTTCTTTTAGACCCCCTGTTGGCAATACTCCTGCAATAGTTAACTTTATCTTGATTCATTCAAAGATCAAATTACTTACCGTTCCAAGGGTAAAAAACGAATTTAGCCCCTTTCACATTCTCTGCATTATTTTCGCCTTGATCACAATCACCAGCTGCCTGCAATTTTTCTACTCCATTACTCTCCTCCATTGCCTTTCTCCCAAACACCTGCTTGGCAAGGTATACTCCCTTTTGTGCCTCTGAAATAATATTTGCACGAACATATATAAACGAAATTGAATATACGGAGGCAAAACACAATAAGTACTCTAATTAAGGATAGTTAATTAATTCTTACGGTCTGCAACAGTTTTGATTGGTTCGAAGACTCCAACGGCCACATTCAACAACATTGACATGATCAACACAGAAACCAGCACGTTCTTCCCCATTATCTCAATGTCAATCAATGTCAATCCAATCGAAATTAATTAGTTATTAAGTTAGATAAATTGATTCAATATATCCCTTGTTAATTCCTACGCCTCTGTTGCTCTTATATATGTTGCATTTTTCCGAATAACGGGGCAGTGGATGGCCATTATCAATTTGTATGGTAACTATTTTTGGCACCTGATGAAACGAGATCGCCACCTTTTGTCCGGTTCTTATGCGTGCGTTCAAATTGAATGCTTCTACACTATCTTTTCTCATTCCTATAAATAAAAAATAGAAGTGGTGCTCCACATTCCACATTTTTTATCTCAAAAATTATCTAAAATGATATAATATTCATTAATTACTCAGTCAGACAATATAATTAATTCACTTTGATCATGTCAAAAACTACTAACCACTACATTAATGACAAAATCATTTCGGATCAAATTCGGGATAAAAAGATTTGTGATGTCTATCATTACTTTTAGGGGTGGGCACAGTTTGGTCCGGTTCGGTTCGGATCAAAATTAAGTAAAACTGATTTAAATTGGTTATTTTATAAAAAGAATCAAATAAGAACCGAACTCAATAAAAATTGAACATAAATATATTTTTTCGGATCTGTTCGGTTCGGTTTTTTCAAAAACCTTTTGGGTCTATTTTGAATTTCTAAATTTTTAGCCCATTAGGCCTCATGAATGTAATAATTTTTTTCAACAATTAATTTATTATAATTTCATTACAAATATTAACAATAAATACAAAGTATTCAAAACACATTTTATTACTAATATCTTATTAACTACTAATAAGGTACTTACAAAATATGAAATATTAAGATTTCAAAATACATAATCAAACTCCAATACTCCATCTACATAAACATAATGTTGTAAAGACAAATAAAAATAAAAACAATTAAAACTTACAATACAAAATAAAAAGAAAATTTGGAAACAAACACCAACAATAATTTTTAAATATATATATACCCGTAATCGTGTGTGTGCATGGTTATTTTAATTATTTTACGCAACCAATTAAAATTTAACACGTGTTTATTTAAATAAAATTCCAAGAATAACCTAATTTTTTGGTTCGGTTTTTCGGTTCAGCCGAGTGAATCGAATACCGAACCTGCATTTTGATTTTTTTTACAAACCATATATTTTGGTTATTTTTTAAAATTAAAACTGGTCTGAACGAAATAGTTTGAATCGGTTCAGTTCGGTTTTCTCTAGTGCACGATTTTTTTGCCCACCCTTAGTTACTTTAAATATTATTGCTTCCATCCGTGTCGTTAAAGTCACAACATACTTTAAGTCGATGATCTTTATGTTTCATTCTTTTTTTACTTTTTTATATTTATTTTGGGATCTTTACTATATAAATTTAAGAATTATGACCCAAATACATGGGTCCGGTTGCGGTGCAACGGTGGTCCCGTGCCACCATTGTATCCAGCCGTTGGATTCACTTGAAAGGATGGATCCATTGGATCCAACAATTGAGTGCAATGGTGGCACGGTACCACCGTTGCACCATAGTTTTCTTCCAAATACATTATATACATCTCCCTACTGTGTGAGTGGGGCAAATATTCTTCCAAAGTGAAAAATTGGACTGTGTGATATAAACTTGAATCAAGTATTCTCAGTAGATGTCTAATATAAATATTAGTAAACTTATGATTGTCCGGTTCTTATCAATTTTAAAAAAATTACATTTAAGTGTAATTATGGGTTTTTTTGTTAAATCATACTATTTTTTTTTAAATTCTTGTTGAATCAACCAAAATTTTCTTATTAATTGTAATGGCAAAGTTTGAATCAACAAGAATTTTTTTTAAAAGATTTGTTTGATTTAATTAAAAAAAATCTGTTAATTCACTACAAGAAAAATGGTTATTTTCGAGGGCAAATATCCTCGGAAACACATAAACGCTCTCAGAAAAACTCATTTCGAAGAAAGTCATGACGTCGACCATCATCGTGTTAAGTCGCATCGGAAAAGCACAATTTCAGATGGGTTGTCCAAGAAAAAAATTATTTTCAAATGTCGTGCCGTCAGAAATGACATCAAATGCCCTTGGAAATGATCCCTATAAAACCAAAAATTACATATTTCCAATTGCATTTGCCCTTGGAAATAACATTAACTACCCTTGGAAAAAGAGGCTGGAAAACACAAATGATTACTATTCCAACCGTAATTTACCCTCAAAAATGCAAGAAACTCTTTGGAAACATGCTTCTTTTTTATTAAGTGACCCGTTTAATTTACTAATATTATTATTTCTTCCGCTTTTTATTTTTTTTTCTTTTTAAGTATCTGTATTACCAATGCAACATAATCAACAAAATGGCAATAACACGCAAAATACATTAAATGTAGGTTTTTTAATTTCAAAAATTTATAGATATCACATTCACCAATCAAAAGTACAACATAATCAATTTTAATAGTATATTAAAAAAAAATCTCAAATGTATACGCAATATGATTTCATAGCTTGAATTATTTCAAGCATCCTCCAACACGTGTTCTTTAGTCTCTGAGACGGACGTTTGCCTCTACCTCATCTTCTCCATTCCCATCATCGTCTTCATTCGACCAAATAATATCCTATATGAATCAAGAAATATGAATCTGCTCCATCCCCACATCATCATTAGTAGCCAAATAATATCCTAGATCAACGAAGAAATATTAATCAGTAAATTATCAAATCAGTAACTAGTGTAATAGTAGGTTATATTCGACAATCACTTTGTATAGAGCTGAGCATAAGTATTATATCCAAGATATGCTAAAGAAGCCTGACAAAATATGAGACTGGAATGGATAATAATCATTAGACCAAAATTTTGTATCAATAATCAAATATGCTAATTTTGAAGTCAACAGCAGGAGTTGGATTCTAAATTTAGCAAGTATTTGCTAACCTATAAATTTAGACATTAGTCCTTATACAAGTTTAGAGAGGCCGAAAAATGCAACACTGCCATTAGAAGATTTATGTGCTTGTGATAATCTGGTCTATCAGTTACAAAACCCTGTTATGGTTAGTTTCTATAATTGGAAAGTGAAAAAAAATTAAAAAGAAAGGCTTGAAAGTAAATGAAAATTAACAATCTGTAACATAAGAGATGATTCTTGTGCCCTTGAGTTTCCAAGTACAAGCTTCGCTATTCTTTTCAACCTCTTCACTTCTTTCTCCAGAAACTATAATACAATGAAGAATGCCACACAATGAGCATGAAATAATTGCTACTTGAGGAATCAACCATCGCCAACTATAAATTGTTCACAAACCTTGAAAGAGAGTAAAACGACCATAAAGAGCTTGGATTCATCATCAAGAACAGCAACAAATTAAAAGCAAGCCCTTCAGCTAGCTCAACTGAAAACTCATCAGCTGTCAAATTATATATGCAGATAAATTAACCCAAAAAAAAAAGAAAAAGAAAATATAATTTAAGCATAGTAGTAGTATTTTTCTGATAATCCAATACTCAGCATGCATAGTTTTGAATGTAGACTCAAATAATATTCAGTAATTAGAATCCAAACAGAAAATAATATGTTAGTTACCTTAATTTCAGCCACATAGTGCACTCAGATAAGGAACATTGTTATTAAATTCTCCAGCAGTTGCAGCATGTGCTGCTTTACTCTTCAATTTGATAGCAGAGTCCATAGTCCCCATATATCAACTAAGAAATTCAACAAGGAAAACAAAAATTGGACAAAGCTTGAAAGTCCACAGTCCCTGTGTACCTCCACAGTCTCTGTATACTTGAAAGGAAAGTTTCTCAGAGGTTTTATATTACATATAGGTGTTACCATGAAAGCAAATAAACAGTGGCAGCACATGCTATGTAAAATTAAATTCAATAATGAGCAAAATACAAACTAAAAAGGGGGTAGTAGCTAGGCCTGCTTTCTGATTCAATATTTTTTTTCTTTTGTTTGTTATTCTCTTATTCTTCCCTACTGGATTTGATTCTTAATTAGTTTCTGAAAATCAAGAATGAGCTGCCGCTCTTGATTCTCGAGTCATCTTAATCAGCTTATGCTCTAATTATGCCATACTATTAATTAATAACACGAGGTGATAAGCATGCATGGATTGATAATTAATTCACATGATTCTTGATCAACGAAATGGAATAATCACTATTGTTTCTGAAAAAAGAAAATTAAATAAATACAAAAATGATGCTGCCAATTTGTAATTATACACTAGGATTATAGTCTCCATGAACCTGATAGTTTAATATCTACTGACTAAGCCCCAACTGTATTTAAATAACATCCTTTTTCTATTAGGCATTTCAACAAACAGCTTGAAGACTGCATTGAAATCAGAAAGAGACTCAAAATAAGTAAATTGATGCTTTTGAAATTAGACGAAGATTGGACCTTGGTCGGCTATTTTAATGACCTGTTTGAATTTGGATCGTTCGATGTGTCTGTTGGGCAACGTGAAGAGATCTCTGATTAGAACCCTAAAATTCATCAGCTGATGGAAATCATAAACTAATCCAAAACTAACTTGAATCTAATGCCAATTAGATTGAAAAAAAAAATAAAGAAATCAACTGCAAAATTGAGAGATCTAACAATGAAGAAGTGAGATAATCACCTTCGGGGAATTGAGAAGTGAGAACAATGGAGATGTGAAAATGATAGGTAATTGTCAGATCCTTGTTTAATTAAAAAGTTATTGAGAGGGAGAGCTGTGATCTTCTAATCGCCTTCTTCTCCATTTTTTTCAAATGAAATCAATTTTAGTGGACTAATAATAATTTAATTAACCACCGAGTTCAAGTTTCGGGCTTTTAATTAGGCAGAGCCAGTGCATGATTTAATTAGCCACTAATTTATTTTTAAACATATCACTAACATTAGGTCTAACTTGAGAAGATTTATCATTAATTATGCCTTGTATAATTGTATTTCTGACCAGTGTATTATTTATGAGCGGCAACAATTTGCTCTTGAAAAAACTAATAGTTTTTTTCTAATGTTTTTCTGACATTTCCTTTTCACCTTTGTAAAAAGTACTTAGTACCGAAGGTAAATAAAACCCTCGGAAATATTTTGCCGGTAATACTATTATTTGTTGTGGTGATTACACTTAGATATATTTTTTATACTTTTTTTTAAAATAAAAATAATAGAGTAGGGGCAAAAAATCTATTTTATAATTAATTTTAAGGATAAAAATATCATTTTAGAGCTATTATAGGGGTAGAACACTATTTTTAATTATTTCTAGAGGTGAAAATATTATTTTATAATTAATTTACTATTCCCATTAAAATTAACAGCAACGTTAATAAATTCTCACCTACTCAAATACTTTTAGAGAAAATATCACCTGTTTTAAATTTGTCAAAATATGTGTTACCAAAGGATAATTAATTATTTTTTAATCTTACTAATCAAATAAAATTGTTTAAAAAGGACTTGCGCCTCTGGATTCTTTGATTTCTTATTTTATTTAGAGAAATGTTAAGAACTTCACAATGTGAAAACCGCATGCCAATTATTGATCTACGTAAAATTGAAGGGATTGAAATTTGAGGCCAAAGTGTTAATTGTTGGTGTATTAACCACCATTCACTGATGAAACTTGAAATCTTTTCCACCCGGACTTGGCAAATTTTACATGAAGAATGCTTCAAGTGCAGAAAAGCTCCTCCGGATATCTCAACTAAAATATTCCACTAGAAAGATAGCTTCAGAATTCTCTGATTTGGAAGATGAAAAATTCTTGATTTGACTGACGCATGGATTTAGACTTGAGTAGTGATAGAGAGAGAGAAATACGAGAGAAAAACGAGAGTATTTTGCTCTCTCTCTCTACCCACTCACTCTCTCTTTAATTCTTTCTTTATTGTTTCTCTCGTCTTTATATCGTGTTTCTCTACACCAAGTATTTTTCTTTAGATTCTGTTTAAATAATCAATGAAACAAATCAAATAACGACGAAACGACAGAGGTTTTGCGCGTTTTGAAGTTTAAATGAGTTAAGCAAAACGACTGCGTTTATGATATAGAGTTCATTCCTGCTTTTGTTTTTTGAGGAGTTCATTCCTGCTTTCAAAGACGGGAAGCCCACAGCTTTCGGTTTAATGAATCACGAGCCTTACACGTGACTATCAATGACGTGTGAAGTTTGTTGTGAAGCCGTAAATGCATGTGCACCTCACGTGCGTTTCTAGGCAAGCTTCTGGGTTCGTTATAGGACTGTTATCACAGCTGTTTCGGGTGCAACATTTAGAGAGATCTAGAGGATTCGAGAGAGAAAGCAAGCTTGAGTAGAGAGAGCGTTCTTGTTCCTCGTAGATAGCTCTGTAAATCTCTGCAGAAAGAAACTTAATTCAATCGATAATGCTGATCGATTTGTTCCTTTAGTGAATGTAGGTCAATGCAAGTTGGTTGAACCACGTAATTGCCTGTATCCTTTGATTCTTTGTTGTTTTGTATTTGTTCTGATAGCTTCTGGTTTAATCATCATTCAATTCATATTCAGATTCTGGATTAGCTATTAAGATCATCTTTAAAGCATCTTGTAGTGTCTGAATCTGAGGTCTTGGGCAGTGTTTGTTGAAGCTTAGTATGCATAGCTTCTCATTCACTACAGATTCTGATGAATGAGATTATTAGTGATCAAAAACATTAGCTGATATGTACATATGTTATCAAAGTATTAGGCATAAAGAAAACTTGCATCAGAAAAATGTAAATAACCAAACTAGAGCTAATTTTCAATTTATTTTAGGAACTAATTAAATCCTCATGTTACATTAATGTCTTTTGGCTGAACTAGTACAACACACACGCCTAGCAATTTTGTGACCATCTTAATTCATTTGTTGACATACTTATTTTTAATTCATGTGTGGAACATATTATAATATCAGATGGGTTCTTGCACGAGCTCAAAGGTCTGCGAGTCAAACACAAGCCTAGACTTCATGCATTTACGGTAGTTCTCATTATTAGACTAGATTCTCTATCCTCGGAGTAGTTGAGCGGTGTGATTATCCCAGTACTTTTTACCAACTGAGACATTGAAGTTGAAATAATTTATATTTCTTTTTCCTTTACTAACATGTGTGATTCTGATCAACTGGTTCAAATAGAAGAATTTGATAAAAATAACATATGTTAGGTTGCTCTGATGCTTCCATTCAACCTGTCATTCTTTCACGTGAGCTGATGATCAGTGAAGCAAAATCGGTTCACGGCAGCATATGGTTTTCTGCAAAAATTTTAGCAATAATGTTGTTTATTTGTTCTCTGGTTATACTTAGAGTTTCATCAAGTGGGTCACTTGGTCTTGTTTCATGACCGACAGGCCATTAACAATGGTCTATATCTAATGCGAAATCTGTTTTCCCCTAGAATGGTAGGCCGCAATGGGTTGCAATCAATTATTTGTTGAAAAAGTCAGCCAACCAAAGTTGGCCAAAATTTTCTAGCATGCCAAACGTGTTGCAATTGGCAAAGTTGGCACCGGCCAACTTTGAATTTGAACACAAATTAGGGAACCGAAATTGAAGAATGGACAAAGGAGATGAATTTGGAAAAATAATAATAATTAAAAATTATATTTTTAATTATTTTATTCTTAGCATAGTAATTCATTTTTTCTATAAATAGTTAAGGATTTCATTCATTTGAGATCATCCCAAGTTTGTGAAGCTTATGAGTTTCTAAGCTTTTGAGAGTGAGCAATTGGAGAGTGCGTGTGAGAGTACTGGGTATATTTGGGTTCTGAAAAAGTGAGATTCTTTACTCAAATTTGTACTCAAATAATTGTTATTAATACAATTATTTTTCTCTTGCTCCCGTGGACGTAGGCATACTGCCGAACCACGTAAATTTTGTGTCCTTTATTTTTCTGTGATTATTCGGTGCGCTTGATTCCGCATTCCGCGCACAACAAGTGGTATCAGAGCCGACGGTTCGTACTTAGGGGATACGGTACTGTTCACGTATACGGTACTGTTCACATACGATACTATTCACGTATACGGTGGAGACGGCCATTTGTACTTGGGAGACAGTCTATTATAAGTAGTGTGTATTTTTGCATGTCTAGGAAAGTTCTGTCAACAAAGGCGATAAGAGTCTAAGGATTCTGATTTTTAATTGGGACTGAGTTCCCGTCCAGTTTCCTGGGAACTTTCCTGGTGCATTTATTCACGCGAAATTAACATCATAGAGACTATTTTTCAAGTGGAAATAGTTCGTTGAGAAAATGGTAGAAGGTGAAACTTCCAGAATTGGGGAGAGATCTACCGAGACTATTTTTGGAGATACTTCAGGTGGGAGGCGAGATTTGTCAAATCGCTATTCAGCACCTGTTATAGGAGGCCAGAAGATCGATGTTGAAAAGTTTGATGGGAAAATCAACTTTGGCATGTGGAGGCGTGAAGTTATGGATGCCCTTATTCAAATCGATCTCGATGTTATTCTGAAAAATAAAAGACACTTGTATGATGAAGAAATTTGGGATCGTATGAATAAGAAAGCTTGTGGTCAGATCAGATCTTGTTTAACCAAGGAGGTGAAATACTTGGTGAAAGATGAGGAGTGTGCGATGACTTTGTGGCGTACATTGGAGGAGAAGTACCTAGTAAAAAGTCCTGAAAATCGCCTTCATGCAATGAGCCAAGTATATGGTTTTCGAATGAAGCATGCGGTGTCAATGCACGATCATGTCTCAAGATTTGAAAAGTTACTTGCTGACTTGAAAAATCTTGATGAAGATATTAAAGATGAAGTCAAGGCTATGATTCTGTTACACTCATTACCAGAGGAATATAGCCATTTTGTGACTACTTTGATATATGGGAAGAGTGTGATCGTCTTCAAAGATGTTTGCATAGCATTGACAAGCTTGGAGATTCGGAATAATGACAAAAATTCTGAACGAGCATCGTCTGAAGCTTTGGTGAGTAAAGATTGGGCAATAGAGAAACAAAAGAAGCGTGGTGGAAAGAATTCTCGATCCAAATCGAGAAGCAGAAAAATAGCTCGAGATGAGTGTGCCTTTTGTCATGAAAAGGGCCATTGGAGGAAAGATTGTCCAAAGGCTCAAAAAGATTGTCCAAAGGCTCAGATTTGGCTAAATTTTCGCCGAGGTGGAGAATTGTTGAAAAAGTCAGCCAACCAAAGTTGGCCAAAATTTTCTAGCATGCCAAACGTGTTGCAATTGGCAAAGTTGGCACCGGCCAACTTTGAATTTGAACACAAATTAGGGAGCCGAAATTGAAGAATGAACAAAGGAGATGAATTTGGAAAAATAATAATAATTAAAAATTATATTTTTAATTATTTTATTCTTAGCATAGTAATTCATTTTTCCTATAAATAGCTAAGGATTTCATTCATTTGAGATCATCCCAAGTTTGTGAAGCTTATGAGTTTCTAAGCTTTTGAGAGTGAGCAATTGGAGAGTGTGTGTGAGAGTACTGGGTGTATTTGGGTTCTGGGGAAGTGAGATTCTTTACTCAAATTTGTACTCAAATAATTGTTATTAATACAATTATTTTTCTCTTGCTCCCGTGGACGTAGGCATACTGCCGAACCACGTAAATTTTGTGTCCTTTATTTTTCTGTGATTATTCGGTGTGCTTGATTCCGCATTCCGCGCACAACATTATTTCCATGTACCAAGTGTTGCTAAAACCTTATCGTTACTTAGGAAGCAGAACCATGTGATTCTTTGCTGCATGTGTCCTTAAATTGACCCCATTTTCATTGTCTTTACATCATTCAAACATGTCTTACATCAATGGCGAGGGAAGTTTAACTCTATATATATGGGATCGAAGGATAGCCATCCATAGCAAAGTTTCATCTGCTTTCCTAAGTTTCGTTCCTATTTTCAAAATTTTACATAAAAACTTGCAAAGTATTTTACAATTCTTAGCTATGGCTATCCGCTTCCTCAGGATTGTTAACGCCAAGCAGGCTCTAAGACGTGCTCTTATGGTTCCAGAGGCCTCAACTATGCCCAAACTGTGCCCAAACTGCGCCCAAAGGACACTTCGCTGTCTATGTTGGAGAAACTGAAAGGAGCAGATTTGTGGTGCTTGTTTCATACCTGAAGCACCCTTCGTTTCAGAAATTGCTGAGTCAGGCTGAAGAAGAGTTCGGGTTTCACCATCCTATGGGTGGTCTCACAATCCCATGAAGCGAAGAAATATTCATGGATCTAACTTGCAGACTGTAGACCTTAGGAAGCGTGATTTGTAAAATCTGGAAGTGTCTAACCTCAGCTCGATCGATGACAATAGCACACTTACTCGATTACAAAGATTGATCGGATGAAGTACACATAATGATTGTTTAATGCAATCCATGTTAACTTAAATCATTTGCGTATGCATGATTCGATGTTGAATTTATCTTAATAACGATACTTTAATCTCTTTTAATTTGTTGTCAATTCAAAGAATCAAGTATGAGTCTACTCAAAGTCAAATCATAATATTTTTGTCGTAGTTCAACTTTACATGTTATATATTATTCAATATCTCCATGAGCCGCATTTTCCGATCATTTACGGCTCACTGTACCATTGCAGCTAGCAATATTAAGTATATAATTCAGAAAAGGTTGTACAAACTTTTAACTGTTAGCCTAAAGGGATATATGAATCGTTATTTTGATGATAACAAACCATATGTTACGAGTAAATTGGTAAATATATATTCCACAATCTCACTAGTTTTTGAAGGGCAAAATTCATTCAAACAATATCAAGCTTAAGCTACGTAATGCACAATCACACAGCCAAGAACGTACTTGCCCAAGGTGAACATTGCTATAATTTTTATAAAGCCGGTTTAATTTAATGTATGCATGGTTTAGCATGTTAAAAGCTCAAGATTTTGTTTTATAAATCATCATTTTTCATAAACTAAAGGCTTTATAATTGTAAGACAAAGACAAGTAATTTTATGAAACTGGTTGTTTTTCAAAATAATAGACTTATATGAAAGATTTTAGAAACTTTGATATCAACAAAGCTTGTTTAAAATTCTGGATGTGGACCTATTTTAAATATTTAAAATATTTTAGGCCATAGTGTAATTTTTAAAGTTTTGAGGCAAAACTACAAATTTTAGAACAGTAGCGGCTAACTGCTTAAAGTCTAGAAACACAGCTGCTAGCCAGCTAAATCTGGCGGCTAATCACTTGGGCAAAATTTTAAATTTGATTTTGTAATGGTAACTTGCAACCACATTATTTAGCGGCGATTCGACAAGTCCCCAAAAAGCCAATAACGGTTAGTTTGATTATTTAAACTATAAAAACTCAAATCATACTCAAATCTAACAAGTTTTTCAAGTTCTATCAAGTTAAAGTCAGTTCATAAAACCTATCTTGAGCTTTTATTTTGCAAATCTACATACATTGAGTTATCGTTTGTATATTCACTCTAAAAGAGAGTGTTTGGCGTAATCTTCAAATTCATTATCAAATTTTGTGAGTCTAAGTGTGTGAAACACTTAGAGAAAGGTATGCATGAGTGAAACACCACTTGTAAAGGTTTATTGATACATTAGAAGTCAATTGTAAGAACTTGAAGATTTGGGAGGATTGGATAATAAAATACTCAAGTGTGGTTTGCTTGGAGGTGTAGACATACGTAGTTTTGCCGAACCACATAAAAATCTGTGTTTATTTTCTTCTTCCTTACTTTTTTTAAAATTTATGCTTTGTTAAATTTATTGTTATTCATATGTCTTAAATCAATAATTTAAATTGTGTTGCTATTTTTACTTATTTTAATTACTCAATTCAACCCCCCTCTTGAGTTGCATAGCTAGAATTTCATTAACTTGGAAATTTATCAGCCTGAGTAACTCACTAAACTCACTTGTTAATCCTAATTGTTCATATAAATTAACTACTCAACGGAGGGCTCTTTTAAACCATGTGAAAATTCATTACAAGTACTAAAGGAAGACAAGAAAATTAAACCAAGTGAAAATATTTATTTTGAGTAGTCCAGACCATTATTCATCACTCGAAATAGATATTGCAGAGAGAACAATCAACGTAATAGTGGCATCTTGTGTAATTAGGCGTCTGGTGATTGAATCGATAAAGTAGGGCATGCTTCAGCTGAACTTTTCGCTGCCTCGTCTAGCAAGTAAATCCATTATAGTATATGAGGCCTCTAGATTCCAATGGGTTTACAGATGTATATAAATTGGTTATATATAGCTCGTCTGTGCTCGTACATTAGGGTACTGGTCGATGATGATGAGGACTTATAGCAGGGCACCGTTTAAGTGAGTTTCCAGGTGGCTTGTCTAGCCAATTGATGCCATATGTAATCAGATAGGTTTGAATTACTTTAAAGTTAGCCTGAGTGACTAGTAATGTGCATGTAATGTCACAAGCATGTACTAATAGAAGCAATTACCTAGCTAGCTGGCACTATGCCTAAATAGAAAAGGTACTTAACTTTTAAAAGATTTATGATTCGCAAGTGATCCGAATTATGTCATTTGGTAAATTTTGCTTGAAAATCTGATAATGAGTTGGAAGACAGAACCATGTGATCCCTCATGAGCCAATGTCTCTGTGTCCAAAATGCCTCTTCACAGACCGATAACGTACCAGAAGATTTCCTTTAGACCATTCAATGCATTCAGCTATATATACAGATGATTGGTTCAGAAGCAACCCAAGTCACAACTTAACATTCTGAAGTACTAAAACTCACTATTGTTTTCAAGTTCTTTGAAATTCATTTCTAGTTTTATCGAATCAAAGTCATGGGTTTCTGTTTGCCTGGTATTGTTCATGCCAAGAAAATTCTTAAAAGTATCCTTTTAATGGACCCCAATCGGCTAAAATGACCCCAGAAGGCTATGTTGCAGATTATGTAGGAGAAAACGAGATGAAGAGATTCATGATTTCAGTTCATAGTTGAATCAGTCTTCATTTCAAGACTTGTTGAGCCAAGCTGAATAAGAATTTGGATTTGATGATCATCCCGCGGGGTATTTCTAAGAATTCCCTATGGTGAAGACGTCTTCATAGGGCTTATTTCGAGGTTAAATAAGCAATGAGAAAGGAAACCAACACTGATAATTGAGTATAATTTTCTCGAGTAGGCCATATACCTATATCCTGAACATTGCTTTTATTCTTATTCTCACTTTTTCTTCCTTGAAATTTGGAAAGTTACTCTGGTCCGGTGGAAAATGCATCTTGTTTCATTTTGTATCGTATTCTTGGAAATCTAATATTAAAGCATCAATTGAGTTCTTATTTTCTTTGCCTATGTTAGTGTTTATTTTAATTATACACCATTTACATCACTTATCAAATGATCTAGTTTCCAGCAAGCCTTTTCTGTATGATTGGATCTAGAATGTTAAACTACAAAGACTTGTTTGGTCTCTGAGAAAATTGCAGGGAAACAGAGAGAAAAATATTAAGAGAGGAAGAATGTAAATCTTTTCATTAATACGAATTGTTTTACAAGCATGTATATATACAAGTATTTCGAATCTTCTACATGCTGTTTGCGACTGAACTTAACATAATAACAACCTTCTTCCAGCTCAGCTGCCAAGTCAGCATTCATAACAAACTTGGTTAATCATAATTAATCTCAGCTTAACTAACTAAACCATTTTAACTAACAGCCCCTCTCAAGCTCAAAGTCTGGGAAGAACATTGAGCTTGGACCGTAGATAATGAAATTGATCAAATGCCAATGGTTTAGTAAGTATATCTACTACCTGATCACAACTTGGAACATGACTAATCTACAGTTCCTTTCTGGATACATGCTCTCGAATGAAGTGCAGATCAAGCTCAATGTGCTTAGTTTTAGAATGATACTTTGGATTGCTAGCGAGAGCTTCTGCACTTTTGTTATCACAGTAGATTACTGGAGACTGCAGCAAAGATACTTTTAATTCCTTAAAGAGATAAGTGATCCACAATACCTCAGCTGCTGTCAAAGCCAAAGCTCTGTATTCAAATTCAACTGTACTTCTGGATACTATATGCTGCTTCTTAAAGGACCATGATACCAAGCTGTTGCCTAAGTAAACATAGTATCCTCCTACTGAATTCCTATCATCCAAATGAGACCCCAATCAGCATCTGAAAAAGCTATAAGTCTAAGTGATCCAGATTAGTAAAATTGCAGACCATAATCTGTTGTATACTGCAGATACCTCAGCACCCTTTTGCAAGCTTGCCAATGCAGTCCTGATAGATTAGAAAGATATCGACTGAGTTTGTTTAATGTAAAAGCAATTCCAGGCCTCGTTAGTGTAACATATTGTAATAAACCAACCAAACTTCTGTAGAGAGAAAGATTCTCAAACACTGCACCCTTATCTTTAACTAATCCTTCTGTTGAGCTCATTGATGTTGGACAACCCTTGCAGTTCACCATTTGAGCTTTCTTGAGTAGATCACCAATGTACTAAATTTGTGATAAGTGCAAACCATCCACATTTGGAGTTACCTCAAGACCAAGAAAGTAATTGAACTCCCCAAGATCTTTCAAGGCAAACTCCGTACCCAACTATTGTATCACTTTTTCTACCAAACAAGAGTTTGAGCCAGTGATCAAAATATCATCTACATAGATTAGTGCCACAATTATATCCCTTGCCACATGCTGAATAAACAAGGAAGTATCTGATTTGGATGTCACAAAACCCCACTGAATTAAGGAAGCTTTTAACCTATCATACCAGGCTCGTGGAGCCTGTTTGAGTCCATAAAGTGCCTTGGTGAGTTTGCAGATATGAGTTGGAAATTGGGGATGAACAAAACCCTCAGGTTGATGCATAAAAACATCCTCTGTAAGAATGCCATTAAGGCAGGCATTGTTAACATCTAGCTGCCTAATTGTCCAATGATGCATGACAACAAGACTTATAATTATTCTGATGGTGTAGGGCTTCATAACTGGACTAAAAATTTCAAAAAAATCCACACCTTGTGTCTGATAAAACCCTTTTGCAACCAACCTGGCTTTGTACTTTGATATGCTGCCATCAGGGTTATATTTAATTCTGAACACCTATTTGTTTCCAACAATCTTCCCAGCTGTTTCTAGAGGAATAAGAACCCTGGTTTGATTCTTTTATAGTGCATCAAATTCTTCTTGTATAGCTTGCTGCCATTTGGGATTTGCTAGAGCTACTTTGATAGATGAAGTTTCAAGTTCTTAAGCTACTATTAAGTATGTCTTGGGCTTAAACACACCAGCTTTTGATCTGGTAGTCATAGGATGAATGTTTTGAACTGAAGATGTCTGTACTGGCTGATGATCTTGGATGTGTGATGATAAATTTGGAGAGGAGTGGCTTGGAGATGAATGTGCTGACAGTGCATGAGAATGACTTGAGTCAGGTCCTATATCTGTAGCTGAGGGAATGACAGAGGATTGTGCATTGTTTCGGTCTTGAATGACTTTTATAATTGGAATATTTGAAAAAGAAACTTGGTTTGGTTGAATGGATGAAAGTTGAGAATCAGACTTAGTAGGAAAGAGTTCACAATAAGGAAATTCTGACTCATTAAACTGAACATGTCTAGTAATGTATGTTTTACCAATGGAATCCAAGCATTTATAACCCTTGTGTATAGGACTATAGCCAATCATTAGGCATTTTGTGTATGAAAGTTGAGTTTATGATTATTATAAGGTCTGAGAAGAGGAAAGTAAGAGAAACCAAAGGTTTTAAGGAACTTGTAATCTGTTAGTCTACCATGAAGTTTGGCAAAAGGGGAAATATTGTTCAACACTGGGGTTGGCATTCTGTTAATGAGGAAAGAAGTTGTATGAAATGACTCCCACCAAAAAGTTAAAGGCATTTTAGCTTGTGCAAGAAGTGTTAACCCAGTTTCTACAACATGCCTATGTTTTCTCTCAACTACACCATTTTGATGATGTGTGTGAGGATAGTTATGCCTAAAGTGTATTTCTTTTGCTTTAAGAAAATTTTCAAAGCTTCTATACTCCCCTCCCCAATCAGATTGTAAAGACTTCAGAGAGAAACCAAGTTGTTTTTCCACTAAGGTTTTGAAATGCTTGAATGTATCTATAGCTTCTGACTTAAGGGTTAATGGAAAAATCCAGCAGTATCTACTGTAATCATCCATAAAACTAATGTAATATCTATATCTATGTAGAGATGGTATACATGCTAGACCCCAAAGATCAGTATGTACCAGTTCTAAAGGAGTATTTGTTTTTATGCATGTAGAGTAGAAAGAAAGTTGATGCATTTTACCATATTGACAAGCGTCACAAAAATCAGGGACAGATACAGGAAGTAAAAGAGAGGATAATATGTTTTTCAATGCATGTTTATTTGGATGGCTAAATCTTTGGTGTAACACATTAGCAAACATAACTGGATTAACAGTGCTCAAATGACTTTGAAAATTACTTGTTTGAGTACAACTTTTATTCAAAGACAAACCAGAAAAGTTACAAGGTGACTGGTTAAAAACAGAAAGCATAGAACTAGGATTATGATTGGTAACACATGAGCCAGATGAGCTGGAGAGAAAGTCATCCTTAGACAACAATTTATACAGTCCTCCTCTAGCAATCCTTTGAGCCAGATGCACTCCCTTTCTCTTGTCCTTAATAAAACACATATTGGCAGCAAACTCAATGATTAAATTGGCATCTTCAAGTAATTTGGAAACGCTTATGAGATTTTTAGTGAGATGAGGTACACAAGAGATATCTTGTAAATACAGAAAAGAATCACAGGAAGTGGGGAGACAAGTATATCCAATCTATGTAATTTTCAGACCTTGGCCATTACCAACATGCAGTAACTGATTACTTGAATATTCTCTTCCAAGGTTCAAGTTCTGCAAATTATTGGTGAGGTGATGAGTTGCCCCAGTGTCAACATACCAGCCTTGATCAGTCATGTCATCTTCAGAGGTTGCCAAGAAAGTAACTCTTAGTGCTGAATTTGGATAGAAGCCTCTTGGTCTAGAATTCTGATATGAATTCTGATTATGGCCTGAATATGGATTGTAATAAGGTACAAATTCCTTGTTTAAGGCTTAAAGCATATCTGACAGATTACAGCAGCTCCATTTGGATCTGAAGCACCTTTTCCATTGATGAAGCCACCAAAATTTCCATTATTAACACCATATCCACCTCTGCCTTGAAAATTTCTAGGCTGGACATTGCTAATCCAACCACCATTCCAATTTCCTCTACCTCGGCCTTGTGTAAAACCTCTACTAAAACCTCCTCTGCCACCATTATTATTATTTCCATTCCTAATCCAGTTACCATTATTATGTCCTCCAAATTTAGTATTGGTTCTAGTTTGAGCAACATTTGCAGCATAGGTCAATTTAGTTTCCTTACTAGCATTTGACTGATGTGCTTCTAATATGGCCTCATGAGTTAAAAGCATTGAGTAAGCTTCATTAACAATCATTTTTGCAAGATTTGCTTCAATATACACAACCACATGGTACTATGGTTGGCCTAGCCCAGAGATCAAATGTGTAATAAAATCCAGAGGACTGATAGGGCTTCCAACTATTGCTAAATCATCAATTATGGTTTTCAGTTTTCCAAAAAATTCTGTCATAGACATTGAGCCTTTTCTGAGATTATTAAGCATCATCTTAAGATGAACCTTTCTAGCAAAGGTTTCGGACCCAAATTGTTGCACAAGACTAGTCCACAATTTAAGTGAAGTTTCAAAGTTTACCACAAGGCTGAGAATCTCGAGATTTATGGAAGATAACATCCAGCTTAGCAGCATCTGATACTTCATTTTCCAAGTGGTGAATGCTGAATTTATTTGAGTTTCCGCTTCAGAGTTCTTAGATGCACTTTGAAGAAATTGACCTGGACATGATTTAGAACTATCAAGATGATCTTCAAGACCATTTGCACGCACTGAAGAGAGAATATGAGATTTCCAGATTATGTAGTTCGATCGATCAAGCTTAATAGGAGAAGTGAAATTGAATGAAGAAAAAGAGAATGTTGTGTTTAAATTTAAATTCGAAATCGCCATTTTTGCTTTTAGTGAAGCTTTGATACCATGTTAAACTACAGAGACTTGTTTGGCCTCTGAGAAAATTGCAGAGAAACAGAGAGAAAAATATTAAGAGAGGAAGAATGTAAAATCATGCCAACACTAAATAAAGTGATAGGAAAACTTGTACAAAATAAGAATAGTAAACTTACCAACCCATATGATTATCTGCTAAATAAGGATTTGAACCCTAGGGTATGAGTGAGAGAGTAATGAGAGGTAGAGAAAAAGAAGAAAAACCTTGTGTACTTAGGGTTATGGAAGAGAGAAAAGTATAAATTTTTAGGGAGTCTTAGGAAACCCTATTAAATTTGGAAAAGTAAGCCTTTTCCAATATTATCCCATGAATAACCCTATTTATAGTTTTAATATCCCTATTAATAAGGGTTATAGCCGTATATGATTCCAATAAAAGTTGAATTTCCATAATTTAAAATTATGGAATTTGGTGTTACAATATGAGCTGATTAATTGCTTGATTTTTCTAGTTCTTGGCAGCATCAAAAGACTAAATACTGGAAGCCTTGCTCAAAGTTTCCTTATATGGTTGCTCCAAAAGATTTTAGCAAATGGATTTGAAGTTGTGACGGCCAAGCCACAAAACAATGATAATATCAAATATGTTGTAACACTCCAAATCTAACACATGTGTAGCACGTGATGAAGAACATTACTTATAAATCAAAATCCTTACACAAAAAATCGAAATTGAAATACCTCAAATTTTTTTCAAATAAATCTACAAATTCATATGTCTAACACTAAATATTTTCTCCTGAAGATAGATATGACAAAAGTCTTAAAACTCTCTAAATAAAAATTCATAAAATAAAGAAACTTAAAGGAAACATCATTTTATCCTTCTCTTATTGAATTAGCAAAAGTAAGTGAATCTCTAGCTCTAGAGGTAGGCACAACACTCAACAAAGTACTTAATCTGTAAAAAGTAATGATGATGAGTGAGTTGTCAAATCGGTAAGTAAAACATTCCAATTGGGTGCAAAAATATTGTAAGCCTTCTCACTCTTTTTTTTTAAAATCAAAACATATGTTATAATTCATAGATTTCATAAAATAACATATTACAACAAGATGACATAAATTCATAGATGCTCATAATATCAAAAGCATAATCATGGGAGCAAATTGTATAACGTTTATACAGAAAAAAAGGTTAGCAAATGTGACATAGTGTCACCTATACTCCCAGTGGTCCAGTCAGAAATAGAATGAGAATCAGAATATTATGTGCACATTCAGAACAAAAACCCTGTACTGGTCTAGAACATATATATTGTATAATACAATTAGAATCAGAATAAGAATAACTTTGGACAATGAGACAAAATATTTAAATTCATTTTTCAAATGTAATGACTTGCACGTGGCGCTTCACAGCACTCTAGCCGTCAAGAGGTGATCCCCAAACAACCATAAATAATCTCAATCATATATGTGAATAAAATACCTATATTGGATTCATAAAAATCAACAATGATTTAGGCTTGCAAAATAAATTTAATTCTATTGTTTTATAGGCAAATTCATAAATGATAATCATGAAAAAAAAATAAATTACACATTTAAAGCATTAATAATATTATGTTAAAACCATAAAAATAACATAATTTTCATATTTGAAAATATTTACATAAACTAGCATTGTTATGAAAAATAATTAATCTTCAAAGAATTATAAAAATACATGTACTTATAGAAGTATCAAAATAATCAAACATATCTAGTACATTAGAATGAAGTTACTTACCTCGATAAAAGTAATGATCTAAACATAACTCTAAGCTTTTAATAGCCTCAAACCCCTCCAATAGTTTAAACAAATACAACATATGACTATTAACAATTTATTCTAACAACCTAATTTTCTAATTTAGAATTTAACCTTTAATCTAAGAATCAGAATGACACAACATTCTACAGAACTTTTTTGGACATCCATAGGTATCTCATATAAAATTTTCAAAATGATCTGACACCGAAAACATTTTCAAAACTATTTGCTTCTTCATAAATTCAAAATTGTTTCTTTCTTAGTAAATTCAGAACTGTCTCACACGCTACTTTGAATAGACAATTGAAGAACGTTTGCATGCTTTCTGACTTTCGTTATAGAAAATACAAAGTTTTTGCCAAAGTAACTATGGATCTTGGTCAAGTACTTGTCTCAAAAACTACTTACACTAGAGGAAGTCAAGTGCTTGGTATCATCTTACACCCCTATAAGCTCTGGAATGCCTGCCCGGCTCACCAATTGTAAATAAGCTTGTCATCTTAAGTTTGCAGGAGAAAATAACCAAGACCCGAAACCTTAATAATGCTTTAATCTTCTTACTAAGAGATCTTGCAATTGTAAAGGCATAAATTATATTTGCATCTTGGACCCATTCAAACATTAATAAAAATTTAGCAGTTTTTTTTAAACTCTACTTCTTTTCTTTTAAAAGTTAAGGACACTATCTCATTCTAGTCCGGGGACAGAATAATTAATAGTTGTGTTGTTGTACTTTTACTAATTTTTTTTAATTTTTAAGTCAAAGATGGCCAAATATGGAGTTTAATTACTCTAGAAATGCATATTCCTAGTCTTATAGTTTAGTTAAAAAAATAAAATAAAATAAAAATAAAAATAAAAATAATGAAATATACAATTTAAGAAACTTTTTGTGATCTTTTGATATTGGATGACGTGATGGCGTTTAAATTTTACAATTTATATTATCTTTAGCTTTGAATTATGTTACACCATATTTGCCACTTTGCAAATTGATGTTGGTTAGATATGTGAATTGAGAAATTAATGAGTGAAATTCATTGAGCTATTTGAAAGAACGTACATGTTAAAATAAGCTCAAAGTGAGTTTTTGAATATATTATTTATTTTAGAGAGCAACCTTTTTCCATAACTTACTAGTTTATTATTTTATATATAATCTCTATCATTTTCTTTTGAGTCGACCAATGAAAAGAATTGTGTATTATTAGTTCTGAAAGTCTATTGAACTAGTAGAGATAAAGACTATCTAGATCTTTAACAAATGTCACCATTGGAGTCTCTTCTGGCCATCCTCATTGTAAAATATCCATAGTCACCCCTTTTGAACCTATTAAAAAAAATTATTTGTTAAGGTATTATCATATCCTACTTCAATTTGGAGCATTACCATATATTTTATGTTTTCCATCACTTATCCATCATATAAAAAAAAAATATGATAATGAAAAAAGAAGAAATAAAAAAGGGAAAAATATATAAAACACATTGCAATTCCCAAAAGATCTCTATTGTTTTTCCAAGCATATATTTTGTTCTCTTATTATTCCTTATTTTTTAGCCATTTCTGTAGCCCACATTACAAAATAGTAAAAGTTCTTCTTGGTTTTAGAGAACTACAATCTGAAGTAGAATGTGATAATATGGCCTAAAACATGCGGTGATGCATAAAACTATATACAAATAATATTATTGGTAGATTAAAAAAAGTGAAGATGCAAAATGAGGAAATGTTTTAATGTAAAATGACAAGGCGATTACGTCAGAGATTGTGATGAAAAAAAGAAAGGATGGGAAAGAGAGAACAAGGGACACAACAGTGGCTTCAGATGATTGATATCGTAGTGCTAACTTGTTGGTGGTTTCAAATAGCAATATAATAAGTCAATGAATCCTTAACTCAAGGTGTTCCTTTCATTTGTGTCCTGGTAGAAGTCTCTTTTATGAGTCTTTGGATGGTAGTAGAGTCTTAATGGGAAACAACAATGTGTAAGATTGTTGGTATAAGGTCTATCAAAATCAGAATGATTGATGGGATTAGAAGAACTTTATATAATGTGAGGGATTTAACTAGGCTAAAGAGAAATTTATGCTCTTTAGGTATGCTGGATTGTCCAGGATACTTCTTTATGTCTAAAAATGATAGTTTGAGGATTATTAAAGAGACTGAAATGGTAATGAAAGGTGTAAAGAAGATTTGTCTTTATATGTTAGAAGGGTCACTAGTACCTATGTTAGCTACAATACTTGATGTTCGAAAGTAGATAGAACCAAGTCACGGTATCTTATACTTGGATGCACAAGTGTCTAAGGGGATGCAAAAGCTAAGCAAGCAAGGGTTTGTTTGTGGTGACAAGATACATGAGGTAGAGTTCAGTGAAAACAACATTTTTGGAAGAGCACATTGGTCCAAATTCACAAAGGGACTGCACACATCTAAATAAGTTTTGGATTATGTTCATCCGGATTTTTTGGGGCCTTGCTCAGGTCCTTTATTTTAATTAACTGTTGACTTTAATAACTTGTTGCATTATCATGCATGGTAATTGAATATACAAGTAATTGATATTATCATTTTTAGTATTTTTTTAAATTCAGTTTATGTCTTAGATGTTTTATCTTTATTTAATTATTTTCCACTTATTATTATAAATATTATTATTTTGTAAAGTTTTATTCTTGTTATTCATATTTAAATGAGTTCATTAATATCTAGGCATAGCATGCAAGTGAAAAATATGACATAAAAAAAGTGACACAGAAAATGAAATAATAATAAAACAAAATTGATTAGTGTTAAAAATTTTATGTTTATTAAGGGATAAAAATGTTATTTTGTTTTATTAATGTAATTTATATTTGTAATTATGTAACATATTGTGAATTTCTAATTATTTTTCTAAATATTTGATTTTATGTATTTTTGTGTGTTTATTAGATAAAAATAATAATTTCACGCAATTTCAGGCTTCGAACAAATGCATGGATGTCAAATTTGGATTCCGAAAGTCCGAGAAATTATGTCATTATTGAGGAGGATCCAAGACTTTTATTGTAATTTTTTATGTTATTACCACGGTAAATGTTGTAATTGTAAAATTATAAGTTTTTATCATATTAGGTATGGTAATTGTTAGTCGAATGTGTTGGATATGCTTGAGTGGATAAGTTAGATTTATGTTTTATCAGTAGGATTATTAGTGGGACAAATGTAAGGTTAAAATATAATTAGATTTTTTAATTTGTGTGGTGTGAATTTATCTTGTATTAGTATAAACTAGGCTTGGCAAAACCCCGGGTCCGGTCCGGGTTTGGTGCAACCCGGACCCGGACCGGATCCCAAATATTGAAACCCGGACCCGGACAAAACCCGGTTTTTGTATGTCCGGTCCGGGCTTAAGCCCGGCATGTCCGGGTTCGGGTTTTGTCTTCCGGGTTTCAAAACCCGGAAACAAAAATTTCAAAAAACCCCAAAATTAACTCTAATTAAAATTTCTTCCCTGCAGTTTTTGAATTGTTTCAATTACACCCTTATAGTTTGCCCCCAAGTCCCCAACGTCAGTAACTTTGTTTTCATTTTTTAAAATACTAAATCAAATGGATCCAAGTTCTTTAATCCTATTGATGATGCAGCAACGTAAAGATTAAATAAAAAAACCAAAATAAACACAATAAAAATTCATCTAACTTCTAACAAGCTAACCTAAACTCATCCAATCTATATATAAAAAAAATTAAATTCAATAACACAATAAATTTAAATAACATCCAAATTCCAACATATCATAAGTTTATAATTATGACACCAATTATCAATACAACACATGAAAATCCTAAATGTTCAACAACTCAAAAAAGAATTCATAAAAGAGTCAAAACACTCCCATGTAAAATAAATAAATAACAAGTTTATGTCTAATTCCAAATAAATAAATAACCGTTCATGTCATACTACTCGTCGACGCTTGTGGCTCATCATCATCATCCGAAATTACCTCCTCCCCAGTAAAAATCTCATCCTCTGGAACTCCACCTTACAACAAAAATAATACATTAAAATTCAAAGCATTTTAAGTAAATAAATACTACTAAAATATAATTCAAATAACTTTATACCTCGAGAAGTAGAAGTCCAAATCCAATTTTGAGCACACATTAAGGCTTCCAAAGTGTCAGGAAGAAGTTTACTACGATGCGGACTCAAAAATCTGCCCCCGGCACTAAAAGCTGACTCAGAGGCAACGGTGGATACAGGAATGGCTAAGATATCCTTAGCTAACTCAGCCAAAATAGGATATTGGCTAGTGTGCATCTTCAAAAAAGCTAAAATATCAAAGTCCGGAATGGAATCCAACAATTCCTCATCTAATTACCTATCCAACTCCGACTTAGTTACCTTAGCACGTTTATTTTGGCTTCGAAATGTTTCAAACTCATCTACATCCCAATACTTATTCGAATTCGAACAAGATTCAGAACGAGAAATTTCCAATCCAACATTCTGCCCACCACTCACATGCGCTGCCTTCGATTCATATTCTTTCACTAAATCATAACAAAGCTTATGTGCACACTCAATATGCTCATCTGCTGTATCACCATATATCTTTGGAAAATAAAAATGAATTAACATCATCTTATATCTTGGGTCAAGCACAACAGCCACAACTAATATTGGATGAATTTCATTCCAATATTTGTCAAATTTATCAGCCATGTTATCAGCCATAATCCTAATAGCAAAGTTATCAGCAGTGCGCCACCTATTAATTGACAATTTCATTTTACATATCAACGGAAAAAATAAATTGGAAGTTGGGTATTTTGTACCCGAAAACATCTCCATTAACATATAAAATGATTTCAATTGCTCCACCATTATGACTGACAAATCCCACTCCCCATCACTTGGTAAGCTCTTATACTGAGGCTCACGTTGTTGCAACCGAGAAAAAACACTTCTATACATCAATGCTACTTCAAGCATGGCATAAGTAGAGTTCCAACGAGTAGGACAATCCAATTTCAATTTTTTTTTACAATTAATGTTTAATTGTCTAGCAGCTAACTCAAAAGTTTCATATCTTTTTGGTGTTTGTGTCCAATAACTCACACTCTCTCTAATCTTTCCAATCCCACTTTCTATAACTTTAAACCCATCTCGCACAACCAAGTTCAATATATGAGCATTACATCTCATATGAAAAAATTTACCACTAGAAATTAAGGTATCGGTATCAAACCTTAACAGCAATTTCTCCACCATTGCGTCATTAGTGGTGCAGTTATCCAATGTCACTGAGGATAACTTTCTATCCACGTTCCAATCCAATAGGCATTGTACTAACTCATTACAAATGGCATCAGCAGTATGGGGGCTTGGAACATAGATGAACCTATCAAATATTCACAAGTCAGTATTAAATACACAAACTTAAAACATATTACAATTTAAACTTGAAAAAAATCTAATATAAGTAATAATAAACTTAAAAGAAATTAAGCAAATAAAAAATTATAGACAAATTACCTTAAGATTCGACTATGCAATTTCCAGGAATTATCAATGAAATGGGCCGTCACGACCATATATCCCTTTTTCTGGTTACTAGCAGTCCATAAATCCGTAGTAATGGCCATTCTACCATGATTTTTCCCCAATAAATGCAAAGTCTTAACCTTCTTGATTTGATATAACTTCAAGATTTCGCTCTTCAAAGTGTTTCTGCTCATTGGCTTAACCACGGGGTTAACATGTGCCATCATTTCTCGGAAGCCTATATATTCCACGAATCTAAGTGGAAGCTCATGCATTATAACCATTCTTGCTATCAAACTCCGTAAAACATTTTGATCAAAGCTGCCATAACTAATGCCACAAGTTCCATCCTCTCTTTTAATCACTTTAAGGCTTCCTTGAAGTGCTTCTTCTATGTTTGGTTGATTCGGCTTAAAACACATTGCCACATGTCTATTCAAAGCTGAAGTCCCAGATTGGTATTTTGCTTTTAAAATTGCACTTTGCCTTTTGTTCTCCATTTACCATTACTTTTGTAAAGTGATCCCAAGCTTCGGAGACTTTCTTCTTTTTTCTAGTTTGTTCCTTACTTTTCGCATCATTCACGGTTGACGCTGAAATTTGGTCAACCTCATTATCATTTTTATCTTCGACATTACGAGATAAATTTGGAGCACTCGAAGAATTGATTTCTACGTTGTCCGACATTGCACTACTCTGCTGTTACAATAGCAAAGATATACTAAATTTCATATTTTAGTGTGGAAACAAAAATGTGAACAAAAAAGAGAGACATTGACAGAAAACTAAGAGGCTCACAGCAAGTCAGCAACATAAAATTAAAAAATGCAAAAAGATTTAATTCAAATTATGAAAATTATATATATATTAATCCATTCTACTGTTTGATAAATAAATGTAGAGCAACCATATTTTATCCATGATTATCTAAAATTATTGCCTAACTCTATTAACCATCTGTTTTTCAAGTTTTTATATAAGCTTAAGATGTTAATTAAGCATATTTTCATATATGCAATTTGGGGGTGGGGGAAGGAAATATTCAGTAGTATAAAATGCAAAAAGAATTAACAATCGAAGATTTATTTAAAAATTAAAAGCAGAGCAACTGAAAACTATCCCATCACCTCAAATTTTTAGCCACATGGGTCATGGATAGGTACACAAATATAATAAAATTGTCTAAATTTGACCTGATTCCTCATTTATTTAAAAGATTGCTTCTTGTATGATGCTCCCATGTATGTATATCTTATTACAAACAGGTTATCAGGCTGACTTACTAGAAAAGGTAATTACAGCTATCAATTTAATTGAATTCAGATAACAACAAGGTTGAGATATGTACTAAACAAATCTTGACAAAGAAAGACACAGCAAAACTTTCGTTGTCAAAATTTTTGGACAATTAGGCATAGACAAAAATTAGTGAGCGAAAAATTTAGATGATAAATATAAGTTCAATAATTCATTTGACACCACACGAAGACACTGCAGTACGTGAGTGACGGCTTAATAAGTCCAGAATGGATAACCATAACTATACATGACAGACAATTCATGTAACAGCAAGCAAAATCATAGCAACAGCAAGCAAAAGAGGAGAGCACACTTATAATTAGATATTTGGCTCATATTACTTAATATGGCTGAATTATGACTTGTTAAGAAGAAAATAAATTACTCATTCTCCCAAAAGTCAAGTCAATGGAGCCTGAATTTGGAATATATAATTAAGCTAGTAGTTTTGTCTTATTTATTTTTTTCAATTTGAAGATTGATTAAGCTAGGTGTTAAGACCTGTTTGGCTATTCTTTATATAATTTCCCTGTTTCTCATTTGGTCATTCTGGAAGCAAGATACATGAATTCAATTTTTTATTTTTTTGGGTAATTTTTATTGTTTAACTCAAAGTCAACATTGCTGCCGATCAAGGTATCGTTTGAGAAATGGACAAAGACTAAAGTGAAAAAGAAGTTAAATGGCAAGCATAGAAATATTATATTGTTTTCTTTGGTCCGATTAATCATAGCAAACCAGTGAAGCAAAATAGTATTCTTTTCTCATTTTATACAAACTAGTGAACCGAAGAAAAAGCATAGCAACAGCAAGCAAAATCATAGCAACAGCAAGCAAAAGCATAACAAAATTCCAAAGATTCACACAGTTATAGCAGCAACAGAAGCAACATATCGCAGCAACAGTAAGTCAACACTCGGAAACCATGCACAAAATTGACCCGAAAATAATCAAGAATAGCAACAGCCAACACCAACAAAGAAGCAATCGGCAAAAATACCTGCGACTAGCAGCGGTGGTTGTGATGGCAAAACCAGCTCAGGCGGGCAGCAAATGCAAACGATAGCGGGAATTGGAGCTGCTAGCCGACGGTGATGGTGGGTGCTAGCCGACGGCGATGGTGGGTGCTGTTAGCCGACGACGATGGTGGGTGCTGTTAGCCAACGACGATGGTGGGTTTGGGTTTGGGTTAGGGATCTTCGAATTTGGGTCCTGGGTGTTCTGTTTCGGTTTTAAGCCGCTTAAGGCTTTTGTTCTTTTTTTTTTAATTGCGAATACGGGTCCGGGTCCGGGTTCCAGGTTCCGAATTTTTGTAACTGAACCCGGACCGTACCCGGATATATCTGGGTTTTAAATTTTAAAACTCGGACCCGCATTTTTTTATTTACGGTCCGGGTTTTGCCCGGACCGGATTGGCTGGGTCCGGGCCGGGTCCGGTCCGGGCGGGTTTTAGTGACACCCCTAGTATAAACAGAGGGGGGATGAACACACCTCTCCACACCTTCTCTTCTCTTCTTTTCCCCCAAATTCTTCTTCTCATCTCTCTTTGTAATTTATTTTCAATCAATAAAATTAATTTTATTTTAATTTTCAAATTCCATTTTTAATTATGTATTTTTTTAATTTTAGTAATTTCCTTTATAAAAAAATGTTTAGCTGAATATTAATAGTTAGGGGAAGGTGAAACTCGTAGGAAATAAATATAATTTAATGAAATTCTATTTTTAATTTTATAAATTAAATTATTTCTTTTTAATTTTATACATATTTTGTATTATGAGATTTTGATTTATTGTAGACAAATAAGGGAGTTTGGCACAATAAATTCTTTTTATCTAAATATAAGGTATGGTAAAATGGTATTTTGACTTATTGTAGACAAATTAAATTTTAGCACAATAAATACTTAGTCCATCATAAAATTAAAGGAAAAATAGTAATAATTTATATAATTAATCTTTTGGGTAATAAATCTAAAAAATGGCAAAAAAATTTATTAAGTTTTATTTACTACTAAGAATGAATCCACAACCCTAACTAATTCAATTTCATAGTTTTATTTAAATTAAGTTGTTTATATTTAAGTTTTATTTTTAAAATTTAGATAAAATAAAATAAACAAATTAAATCTTTTCCCTGTGAATTGACCATGTACTCACCGAGATATATTATAACTAGGAACTCTTATACTTGAGAGTAAATCAAACACTTTTAAGTCGTGTTAAGTTTTTGGCGACGTTGCCGGGGAAATGTATTTATTTTGTTTTATTTTTCCTTTTATTTTTTATAAATTTTCGTTTGCCCCTTTTCCTTTTCTTAAATTCTCTTCTACCCTCACATCTTTCATAATTATAGTTTCACCCCAACAATTCTCATTTCTTACTCATTCTTCTCATAATTACGTTCTGACCCTAATATTTTTCTGAATCTTCATTTTCATCCCACATGGCTCAATTCTAAACTTCTAAATATTACGGTGTGGCCATAAAATTATAATAATTTCAATAAGATCCCTAAATGAAATTTCTCACAATAATTAGACTTGGATTTATTTGGACTTAATTTGGACCAAGAAAACTGACTACTAACGCTTAACTAACTAACTATTAATTTTTTTTATTTCAGTATTTAATTTTCAATTTTTTTATTTTTACTTTTGCATTATTTTTTTATTTTTTATTGGTGGGTTCAACCACCAATTTGTTTATTTAATTTTAAGTTATTAATTTATTATTTCGTATTTTGTTTTTGCTTTGTTTTATTTTATATGGTGGGTTCAACCACCATTTTTTTCGCATTTATTTTATGCTTTATTTTTTTGTTAATTTAATTGGTGGGTTCAACCACCAAAATTGTTATTTAATTTTAAGTTATTAATTTTATTTTGTACACTTATATTATTTACATATTTAATTTTTCATTTTTTTTGCAATTTTCATTTAGTTTTTGAATTACTAATTTGTTTGTTATCTTTGTGATATAATTATTGTATGAGACGTTGGTCTCGAACTTCAAGTGGCATGTTAGTTCGTAAATCTCAATCACCACCACCAATCATGGATGAGATCCAAGACGAAGACTCCAATTGATCAAGGAGACAACCAATCTTAACATGATCAACCGAGAACTTTGAGAGACTACATGAATCCAACCAGAATTGGAGCACCGTCGTGTATAGTATTTCCTCCAAAAGTATGTCGATTTAACTTCAAACCAGGTATTATCCAACTTTTACCAACTTTTCATGGTTTAGAATATGAAAATCCATATTTGCATCTAAGAGATTTCGAGGAAGTTTGTAATACATAAACAGACCAAAATTGTAGCATGAACATAATTAGATTAAAGCTTTTTCCTTTTTCATTAAAAGATAAGGCTAAAACTTGGCTACAAAACCTTAGATCTGAATCAAGAAGAACTTGGAATAACATGCAAGAACAGTTTTTGAAAAAAATCTTTCCACCTCATAGAACAAATTCTTTTAAAAGCAAATCACTTCTTTTACGTAAAAAAATAGAGAAACATTATACTAGTGTTGGGATAGGTTTAAAGAATTACTTAACATATGTCCACACTATGGTTTTGAAACTTGGCAATTGGTCACTTATTTCTACGAGGGCTTAATACCACAAACTAAATAAGTTGTAGAAATGATGTGTAATGGTGAATTTAAAGAAAAAAATCCTGAAGATGCACTAGATTACCTTGACCAATTAGCTGAAAATGCACAACATTAGAATACTGTTGGAACTTTTGAATTGACTAATAAACCACAACCATCTCCATCTAGTGGAGGAATCTACAACCTTAGGGAAGATCATGATTTACAAGAAAAATTTGCATCCCTAGTTAGGAAGGTTGAAGGTTTGAAAAATAAAAAAAGTGATCAAGTAAAATCTGTTCAAAAAATTGCATGCGATGTTTGTAGCTCTAATGATCATT
Source organism: Citrus glauca (assembly GCA_029633175.1). NCBI lineage: Eukaryota > Viridiplantae > Streptophyta > Magnoliopsida > Sapindales > Rutaceae > Citrus > Citrus glauca. Next base: position 7,852,389 of record JAQOOD010000008.1, read on the forward strand.
TCACTCAAGATTGTCCCACTCTGCCTGCACTGAAAGAATGTTTGCATGATCAAGCTAATGTCATCAACACTTTTAATAAACCAAACCCATATTCACAGACTTATATGTTAGTAATATGCCCTAAAGGCCAATCAAATGGTGATTTGATTGTTTAGGGAATGATTGTATTTGAATAGCATTTTGATATTTATAAAATGGCAAAGTTATCAATGTTCATATATTAAGTTAATGAGTATAGTCCAAGAAGTAAAATAGTTAAGGAATACATTCTCAAGTTTGTCGAGAATATGAAACGTACGTCCTTTGTACTATACTTCTAAAATAGTTTCTAGTGGTGGATTTATGATTGGACATTATAAATTCCTATAAACACTAGTATGTGTTGTAACTCCTTATAGTATGTGATAGTAAAATGGATGGTGAGTTTCATATCATCGACATGAGATGTTAAGTCAAACACATAGGTACTTGTTAAAAGAACAAGTTTACTGAACTTGACCAAATATAGTAAGCCATATGGTTTTGAGTGTTAATGGGTTATTATAAATTGTAACAGACACTATGTTTAGTAATGGTCTTTAGACTTGAGGCATAACAGATGTCTTATACATAGACATCTCTGATATGTGAATGCATAATGATTGATTCCTAATCACGGAAGAGATCTAGCAATAGCTGTCATGGTTGGTTATGTATGAAGACAAGTGTATGGCCAATATCGAATTCATCACTTTGTAATATACGAAAAGGATGTCCCTATGAGATAATATGAATTGGCATGAGAAATCCTTGGCCAAGGTGAAATATATTTGAAAGAGTTCAAATTATATTTTCATGCCAAGTTCATTTAGATCTATTTTGAGATAAAGCATAACTGCTTAACATAATAAACTATAAGCCGTGCTTTTTTCTGGACATGGATGATGAAGAGACCAAGAGATAGAGATACAATGGAATAGGTTCTATAGATCCAACAATTCTTGTTATTTGGATAGTTGTGATATACTGCTAGGTGTCACTCATGACTTGTAGAAACCTTAAGATCAATATTGGTAAAGCGTATTACCACTGTATCTTAAGGTCATTAGAAAGGTTCTAATTGATGACTAAAGAGTTTAGCATCATTTAATGAATAAAGAGTTATCATTAAAATAGTTCTACTATCTTATAACTAAGAACCTAAAAGGTCACACACCATATAGAAATGAAAAAAGGAGTTACTAGAAAATGAGAAGTTAAATTTCCTAATTTTAGGAAAATCAATATTTATATTTTAATTCATTGAGAATGAATATATATATAAATATATCTTAAATATGATTTAAGATAGAAATTTAGATGTTTCATAAATAGTTTAAGGAACAAAAAAAATTTCATAAAGCGTCAATTAAACATTATGTAATATTGAGCACGTAAAATGACCATTTTGGACATGTTCCGGTTCATATATGATTATGGACTTCTAGACCATTTTTGGGTTTAGAATTATGGGCTTTTATTGGATCTAAAAGAGAAAGCATTAGAACATCTCACAAGAGAAGCTCACATTTAACCATTTGATTTGATCAAAATGAAATTAATTAATTAATTCCGAAAATTAATTAATTTAGCTAATTATTTATTTGATCAAATAATTTATTGAAGTGATAAGATCACTTTCAATAAATAATGGCTAAGTGGGTGGGTCTAACACATGATAATGTTTGGTGCCATTATTAGAGATAATGGTGGCTTTATTTGGTGGAATGAATCATCATGAACTAGCATTCATGTTTCTTCATTATCTCTCTCATTTCTAAACGAAATTTCGAGATTCCAAATCCTATGAACTCCTAGAACATTTATAAGTGTGGAATGACTAGAGGCATCACAATTGGGGTGCTTAAAGGATCTCAGATCGTGGCAAAACAGAAGCTGTTCGTGCAGAGCTGTATTTTCTGGACAGTGTTCGTAGCTTGCTGTTTTCAGTTGTTTTCTCCTACTTCACGAAGTCATTTTTGAAACTGCAAGTCAGGTAATTAAACTTCAATCTTTCCTCTTAATTTTCATTTTTGAATGAATTCGATCTGAGATTTCTAGAGCTTCCGCCATCTGTTTTAATTTTATTGCGTAAAAGTTACGTTATTAGGAACCTCATGGACAAATGTTGTCCTTCAATCGTATCAGAGCCATCTTCAATCATTTTCGAATTTTTGAAGCATGATTTATGTTATTTCCATTTATAATAGCATGAATGATGATCATGGAAAGACCTAGATATTTTTTGATATATTTATGTCATGTGATGATGGAATATATGCGTGATTGAATGAGCTATTGATCTATTTGTTGATTTGGCCGATTTCTAAAGGCTTAAATGGTTGTAATATAAAATGGCAAAGTTATCAATGTTCATATATTAATTTAATGAGTATAGTCCAAGAAGTAAAATAGTTAAGGAATACATTCTCAAGTTTGTCGAGAATATGAAACGTACATCCTTTGTACTATACTTCTAAAATAGTTCCTAGTGGTGGATTTATGATTGGACATTATAAATTCCTATAAACACTAGTATGTGTTGTAACTCCTTATAGTATGTGATAGTAAAATGGATGGTGAGTTTCATATCATCGACATGAGATGTCAAGTCAAACACATAGGTACTTGTTAAAAGAACAAGTTTACTGAACTTGACCAAATATAGTAAGCCATATGGTTTTGAGTGTTAATGGGTTATTATAAATTGTAACAGACACTATGTTTAGTAATAGTCTTTAGACCTAAGGCATAACAGATGTCTTATGCATAGACATCTCTGATATGTGAATGCATAATGATTGATTCCTAATCACAGAAGAGATCTAGCAATAGCTGTCATGGTTGGCTATGTATGAAGACAAGTGTATGACCAATATGGAATTCATCACTTTGTAATATACGAAAAGGATGTCCCTATGAGATAATATGAATTGGCATGAGAAATCCTTGGCCAAGGTGAAATATATTTGAAGGAGTTCAAATTATATTTTCATGCCAAGTTCATTTAGATTTATTTTGAAATAAAGCATATCTGCTTAACATAATAAACCATAAGCCGTGCTTTTTTCTGGACATGGATAATGAAGAGACCAAGACATAGAGATACAATGGAATAGGTTCTATAGATCCAACAATTCTTGTTTCGATAGTTGTGATATACTGCTAGGTGTCACTGATGACTTGTAAAAACCTTAAGATCAATATTGGTAAAGTGTATTACCAATGCATCTTAAGGTCATTAGAAAGATTCTAATTGATGACTAAAGAGTTTAGCATCATTTAATGAATAAAGGGTTATCATTAAAATAGTTCTACTACCTTATAACTAAGAACGTAAAAGGTCACACACCATATAGAAATGAAAAAAAGAGTTACTGGAAAATGAGAAGTTAAATTTCCTAATTTTTGGAAAATCAATATTTATATTATAATTCATTGAGAATGAATATATATATATACATATATAAATATATCTTAAATATGATTTAAGATAGAAATTTAGATGTTTCATAAATAGTTTAAGGAACAAAATAAATTTTATAAAGCCTCAATTAAACATTATGTAATATTGAGCACGTAAAATGACCATTTTGGACATGTTCTTGTTCATATATGATTATGGACTTCTAGACCATTTTTGGGTTTAGAATTATGGGCTTTTATTGGATCTAATATGGATTAAGAGAAAGCATTAGAACATCTCATAAGAGAAGCCCACATTTAACCATTTAATTTGATCAAAATGGAATTAATGAATTAATTCTGAAAATTAATTAATTTAGCTAATTATTTATTTGATCAAATAATTTATTGAAGTTATAAGATCACTTTCAATAAATAATGGATAAGTGGGTGGGTCTAGCACATGATAATGTTTTGTGCCATTATTAGAGATAATGGTGGCTTTATTTGGTGGAATGAATCATCATGAACTAGCATTCATGTTTCTTCATTATCTCTCTCATTTCTAAATGAAATTTCGAGATTCCAAATCCTATGAACTCCTAGAACATTTCTATGTGTGGACTGACTAAAGGCATCACAATTGGGGTGCTTAAAAGATTTCAGATCGTGGCAAAACAGAAGCTGTTCTTGCAGAGCTGTATTTTCTGGACAGTGTTCGTAGCTTGCTGTTTTCAGTCGTTTTTTCCTACTCATGAAGTCATTTTTGAAACTGCAAGTGAGGTAATTAAACTTCAATCTTTCCTCTTGATTTTCGTTTTTTGAATGAAGTCGATCCGAGGTTTCTAGAGCTTCCGCCATCTATTTTAATTTTACTGCACAAAAGTTGCGTTATTAGGAACCTCATGGACCAATGTTGTCCTTCATTATAATTCTGGTTGGAGAAATCGTCCAAATTTCAGTTGGAGGAATAATAATAATACACAATCTTCACAAGCACCTCCTCCACAAAATTTTCAAAATGGTCATCCTTATGTATGTTCTACCACCATGAAAAAATTTGAAAGATACAATGCATTCATTCATTAGGAAGCAAGATACTATTAACAATCAAAATGCACAAACTTTTTCTGATTTGAAAGATACTCTTGCTAAAATTTCTTCTGCACTCACAATTCAAGAAAAAGAAAAATTTTCAGCTCAACCACAACCAAATCCTAAGATTCAAAATGCACCCTAGTGAAGAAATAACTACTGTTCCATCAGAACCATCATTTCCGCATGCATTGAATAAACCAAGGAAATCAAACCACTCTTCTGAAATTTATGAAATCTTTAAGCAAGTGAAAGTTTATATTCCTCTGTTAGATGCAATCAAGCAGGTACCTTCATATGCCAAATTTTTGAAGGACTTATGTACTGTTAAAAGGAAATTAAAGGTAAAAAAGAGTGCATTCATGGCTGAATAGGTAAGTAACATTATGTCTACTAATAATAAGTTAAAATATAAAGATCCTGGTTGTCCTACTATTTCTTGTATTATTGGAGATCACAAAATTGAGCATGCTTTGTTAGACCTTAGTGCTAGTGTTAATTTGCTTCCACATTCAGTTTTTCTTCAACTTAATCTTGGTGAGTTAAAATCAATTGCATCTACGCTTTTACTTGTCGATAGATCAGTTAAAATACCAAAAGGAATAGTGAAAGATGTTTTAATACAAGCTGATAAATTCATTTACCCTATGGATTTTATTGTTTTAGAAACTGAACCTGTTGTGAATAATTATAAAGCAATTCCTGTAATTTTGGGTCGATCATTTTTAGCAATTGCTAATGCTTTGATTAATTGTAGGAATAGTTTAATGAATTTGTCATTTGGAAATATGACTCTAGAATTGAATGTTTTCAATATGTGTAGGCAACCTAATGAGGAAAATGAGAATAAAGATGAGATTGATGAACAAAAGGAATTGCTTTAATCTTGTATAGAGGAGAATATGCAAAAAAGGAGTTTTTCTGAACTTAGTGATATTTGTTTGGTTAATTCAATTGAATCAAATAAATAACTTGAACATGATACTTCTAATATAAATTTGTTGTTTGATTCTTGTTAGACTTTGCAAACTGATGATAGGAAACCAAAATTTGAGGAGCTTGGAATTATTGAAAAGATTGAACAACAAGAAGCACCTAAATTGGAATTGAAACCTTTGCCAGAGGGATTGAAGTATGCTTATCTTGGAGAAGAACATAGTTATCATGTTGTGATTTCTTCGACCATATCAAGTGACCAAGAAGGTAAGTTACTATATGTTCTTAAAAAAATATAAAAATGCAATTGGATGGACTTTATATGACATTAAAGGTATTAATCCTTTAATTTGCACACATAGAATCAATTTGGAAGAAAATGCTAAAACATGTCAATAACCTCAAAGAAGATTAAACCCACATATGAAAGAAGTAGTAAAAACAAAAGTTCTTAAGTTACTTGATGCAGGAATTATCTACTCTATCTCTGATAGTAAGTGGGTAACTCCTACACAAGTAGTGCCTAAAAAATATGGAATCACTGTTGTTAAAAATGAAAAAGGTGAATTAATTCCAACATGAATTACATCTAGTTGGCACATGTGCATTGATTATAGGAAATTAAATGAAGCCACTAGAAAAGATCATTTTCCGTTATCATTTCTTGACCAAATCTTAGAAAGAGTAGTTGGACATCCCAACTACTACTTTTTAGATGGGTATTCAGGTTATTATCAAATTCCTATAGCACTTGAAGACCAAGAAAAAACCACATTTACATGTCCCTTTGGAGCATTTGCATTTAAAAGAATGTCATTTGGACTTTGTAATGCTCCTGCAATATTTCAAAGATGCATGTTAAGTATATTCACTTATATGATTAAACATTGTTTAGAGGTCTTATGGATGATTTGACAGTGTTTGGGAATTCTTTTGATGATTGCCTTGATAATTTGGAAAAATTTAAAAAGATGTGTTGAAAAAGAACTCGTTTTAAATTGGAAAAAATGCCATTACATGGTTACTTATGGAATTGTTTTGGGTCATGTTATATCTATTAAAGGAACTGAAGTTAACAAAGCAAAAATTGAAGTCATATCTAAATTGCCATAACCAAAAATAGTTAGAGGTGTACGATCCATTTTAGGGCATGCAGGATTTTATAGGAGGTTTATAAAAAACTTTAATGTTATATCTAAATTACTTTGTAAACTCTTATTAAAAGATATACCATTTGAATGGACTGATAATTGCCAAAATTTTTTTGAAAAAATAATTTTTCTTTTGACATCTGCACCTATTTTGCAATCTCCTGATTGGTCTTTGCCTTTTGAATTAATGTGTGATCAAAGTGATTTTGCTATTGGTGCTGTTTTAGGACAAAAAAGGGATCGTAAGTCGTTTGTGATTCACTATGTGAGTAAGACTTTGGATAATACTCAAATGAATTATTCGATTACTAAAAAAGAATTACTTGCCGTGGTGTATGCATTAAACAATTTCGCTCATATTTGCTTGGTTCTAAAACTGTTATTTTTACTGATCACGCTGCTGTAAGATATTTGATGACTAAACAAAATGCCAAGCCAAGACTAGTTCACTGGATTTTGTTACTTTAAGAATTTAACCTCACCATTAAAGATAAAAAGGGTGCCGAAAATGTCGTTGCTGATCATTTATCAAGACTCACATCTGAAATCTGCACTAAAACGACCCACCCCGCACCCCCAGGGTGAGTCTATCTAAACTCGTATAATCAAATCAATAATAATAATAATGAATATCTAAGAATTCTATCAGAAATTCGACAGAAACTCCCCTAGAAATACAACATTCTCAAACCTACAATTTACAAAACAATACTCCTAAAAAATAACTCAATATCCATCCAACCTTCATAACCAACTTCTCAAGTCAACATATCAAATATCACCCAAAACATTCTAATATTAAAATACAATGGTTATCCTTAATTATAAAATATAACAAATAAATACAATTTCACAATGTCTCAAATATCAAAATATTAAATTTACGACTCCTAGCACCATCACGTGGCCACAATTTCAAATATAACTATCGTTATTGGGTCGACTGATGTACCTGCAAATCTCTTATGGGGGGAAAAATATAATAACAACGGGGTGAGTATAAAACTCAGTGAGATCAATGAGTGGATAATAGTTTTTGAAAAATAAAGTTATTTAAAATGATTTAATCTTTCTCAAATCAATTGCATCAAAATATCATAAGAACTTATATAAACAAATTTAATTCAAATCAGTCACTGAAATACTATATTACATAAATCTGCATAAAATCGATGGAATCATAATACTTATTATATCAAATACTGAATACCAAAAACTATCATCAAACAAGTACCCAGGAGAATGATCTCATCATATCCAGACCTTGACGGACGGGCAATCAGGGAACCATCATTCTCGAAGCTACAACAGATAAATGGGGAAAATCTCATCTCATATCTCATGTATCTCAACATCTGTGTCTCTGTAATCATCATACTGCATGCATAAACCCCCAAAAGGCAAAAGCATCCAAACACACGGCCCAAAGCCTCTATGTGTGTTCAGACGGGCCCCAAAGGCCTCTATCTCATCTCATCTGTATCTCTATATTCATCTTATATTATCTGTTTCTCTGTATCTGGAGGGAAGGGTATTGTTCAATGATTTCCCAAATAACATTTTATACACATGTACATAAACATATAATCACATCTAAAATCTCACTTTCTTTTTATTCAACATATATCAAATCCACTCAATTCTAATATCATGCATTTATTCAAAAACGACAATAAAATTATTATTCAAACTCATTCTTAATAACAATAAATATCAACACATAGGTAAAAATCAATTTTCTAGAAATCATTAAATCGAAGCATTAAATACTTATTTACCAAAACATACAGCATTGTATCATAAAATAATCATATACTATGAAAATAGGTTTTGTATATTCCACTCACAGTGACGATGTCCAGACTCGGTATCAATAACGTCCGCAAGTTGATTCTCGTTTGCAGATCCTCCTAATCAAGAAAATGACATAATCATTCTCCGTAAACTTGAAATACAACTAATCTTACATAATAATTCTCTAAACGAATATCTATCAACAATAACTATTCTCGCATGTACAACATTACCAAAATACCCCTACATGCCAAAATTACCAAAATGTCCTCAACATCACTATTTTACCAAAATATCCTCAGAATCTTCAATTACCAAATTGTTCTCAATTCAGATCACGAGAATAACCACAATCTATAAAATTACGAAATTACTCTCGGAGCGTAAAATTACCGAAATGTCCTTAACAACTTAAATTACCGAATGACCCTCGAAATCTCAAATTACTTCACTGTCCTAACCTAAAATAACCAAATTATCCACTGATTCCATAAATTACAAATTCACCCTAAAGTTTTATGAATTTACCCAATTGCCCCTGCCGGTCAACGATGACCGGACTTCAGTCAACGACGATGGGAAGCTTAGGTATGATAGTTCAGACCTCCATGAGCCCAATAGTGGTGGTCGTGAGTCCCCACGCGCGGTGCTGGCGGCGGATCGAGCTTCCTAAGCCGTGAGCTTTCCAAGTGGCTAATCGGCGGTAATCCGAGGGTTTCAGGTGACAAGATTGGTCGAAAAATGACGAGGCCAAGCTAAGGAAAAAGATCTGAGTGGTTGTGTACTAAAAATCCAGCGGGATCAACGGCGGTGAAAATGGGTCTTGGCTGTGAGTTTTCAAGCTCAATTGCCGGCGTTTCCATTCATTTTCCGGCAACGAGGCTGGCTGGGTTATGACGGCCGGCTTCCAAGCTTCAGATCGGTACCAAGCTCAGCCGGTGAGGTGGCCGGAATGGTGAGATCCGTCCGGGTCAAAGTCGCGGATCGGGTCGAGTTCACAGGTCAAAATCGGGTCAATTCTCTTCCTCTCTCTCACGTGCCCCTCTCTCTCCTTTCTAAAAACAGTTTCCCTGCCCCTTCCATATATAGAACCCGACTTCTTCTTCATTATCTCTTTTTTCACTTAAGCTTAATACAAATTAAGCTTATACCGGACTCATAACGAAAATAAAATCCGACTACATGAGCTTTTAATCGCGCTCAATTTATCTCAATTTAATATTATGACAAATTAAGAAAAATCAAAGTGCATATGTTACATGCACTGATATAAAACCATCAATGATTCCTTTCCTGATGAATTTTTATTATCTATTACTTTAATATCATAGTATGCTAACATTATTAATTTCCTTGTTACAGGTAAAATGCCTGCGCAATGGAATACTCAGGAGAAGAAAAAATTTTTGGTTGAAGTAAAGAAATTTTATTGGAATGATACTTACTTATTCAAATATTACTCTAATCAGATTTTTTGACAATGCATTTCTGGTAATGAGGTAAGTAGCGTCATTAATTTTTGTCATTCTAAAGTATACGGTGGACACTTTTCTTTAAGAAAAACTACGGCTAAAATTTTATAAAGTGGATTTTATTGGCCTACCATATTTAAAGACACATATGAATTTTGCAAAACTTGTGAAAACTATCAAAAATTAGGATCAATTACTAAAAAAAACATGATGCCCTTAAATCTCATACTTGAAATTGAAATATTTGACTGTTGGGGAATTAATTTCATGGGTCCATTTCCACCATCTTTTGGATTTGTGTACATTGATTATGTATCAAAATGGATTGAAGCAATGTCTTGTCAAAATAATGATAGTAAAATTGTCGTTAAATTCTTAAGAGAAAACATTGTAAGTCAATTTGGAATCCCTTGAGCCATTATTAGTGATGGAGGTAGGCATTTTTGTAATAAGTCATTTGAGTCTTTAATGAAAAAATATGGAATTACACATAAAGTTGCTACCCCTTATCATCCTCAAATAAATAGTCAAGTTAAATTAGCAAATAGGAGATAAAACAAATTTTAGAAAAAACAATCAACCCAAACCACAAAGATTGGTCTCTTCGATTGACTGATGCACTTTGGGCATACGGTACTGCATTTAAAATGTGTTTAGAAATGTCACCCTATCAGCTAGTTTATGATAAACCTTATCACTCACCTGTTGAACTTGAACATAAATCATTTTGGGCTATTAAAGCTTTTAATTCAAATTTGGATGATGTTGGTAATGTGCGAAAATTACAATTGAATTTACTTGAGGAATTAAGAAATGATGCATATGAAAATTCAAGAATTATTAAGGCAAAAACAAAAGCATTTCATGATAATAGAATTTTTCGAAAAGCATTTGAGATTGGTCAAAAAGTGTTGCTTTTTAATTCTCATCTTCATTTATTTCTAGGGAAGTTAAAGTATTGGTCAAAAAGTGTTGCTTTTTAATTCTCATCTTCATTTATTTCTAGGGAAGTTAAAGTCAAAATGGAGTGGCCCATTTGTTGTAAAAAATGTATATTCATATGGGGCCATAGAAACTGAGAATCCAAAGAACGATGTCACATTTAAAATTAATGGTTAAATATTAAAACCATATCTGGAACATCACCCACGTGATAAGGACACCGAAATTAATTTAAGTGACCCATCGGTTCTTGATTAAGTCTTTAATGATTTATTTATTTTTTTGTTTTACTATTATTTTATTGTTTTATTGTTTATTTTATTTATTTTTTTGATGCACTGTACATATATTTTTTTAACATTATTTTTCTTGTGTAAGCATGTTTGCTTGACAGTTATACATTCTCTCATCAATTTTCATTTTACATCATGAGCACCTCAATGAGAAAATTCCTATTCGCACATCTTAAAAGATTTTTGCGTGTGAAATTTCACTTAAGAGGCCTGATACAAAGCTGTAAATCACATCCACTTTGGGATTTGCAACCATCAGAATTCGTGTCCTATGTTGAGGATCTAGAGGGACAACTCAGAACGGTAGAGAGTGGCATATATGAATTTCAATTGGAGCTTGAGGTTAACTCAATCAGAGGACGAAAGTAAGTTCATTTTCCTTTTATATTGTGTTCTTCTTTTTGCTCACTTTCACGCTTGATTTCATTTGCAGATTTGATTTTGGTGTGTTTTGATTTATTTTCCCATATAAATGGCGAATAATGGTACTCCGTGACTTCTTAAGTTAATATCATCAGTTTTCCACAATAACTGAAATCTCAAAATCAAGTATGGAAGAAATACAACATAACTTGCATAAGCTTTTTCCTTCTCTCCCTTAGAATGTCCTCAGGAAAATTTACAAAGCTCGTTGTGAACGACTGTGTTTGTTAATGATCAATGTTATCCCTTCTGACATTCGTTGGTTAATTGAAGCAAAGGTCCAATTAGCTGGTGAGTTTTCTGATCCATTTGTTTCTTACATGCCTAGTTTTGGTAAAAGTACGCTTTCTAAGAACAGGAGAGGTAAACAACTTAGTTCAAAATGTCATAATTGTGTACGGCTTATTTGCAGACTAGAAGTTTGTAAATCTTTAGGAATGGTTTCTGATAGTTGAGAGGACAAAATTAAATTCATCAAAGATGGCGTGAGTAAAGAATCATTGGATGATATCTTACGATCTCTTGAGACGCATCGAAGCAGACATGTGCAATACGAGATAAATAGGTTATGGAGACTATTCCAAAATGAAAGTGCACAATTTAGTCTTGGGAATCTGACTCAAAAAGACCATGTTTGCCAATTTATAAGAAAACTAGATAGGAAGCCTATCCTCGACTCATAGAGGGCGTTCAAGCCATTTATGGATGTAAAACCAAAGGAAGATATGAGCCACAATCATAACTATCAGTAAATATCCTTTTACTTTATTGCTCTTTTATCATTTGTATTATTGCATTTAATGGTGTGTTTTGTATTTCATCATGATTTGTTTTCTTTTACTTTTTCTTTTCACTGTTTGCTTTTCTTTTTACTGTTTGCTTTTGAATAATTAAGACATGAGCTTTACGCGTCATCTGACAAATACACCAACCTATTTATAGTTGTTGCTCATTTTTTTTGTCACTCAGATCTTTAAATAAAAGCTCTTTTTCCAAACCACTCACATCTTGTTCTTGAAGATTATTCTAATGGCAGCATCTTCGTGTAGACAATTTAAAAACATTTGTGTTCTCCTTGATTTCATTATAGAAAATACAAAGAGTTCGTTCAAGCAGCTATAGATCTTTGTCGTGCCATAGCTGAGAGGAAACTGCACCTTGTATATGGAGGAGGTGACCGAGGGTTATCAAAACTTGTCTCAGAAACTATTTTTATTAGAGGAAACCAGGTACTAGGTATCATTCCACAAGCCTTAAAACCTCTAGGATGCAGGTTTGATGTACCAATTGGAGAAGAGTTAGTTGTCTCAAGTATGCAAGAGTGAATAATTAAGATGTTAAATCATGCTGACACTTTCATTTTCTTGCTAGGAGATCTTGCAACTTTGGAGGCATTGATTGCATTTGCATCTTGGGCCCATTTAAACATCCATAAAAAACCCATCGGTTTACTAAATGTTAATAATTTTTTTGATGGGTTGCTAACATTCATTAACCATGCAATTAAGAATCTTTTTATTTTAATCTCTGCGAAAAATCTTTTTGTTTGTGCTTCTACTGCTAATGGGTTACTTGATCTTTTACAAGCTTACAAACCAGAGCCTGATCCTAAGACCTTGGCCTTGGAATGGTTGACTAATGATAGTAACCCTAGCCCTAGTAAGAAGTACAAATTGGATTTAACTCTTCGGTTGTAACAATCTTCTTGGAGCTATGAGGTCGTGTCTTCTAAACTCTACTTTTTTTCCTTTAAGCCATGGAGGATAATGTCTTGTTCAGGTTGGGTGGAGGGAATAGTTGACAGATGTGGAATATAGTAAATCCCAGTAATGCTTTTGTCGAAGATGGCAAAATATGGGGTGTAGGGACTCTAGAAACGCATCTTCAACAGGTTGTTCAGGTGTGATCTTTCCTATTTCTTCTTTTATTATTTATGTTTCCTTTATATTTTTCATCTTTCTGCATGTATATAATGTTTAAATTAGGTTGGGGGGAAGGGATAATTGACGTAAATTGTAAATAGGCGTGTTTAATTTTTTTTAAAAAACCAAAAACAATCAATAATTGTTTTGTCTAGGATGGCTGTGTAAAGAATCACAACTTTTGAGACGCATCCTAATAGTCTTATTGTACTATATTTTGATTTTAAAATTCATAATAAGTTTCTTTTGTTCCATTTTTTTTGAATTACTCAAATTTGTGAACTCTCCTCCATTTGGTTATAAAGTTATTTAGTTGTTTACTCATTTAACAGGTATTATTAAATCATTCTTCACACACACACACTATGACACATACCAGTGGGTTGTAAGTTAAAATTTTTGCAGCATTTAGTTCTTTTGATTTATTAGGAAGAATATCTAAGGTGGTGAAATTGTATATTGCCAAAAAAAAACAAAAAAACAAAAAAAATTGAATGAATTTAATTTTGTTATATCTAGAACCCGAGTAATTAAGTCCGTAGGGGTGTTTCAACACCTAGTGCCCTAAAGTTAACTGGTCAGGGAGTCACTGGCCTAAAACTCGCTACATGGGTTATAGATATATTGTTTTTTTATTAAAAACCTGAGTAATTAAGTCCGTAGGGATGTTTCAACACCTAGTGCCCTAAGGTCAATTGGTCTAGGAGTCACTGGCCTAAAGCTCACTACATGGGTTAAAAAAAAAGCTTGAATAATTTACTGCCTGAAGACAGAATTTCTAATGAGTTTTAGAATGAAAATGTTGTTTTCTTTTAATAAAACCCCATAAGTATTGTGTTATTACTTGAGCACAAAAGAAGATTTATGATATTCTAGATAATGAGTGGATGGCCAAAAAAAAAAATTGGAGAGTTTAATTATTTGGTAGTTTAGAGGATAGACGAACAACTAGTAATTTGCATGTGAATTTTGTAAATCTTAAGTTAATATAACGTTTTAATTGCTAGGGCTTAGCAATAAGCTAGTTGGGGGGGTGTGATTAGTATTAAAAATTGTATGTTTATTAAGGGATAAAAATTTTATTTTTTTATTAATGTAATTTATATTTGTAATTTTGTAACATATTGTGAATTTCTAATTATTTTTCTAAATATTTTATTTTGTGTATTTTTATTTGGTAAAAATAATAATTGCATGCAATTTTAGGCTTCGAACAAATGCACAGACATCAAATTTAGATTTTGAAAGTCCGAGAAATTATGTCATTGTCGAGGAGGATCCAAGACTTTTATTGTAATTTTTTTATGTTTTTACCACGGTAAATGTGGTAATTGTAAAATTATAAGTTTTTATCATATTAGGTATGGTAATTGTTAGTGGAATGTATTGCATATGCTTGAGTGAATAAGTTAGGTTTATGTTTTATTTGTGGGATTATTTGTAGGACAAATGTAAGGGTAAGATGTAATTAGATTTTTTAATTTGTGTGGTGTGGATTTACCATGTATTAGTATAAATAGAGGGGGGTGAACACACCTCTCCACACCTTCGCTTCTCTTTTTTCCCCCCAAATTCTTCTTCTTATCTCTCTTTGTAATTTATTTTCAATCAATAAATTCTATCTTAAAGACTTTTCAAGCTTTTACAACCGCTCATATTGAGAATAGCAAACTTTTTTAGAGGTGAAATCAGCGAGGGCTTGGAGTTTGAGTAAGAACATTGCCAGCTCCAACCAAAATGAGAAAGGCCAAGAGAAGCAAATCATTAATTGGCATGTATAGAGACTAAAATAGAACAAAAACTATCTAAAAGCTTGGCTAAGCATTGGACTCAAATTCGATATAGGACAAATGGTCCTAATAAAGTAATTATATGTTGGGGAAAAATTAGGTTCTTAAATTTTTTATAAAACCTTTTGAAGATCGCTCTCATATAATATATATAAGAATTTGTAATCTAAAAATCGTACCTTGAAAATCCGATTTGGCTTTTTTTGTTGAAGTGATTTAGGCTCGTAGATCACGATTCGCCACCACCACTCCTTTTGGATCACGATCCATCACCACCACGCTTGTTAGATCACGAATTGTCACCAATGATCTTCTAGGTTATGACTGAGGTTCGATCTGCACTTGACGTGTGGGCACCTTTATCACTACCAAAGCAACTAGCATGAGAAAAATTTTCTCTCAACAGTAGAAAGAAAATCTTTTTCTCCGATCTGTATAAAGTGGCTGCTTTTTTTTCTTTAGAGAAAATAAGCCTTTTATATCACCCTTTAGTAAAAACCCTAGG
This sequence comes from Citrus glauca, assembly GCA_029633175.1. NCBI lineage: Eukaryota > Viridiplantae > Streptophyta > Magnoliopsida > Sapindales > Rutaceae > Citrus > Citrus glauca. Next base: position 7,868,135 of record JAQOOD010000008.1, read on the forward strand.
CTCCAAATAATCAAAAAACAAAACCCACGTTATTTTCTTTTTTAATAGGGGACCCACCTTGTAAAATAAAATAGGACCCCTTACACAAAAACTAATTAAATAGAGCCTCCCACTAAATGATATATTTAGGCTTTTGACCCAAATAACTAGTTATCTTACTTATTAGTCCAGTAGTGGTGAAGTCAATTAAATGAGCTAACCCGGGGATCATTTGGGAACATAAAATAGTGGTTACAATAATTAAACCTGTAATTAAACTAGCCCAATTATTTAACTCTAAATTTACTCTACTAAAAGATTGGAACTGACTTCCATAATTGTATGCTCGAATAATAACTCGTCCCAAGCCACATTGATTTCTTTACTGCACAATCGTTTGTACCACATCGTTAATTAAATTGATATCTAAACTGTCCAATCAATTTAATAACATCTTATTCCTTAATCCTCACTAGTTTTCTCTAATGATCATTTTCAACATACTAAATATGTTGACACACTCTGGCCAGAGAATTTTATGATCAAGTGCCGAAAACCTATCAAGAGATGTGTTGTACAAATTCTATATTGTTAATCCATAACTCCAATACTCATAATTACTCCCACTAAGATACCGGGTAATCTTGATTACAAGAATGTGTTGTGCCCATTGGTAACTCAAATAGAATAACAATTATAATCATGAAATCATAATTAACTCAAGATTAAGATTACAGTAAAATCAACGTCTATGAGATTTAATAAGTCTGATAGTTATTACAAAGTTAATTAAATCTCATATGTGATCCGGTTCAATGTAGTCGTACTACATCAATAAATTCATACATGATTATAGGATCAATTTCTCAACAATTGATGGTTATAACAAAATTATTCATATGGCAAAAGACAAATAACTATTTAAAAAAATCATTGGCATCCAATAACAAGCTCTAGGGGTATAAGGCGTAATCATTCTCAAGGGAGTTAGGATAGATTCTTTAATTGTAAGTTCCAAGCAGCCGACACTATTTGGTGATGTTGCAAAATTGGTACACATTGAAACAGATAGTTTACATTCTTGATCAGTACATTGATGCTTGAAATATGTATGTATTAAGTGCTTGCTACTACAAGCAAGTCAGGATGATGAAACCAAGAGTTTTTGACATTTTATATTTTCTAAACTGAAACATAAACAACCTATTGAGAATTAAAAGAGAGGTAAAGAATAACAAACATATGAGGCTCTGTAGATATAAATGAATATTGAGAAATGAGGTATAATCACCTATATGAGGTTGTTGATTCTATTTATGAGTATTGAATATGTCAGGATGATGAAACCAAGAGTTTTTGACATTTTATATTTTCTAAACTGAAACATAAACAACCTACTGAGAATTAAAAGAGAGGTAAAGAATAACAAACATATGAGGCTCTGTATATATAAATGAATATTGAGAAATGAGGTATAATGACCTTTATGAGGTTGTTGATTCTATTTATGAGTATTGAATAAGTCAGGATGATGAAACTAAGAGTTTTTGACATTTTATGTTTTCTAAACTGAAACATAAACAACCTATTGAGAATTTAAAGCGAGGTAAAGAATAACTAACACATGAGGCTCTGCATATATAAATGAATATCGAGAAATGAGGTATAATGGATTTTATGAAGTTGTTGATTCTATTTATGAGTATTGAATAAGTTAGGATGATGAAACCAAGAGTTTTTGACATTTTATATTTTCTAAACTGAAACATAAACAACCTATTGAGAATTAAAAGAGAGGTAAAGAATAACAAACATATGAGGCTCTGCATATATAAATGAATATTGAGAAATGAGGTATAATGAATTTTATGAGGTTGTTGATTCTATTTATGAGTATTGAATAAGTTGTAGTGTATCTATTTGCATTAACTATTGACTTTAATATCTTGTTGTGTTCTCATTCATGGTAATTGAAACATACATCTAATCAATTTTATCATTTTTTAGTATTACTTTTTGTTGAATTTATCACTTGTTTTTTTCTCTTTATTTAATGCTTGTTATAAATATTAGTATTTTGTGAAATATTATTCAAATTTAAACGAACTTGTTAATCTCTAGACATAGCGTGCAAGCGAAAAATATAACATAAAAAATAGTGACACATAAAATGAAATGAAAATAATAAAATAATTAAAGAGCATGGTACTCAAACGTAACCAAAAGAAAACCGTAGATTAACCAAATTTTAAAAAAAATCTTGTGAATAGAAAATCCGATCCTCTTCTTCTCTCCATTTCTGCTATATATATATATATATATATATAGAGAGAGAGAGAGAGAGAGAGAGAGAAGGAAGAGAAAGCAAGAAGGCGAAAATTAACAATATCAATACTTCCATCTGCATTAAATTCAAGCATTAAATCGTGCTCCACCACATTGTCTCCTTACAGACTTAGGCTTATTTCCCTTCAGTATCAGCTCAAATATTGATGATTCCATGAATGAGCATTAAAGATTCTTTTATTTTTATTAACTTGCACAACTAATTAATTTTGTCATTTTTAGTGTTATTATCTTTATTTAATTTATATGTCAGATTTTTTCTCTTTATTTAATTTATTGAAATTATTATCATTATTGTGAAAGCATTATTCCAAATTTTTGGATTTAAATTAAACTCTATACATAGCGGGCAAAAAGTGACATAGAAAATAAAATAAAAATAGTAATAAAATAAAATAACTAATAAAAACCATAATACTGTAATAGAGCCAATAGAAAACCGCAAATTACATATATAGACAAATGACACCCCCTAAAATATTAGAGTAGAAGTATTGACAGAAGTTTTGAAATTAGGAATGGTAAAATATTGGTGTTAAAAGTGTTTTTAAAGTACAAATAATTACACCCTAGTAGTAGATAGTTATAGTATACAAGGGTGGGAATTCTTGCACATTTAAATTATCTTTACATTCTATAATTTTGCACACTCATTTATTAATTTTAAAATTAATTATACATTGCACACTTTTTAAAATGTCAAAAAATTTCTCGCTTTTTAGATTAATTATCTTTATTTACTCTCACACTCATAAGAAAACACACTAAAATAATTTCTCCAAATACTTCTTTTTATTAAAACTTAATTATTTGGTTAGATAATCAATTTTGCCAATAAACAAATAATGATCGACAACAAAACTAGATGAGCCAACAACTAGCATCAAAAGATTTAACCATTCAAAAGATCACAAGAAATAAACATTATAAATCAAACAAATAAATCAATTAAGCAAAAATGGTTATCACTTACATCACATTGCTTTTAGCAGGCTCTTGCTTGCTAGTTGGAAAGACAAAAAAGGGCATGAAAGTAGCATCCGAAATATTATAATTAAACAATTGTACTTTCTGTGTTGCAAGGCTATGAAAAATTAATACTTTTTGTGTTGTAAACTAGAGATCAAATGGATCACACATACCTCATTGAAATTAAAATCTTCAAACATGTTGAGCTACTCCTCCATAAATATTTGTTCAAGGGGTTGGAAGAAAAATTATAGGCTTCAAATGGTAAGAAAAGTTAACAGATCTAGATAAATTACATACAACAAATCAATACCATGTAACAAACACAATATATCACATGCTCATAATGGATTAATTCCTTCTTTTATTAAAATATAGCATCGATTTCTTTACAATTGATGGTTATTGCAAAAGTATTCACTGGCATAAGAGGAAAACTATTTAACAAAATCATGGGTTATAGATGATGATGTAGTCTTGACTATCATGGTGATACTTATTGTAACATTCTTCTAGTGTAAGTCCAAAGCACTTGTCGCTATCAGGTGATATTGCAGAATTAGATTCTTGGCCGGTACTAGTGCTTGAAACATGTGAGTTTTTAGTGCTTGCAACCAAAAGCAAAGCCAAGATAATGAAACTGAGACTCTTCGACATGTTATAATTTCTAAACTTAATTGTAAACAACTTAATTAAAATTAAAAGGAGGTGATGCATAAGAAATACATGAGGTCCTATATATATGAATGAATATTGAGAAATGCGTTATAGTGGCCTTTAAGATGCTTCCATGAATAAGCATTATATAAATCATATTATGTTTACTTTTATTAGCTACCGACTTTAATATCTTGTTGCGTTATCATCAATGGTAACCAAAATAAAAAAATAATTAATTTTATCATTTTAGTATTATTTTATTCTTTTTTGTTGTTGTTTTTTTCTCTTTATTTAACCATATTCAAATTATTATTATCGCTATTGTGAAATTATAAATCTGAAAGTCAGTTTTTGCATTATTTTATTTACAATAACTTTTTAGCTATGTCTATATTAGTTTATATCTTATATTCAATTTTTAGATTAATGTATTTTAGTATTAATAAATTCAATCACGATAATATGATAACCGCTTAATATTAAAATTTAGTTTTCAATATTTATGTTATTTTATTAATTATAAAAATACTTTTTAGTAGATATATGTAAATTTTTTTAACTATACTTATTGTAATATTTTGCTTTTAATATGATATTTATATATTATTTTTATGTTATGTATGTATGTATCTATGTCAGTTGACAATAAGTATATACATAGATAATGATCAAATAATATAATAGTAAAAAAGGGTTCTATGTGAGTGATGGATCTAGAAAAATAATTTACTGGGGGCTAAAATACATAAGAACAAGATGTAAAAACTAAAATTTTAGGGGTTTTCAAGTTTATGAAGGTTCATTTTTTTCTAATAGATTTAATAAAGGGATTGATTAAATAATAGTTAGACCACTCATATGAGTTATTGTGGGCTTTTAATTAAAGAGTGGACTTTTATAATTCTTATAGTTAAAATTTAATTTTTATGAATTTATGAGTTAATGGGAGGCTATTTTTATAAATCCAACAGGGCATATTGTTATAGATTTGAAGGGGTCTAATTAGAAACTCCAGTATTTTTCTCTTTAATTTTTAGAATTTATTTTCTAGAGCAAAACTCAAACCCCACTGGTCATGCGCTAGATCTTTAGAACGATCTAATCTATACAAACCAAATATCTTCCTCTCTTTATGTAGTTAAAAATTAATTTTTAAGGGTTTTTTGTGTTTATGGGGACTATTTTTATAAATCCAACAAGGAGTATTTTTGCAGATCTAATGGGTTCTAATTAGAAATTTACCTAATTTTCTCTTTAATTAAGGACGAGCTAATCTATACAAATCAAATATCACTCCTCACTCGTTCCTCAGACCGTTTTTGCGATTTTATCTATTATTGGCCATAGTGAACCATTCAGTCATATTCATTGAGACTTTGAAAATGGTTGTTTATCTAATGGGATAAATGAAAAATCAACTTGGCAGAATTAATTTTTTGTTGTACATATAAGCATGTTATAGAGAAGACTTGACTAGAGAATTGAGTAATAAAAGGGCTTTTCCTTGAACTAGTAGAGTTGACCAAAGCAAATCAAAGGCCCAAAAACAAACTGAGCTGCCGATTAAGTTTTGAATGATTAATAGTTGCTTTCATTACACAAAATCCACCTACAGCCACTTAATTTAAAAGACCAACAGAGTGGTGCTGTTGGAGGTTTTTATTGTCTGTAAGGAGTTCCTTAAGAATATGAGAGAATTAACATGTTATTTTGAAAAAAATAATTAAAGTTGATCACGAGTGAGATCTCCCATATTCTGGAAACTCTCAAACAAGAAAGAGCTTTTGATATCCCAATATAATATAAGTGACTGGCTAATTATTGTGAGGAAAAGAAAAACAAAGAGATGAATCATGAATTTGAGTTTAATTTTGGAATTTTGATAAATTGATTAAGTAAACATTTAATTTTCTATTTTAGTAAATAATGTTTTTAAAAAAAATGAATATTCGAAGTACATTGTAGAATGCAAATAACCTCACTCATTCCTAAACTACCCACATGTTAATTTACCATTAAAAACAATTTTATGATAGTTTCTACTCTAGACACCTACTAGCTACACTCATTAATAATTTGTAAATAAACTAATATTATTTTCATCTTAACAATTTACATCCTAGATTTCTTTTGTCGATCACAAGCGTAGAGATCTCATGGTTTCTAATTTTTTCCTAATCCAATATGTAATATTTTTCATGCAACGAAAATCTTGGATATTCTTCTACTAACTAGCTTTTAGTTATGGCTTAAGTGAAATATTGAAGATAAAAGGTCTAGGGTTTTAAAATTATGTTGGTGATTGTAGTGAGAAGATAAAAACTACGCTATGGTAATTGATAAGCAACAAAAGCATCAGACAAATCAACAAGAACCAAGGTCACCAGTTGTGACAAATATGGCGGTATTGTTGCCTTAGCTAAAGGGTTTACTGAGGACAGATTAAGGAAAGAACGACTCTGGTATACACTTCTAACTGACACAAGCGAAATCAGTGTACATGATTGAAGGAGTCCAATAGCCACAAGCCAATTTTGATATAAAGCCTTCAACGTAATGATTCTCGGAAGTTAGTGTAATTGATACAATTTTGAGAACCTTTCATTTGTGCAAGCTTGATTTTGATAATCGGTGTATATAATGTAATGATCGAGCAAATACAAAAACAAGAAAACAAATTGTTTTCAATCAATCCTGTATTTCTTTATGGTATCAGAGCCTATGGCTACAAAAATACAAATTAAACCCAAACTCTTGATCTATTCATTCCACCAATGTGCAAGCCTAATTTCCATCAAACCTAACAACAATAATACCTTCTTTGAAGTTGCAAGTCCTGCCACTGCTGCTCATAAGAAGCCTTGATCTAGAGCGTTATATCAATGATGCAACAGTTCCACCCAGAAATATTTCTAGATGGAAAAAAGGTCAACAATCTTGAATTTACTATTTGGAAAAATAATGATGGATTACTCATGCCTTGGCTTCGCGGAATGATAAACGAAGATATAATGACCATTATAGTTGGATGCCTTTGCACTAGAGATATTTGGTTATTTGAAGAAGAGCACATGCTTCTACAACTAAAGAACAATAATTTTGGTTGAAGAATAACTTTTACTCTTGAAAGAAGGGTTCCTTAGAGCTTAAAGAATTCCTTAAAAAATTGAAAAGGCTTTATGACCAACTTGCGGCAATCGGCAAGCCTATGTTAGATGAAGATCAAGTATTTCAGTTGTCACACGCCTTTAGCTCAAAATACTCTGACTCTAAAGTGACAATGTTGATAAAAGCCTCCTTATCCATCAATAAAACAATTAACTTTTGCATCACAGAATCATAAACAAGTGATAGTAAGTCTAAAGGAGAAAGAAAGTGTAAACCATAACGAGGCCTTTTTTGGCCAGCAAGCTAGAGCAAGAGATCACCATGGGAGAGGCTCAAAAGTGCAACCACCCATGAAGGTTCTAAAACCGTGGAGGCTTTCTACACTCATGTAACACATGTGGTAGCTTGTAGATAGTTCCATGTAATTATTGAGATAGGTAGATAATTTTAAAGTATCATTTAGACCTTGTACCCTATAAATAGTTTTAAAGTATCATCTAGACATTTCCTTGTACCCTATAAATAGGAGGGGCCTCATTTAGCTCAACGCACACAAGAAATCCAGTACTGACATTACTTAAAAGCACTGTAAGCTTTTCTTGAGTAATAGATTTCTTTCCTCCCATCTTGAGCAAGTTTGAGTGAACACTCTTTCCCACTTTCGAATTCAGTAACGTAGTGAATGAGCAAGGTTGACTTAAGACTAAGAGAGTGAGATTTAGCACCTAAGCCCTTGTGATTCAGTGAGGGATCAAGAGGGTCGTGATAGTCGGTATCAAAGCCGTAATCACTCTTGGGGTAATTGCATCATTTAAAAAGAAGAATGTCGGACCTCACTTATGATGACCAAAGGGGTAAGGACTAAAATCCCAACTTGAAAAAGAGAAAGAACAACAAGGAGAAGTCCGTGGATAGGCTAAACGCCATTGAGAATTGGGTTGTTCGTAGGGAGATTATTGTCTTTGAGATAAAGGAGCACCTCGAGATCCTCAACCAAAATATGAAAGAGGTTGATAATCTTGAGGGACAAATGGTTGACTTAAGCCAAGACATGATGGTGCAACACTAAAGTCTCAAGAAGTTGCAAGCCGTAGTGATGAACTAAATCGAGGGGCTAAGAGCTCAAGTGAAGGAGCTTTACACGGGTCATAAGGAGACCAAGAGCAATAAGGTACTTTGAAAGAATGCGGTGGCCAACGAAGTGCTCACCACTAATGCCATACCTTTAATAAAGATTAAGGTTCCTGAGACTAAAAAGGTACAAGGGCAAACGAAATGCCCAAGAGATTGACAATTTTCTATGGTCCATGGAGAGGTACTTCGAAACCACCAATGTTCAAGGCGAGTAGAAGAGGTAAATATTACGATGGGGTATCTTGAAGATCACGCAACTACTTGGTGGCAATAGGAGCATGCAAAGATTATACGTAGGCTGTGTATTATCAACACATAGGACATGTTCAACGCGAGCAAAAGATGCAATTTTATCCAGGGAGTGTAGCGTAAGAGGCTAACAAAAAGATGAGAGAACTGAAGCATACAGGGTCCATCTTGAGAACATGAACCCAAATGACTTGTTGTTCATCTTTATGAAAGGACTCTAACCATGGGCACAACGGGAGCTTCAATGGTACCAAGTGAATGACACCTCCACTGCCCTTACTGAGGCAAATATACTTGTAGAATTTCAAAATGATGAATCATCTAAGCCAAAAAGGGATGATAAGCCCCAACATAGAAAATGTGAAGGTGCAAATTAAAAGGAGATAAGCTATCACATTATGATGGCTAAGAAAAACTGTCACAAAAGAATGATGGTTTGAAGGACGGTAAGGAGAAAGTCAAGCGTGAGCATAACTACTACCTTTGTTATGTGGACTATTGGGTGACAAACTGCCTAAAGAAGAAAGCTTTCAATACCATGTTCAACGAGTTCAAAGAGAAACAACTAAAGGTGCCACCAGCTACAACCGCCAACATAAGTTGCCTCTGAAATTTTAAGAGCTTATTGGTCCTAAAAAAATTATATTTAGATATTTTTATCAAATGAAAAAAATTCAGTTTGTAGACAGTGTGCCCTGAGATATATCATTTTTAAATGAAAATTGCTAAAGGGACTAAAGGCTGATAAAATGTTAATAAATAATGCCTTGTAGTGTTATAGTGTACGTTAATTGACGATGTTATATAGTTCATTTTATTAGTGCTTTGTCACCTTTTTAATCCAAGTTTCTAAATGAAAAATGCTGAAACCATTTCCTACAAAGTACTACAAAGATGACAATGAGATAGGAAATTGAAACAACATTTATTTATAAAAATAAAAAATTTGCAAACAAAAGGATATCACTATGTAACCATATATATCATTTTATTGAATTATTATTAGCCAGAACATCATCATGTTTTTCTTTTATTCAAGGCTTAGTTATATATAATTAATTAAGCAATGGGATCAACAATTAAAGATAAAACACGAGCTTTAGTAATTTCTTGAACACCGTGTCCGTGACCGTCTCCAAATTGGTACATGCATTGAGACATCCTCGCCAAATTCATTGTAATCCCAACAAAAACGTCGGACACGAAATGTGGGTTTCCAAATCGATCATGGTTCATCTTTATCCATGTCAGAGCAATCAAATCATGTATATGTTCACGAGCCTATCTCTCTGAGACTCCAGCTTCATGCATGTAACATTGAATTGATTTATGAACATCTCCCCTCTTTAGCTCATCCTAATAATTAATTCAATCAAACTTATTGTCAACAACATTAACAATTAACTAATCATCTAATAATCAGATTGTGAGTACTATAATTTATTATGGAGAATATCCTATACTGCTGAGAATACTTTCTCAACTAATAATAAGATTATATTATGTTGTCAGTGGATATGAGATATCTTCCATAACAAATTTAATATTAAAAATGAATTAATTGTACCGATGATTTAATTTTTCCAATTAAATCAATTTTAAAGATAAAAGTTTATTTGGGTAGTTACTTTTAAACCCCACCGAAAAAACTTGAACTCAATGGTTGTCCTTTATGAGAGGGTAGCTAGCAGGGAGAGTTCAGAAAATTGAAGAAATTCCGTAGATATAATGAAGCTCATAGGTTCACACCACGAGGTTTTAACATTCCAGAATGCAGCCAGTGGCAGATGGCTCGAATTTTTATGCTTGATTTCCAATTAGACAGTCTTGATACCATGCTGAGGATCGTACCATGCAGACACTGATCATGAGACCTTTGAGTTACTTCAGGTTACTCATCTTTTTCTTTTATGGTCTGTCTCCTTCTGTGTCTTTTTACGGGGAAAGTTACTTAATGCCGCTTTATTGATTTTCTTCTTAAATTAATATAATGAACGAGAGCATGATTATGAAGGCAATCAAGAATACATGTTTTTAAGGTACTTCATTCCTTTGTTCCATATTATATTTTATAAATGTAACACCCTAGGCGAATCCCACATCGGCAAAGCACGGGAGAGATGTTGGATTTATAAGGGGTGATCCACACCTTAATTGGCAAGACGCGTTTTGGGGTGTATGGGCACCCCAAGAACAAATCCGTGCGGGCCTTGTTAAGGCCCAAAGCGGACAATATCTTGCCAGGTCTAGGTTGGGTCATGACATTACCCAACCTAGACTAGGCAAGATATTGTCCGCTTTGGGCCTTAACAAGGCCCGCACGGATTTCTTCCTGGGGTGCCCATACACCCCAAAACGCGTATTGCCAATTAAGGTGTGGATCACCCCTTATAAATCCAGCATCTCTCCCGTGCTTTGCCGATGTGGGATTCGCCTAGGGTGTTACATACACGCCCCCTTGGGGACTCAGCGTCCTCGCTGAGGTTTGCCCCACCATCGCTCAAGAGGACACGCGGAGTCGCTCTGATACCATAATGTCATGACCCAACCTAGACCTGGCAAGATATTGTCCGCTTTAGGCCCTAACAAGGCCCGCACGAATTTGTTCTTGGGGCGCCCATACACCCCAAAACGCGTCTTGCCAATTAATTAGGTTGTCAGAGCGCCTAGGTTAGGATTCTGTAGACTTTCTTTGAAGGGTTAATTAGGTTGTCTAATGGAATCGATTACATTTGTTTTGTAAACATAAAGAAGAACAAATCCGTGTGGGCCTTGTTAAGGCCCAAAGCGGACAATATCTTGCCAGGTCTAGGTTGGGTCATGACATTACCCAACCTAGACCTGGCAAGATATTGTCCGCTTTGGGCCTTAATAAGGCCCACACGGATTTGTTCTTGGGGTGCCCATACACCCCAAAACGCATCTTGCCAATTAAGGTGTGGATCACCCCTTATAAACCCAGCATCTCTCCCGTGCTTTGCCGATGTGGGATTCGCCTAGGGTGTTACACACACCCCCCCTTGGGGACTCAGCGTCCTCGCTGAGGTTTGCCCCACCATCACTCAAGAGGACACGCGGAGTCGCTCTGATACCATAATGTCATGACCCAACCTAGACCTGGCAAGATATTGTCCGCTTTGGGCCTTAACAAGGCTCGCACGGATTTGTTCTTGGGGCGCCCATACACCCCAAAACGCATCTTGCCAATTAAGGTGTGGATCACCCCTTATAAACCCAGCATCTCTCCCGTGCTTTGCCGATGTGGGATTCGCCTAGGGTGTTACACACACCCCCCCTTGGGGACTCAGCGTCCTCGCTGAGGTTTGCCCCACCATCGCTCAAGAGGACACATGGAGTCGCTCTGATACCATAATGTCATGACCCAACCTAGACCTGGCAAGATATTGTCTGCTTTGGGCCTTAGCAAGGCCTGCACGGATTTGTTCTTGGGGCGCCCATACACCCCAAAACGCGTCTTGCCAATTAATTAGGTTGTCAGAGCGCCTAGGTTAGGATTCTGTAGACTTTCTTTGAAGGGTTAATTAGGTTGTCTAATGGAATCGATTACATTTGTTTTGTAGACATGAAGAAGAACAAATCCGTGTGGGCCTTGTTAAGGCCCAAAGCGGACAATATCTTGCCAGGTCTAGGTTGGGTCATGACATTACCCAACCTAGACCTGGCAAGATATTGTCCGCTTTGGGCCTTAACAAGGCCCGCACGGATTTGTTCTTGGGGTGCCCATACACCCCAAAACGCTTCTTGCCAATTAAGGTGTGGATCACCCCTTATAAACCCAGCATCTCTCCCGTGCTTTGCCGATGTGGGATTCGCCTAGGGTGTTACATACACCCCCCTTGGGGACTCAGCGTCCTCGCTGAGGTTTGCCCCACCATCACTCAAGAGGACACGCGGAGTCGCTCTGATACCATAATGTCATGACCCAACCTAGACCTGGCAAGATATTGTCCGCTTTGGGCCTTAACAAGGCTCGCACGGATTTGTTCTTGGGGCGCCCATACACCCCAAAACGCGTCTTGCCAATTAATTAGGTTGTCAGAGCGCCTAGGTTAGGATTCTGTGGACTTTCTTTGAAGGGTTAATTAGGTTGTCTAATGGAATCGATTACATTTGTTTTGTAGACATGAAGAAGAACAAATCCGTGCGGGCCTTGTTAAGGCCTTAAGCGGACAATATCTTGCCAGGTCTAGGTTGGGTCATGACACCCCAAGAACAAATCCGTGCGGGCCTTGTTAAGGCCCAAAGCGGACAATATCCTGCCAGGTCTGGGTTGGGTCATGACATTATAGTATCAGAGCGGCTCCGCGTGTCCTCTTGAGCGATGGTGGGGCAAACCTCAGTGAGGACCCTGAGTCCCCAAGGGGGGGTGTATGTAACACCCTAGGCGAATCCCACATCGGTAAAGCACGGGAGAGATGCTGGATTTATAAGGGGTGATCCCACCTTAATTGGCAAGACGCGTTTTGGGGTGTATGGGCACCCCAAGAACAAATCTGTACGGGCCTTGTTAAGGCCCAAAGCGGACAATATCTTGCCAGGTCTGGGTTGGGTCATGACATTATATATTAGCCAGGTCATTCAAGACGTTTTAAATAAAACAGAGTATGAAAAAGTAGGAGAGGGAGCCCGACTTTAGGCTTCTATATGTATATTCTCCTTGTACTTCCAGGTGTTGACAAAGACTATAATTTTATTGTTCTGTTTATCTAAAACAAGAAGTCTATAGTTTTAAGTCTCTTGGGATTTGATGCACTCTTGTACTTTCTTCTCTTTCAAACTTGGTGCATTATGCTCGGTTTATCAGTGACAGCTGACTTCTACATCTTATACCTTTTTGTATTTTCTTTCATCTGACAAAGGTGAAAGCCTATTTACGTTTTCAAGAGACGTGACTCTCAAATCAACAAAAGCTATGATGCAACCTCCAATTCCAAAAGACCTAGATCCTTAGGGATTCAGGCTTTTAAGGGCTTCGTGGACAAAGAGTACGTGTACTTATATTATAATTTTTTTCTTTTAAATTTTCATTTTTTACTGTTGTGACGAAAAGGGTCATGGCCGCTTGAACTGTCTGTTAAAAGCTTGCTGGAAGAAGCCTGGGTAGTGACCTTCAATTGGCCATGTTCCTCTTGTTGCTTTTCAAATTTCCGTGTCTTTACAAGAATTCATAGTCTCTATTTATAGTTCCGGCCATTTGAATTCAGTTAGTGCAGATGCTTTGTTCTGTTATTCTCTTCTGCTCTACGGTTCTCTTCTGGTTTTCGATTCCATTTTGATCTTCTGAAGTTACGGTTTTAGTTTGAATTGACTTCTAGAACTAATTAATAATAATTCACCAAATTGTTTTGTTGCTAACAGAGGAACACTATTACAGGGGTACTGTCTGGTTGTTCCTATGACTGCCCGCCGAGCTGCTTAAGGATTTTCCCTGATATTACTCCCCAAAAGTTTTTAAACTTTTGATGAAAATAATCAAAAGTTTTAAACTAAATTGGTTGAGCTAAAGTTGCGTTTAGTCTTTCTTATCACCATTTATATAAAAAAAAAAAAATTGTTTTGAGATTTTAAATATATGTTCGTGCTAGGTCCTAGTCATATGCTTGCTAATAATGACTAAAAAGATGATAACGTTGTTCTGCTTTTGGTGAGAACGACCTCAGATAATTAGGTTTGATAATTGCTGATCTTTTATTCACAGCGAAAAACTAATTTATAGTAGCTAACCTTACAAGTCTTTGATTCCTAGCCAACAATATCAGCTAGATTATAGTAAAATAAAACAAGAAGAAATATTTAAAGATAACTTAGAGACCGAATCCAAATCCAACATGACCACCACGCTTTTATTCTCTTCCAAATAGGCAACGAATATTTTGACGTGGTAATTCTCCTGCTCTGGTTTCGACACTCAATAAACTCATCCCGCACATGAAACACGATCTGCATGAAGCCATGCATGGATGGCTTGCATGAGCAACTTGCATGAGCACATCTCAAACGTACCCTTTGAACTTGTAGTTAGGTTTTGGTGCTCTTGCTGATCTCCTTGGCTCCTTATCAATGCCTCCTCGTGGAAGAGGACCCTTGTCCTCAAGGGTCAACAAAGGAAATTGTTCTTTGATCAATGCCGTATCCTCCCATGTCGTTTCTTCCGACGATAACTTTTTCTAGTGAATCAAGCTTTGTTCTATAAAATTACTCCCTCGTTTCTTCCAGCGAGTGTCAATAATAGAATCCAGTCCAGAACGATCACGCCATTGTCATCAATGGGAGGCATCTCAACAGTGACATTAGGCAAATCACCTATAACTTTTTTAAGCAAAGACATGTGGAAAACGGGATGGTTCTTCGCTCCTGCTGGTAGTTGCAACTTATAGGCGATGGGTCCGACCTTGTGAAGGATTCGATAGGGCCCAAAGAATCTACTGGCTAATTTTTTATGCGCTCGATTTAACACAGAGGACTGTCGATGCTGTTGCAGTTTCAAAAACACCATGTCTCCTTCTTGGAAGTCCACGTCCCGACGACCCTTATCCGCAGATTATTTCATCCGATTTGTTGTGGCTGCCAAATTCTTCTTCAGTTCATTTAATAATTCATCCCGTGATAATAAAGCTCTTTCTACCTCATGCACTGGCGAAGTTCCCACATTATAACTTGGCACCGTTCAACAACGTCCGCGGGTTGATTCTCGTTCGCGGATCCTCCTAATCAAGGAAACGACATAATCATTCTCCATAAATTTGAAATACAACTAATCTTACATAATAATTCTTGAAACGAATATCTATCAACAATAACTATTCATGATTGTACAAAATTACCAAAATACCCCTACATGTCAAAATTACCAAAATGCCCTCAACATCATTATTTTACCAAAATATCCTCAGAATCTTCAATTACCAAATTGTTCTCGAGAATAACCACAATGCTAGAAATTAAGAAATTACCCTTGGAGCGTAAAATGACCAAAATATCCTTAACAACTTAAATTACTGAATTACCCTCGAAATCTCAAATTACCTCACTATCCTAACCTAAAATTACCAAATTATCCACTGATTCCATAAATTACAAATTCACCCTAAATTTTTATGAATTTACCGAATTGCCCTTGCCGGTCAACGGTGACCGGACTTCAGTCAACGACGATAGGAAGCTTAGGTCTGATAGTTCAGACCTCCGTGAGTCCAATGGTTGTGGCCATGAGTCCCCACACACGGTGCCAGCGGCAGATCGAGCTTCCCAAGCCGTGAGCTTTCCAAGTGGCTGACCGGCGGTAATCCGATCGTTTCAGGTGACGAGATGTGTCGGAAAATGATGTTGGTGACATGAGGGGTAGAACCCAGCTAGATGCGTGCCCAAACTCCGGCGAAATCGATGGCGATAGTGATGGGTTTTTGGTCGTGAATTTCGAGCTTCAAACGGCGGTGTTCCAGTCCTTTTCCAGCAACGAGGATGGCTGGGTTACGACGGCTAGCTTCCAAGCTTCGGATCGATACCAAGCTCGGCCGGTGAGTTGGCCGGAATCGCAAGATCCGTCCAGGTCAAAGTCGCGGGTCGGGTCGGGTCGGATTCGGGTCAAAAAATTGGGTCAATTCTCTTCCTCTCTCTTTCCTTTCTAAAGACAGTTTCCCCCCTTTTCCATATATAGAACCCGACTTCTTCTTTCTTTTTCTTTTGTCTTTTTTTTTTACATCCACATGTGTTACATTATTAGTTTCCTACCTAAGAACTAATAAGAAGCAAACAATGAATTGGGTTATTGGATCTAGTTAAATCGAATCAAACAGAACCCTAAATTTAATTTGGGTTTGATTCAATTCATTTTCAGTTCTGTTTGATTCAGCTTAAGAACTGATTAGTTTTTACTTCGGCTTGGGTTGAACCTGAACAAAATTGACAAATTGATCGGATTAGCCTTTGCCTTATATATATTAGTGTGTGTGTGTGTGTATAAAATAATAATTTATTCAAATGATTTATTTATTTATTTATTTATACCTAAATAAAAAATAAATATATGTATTTTTATATGTATAATATATACATATATAATTCTTTGGATTTAAGTGTCCGTAGATAGTTTGTACACTTTTGCCAGACTATCTAATTTTAATATACCTCTGTAATAGTTTTGGATTTTGCCAGTTTGCTTTAGTATAATTATGCTTGGCTGAGGCTGTGATAGTTTTATAGGTCTACATTTTTTCATCTTTTGTGCGCTCTTGCGATTCTAAGGTTTGGAAGTGTTTTACTGTTTATCGGACAGTGATAGTTTTATAGGTCTATATTTTATCTTTTTCCCAATATGATGACATGTCAATTTATCCTAGTGTGGTATGCTATTGGTTGACAGAGGGAAGTCGTTCGTGCTAGGTGTGGCAACTTTAGGGGTTTGGGGATCATGAATTTATATTGGAACCCCCCTTTCAGTTGTTATGCCTTCTTTAGTTCTTGTGCATGTGACTTGGGCGTTTTTGAATTGTGTGTGATTGAGGGTATGCAATAGAATCTCTAACCATCAAATAGAAATGGTAATTGTAAAACTTGCCAAAATCAAACCCTGATAGTTTAAAAGATGAATATGAAAAATAAAATTAAAAGATATATTTATAAATAATGCTACATGGTAGTGGGCATTAATGGTGAAGTAAGGAAAAACACCATGGTATAGGGAGTAGGTTCTTTGAATTGTTTTTTGAAAGAATGATACCCTTTAGAAAAGTGTGCAAAAACATAGCATGTAGACCTACCCAATTAGTTCTTCCTTTTAATAATAATAATAATAATAATAATAATAATAATAATAATAATATAATAATAATAAAAACAACAAAGAAGAGTATTTTAATTAGGTTGCTGTTTTAATAACTGGACCTAGATTGACACGGCCCGTCCCAACCCACATGTCAGAATTGAGGCGAATCGTGCGGACTAATAGCTAAAACTTGTGGCACAAATTTAATTCAAGAAAATATATATATATAATATGGCCTTTCCTATAAACACAAAACTATCTCTGTGCCTTTTCTAAAATTATAAATGTATTCAAAACATGTATAACTTATGTCTCATTATACATACTGACATTACGTGTATATTTACATATAAAATATAAGCAACATAAATGTGCTCAAAGTGCAAAACATGCAGCAATGTGTCTCGTGGCCCAACCTCAATTAACTAGAACTGATCTGCACAAAATCCTGCGGAATCCTTGGAGGAAAGGGGTAAATAGAAAATTAGTGAGCTTGCGGGTCAGTGAGTGGATGAAATATTATATTAAAAATATTAATAGTAATAATTATAATAAAGTATGTGTACTAGTTCTTATACATAATCATGTAACATAACTCCACATTGAATACCACACATCAGCAAACATGGAATTCATACATACATACATCACAAACTGCACCAAATAGTACCCAGGGAAAATAACTCTCAATATCCGTCGGGATCATCATCGCACAAGTAGAGTGGGGGAAAAACCTCTCAATACCCGACGGAATTTAGTTACATTGCTTGGATAGAGTAACCTAACTCTCAATACGCATGCGCAGAGTCTACAGGGATGGGTACATATATGGTGACTAGCAATCACATCTCATGACTCAATCAAAATATAATATGCATACATATAATCATAAAATGAAATTAAATCATAATATCAAATATAGATGCTTCATAGAATATATAATAGTAATACTAGTATCCACTCACAGATCCTGTTTCACTTTGGGGTTCGTTAGGGCTCTTGTGGGTTCCTCGATTCTCGAGTTCCTCTTAAAATACAGGGTTCGAAAAATTAACTATTAGAATTGATATAATAACTTATACGTATCATGCAAACTGTAATTTAATTGCTCAAATTTCGTAAATTCATTACCCACTGGTTCAACTAGATTTAATCTAATTATCCAGTTCTAATTTTCATACTATTTCCTCCTAATTCCACTTTATTTCTCACACTCGGCTTCTTTCTATTTCTTTTCTTCCTCTTTTTTCACCTCTTTTCTCTTCTCTTTTCTCTCGACTGTCTTCTTTTCCCTCGTTTTCTTTTCTTTTCTTCTCCTTTCGAATTGCACTATTTTGGTTAAATGGTGAAAATGATAAGAACAACTTCAAACTTCACTTTGTATACGCCCACCGACTCAAGCAAGCAGCTCTCTAATTATTAAATATATAACCACCGCTAGAAGCAAATGGGAGGGACATGCTTGTGCTACGCAAAGAGGTGAAACAAGCAGCTGAAATAATGAGGCATGCAACCCGCTGTTGCTTTTGAAAATTGCTATGTTTGGCTTTGTTTTTTTAAGTGGTGCATGGCCAGCGATGCATGACAATTCCTTCCAACTTATAAAAATTTTGTCCCCGAAATTTACATACCTGACTGAAATAAATACGGATGATGTGTCCTTATTTGTTCTTCAAACTCCCAACTGACTTCCTCTACAGCGTGACCTTTCCATATCACTTTAACCAATGAGATCGTCGTATTACGTAACACATATTGTTTTCGATCTAGTATCTGAATTTGTAAGTCAAATCCACCGTCATCTGAATGAGTTCTGCATCTAAGACATGAAAAGGGTCAATAATATACTTCTGTAGCATCAAAACATGAAAAATGTCATGGACTCGTGATAACTCTGGAGGTAAGGCCAAATGGATTCCACTTTGTAAGTCAAATCCACCGTCACCTGAACGAGTTCTGCATCTAAGACATGAGAAGGGTCAGGAATATACTTCTGCAGCATCGAAACATGAAAAATGTCATGGACTTGTGACAACTCTGGAGGTAAGGCCAAATGGTAAGCAACTGGACCAATGCGCTGAATAATCTCATATGGGCCTATGTAACAAGGGCTTAACTTTCCACATTTCCAAAATCAAAGTATGCCCTTCCAGGGAGAAATCCGTAAGAAAACTTTATCACCCACTACAAAATCAAGTGGTCTCTGATGCCTATTTGCATAACTCTTCTGTCTGTTCTGCGCTACTTTCAACTTTTCTCTGATGACATTAATCTTCTCATTAGTACTCTGGACAATTTCTGCCCTTAACAATTGTCTTTCCCCGACTTTATCCTAACAAATTAGAGTCCTGCATTTCCTTTTGTATAAAGCCTCAAATTATGCCATCTGAATACTAGACTGATAACTATTATTATAAGAAAACTCCATCAAAGGTAGGTAATTACCTCAAAACTACATTACACATGCTCAGAGCATATCTTCCAAAATCTGAATATCCCTTTCTGATTGCCTGTCTGTTTGCGAATGAAAAACTGTACTAAAATTTAATTTAGTACCCATAGCCTGCTGTAAGTATGGCTAAAACCTAGAAGTAAACTGTGGGTCTCTATCTGAAAGAATCGACTCAAGAGCTCCATGCAAACGTATTATTTCTCTTACATACAAATTCGCTATCTTATCATAAGAGTACGTGCTCTTGTAAGGCAGAAAGTGAGTAGACTTTGTGAGACGATCAACAATGACCCACACACTATTATAGCCACTACTAGTACGAGGAAGTCCAATTACAAAATCCATGGTGATATGTTCCAATTTCCACTCAAGATTAAATAATGGCTGAGATTCTCCTGCAGGTCTCTAATTTTCTGCCTTAACTTGCTGACAAGTTAAACAACGTGCTACAAATTCTGCTATTTCTCTCTTCATCCCTTGCCACCAATAATGCTTCCTCAAAATATGATCCATTTTTTTACTACCTGGATGCATAAAATATGCTAAACTATGTGCTTCATTTAAAATTTGGTTCTTCAAATCTGAATTATTCGGCACACAGCTCCTACTACCCATAACTAAAGTACCATCATCTCTTAGTGAAAAGTCAATCCCCAGTTTAATCTTCACATTTTCTTTTATTTCAATCAAATTTGGGTCTAAATCTTGCATCTCTCAAATCTGATCAATCAAAATAGGCCTAACCTAAAAGTGTGCCAAAAGTGCTCCATTCTGACTTACTGCCAAGTCTGTACTCAAAAACCTCAGATCAATTAATAACGGAAGATAAGATACTTTTATGTGGGAGATCAAACTCAAAGACTTCTGACTGAGAGCATCAACTACCACATTTGCCTTGCTTGGATGGTAATCATTAGTACAATCATAATCTGCAATCAACTTAACCCATCTATGTTGTAATTCCTTTTGTGTGTACAAGTATTTTAGGCTTTTGTGGTCTGTATAAATGTCACAAGTAGCTCCATATAAATAATGTCTCTAGGTCTTTAATGCAAACACCAATGCTACAAGCTCTAAATCATGTGTCGGATAATTACCTTTCCATACTACATCAATACACAACCTAGTCCCTGTCTGGATGCATCACTGTAAACTACAAATCCTTCGGTACCTAATAAAAGTGTAAGAATTGGAGTTGAAGTCAATCTTTTCTTGAGTTCTTAGAAACTCTGTTCACAATCATTTGTTCACTCAAATTTCGCTTTCTTCCTTGTCGGTTTCGTTAGCGGTAAAGCTATCTTGGAAAAACCTTCAACAAATCTACTGTAATAACCTTCCAAGCTAAGAAAACTTCTAACCTCATATACACTGGTCGGACGCTCTCAATTCACTATAGCTTCTATTTTCTGAGGATTCATATAAATACCATCGGTGGAGATCACATGGCTCAAGAATCTAACTCTGTCGAACAAGAATTGACATTTATTGAATTTCGCATAAAGTCACCAATATCTCAAGGTTTGTAAAGCAATCCTCAAGTGTTATGCATGTTCCTCTTTATTGTATGAATATATCAGGATGTCATCAATAAATACAATAACAAACTTGTCCAAATAAAGATGAAACACCCTGTTCATGAGATCCATAAATGCCACGGGAGCATTAGTTAACCTAAATGGGATCACCAAAAAATCATAATGTCCATAACGGGTTCTGAATGCGGTTTTGGGTACATCGGCATCTCTAATCTTTAATTGATGATAACCCGAACGCATATTTATCTTTGACAAAATTGTCGCACCTTGTAGCTGATCAAACAGATCATCAGTCCAAGGAAGTGGATATTTGTTATGAATAGTGGCTTTATTTAACTACCTGTAATTTATGAACAATCTCATAGTTCCATCCTTCTTCTTCACAAATTTAGAACACTTTACCGTATTGTTGCCTTCAAAAGTACTTTGGAGTATATCCCTAGTAGCTTTAGATATCTAGCATGTAGATATTAGTTGGTGTTGAAAAGATCCACACAGACTCTCCACAAAGTTGAAAAGAAGATAAAAAAAAACAAATCAACACAATGTTATGTGCCAAATCTAGATTCTTTAGGGAGGAAGCCGAATTTTGCTTCTCTACTTTATGCTTTGTATTACGCTCCTTCAATCACGAAATATCTCTCTTTATATATGCACTAGGTTTTCACAAAAATTGCAAGCCTTAAAAAACTTATATTCTTTCTAGATAAGAGTTTCTTTTATCTTATAATTCTTATGAATCTAAATTGGAATAAATCTTATCTTCTTGCCTTGTTTGTCTCCTAAGAAATATCTAAAACATTTAATAAACTTCTTATTTAAATCAAGTTCTTGCTCTAAATAGATCTAATGCATCATTAACTAAATTGCTAAATTAGACATCTAATTAAATTAGGAAATAAATATTCCTAATAAATTGGAATCTCACTAAATTGGGGAATTAATAAATTAATTCTTATTACAATATATGCAATAAATACAATTCTAATTTAACTAGACTTGCCCTAAAATGCGAACTCTATAAATAATGGACTTAACATCTTTTATATGTTATGATTTCTAAACTGAATTGTAGACAAAAAGCTAGAATTAAAAGAGAAATGAAGAATTAATAAGAAGCACAAAAGGCTCTGTATATATCAATGAATATTGAAAAATAAGTTAAAATAGCCTTCATGATATTGTCAATTCCATAAATGAGTATTGAATAAATGATATTGCGTTAATTTTTATGGACTATTGACTTTAATAACTTGTTGCATTTTCATGCATGGTAATTGAAACATACAACTAACTGATATTATCATTTTTGGTATTATTTCTTATTTAGTTTATGTCTTGGATTTTTCTCTTTATTTAACCTTAATCCACTTATTATTATAAATATTGTTATTTTGTGAAGTTTTTATGCAAATTATTTAGATTTAAATGAATTTGTTAGTCTATATGCATAGCATGCAAGCGAAAAATATGACATCACAAAAAAGTGACATAGAAAATGAAATGAAGATATTAATAAAATGAAATAACTAATAAAAACGAAGTTGTATTGAAATATAATTTTTTTTGGAATATTTGTAATCGTAAGTTGGTTTAATCTTAATCCATTTTTCTATTTGTTTATTTATTTCGTCACATCATCAAAGAATTTGGATTATGCACCTTAAATGTTTCTATGAATACCTACCATTTTATAAACTATTTTATTAAATAAATGCTCTTAGATCAAATTACATATAAAAAAATTACACCCATCACTTAAATATTAAAATAAAAATAAAAATATATTAAAAGATAGTTTAGAAATTAAAAAAAAAAGAGTAAAGTATGGATGATGAAAGTATTTTTTAGGGTGTAAATAACTCCACCCTAATTAGAGATAGGGATAAAATAAAAAGAATTTAAATATGTTGTTTAGCTAAACTTTTGTTAGCTTTTGTAAAATGTTGCGATATGAGCTATTTATAACTTTTAGTGGTTAAGATTTAGTTTCTCTTAATTGCCTAATGATTCTCCTTGATTTATTTTTCCCATTTTCTTTCAATTTTGTGTTAAATTTTAAAATTTCATGAACATATGAAAACTATGAATTTTTTTTTGTTAAATCATCCTCAGATATTAAGCTTATTAAGAAATTTCAAATGAATTCCATCTTGAAGAGTATTTAGGCTTTTGCAACTGCTACTGAGGATAGCAAGCTTGTTCGAAAGTAAAATCAACGAGGGTTTGGATTTTTTGTAAGAATATTGCAAGCTTCGACAAAAATTAGAAAGGCCAAGATATGCAAATCATTAATCAACACCTATAAAGATTGAAATAAGACAAAGATTATAAAAAAACTTAGCTAAACACTGGATCCAAATTCTAAATAGGACAAATGATCCTAACAAAGTGATTATAATCATTTGATTATTATCAATATTTAACTAAGTTCTCTCTGATAGATTAATTCAATGCTCAGTACATAGAACAAATTACACATCATATGCTCATAATAATTAGTTCTTTATTTTGTTAAAATATAGCATCAATTTCTCTATAATTGATGGTTACAACAAAACTATTCATATGGCATAAGAGAAATAACTATTTAACAAAATCACTGGCATTTATAGACGGGATAAAAGGTGTAATCTTCCTGAAGTGACTTCGCTATACATTCTTCAGTTGTAAGTCCAGAGCAACTGCCACTATCAGGTGATGCTGCAGAATTAGTAGAAAATGAAGGACATGGTTTAGATTCTAGATCAGTATTAAAGCTTGAAATAAATATGCTTTCAGTGCTTGCTACTAAAAGCATGGCCAAGATGATAATACCAAGACTCTTTGACATTTTATATTTTCCAAACTTAATTGTGAACAACTTAAAAGAGTGATGAAGAATAACAAACATATGAGGCTCTATATATATGAATAGATACTGAGAAATGAATTATAGTAGCCTTTATGAGACTGTTGATTCTATTTATGAGTATTGAATAAGTCACAATGCATTTTTTTGCATTAACTGTTTACTTTAAAATCTTGTTCTGTTACCATACATGCTAATTGAAACATACATCCAATTAATTTTATCATTTTTATTATTACTTTTCGTTGAATTGATGATTTGGATTTTTTTCTCTTTATTTGACCCTTATTATAAATTGAAAGGAATTTAGATCTATTGCAAATAAATGTAGGCAGTTAAAACCATACAGTTAACAACTTAATTAATTTTTTAAAATACTATTCATCATTACTATTCACTGGAAATGTTCATATATTACAGTTCACTATAATTGTTCATCCACATAAAAATATTAATTTTCAAATATACAATAAATTGTAGAAATTTATATTCGCACTCTTGATTTTCTATAGCAGGAGCATATTTGTGCCGTAAAATCATGTGTTCTCTAATATTTTTTTTATTATATTATTCTCTCTACATAATTTCAAATAAGAAAGAATCAATCAAGCTTTTGAAATTATAATTAAGCTTATATATGAACTTTTAGCACATTTAGGAGATGATAACAAAAGAAAACCATAATATTTTACAACCCTTTAGGGATTGATTTCTTCCACAAAATTATTTTAGTACTATTCATTATCTCAAACATGTGAACAATAATTCAAGAAATCATAAAAAAAATCATTCATAAAAAATTCAATATAAACCTATAAATCAATTAAAAGGGTCAAGTACATATATACACTACTTACAACTCAATCATATGTTTTATTATATCAATAAGTATGCAAAAATCTATCACTAAAAATCTAAGAGATTGAAAACAAAACAATGAGCTAACGAAGTTGAGAAGTTGTTCAAAACAAAAATGAGCAATTTTTTTTAAATGACCGTATTTCTTCAAACACTTTTGATTTTCATTTTTTTTTTTCCTTCAAATTGTTTCAAAGAAACAATTATACCTTATATTTTCATTTTGTAACTCTTCTGGGAGATATGGAGAAGGAATTTTGAATATAGTTTTGCCTGACAACATGAACTCATAATCCTTCAGAGACATGTAAACTATACCCTTATATATTGAATCCTTCAGGAACATGATGTTGGTGAATGACATTATAATTTTGAAATAGTTCTTTAGGAACATATTTTGAAAGAGAATCTTTATTATGTGTAGTGCAATCCCTTAAGGATGCATTCTTAATTCTCTTTCATTGTATGTTACGGTATTCACACTTTAGGATAAATTTTTGAATTTCAAGAATAGAAAATATATAATAGCAATAGGATATTATAATAAGAAGAGTTAAGCAATAACAATATCAATTAATAGAACATTAGATAAATGTTTCAATCAAATTCTTATAAAATATTTGTAATCATTAATAAAGGAAGTAAGGAACAATTCATAAATCCATTATTCTTAAATTATAGAAATACATAAGCAAAATATGTATGTGATTTTAGACAAATCAAGATAGTTTCATTCATACCTCCATGAGTAAGATCAAAGGAAAGATATTATCATATTACCTCTTAGTGGCTAGAGATCCATGCTAATAACATGTTATATTATTTATCAATTGGGAGCACAACAATATATATAAAAGAAACAAAAAAAGAAAATAGGAGGCACAACAATAATTTAGAGACAACTTTAATTCAATATATACAAAGAAGGAGATGAGTGCTCCTTTTACAGTCTTATAACCATAGAAATGAAATAAATAATTATTAAATAGATACGCCATTAGTCATAACTTCTTGCGAGATAGTGGGAGTTATAAGATATGATAAGTTGTTTGGCGGAGAGATGAAAAGTTGCTTTGATGAACATCCACATAATTATAATTATTTCATAACATGTTGTTTATATTATTATTAATTATTGACTTGTGCAATGTAACATATGCACTTTGATTTTCTTAATTAAGTGTATGATTTAATTTTTCCTCTTCAAATCGAGATAAATTGAGCGCGATTAAAAGATCGAGTGGTCAAATTTTATTTTCGTTACGGGTACGTTATAAGCTTAATTTGTATTAAGCTTAAGTGGAAAAAAGAAAGAAAGAAGAAGAAACCGGGTTTTATATTTGGATGGGGGGGAAACTGTTTTATTTTGAGAGAGAGAGAGAGAGAATTTGACCCAGTTTGACTTGAAAACACGACCCGGACCCGTGACTTTGACCCAGTCAGATCTCGCAATTCCGGCCACCTCACCGGCTGAGCTTGGTACTGATCTGAAGCTTAGAAGCCGGCCATCATAACCCAGTTGTCCTCGTTGCCGAAAAACGACTGGGACGCCGCCATTTGAAGCTCGAAAACTCGTGGCCAAAACTCGTTTTCGTAGCCGTCGATTTCGCCGGAGTTTGGGCACACGTCCAGCTAGGTTCCACTCCTCACCTCACCAGCATCATTTTTCGACCGATCTTGTCACCTGAAACCGCTGGATTACCGCCGATCAGCCACTTGGAAAACTTACGGCTTTGGAAGCTTGATCTGCCGCCGGCACCGCGCGTGGGGACTCACGGTCACCACCATTAGGCTCACGACGGTCGAAACTATCAGACCTAAGCTTCCCGTCATCGTTGACTGAAGTTCGGTCACCGTTGACCGGAAGGGGCAATTCGGAGGATCCGCGAACAAGAATCAACCCGCGGACGTTGTTGATACCGAGTCTGGACATTGTCACTGTGAGTGGAATATAGAAAACTTATTTTTATAAGTATATGCTGATTTTATGATACAGTACAGTATGTTTGAAAAATAAGAATTTTGATGCTTCAATTTAATGATTTTCTAGAAAATTGAGATTTATCTATATGTTGAAATTTATTGTTATTAAGAATGAGTTTGATTAATGATTATTGTTGTTTTTGAGTAAATGCGTGATATTAGAATTGAGTTGATTTGATATATGTTGAAGAAAAAAAAATGAGATTTCATATGTGAATATATGTTTATGTACATGTGTATAAAATGTTATTTGAGAAATCATTGGACAATACTCTTTCCCTCCAGATACAAAAAAACAGATAATATGAGATGAATACAGATGAGATGAGATAAAGGCCTTTGGGGCCCGTCTGAACACACATAGAGGCTTTGGGCTGTTTGTTTGGGCGCTTTTGCCTTTTGGGGCAGTATGCATGCAGTATGATGATTATATAGATACGAATGTTGAGATATATGAGATATGAGACGAAATTTTACCCATCTATCCATTGTAGCTCCAGGGCATGATGGTTCCCTGATTGCCCGTCCGTCGAGGTCCGGATATGATAAGATCATTCCACTGGGTACTTGTTTGATGATAGCTTTTGATATGCAGTATTTGATATGACAAGTATTATGATTCCATCGATTTTATGCAGATTTATGTAATATAGTATTTTAGTGACTGATTTGAATTAAATATGTTATATAAGTTCTTATGATATTTTGATGGAATTGATTTGAGAAAGAGTAAATCATTTTAAATAAATTTATTTTTCGAAAACTAGTATCCACTCACTAAGTTTTGTACTCACCACATTTTATTATATTATTCCCCCCACATGAGATTTGCAGGTACATCATGTTAACATAAATATGTTAATAATATTGATTTTGATAATAACAAACTTCAAATGATTTTTGATAAATTTATTGGAGTTATTTCTCAATAAATGAAAGTCATAAAAACTATTTCATTTATGCTTATAAAAGATGGTTTTTAATTTGGAAAAAGATTCTTTGCAAAAACTGGTTTAAAATATGTTTCTGGCAGAAAACGGTGAACCGTTTATTAATAAACGGTTAACCGATTACCACCAAAGAGCAAAGGTTTGCCTAAACTCTAACCGATTAGTGAAAAACGGAAATAGATAGCTTACTGGACGCTAACGGTGAACCGTTTATTTATAATCAGTTAACCGATTACGACCACAGAGCAAAGGTCTATCTAGGCTTTAACCGATTAGTGAAAAACGGAAATGAAGAGCTTACTGGAAACTAACGGTGAACCGTTTATTTATAAATGGTTAACCAATAATGTCCAGAGAGTAATGTCACCCACAGCCTTAGCCATTTACTTAAACGGATAACCGTTGCTCTTTTTGCAGGTTACTGTACACTAACAGTGAACCGTTTATTTACAAACGGTTAACCGATAACGTCCAGAGAGTCATCTCATGAAAAGCCTTAGCCGATTACTTGAAGCGGATAACTGGTATTCTTTTTCAGGTCACTGGACGTTAACGGCGAAAGGGTAACCTAAAAACGGTAAACCGTTTATTTGAATTCTGGCTTAATGGTAACTTTGAGCAGCACAAATGGTTAATCGTTAACAACTAACGGTGAACTGTTTTCGGGCAGACAGCAAATAACGACTAGTTTTTTAGCTCTACTTATAAATAAGCTCATTCAAATTCAGAGAAGATTGATCACAACCATTGAGCATATACTCGAGTTTGCAATCTTCACAAGAGCTAGAAACATAGTTTCACTTCATCTATTCACACTTTGAGCTTTGATTTGTAATCTTAAATATAGTGTAAGAGAAAAACAATGGTAATCTTTCATTTTGAGGGATTGTGAGTGTTGAGATATACTTGGGTTAAGAGATTGGGGATAATCTCTCGTTGTAAAGGTTATTGACACCTTGGAAGTCAAGTGTAAGCAATTGAAGCCTTGGAGGCTCGCTTAGTGAAAACCTCAAACCCGTAAAGCTTGGAGGCGTGGACGTAGGCGAGGTTAGCCGAACCACGAAAACATCATTGTGTTTGATTCTCTCTTTCCCTATCCTCTTAATTTGTGATCAATTTATTTATTATTGTTTTACTTTCGTTTTTGAATTTGCATAATAATTTGTTTTTAGTCTATTATTTTATAAAAACCCAATTCACCCCCCTCTTGGGTTGCCTAGTTAGTATTTCATTTGGTATCAGAGCTTGGTGCTCTTGTTTAAACTTAATCGTCTATAGCTAAAAATCAATGGCAATTCAATATGATTCCACATTTAGGGAAGGACAATCCACCACTAGACCACCTTTCTTTGACGGAAATGATTATCCTTATTGGAAAACTAGAATGAGAATTTATTTGCAAGCCTTAGATTATGAGATTTGGGAAATTGTTTGTGATGGTCCTTTTATGCCATTAACTAAAAATGAAGTCAGAGAAGATATTCCAAAACCATCACGGGATTGGAATGAACTCGAAAAGAGAAAAGCCTCTCTAAACTCTAAAGCCATGAATGTCTTATTTTGTGCACTAGATAAAAAAGAGTTTCATAGAGTGTCTAGTTATGAAAGTGCTAATGAGATTTGGCACAAACTTGAGGTTGTCTATGA
Source organism: Citrus glauca (assembly GCA_029633175.1). Classification (NCBI taxonomy): domain Eukaryota; kingdom Viridiplantae; phylum Streptophyta; class Magnoliopsida; order Sapindales; family Rutaceae; genus Citrus; species Citrus glauca. The sequence continues at coordinate 7,897,641 of JAQOOD010000008.1, forward strand.
AGGCACAAATCAAGTGAAAGAATCTAAAATAAGTAGGTACACTAGGCAATATGAATTGTTTCAAATGGAACAAAATGAAAATGTGTACTCTATGTATATAAGATTCACGGACATAGTGAACACTCTAGGAGCTCTAGGGAAGACTTTTTCAAACAGCGAAAAAGTCAAGAAAATTATTAGGTCTCTACCTAAGGAGTGGAGACCAAAAAGGACTGCCATTCAGAAAGCAAAAGATTTAAATACTTTACCTCTTGATGATTTAATTGGTTCTCTTATTTTATATGAGGAAGATTTGGCAGCAGAAAAAGGGCATGAGGAGAAGAAGAAAAATATTACTCTCAAAGCCTCAAAACATAAGAGTGATGGGGAGAGTGAACCGGATGATGAAGGGCTGGCCATGCTAACAAGGAGGTTCAGATTAAGAAAATCGGAGTGCGAAGAAATTTCAGAAACTTCAAGAACTATAACGAAAAGAAGGAGGCAATCACATGCTATGAATGCAAGAAGCCTGGCCATATTAGATTGGAGTGTCCACTTATCAACAAACACAAGAAGAAAGCCATGGTTGCAACTTGGGATGATAGTGAGGAAGATTCAAGTGATAAGGAAGGATCGCAAGAAATCTCAAACCTAGCACTTATGGCAATAGGAGATGATGATGATATCAATGAGGTAAGTGATCCTACCTATGATGAATTGTATGATGCCTTTAAAGATTTACATAATGAGTTGATGAAGATTGGTAAAACGAATGCATGTCTTAAGAAGGAAATTGCAAAGCTTAAAAATGAAAATGAATCCCTGAATGCAAAAATTGCATGCCTAGAAGTTGGAAACAAGACTTTGCATGATGAAATTGCATTATCAAATGAGAAGCCTAATATCATACATGAGCATTTAGAATCACATATAGATGAGCTGAAAAATGAAAATGAAATGCTCAAGAAAAAGAGTAATGAGCTAAATGAGATTATCTTGAAATTTACAAATGGGCAAAAGATGTTGGATAATTTACTAAACTCACAAAAATGTGCATTTGACAAAAGTGGCATTGGGTATAAACCAAATTTGAAACAAAAATTCTACAAGAGCTATTTTGTAAAAAATACATCTATTAGCAGTAAGATTACATGTCATTATTGTAATCAAGATGGTCATATGAAAAATAGATGTGCAGTGAAGAGAAACACATATTATGGTATGAAATGTGTTTGGGTTCCAAAAGGAACCATTGCTAACTCTCAAGGACCCAAAAAGGTTTGGGTACCTAAAACTTGAGATTTTCTCTGCAGGGCTTGAAGAAGAAGAAGAATAAGTGGTACTTAGACAGTGGTTGTTCAAGACACATGACAGGGAGCTATTTTTGATTCTTAAGCTTCACCAAAATTGAAATGGTGGAGACGTATCTTTTGGAGACAATTCAAAAGGAAAAATTCTTGGAATTGGAAATGTTGGTAAAGTATTTAAAACATAATTTAATAAGCATTAGTCAATTGTGTGACAAAGGTTATAAAGTTGTTTTTGATAAATCAAGTTGTGTTATTGAGAATGCATGTGATGGGAAAACTTTGTTTATGGGAAATAGATGTGGTAATGTCTATACCATTGACATAGAATGTGCATCTACTCTTGATAAATGTTTTTCCGCATTACATGATGATAGTTGGCTATGGCATAGAAGATTAGGACATCAAGCATGGATTTGATTTCAAAAATTGTGAAGAATGATTTAGTTAAAGGTCTTCCAAAAATCAGTTTTCAAAAGGATGGAATTTGTGAAGCGTGTCAATTTGGAAAACAAATCAAGTCTTCTTTCAAAAATAAAAATCATATCTCTACTTCAAAACCGCTTCAATTACTTCATATAGGCTTGTTTGGACCTTCTAGATATGCTAGTTTAAGTGGCAAATATTATGCATTTGTGATTGTGGATAACTATTCTAGATACACATGGGTATTGTTCTTAGCTAATAAGGATGATGCCATTGATGCATTTCGAATTTTTCATAAAAAGGTTCAAAATGAAAAAGGCTATTCTATTTCTTGTATTAGAAGTGATCATGGTGGAGAATTTGAAAACCATACATTTGAAAATTTTTGTAATGATTTTGGCATTGAACATCAATTTTCATCACCTAGGACTCCACAACAAAATAGAGTAGTAGAAAGGAAGAATAGGTCTATTCAAGAAATGGCTAGGACCATGTTGAATGAAAACTCTTTGCCTAAGTATTTTTAGGCCGAAGCCATCAACACCGCTTATTATGTTTTAAATCGGGTGTTGATTAGACCTAATCTTAATAAAACTCCTTATGAGCTTTGGAAAAATAGAAAACCCAACATTGGCTATTTTAAAATTTTTGGATGCAAATGTTTTGTTTTAAACACAAAAGACAATCTTGGTAAATTTGATTCAAATTCTGATGTTGGCATTTTTCTTGGTTATTCAAATTCAAGCAAAGCTTATAGAGTTTATAACAAAAGAACTTTGATTGTGGAGGAATCTATTCATGTTACTTATGATGAGTCTAACCCTTCTTCAGCGGAGAAAGGAGTTGTTGATGATAATGCAGAAGAAGAACAACAAGAAGAAGCATCAAATGACAACTAAGAAGACACAACAAATGAAATTCAAGAGGAGCATCATGAAGGACAAAATGTGGAGCAAAATGAAGGTACTTCTCAAACACTCCCCAAGGAGTGGAGGTATGTTTCCTCTCACCCTAAAGATGTAATCTTAGGGGATCTCTCATGAGGCGTTACCACTAGATCATCTCTTAGGAACATATGTGAGCATGCTGCATTCATTTCTCAAATTGAACCAAAATCTTTTGCAGATGCTGAAAATTATGAATTTTGGATTATGGCAATGCAAGAAGAGTTGAATCAATTTGAGAGAAATAATGTATGGGAATTAGTTCCTTGTCCGGAACATCAATCTATTATAGGCACTAAGTGGGTATTTAGAAATAAAATGGATGAATCCGGTATGGTTGTAAGAAATAAAGCTAGACTAGTGGCTCAAGGCTACAACCAAGAAGAAGGAATTGATTTTGATGAAACTTTTGCACCTGTAGCTAGATTAGAATCCATTAGAATGATGTTAGCATATGCATGTCACAAAGATTTTATTCTATATCAAATGGATGTAAAAAGTGCTTTCCTAAATGGATACATTATGGAGGAAGTGTATGTGAAACAACCTCCTGGTTTTGAAAATGAGAAATTTCCAAATCATGTGTATAAGTTATCCAGAGCTTTATACGGTTTAAAACAAGCTCCTAGGGTATGGTATGATAGGCTTAAAAATTTCTTGTTGGATAACAATTTTTCATTGGAAAAAGCGGACACAGCTCTTTTTGTTAAGAATAAGAACCAAGACATACTTATTATTCAAATTTATGTTGATGATATTATTTTTGGTTCTACTAATGAGCTTTTGTGCAAATAATTTTCATCATGTGTGAGCAAAGAATTTGAGATGAGTATGATGGGAGAGTTGAAGTACTTCCTCGGACTTCAAATCCAACAAAACGAGGAAGGCATTTTTATAAACCAAGCCAAGTACGTGAAAGATCTACTCAAAAGGTTTGACTATTAAAATGGCACGGCAAAAAGCACACCTATGAGCACTACCATCAAGCTTGACAAAGATGACAAAGGTAAAGAAGTGGATATCAAAATGTATCGAGGTATGATCGGATCCTTACTCTATTTGACTGCAAATAGGCCCGATATCATGTTTAGTGTATGCTTGTGTGCAAGATTTCAATCATGTCCCAAGGAATCCCATTTACTTGCTGTTAAGAGAATTTTCTGTTATTTGATTGGAACCATAGATGTTGGCCTTTGGTATCCTAGGGGAACTCATATAGATTTAACGTGTTTTTCGGATGCGGATTTTGCTGGTCATAAAGTGGATAGGAAGAGCACTAGTGGAACTTGCTTTGTTCTAGGACACTCACTTGTTTCATGGTTTAGTAAGAAGTAAAATTATGTTGCTCTTTCAACTACCGAGGCTGAATATATAGCCTCCGGAAATTGTTGTGCACAGGCACTTTGGATGAAACAAACACTTAGAGATTATGGCATTCATCTTGAACAAATTCCTATTAAGTGTGATAATACTAGTGCTATAAATCTTTTAAAGAATCCCATTTAACACTCTAGAACCAAGCGTATAATCTCTTGTTGTAAAGGTTCATTGACACCTTGAAGTCAATTGTAATTGGTTGAAGCCTTGGATAGTGAAATCCTCAAGCGGGTGAACTTAGAGGCGTGGACGTAGGCGGGGATAGCCGAACCACGTAAAAATCCTTGTGTTCGTTTTCTCTTCCCCTACTCTTTTAATATTGTGCTTGATTGAATTTATTGTTTTGATTTGATTAAGGCATTAGATTAAATTATTGTGTGGATTTGCTATGATAAGTTTTAAAATTCCAATTCACCCCCCCTCTTGGGTTGCACACTTGTATTTCATTTGGTATCAGAGCGAGGTGCTCTTGTGTAGACTTAACCGTCTAGAGTTAAAGATCAATAGCAACCCAAATTAGCTTAACTTTCATGGAAGGCCAATCTATCACTAGACCTCCATTTTTCGATGGAAATGATTTTCCTTATTGGAAAACTAGGATGAGAATTTATTTACAAGCTTTAAACTATGAAATTTGGGAAGTTGTCTGTGATGATTTACTCATTCCTAAAAATAATGTTTTAAGTGAATTGGATAAGAAAAAGATGTCTTTAAATTCCAAGGCTATGAATGCTTTATTTTGTGCCTTAGATAAAAAGGAATTTCATAGAGTTTCAAATTATTCTAATGCTTATGAAATTTGGAGAAAACTTGAAATTGTGTATGAGGAGACTACAAACGAGGAGGAACTTCATGAAGTGTCGAATTTGGCACTTATGGCAATTGGAGATGAATCGGATGATGAACTTGATGAGGTAAGTGATCTTCCTATTTATGATGAATTACATGATGCTTTTAAGGAATTGCATGATAATTGGATGAAACTTGGTAAAAAGAATGCATGCCTTGAGAAGAAAATGCTAGAACTTACAAATGACAAGGATACCATGCAAAAATGCATTGATTCATTGAATGAGAAGATAAAGAAATTAGAATTAGAGAATAAAACAATGCATGATGAAGTTACATTATCAAATGAGAAATTTAGCACTTCACACAAGCATATAGAGTCACATGTAGATAACTTGAAAAATGAAAAAGATGCCTTGCAAAAATCCAATGTTTCATTAAATGAAAAGATCAAAAAATTGGAATTAGATAATGAAATGTTACATGATAAAATTGCATCATTCACATGTAAACAAAGTACTTCACATGAACATTTAGAGTCACATGTACATGATTTGAAAAAAGAAAATGAAATGCTCAAGAAAAAGAATATTGAACTTAGTAGTATTGTTCTAAAGTTCGCAAATGGGCAAAAGATGTTGGATAACATGCTTAATTCTCAAAAATGTGTATTTGATAAAGGAGGACTTGGATATAAGCCTTACTTGAAACAAAAATATTATAAGAATTATTTTTTTAAGGCTACCTCCACAAGTGATCATAAGATTGTTTGTCATTAGTAATGCAAATGGTCACATGAAGAATAAATGTCCAATTAAAAGAAATGCATATTATGGAGCAAAATGTATTTGGGTTCCAAAAGGAACCATTGCTAACACTCAAGGACCCAAGAGTATTTGGGTACCAAAGTACACAACTTGAATATTTTTTTGTAGGTACTACAATCAAGGAATCATGGAGAAGTTCCTTGATGAAGCTTGTGATGATAATCGCTTGATCATGATCGAGGAGAAAAAGATAAGGCAAGATGATTTAATTGTTTTGGTAATAATTCTTGCCATATTAATTTTGTTAAATGAATCGTGATAAATGAATTTGCGAAAGTATGCTTGTATATTTACATGATGGTATTATCATTGTGTATAACATTGAGTGATTTATCATGATGCATGGTTATATATATATATGATGATAGCTTGTCAACTCATCATGAAGGCTTTGTTTGATTTTGATGATTATATAATGCCTAACCTTGATAAATGAGTGATATGCTTGAATTATTAATTTTTGAATGTTTACATGTTTCATAATTGTGATGAATATGCATGATAAATATGTTATAAATTTGAGTTTTATGATTGGATGTTAATTATATTGATCCATGCATTAAAATGGTTTTAAAATTGTTTAGAAAAAGGAGTCTTTGAAAATCCTAGTTTGCACAAGCTGCAATGAATTGGTCATAACTCCTTCTAAAGAACTCCAAATCCAGCTCTGTAAAATTTATTGGAAAGCTAACTTAATTATCTTTCCAACGGTATATAGCTTGAACATTAATTCTGGCTCAATCAATACAGTTTTTATTCCGAATTTGACCTTTCTGCATTTTATTAAGTTTTGAATATGCTCCATGATTGTATACTTGTTGGATGGATTATTTGTTTGATATGATTTCATATGTTTGGTCTTTTATGCATATATGTTTCATGCACTAATTGATGTTTTTGAAAAGTTAAATGATTTTTAAAATTGATCAATTTTTAAGTAAAAAGTTTTTGGTTTGTATAATACAAGTCTAAGAGCTTGCAAAATTTCAAAAATATTTTCCAAAGCTTAACCGGTATACCACTTCTAATCAACCGGAAAGCCATTTTTCATTTTGGAGCTCTCTGGACCAAATCCGGATAACCGGACATTTAAAATCGGTAAGCCGAATTTATTTTGGTGCTCACTGGAGCACAACCGGTCAGCCGGATTTTAGCAACCGGAAAACCGAATTGGTTTTGGTTACCCTCGGGTCATCATTCGAACAACCGGATTTACCAATCCGGAAAACCGGATTTGCTAAGCTTTCTCTATGTCTCTCAACCGGATAACTGGTTCTTAAAATCCGAAAAACCGTTTTCGGTCTTCATCTTTCTGCTCACAACCAGCTAGCCGGTTAGTGAAATCCAGCAAGCTGGATTTGTGAGCTATTGGCTCTGTTTTTTGCTTCTCCTCTTCCTTTGTTAATTTTCTGCACTTGTTCTTCCTCTCTCTCAAAACCGTGAGCCACCCTCTTCCATTTCCAATCAATTCCTCTTCATTTCTCAACCATTTTTATGCCAAGATCAATCTCTTAAACCATTACCCATGTTTTTTTATCTTCATTAAACTCTTCTCTATCATCATTTCTATACCTCTCATTCACGCGTGAACAGTACCACGCCATTTCTTTCTTAAATCTCTTCATCTTTCACTCATTATTTTACAAAACCAAATTTGTGCATTTTGGGGGTATTTTAAATTATCATGGTTCATTATTATTTTATACTCCTACATTTTTATATGCATAATTATTTTAATGGATGATGGTTGTTTAATATTTGGATGTTTTATATTTAGATATTGTGGAACTAATGTACTTATGCTTTATTTTAAGTTTTGATAATAAAGAATGTCGATTGATGATTCCATTGTATTTGATGAAGTTTGATCTTATGAGATTTATGATTGGTAAATGAATGCATTTTTTGTACTTTATTGATGTATTGTTAAATATGCATTCCCGTGCTTTATGATTATGGAATCCTCGATTGTAATTGTTACAAGTGTTGGGGGAATTCATATTGATTTTGATGAATCATGATTATATGTATATTGTTTGATAAAACTTGTGGATTATTGAATATTGAAGTGTTGGTTTGCTAATGGTGTTGTTGGGTTGGTGCTGGAGTTGTTGACTACCTCTTTTTGGAAGTGTTTTTACTCTTATGTGTATAAATGGTTTTACTCATTTTTTTAGGGAAAACTCTGCCAAATTTTTGCTCGCCAAAAACAACCAAACTTGCATTTCTTTCTTTTCTCTTTCTCTTTTTGATAATGAAGGGGGAGATAATTTGAGAATTTGATAATTTGGGAGTTTTTGGGAGTTTTAAGAATGAATTTGAAAATGTTTTATAAATGGGAAGATGTTTGAAAATGCTTACTTGAGCAAAAATCTTTTTACTGACTATTTCTTAATTTGGCCATACATTTAGGGAGAGCACGTAATATGTTTCATTCTGGTTAAATTTTTAAATTGGCCATATATTTAGGGGGAGCATATACTATGATTTTGAATAATATGCACTTTGAGTATTCTTTTAATGATTGAAATTTGATTATGATAATGATTTTGATGATTTTGAGATATAATGATGATTTGATCACACAGTTGTTTTATGTGACAAATTTTATGCCATGAGTTGTTGATTTGGAAATTAATGGAATAATGGTTCATGATATTTTGGTGTGATTATTTTTATATGGAGTTGGCTTTTATCATGATCTATAATAATTTGGATATATTATTACTAAATCTTGTATTTGAAGGTGATGCTTGTTGTTAGGGGGAGATTCTGTCGAAATTTCTATTCAGACAACATGGGTAACAAATTTTTGCTATTTTTATTCATTTCCTTTAAAGTTTTCTTTTTATGATGAAAAGGGAAAATAATACATGTTTTCAAATTTATAAAAATTTTGCTACTCTTATTCTTTTCCTTAATGCTTTCTTTTTTATGATGAAGGGGGAGAAGAATATATGCTTTTAAATTTATAACACTTTACTATTTTTTTCTTTGCCAATTAAAGTTTTCTTTTTGATGATGAGGGGGGAAGAATACATGCTTTTAAATTTGTAAAAATTTACTACTCTTTTTCTTTGCCAATTAAGTTTTCTTTTTGATGATGAAGGGGGAGAAAAATGCATGTATTTAAATTTCTTATTTTAGCAAATTGGCAAATTGTAAAAGAAGATTTTATTTAGGGGGAGCAATTTGTGGAATCATTCTTTAAATACATAAAATGTTTGTCATCATCAAAAAGGGGGAGATTGTTAACATATATGTTTTCATAATATTGATTTTGATGATAACAAACAAGATTAAGAATGGTTAATCTTTTAAGCCCAAATTATTTTATTTTTAAATAAATTTTTAACCTTACATTGATTAAGGGGGAGCTTTTTATAAATAGATTAAATCTTTGTAATGTATTTTGTCATCATCAAAAAGGGGGAGATTGTTAGCTTATTTAGCTATAGATATTGATTTTGATGATAACAAAACACATGTATTGATTAAACAAAGATTTATGATTGTGTTTTTATAATAAGAAAATGAGGCTATAAAATCAAAGTGTTTTGGACTAAAATAAATGTGTTTTAAATCTTTGATTTTGTTTTTTGAATTTGGAATTTGGACTTAAATGACAAGTTCGAAATCTTTGATTTTAATTTCGAAACTTGACCTATTTGAAGTTATTTAAATGTTTTGGGTCATATTATAATTTATGAATATTTTCGACTAAAGTGAAAGGTTTTGAGAACTTTAGAAATATGGGTATTTTGTTGAAAAGACCTTTGTGCAAAATAATAAAATCATTAGGGTCAAATCATAATTTCAAAAAGATCTTGGAGTAGCAAAGTAATATTTATAAATTCTAAAATTAGACTTATTTGAAAAGTTTCATAACGTTTTGCGCCATAATATAGTTTTATAAAGTTTTGGGGTCAAAATGTAAAATTAGAAATTATTTCACTGTAGCAGTTACTGTAGCAACCGGCTAACCGGATAAGGAAATCCGGCAAGCTGAATTCGGGGCAAAAGTGTGCATAACGGCTAGCTTTTGAGTTCAAACTATATAAACTCAAAACCATTTCATTTTTGGCAACTCAAGCAAGCATAAACAAGAGCACACAACATATATTGAGCTTCATTTTTGTAACTCATCATTTATTAGCTCATCTTTGTTTTTCAATTTGTATATCCACTCTTAAAGAGAGATTCATTGTTGTATTTATCATTTCTCATCAAATTGTGAGTGTACAAGTGAGGGAAACACTTGGGTTAAGAGATTGGGGATATAATCTCTTGTTGTAAAGGTTCATTGACACCTTGAAGTCAATTGTAATTGGTTGAAGCCTTGGAAAGGCTTGGATAGTGAAATCTTCAAGCGGGTGAGTTTGGAGGCGTGGACGTAGGCGGGGATAGCCAAACCACGTAAAAATCCTTGTGTTCGTTTTCTCTTCCCCTACTCTTTTAATATTGTGCTTAATTGAATTTATTTTTTTGATTTGATTAAGGCATTAGATTAAATTATTGTGTGGATTTGCTAGGATAAGTTTTAAAATTCTAATTCACCCCCCCTCTTGGGTTGCACACTTGTATTTTATAATGGTCATGAATTGCTTGAGAATGATTGTTAAATGATGAATTTGATTTGTTATTTCTTGATTGTATGAATAAAATGGTTGAAAACATGTTCATGAATCATGCATTAAAATGGATTATAATATATTTTTAGATCAATTAAATGATCTGGAAAGTTTTTAATTGCTAGCCAAATATTAAAACAAATGTGCAAAAATTTAGTTAAAATATACGGATAACTGTTTCCTATAAACGGTGAACCGTTTTGATCCAAAGACTAAAACTTTGTGTCTATCTTCTTACCCTTTCACCGTTTGCTACAAACGGTGAACCGTTTGCTGGCAGTAAGTCACTAACTCATTACCCTCTAACCGTTAAGCTCTTAGGCTCTCACCGTTTTTTTGTCCCAAGCCTCTGTTCGTTACCCTTTAACCGTTTATTATAAACGGTTAACCGTTTTCGCGTTTTTAAAATTGTTCAAAGGCTTTCTCTTCTTCCTCTCCGGTTACCCTCTCACCGTTTTCACCATACCTGCGCAACCGAAGCTTTCTTCTTCCTCAAATCTTTATTTTTCTTGCTTCTTATGCCAAATTAAACCGATTAAATCATTTCATATCATCTTTAAACCAATTCCACTAATTCAAATCGTTTATTCAAGGCCAAAATAAAAAATTCCCAAAATCAAACCCTAACTGCCGCGAGTTGGATTCCTCCATTTTTGAGCTGTTTTATCTCCTTTTTCAACCAAATTGAACATTCCCTTCACATTGCTTACTCTTTTCTCATCCAAATCACCGATTATTTTCCTCTCTCTCGTCTGTGCTCACTCCACCATACTCCTCTATGGCTGAATCCTCTCGGAGACGTGTCCGGCGAAAATCTACACCTCAAGAACACCCCTTTCAGCCTAGGGAAGTCTCTGAATTTACAAGAATTCACTTCCCCACTCTTCCCTTAGCGAAACGGTTTGAGGACCGCTTCGATGGACGAAAGGTACTCAACTCCTCCTTCGTTAACCTCAATGATTTTCAGAACTTAATTGTGTGTAATAGAAGTGTTCGGAATATGCTTATGCCTGGGAGTCTGGTATTAATTTTGCCGAGCGAGTCTACCCTAACTTGGTGCGAGTCTTCTACTCGAACATGGACATTTCCCATACCACTCAACATAGGGTAGTTACTCAAGTTAGTGGTGTTCCTATTGAATTTGATCATATCGATTTAGGTGAAATTCTTGGTATCTCTCATGAGGGACATAAGATTTACACCTCTAGGAAAATTTTGTGGTTTGACCATTTTCGGCACATGGATGCAGTCCGTCATATCTGTCGTCGTAGAGACCTAACAGATGGTATCTGCTTGCTTCCGTTTCGGTTTCAACTCTTACCTCTCCAAGTCCGTATTCTTTATTCCATTCTACAGCACATAGTGACACCTAAGAGAGGTCACACGGATGAGGTCACGAGGTTGGACGTGGACATCCTAGATAGCCTACTTTCAGATCGTCCTATCAACCTCTCATATATTATTGTGCGGCACATGTTAAGTACCCTTGCGGTTAATCACCGCTTGCTTCCGTATGGTAGTATTATTACCAAGATACTCCGTTATTTTCATGTGCCTCTCCAAGATACTGGACATATGGAGACTAAACAGATGGGTCCCGAGGCGATGACGAGTATCAGGTTTTCTAGGAAGAATGGAAAGTGGATCAAAACCAGCAGCTCTAAAAACTGAGATATCTTGATTGCCCCAGAGGACAATCGAATGCTTAACGATGTCTATTCGCCCGATGAGCTTCCTGACTTTAGATTAGGAGCTCAGCCACCTCCTCCTCGTCGCCGATTTGTCCCTAGGCCTCCAGCTGCCATTGACCCTGAGGAGCGTGCCACGGATGCTGACATTCCATCCACCTCTGAGCCACCACCTGCGCCTGAGCAGCCTTCTGTTCTTCCTGAGGAGCCAGCTGCCTCTGTGCGACCTCCAGCTTCCGCTCAGCCACCCGTCTCAAACAGTATGCAGCTAATTCTCGATCGGTCGGACACTCTTTCTCGAGACCACCAGCAGCTGCGCTCTGATTTTGAGACTTTCCAGCAGCAGAGCATCGATCATCAGTATGAGATCCTCCATGCTCAGTGCATCATTCTCAGCATCTTGGTTATGATCTGGGGAGCTTATCTTCTCCTCCACCTCCTCATTATTTTCTGAGCTATATTTTCACACATACAGTTCATATTATGATTATTTGCATTTTGTCCTGTATGTTATTCTCACCGCTACTTCTTTATGTTATCTATCGCTTTTGCTGACATGGTTTTATGCCTATTCTTGATATTGGATGTCTTGATTGATATTGATAAGTCTTATGAATTTTGATAATTGAATTGCTTGGTTTGCTCATGGAGTTGTTGGGTTGGTGTTGGAGTTGATTGGTCTGACATTTTGAAAGTGTTTTTCTCTCATGTATTTTTTGGTTTTGCTCATTTTTAAGGGAAAACTCTGCCCAAATTTTTGTTCGCCAACAACCGAGCTTGTGTTTCTTTTTTTTCTCTCTTTTCTTTTTGATGATGAAGGGGGAGATAATTTGGGAGCCTTAAAAGCAATTTTGCAAGGGGAGATAATTTGAAGACTTTAATTATTTGGGAGTCTTGAGAATGTATTTGAAAATGTTTTATAAATGGTAAATAATGCTTTTTGAAATAAGAAGATTTCAAAATGCCCACGTGAGCAAAAATCATTTTTATTGACCATTTCTCATTTCGGCCATACATTAAGGGGGAGCATATATTGAGGGGGAGCAAAATTTTTGAACAAAGTTTGTCATCATCAAAAAGGGGGAGATTGTTAACATAAATATGTTAATAATATTGATTTTGATAATAAAAAACTTTAAATGATTTTTGATAAATTTATCGAAGTTATTTTTTAACAAATAAAAGTCATAAAAACTATTTCATTCATGCTTATAAAAGATGGTTTTTAATTTGGAAAAAGATTCTTTGCAAAAACTGGTTTAAAATATGTTTCTGGCAAAAAATGGTGAACCGTTTATTAATAAACGGTTAACCGATTACGACCAGAGAGCAAAGGTTTGCCTAAGCTCTAACCGATTAGTGAAAAACGGAAATGGATAGCTTACTGGATGCTAACAGTGAACCGTTTATTTATAAATGGTTAGCCGATTACGACCAGAGAGCAAAGGTTTGTCTAGGCTTTAACCGATTAGTGAAAAACAGAAATGAAGAGCTTACTGGAAACTAACGGTGAACCATTTATTTATAAACAGTTAACCGATAACGTCCAGAGAGTAATGTCACCCACAACCTTAGCCATTTACTTAAACGGATAACCGTTGCTCTTTTTGCAGGTTACTGTACACTAACGATGAACCGTTTATTTACAAACGGTTAACCGATAACGTCCAGAGAGTCATCTCATGAAAAGCCTTAGCCGATTACTTGAAACGGATAACCGGCATTCTTTTTCAGGTCACTGGACGTTAACGGCGAAAGGGTAACCTAAAAACGACAAACCGTTTATTTGAATTCTGGCTTAATGGTAACTTTGAGCAACACAAACGGTTAACCGTTAACAACTAACGGTGAACCGTTTTCGGGCAGACAGCAAAAAACGACTAGTTTTTCAGCTCTACTTATAAATAAGCTCATTCAAATTCAGAGAAGATTGATCACAACACAACCATTGAGCATATACTCGAGTTTACAATCTTCACAAGAGTTAGAAACATAGTTTCACTTCATCTATTCACACTTTGAGCTTTGATTTGTAATCTTAAATATAGTGTGAGAGAAAAACAATTGTAATCTTTCATTTTGAGGGATTGTGAGTGTTGAGATACACTTGGGTTAAGAGATTGAGGATAATCTCTCGTTGTAAAGGTTATTGACATCTTGGAAGTCAAGTGTAAGCAATTGAAGCCTTGGAGGCTCGCTTAGTGAAAACCTCAAGCCCGTAAAGCTTGGAGGCGTGGACGTAGGCGAGGTTGGCCGAACCACGAAAACATCGTTGTGTTTGATTCTCTCTTTCCCTATCCTCTTAATTTGTGATCAATTTATTTATTATTGTTTTAATTTCGTTTTTGAATTTGCATAATAATTTTTTTTAGTCTATTATTTTATAAAAACTCAATTCACCCCCCTCTTGGGTTGCCTAGTTAGTATTTCACATCAGTTGACCCAGTAACGGTAGTTATATTTGAAATTGTGGCCACGTGATGGTGGTAGGAGTCATAGATTTAATATTTTGATATTTGGGATATTGTGAATTGTATTTATTTGTTATATTTTATAATTAAGGATAACCATTGTATTTTAATATTAGAACGTTTTGGGTGATATTGGATGTGTTGACTTGAGAAGTTGGTTTTAAAGGTTGGATGGATATTAAGATATTATTAGGAGTATTATTTTGTAAATTGTAGATTTGGGAATGTTGTATTTATAGAGGAGATTCTACCGAATTTCTGGCAGAATTCTTAGATATTAGTATTATTATCGATTCAATTATACGAGGTTAGATAGACTCACCCTGGAGGTGCAAGGCGGGTTGTTTCATGCAACTAATTAATTTTGTCATTTTTGGAATGATTGTTTTTATTTAATTTATGTGTTGGATTTTTTTCTCTTTGTTCAGGATTTTTTTCTCTTTGTTTAACCCTATTCAGAGTATTATCATTATAGTGAAAACATTATTCCAATTTTTTGGATTTAAATAAATTCGTTAAACTCTAAGCATAGCGGGCAAAATATGACATCACAAAAAAGTGACAGAAAAAAAATAAAAATAGTAATAAAATAAAAATACCTAGCAAAAAACCACAGTACTTGAACATAATCAATAGAAAATCACAAATTATATAAATAGATAAATGAAACCCACCTCTCAAGTATTAGAATAGAAAATAAAAGTATAATAAAAGAAGTTTAGAAATAAAAAAGGTTAAAATATGGGTGTTAAAAATATTTTCAAAGTGCAAATAAATTGGATATTATATTAAAATATAAATTTTTAGTATTTTAATAATTTATATTTTTATTAGAGCCAATTATATTAGCACAACATATGTCAGCACAAAAAACTGACCGAAAATGAAATGAAAATAGTAAAATAAAATAATAAAAAGGCACAATGTTGACTATTGAATAGAATTTGTTGTACGTACATCTCATTGAAACATAAAAATCAAATACGCTTCTTCCCTCCATTTATACAGAGGTTTTTAATTAAATATACCCCAAAAGTAGGGTATTTATGTAAATATGTCCCATAGTTTATAATTATATAGATGGTGGGGTTATTTGAACCCACCAATTTACTCAATGAACCTATTTACTAAATAAACCCACCTTTAAATTTTAAAATTTTAAATTTTACTCAGTAAACCCACTAAAATACCTAATATACCCTTTTTAAACCCAGTTTTTATAATAATAGTGATTTTACTCATTAAACCCATAATATTCATTTATAAACCCATTAGATTGGAAATTGATTATTAATTAAAAATTTAATAATTAATTTTGAGTGAATGGCCCTCGTTCAAGGACAAATGAATCAAAACATTCAAAATGGAGAAAATAGTTGTCATCATGAAATTATTTTTTTGAGTTATATTATATTGGTGAGAAAAATTTTATATGATGGAATAACGTGGTGACCTGCCTGCATAATATGAAGAATATTTTATATATTTCTAACGAATACTATGAAATTGTTTAGTTTAAAAATTGTAGCCAATCCCTCTCTTAAACTGTAAGCATTCAAGTGTATAGGGAAATTTTATGCAACGAGACGAAAAGTCAAAGAACATCCAACTTTTTTCATGATTCAAACAAAGGGAAAATTACATTGTCTATCAACTTTGAATGGAAACGGAAAAAAAAATCAAATATAAAAAGAATAATACATGTTCATGATTGTCTATATTATTTTGTTCCTCCATAAAATCAATATCCATCAAATCAATAACAACTAATTTTGTTACTCTGAATTTAATCACATGTGCCTATTTAACAAAATATATGACTTGAGAGAATAATCACATCTCTTGATTGATTAGAGTTTAATGAAAATTTGATTAGGGTTCTCTAAAACTATGTTGAATATAAAGATGGATTTATAGAGTAAAAATTCAATTTTTTTAATTATATTCTAGTGTCCATAACTGTAATTTAATTTAGGGATATTTTAATGATAAAAAATTATTTTTAAAAATGAGTTTATTGAGTAAATTAGTGGATTCAAATAGTTCCACCCTTCTATAGATATGCCACTTTGGTGTGTGTATTGACTAAAATGTCCTTAAAAGAAAAATATAAAATACAAAAAAGCACCCTCCAACACGCCCAACCATTTCACTCCTCATATCATTTTACTCTACACAACAAAAAAACTCCACACTCTCAAAATCACTAATTAACAGTCAATGTATGAGATTTTGGTTTGTAACTAGGTACATTATTCATCCAATGAATTAGTTATTTTAAACTTTACATTTATTTTGTTTATTCATGTATTTTCTTGACATTATATTATTTTTAGGGTTTTCTTTGATTTGTGATAAACAACAAAACATCTCACATTTTCATTACATTTGTATCATGCTATGTGATGGATTTTCTAACTACATTTGTTTAAATCTAATTTTGTTCTTAAAATTCTTAACTCTGCACCCATTTTACACGACTGCAATAGTGTGTGTGTGTGAATTTGTGCGACGGTAGTCGTACAGCTATTATGATACTCTAGCATTCTATTAGTGCAAAAAATACATTTTTTGCAGAAGAAATATGTCCTCTGACTATTTATAAACTATATTTTTGTATTTTAGTAATTTATATGACTACTGCAACATATGTATTAATTTAAGTAACTACACTCGTGTACGTGTGAAACGACCCACCTCGCACCCCCAGAGCGAGTCTATCTAAACTCGTATAATCGAATCGATAATAATAATGAATATCTAAGAATTCTGTCAGAAATTCGACAGAATCTCCCCAATAAATACAACATTCTCAAACCTACAATTTACAAAACAATACTCCCAAAAAATAACTCAATATCCATCCAACCTTCATAACCAACTTCTCAAGTCAACATATCAAATATCACCCAAAACATTCTAAAATTAAAATACAATGGTTATCCTTAATTATAAAATATAACAAATAAATACAATTCACAATATCCCAAATATCAAAATATTAAATCTACGACTCCTAGCACCATCACGTGGCCACAATTTCAAATCTAACTACCGTTACTGGGTCAACTGATGTACCTGCAAATCTCCTGTGGGGGGAAAAATATAATAACAACGAGTGAGTATAAAACTCAGTGAGCTCAGTGAGTGGATAATAGTTTTTAAAAAATAAATTTATTTAAAATGATTTAATCTTTCTCAAATCAATTCCATCAAAATATCGTAAGAACTTATATAAACATATTTAATTCAAATCAGTCACTGAAATACTATATTACATAAATCTGCATAAAATCGATAGAATCATAATACTTATCATATCAAATACTGAATACCAAAATCTATCATCAAACAAGTACCCAGGGGAATGATCTCATCATATCCGGACCTCGACGGACGAGCAATCAGGGAACCATCATGCCCCGGAGCTACAACGGATAGATGGGGAAAATCTCATCTCATATCTCATACATCTCAACATCTGTATCTCTGTAATAATCATACTGCATGCATAAGCCCCAAGAGGCAAAAGCGCCCAAACACACGGCCCAAAGCCTCTATGTGTGTTCAGACGGGCCCCAAAGACCTCTATCTCATCTCATCTGTATCTCTGTATTCATCTCATATTATCTGTTTCTCTGTATCTGGAGGGAAGGCTATTGTCCAATGATTTCCCAAATAACATTTTATACATATGTACATAAACATATAATCACATCTGAAGTCTCATTTTCTTTTTATTCAATATATCTCAAATCCACTAAATTCTAATATCATGCATTTACTCAAAAACGACAATAAAATCATTATTTAAACTCATTCTTAATAACAATAAATAACAACACATAGAAAAAAATAATTTTCTAGAAAATCATTAAATCAAAGCATTAAATATTCATTTATCAAAACAAGTTGTACTGCACTGTAAAACGATCATATACTATGAAAATAAGTTTTGTATATTCCACTCACAGTGACGATGTCCAGACTCGATATCAACAACATCCGCGGGTTGATTCTCGTTCACGGATCCTCCTAATTAAGAAAAAGACACAATCATTCTCCATAACTTGAAATACAACTAATTTTATATAATAATTCTCGAAACGAATATCTATCAACAATAACTATTCTTGCATATACAAAAATTACCAAAATACCCCTACATGTCAAAATTACCAAAATGCCCTCAACATCATTATGTTACCAAAGTATCCTCAGAATCTTCAATTACCAAATTGTTCTCAATTTAGATCATGAGAATAACTACAATGTAAGAAATTACGAAATTACACTCGGAGCGTAAAATTACCGAAATGTCCTTAACAACTTAAATTACCGAATTACCCTCGAAATCTCAAATTACCTCACTGTCCTAACCTAAAATTACCAAATTATCCACTAATTTTACAAATTACAAAGTCACCCTAAAGTTTTATGAATTTATCGAATTGCCCCTGCCGGTCAACGGTGACCGAACTTTAGTCAACGATGACGGGAAGCTTAGGTCTGATAGTTAAGACCTCTGTGATTCCAATGGTCTTGCCCGTGAGTCCCCACGCGCGGTGCCGGCGGCGGATCGAGCTTCCCAAGCTGTGAGCTTTCCAAGTGGCTGATCGGCAGCAATCCGGCTGTTTCAGGTGACAAGATGGGTCAGAAAATCATGAGGCCAATCTGAGGAACAAGATCCGAGTGATAGTGTGTCAAAAATCCAGCGGAATCAATGACGGTGAAAACGGGTCTGGCCGCGAGTTTTCGAGCTTCAAACGACAGCGTTCTAGTCGTTTTCCGGCAACGAGGACGGCTGGGTCATGAAGGCCGGCTTCCAAGCTTCAGATCGGCACCAAGCTCGGCTGGTGAGGTGGCCGGAATCGCAAGATTCGTCTGAGTCAAAGTCGCGGGTCAGGTTGGATCCGGGTAAAAAATCGAGTCAATTCTCTTCCTCTCTCTCACATGCCCCTCTCTCTCTCCTCTCTAAAAGCAGTTTCCCCCCCTCACCATATATGTCCTCTGACTATTTGCTAGATTGTAATCATGTATATTTCAAAGTGACACAACTTTTGTTGTGTATGTATGATTTTACACGACTACAATCGTGCAACTGTGAAAAATGTTGTAGCTACTGTGACACTATAGCATTATTCTAGTGCAAAAATATATTTTTTTTTTCACTATAAATGTCCTCTAACTATTTACTAGACTATAGTCGTGTATTTTCACAAGTTACATGACTGTTGTCATGTAAATAGGTAGACAATTCCTCACGTCTTTATATCTCTTGTTTGATTTTATTTTTGTACTTGTTGTATAATTATTTGTTATATTATTATAGGAAACGACTTCAATACGTGTACTTAATATGTTTCATGGTGAATAGATTGAGAAAAACAACCATCATAAACTTAATGGTTCAAATGCAAAATGAATCATAGTACCCCATTCTACAACATACGTACAATTAATAGAAAGTGTATCTTGAGTTATTTCCATTCATATTGCTAAATTTAACATTGAAACAAATAGGATCATAATAGATGGGCAGAGTGTTTGGAGTAAATTAATAGTTATGATGATTGTGTAGTTACTTGTTTCTCTTTAAACTCATTTATGATGCTGACATGCATTGGACCTATGTTGTTTGATGTAAAAAAGATTTTGTTGTTTGATGAATTAAAGTTTGATATGTTAAAACTTATATTGATTGTGTTATCATTATAATGAGTGTTTTAGGTAATTTTGTTATCTACCCATGTACTCGACTACAATCACAAATTTATGAAGTTACCCTACTATTATCATGCATATCTGATTTTACTCGACTACAACTATTTATTAATAGATGAGAAATTGATGTTTAAGTGATGAGTAATGATTTATAAGTGTCAAATGATTAATAAGAGTACAAGAAGATTATGAATTCTAGTGAGAGGTGTGTGTATCTATGAAGATATTGTAGTTATGTATCTTTATAGATACTAGACTTTAATCATGCATCTTCATAGATACTCGACTGGAGTCGCGTATTTGGGCTGAACATTTCTTTAATTATTTTGATCATCCTGTTATATCACAAATATAACACAAAACTATCCTCTATTCTTTCAATAATATATTTTAAAAAATAAAACTATATTTAATTACTTCAAATGTCAACTACATCCTTAATGTAATTGTTACATCTCATAATAACTTATCAAAAAATGGCAAAATTAGAGTAATGAAGTTCTTGAGAGTGTGATCCTATATAGTTGGTTTCCACAACCTATGGCCAAATAATTTGACAGCTAATGTTTTCGATATTATGTAACATCATCCTATTGGCAATTCATGTAGACATTAAGGCCATGGGTTAGGACCTCCAAGTGCTCCATTAAAAATGCTCTACAATCACCACTAACAAAATTCATATGTGTGTGTGTGTGTATCAATAATAAAATCATCATTCTTATTAAAAAAAAAACCAATATATAATGTACTAAATTGCAAACCTGAATTTTTTTGGGATATTTTTACTTGCAAGATGGGCCAAGGGATATTTGATATCACACCAGTACAAACTGAATGTGTTTCTTAATAGATATCTTCTGAAGTAATTGATGTACCATGTCTGCAAATGCTTAAAACCATGACCATCAGAACTAGATAAAACCATAAAGAAATTTTTTTCTTGAAATCAACAGAGAATTTTTAATTTTCTAATAATAAGATAGGAAGACTATGGAAAAAGATACAAATAGGGAAGAAAAAGTCTTTCAAATTCAAATCTAAAAAGAAAAAAGAAAAGAAAATGGTAAGCATTTGGGTTTTAGTACAACTACCTCTATAACAGCAACACATGTGACATAATGAGTCCAGGAGCAAGAATATGAGAATGAGAAAAGGTATACAAAATTTCTTTTGCTTTTTTCTTTAATTTAAAGAAATAAAAAGAAACAAAAATATTATTTAATAAAATGGCCATATTGAAAGATATGTCGACTAATTCACATATAGAGTATCGAAATTCTATCTGGTGATAATAAATATAATAATAATAATTAGAAAAATGAAAAATAAAAAAGGGCCATACATTCTAGCTTAAACTTGTAAATGATGGAAAGTGTTAGTGCTTCAATTTTTGGTTCAAGGTAATTCCACATTTTGAGAATATGGAAGTTGTAACAAAGTTACTTCTTCGTCGAAGGTACAGCTAGTGTAGAGAGCAATGGGCACATGTTCTCATGCAAGCATGAAATGAAAAATAGAGAGGAATGAAGGAACGAAGATAGGCAAGATGAGGCAGGGTACAAAATAAATTTATGGTATAAAGCTGAAAAAACTCTTGAAGCAACAACAAAGGGATACCAAACATGTAAGTGAAATAAGTGAAGCTGACAAGCATCATTATGTTCTTGAATCTTGATGCCTATAATTTATTAATGCTATTACAAATGCCTAGTGAGGTATAAAGGAAGATGACCAAACAACTGGAACTCATTGTTTCTCATCATCAAACTTCAAAAAGTAGATAATCATCATGTATACAAAACTGTTCATAGATACAGTCTTATTCACGTATACGGTATTGTTCATTAAAATGGTAGAGACGACCATTTATACTTGGGAGATAGTCTATAATAAGTAGTGTGTATTTTTACATGTATAGGAAAGTTCTGTCAACAAAGCGATAAGAGCCTATGGAGTCTGGGTTTTAAGTGGGACCATTGTAATGCCTCCATTCTCTTGGGAACTTTTATGTGCATTTATTCACAAAAAATAAACATCATTGAGGTTGTTTTTCAAGTGTAAATAGTTGCTGAAGACACTAATCATTTGAGTTAAAAATGATGGCAGAGGCATCATCGTTATTTTTGTCAGCAAGGACTACTATGACTAATATAAAATTTGAAGTGGAGAAATTCGATGGTATCAATAATTTTAGTATGTGGCAATGTGAGGTGTTGAATGTCTTATGTTAGTAAGAGTTGGACGTTGGTCTTGAAGAAAAACATGACATGATAGATGATAAGAAGTAGATAAAGATCAATAAACAGGCATATAATACTATTCACCTATGTTTGGCTAAAGATCATAAATACTCTGTCATGAGGGAGACATCAGTAAAGAAATTATAGGAGGCATTGGAAGAAAAGTACATGAAGAAAAGCTTTAAAAATAGGTTTTATATAAAGAAAAAACTCTATCGATTCACGTATGCACTTGGAATGTCAATGAATGACCATGTAAACTCATTCAACAAGATATTAGCAAATTTGCTAAATTTGGATAAGAAGTTTGAAGATGAAGACAAGGCATTGTTGCTGTTGAACTCTCTTCCTAATAAATATGATCATCTCACTACTACTTTGCTTCATGAAAAGGATAGTGTCTATATGCAATGCGTTGTATAACTCTGAGATCATAAAGAAAGACAAAAAAAATCAAAGAGATACAGTTGCAAAAGTATTGACAACAAGAGGTTTTTCACAAAGCTGCAAACTTGGAACAATGAACAAGTCTAAAGGGAGGCATGCCAAAGATAAGTGTACCTTTTATCGCGAGAAAGGGCATTGGAAAAATAATTGTCCTAAGTTACAAAAGGGTAAGGCTACTTCTGATGCAAGTGTAGCAAAACACGATGAAAAGTCTAACTTTAGTCTAGTTGGCATGACATTGACATGTCACTCAGATAAGTGGATTTTGGATTCGGGTTGTACTTATCATATGTGTCCTAATAGAGGCTGGTGTTCTAACTAAGGAACGGGACATTAGAGTTGTTTCTATGAGCAATAACAATGCCTGTAAAACTATGGGAATAGATACAATCCAACTAAAGAATCATCATTGCTCAAACCAAGTCTTGATGGATGTTACCTATGTACCAAGCTTGAAGAAAAACCTCATCTCATTAAGAGTCCTAGAATCTAAAGGGCTCACAATAACTTTGAGAGATGGATTGTTAAAGGTAGTAGCTGATGCACTAACAGTGATGAAAGGCACAAGAAGAAATAACTTGCACTATTTTTGATGGAGTACAATTATTGGATTAGCATCAACAGTTTCTGGAAGAGATGTAGATTCAGAAGCAACCAAGTTGTGGCATATGCGTTTAGGACATGCTGGTGAAATTTTTTTTACATACTCTAGTGAATTGAGGCTTATTGAAAGGTGCAAATTCTTGTAAATTAGAATTTTGTGAACATTGTATTCTAAGCAAGCAGACAAGGGTTAAGTTTGGTTCAATAATTCAGATACAAAAGGAATTTTGGACTATGTTCACAGTAATGTGTGGGGACTAACCAAAACAGCTTCTTTGGGAGGTATGCACTATTTTATTACTTTTATTGATGATTATTTAAGAAAAGTATGTGTGTATTTGATGAAGAACAAGAATGAAGTTTTAGGTGTATTTATGAAATGGAAGAAAATGGTCGAGACTTAAATTGGTCGAAAAGTCAAAAGACCTTCCTTAGACAATGGTGGTGAAAACAAGAATGATTTATTTATACAAATATGTCAAGATGAGGGCATTATGCGACACTTCATTATTTAAGATACACTACAATAGAATGGGGTGCCAAAACGCATGAACCAAACTATACTAGAAAAAGTTTGGTGTCTGTTGTCTAATGTTAGATTAGGCAACAAATTTTGGGCTCACGCAGTTGTATATGCATGCCATCTTATCAACTGTTTTCCATCAGTTGCAATCGAAGGCAAAACAACCATAGAGATGTGGACTAGTAAACCTTCTATTGATTATGATTATCTATATGTTTTTAGTTCCACTGCTTATTATCATGTAAAGGAATCTAAGTTACACCCAAAAGCAAAGAAAGCATTGTTCATGGGTATGACTGATGGAGTAAAAGGATACCGTCTCTGGTGTCCTGTTACAAAGAAAATTATTTTCAACAGAGATGTGACTTTTGATGAATCAGCCATGTTGAAACAAAGATATTCTAAAAATAAATGACATGACCAGTAGCACTTTACAGCATGTGGAGTTTGAAAAGGTTCAAAATGACCCAACTAGTGTCGATGTGACGGATAGTGATTCTCCATCGATCAAAGATGAAGAAGAGGTTCTGACTCAGGAATCTTCACAACAAGAAAATTCAATTGCATATAAAAGGCCACAAAAGGAAATTCATAAGCTTGCTTGCTTTATTGATATTAAGGTTGGGTATTCGGATTGATCGGGTTGGATAAAAGTTCATTCGAACTCAACCCGAACTTAAAACCTGATCCGATCCGATCCGAGTTATATTCGGATCGGATCGGATCAAGTCATAAATTCGGGTTGAGTTCGGATCGAATCGGATGCAGTTCGAGTTAGATTTGAATCAATTTGGATTATTCAGGTCTATTCGGGTTGGGTACAATTCAACAATACATAATTACTTATTATTAACAACCATTAAATACTAATTAAACATTAATCTTTCACACATAGATTATACATAATATACATTTATAACATCACTGTCAAATGCTCAAATGGGTTTTGCTGCATCACTTCCAAAACCCAAAATCAACAACCAAAATTCAGGTTATAGCTTACCGGGTTCGAATGGGTATTGCTGGGTTCGAATAGAAATTGAATCGGATTGGGTAATGGTGGAGGATTAGAGTCATGGAGGTGGTGCAAGAGATCCGGTACTTCGTAGTAGTAGATTAGTAAATTGGGTACTTCGTAGCAGTAGATCAGCAAATTGGGTCATTCGTAGCAGTAGATCAGCAAATTAAGTGCTTCATAGCAGTAGATCAGCAAATTGGGTACTTTGTAGCAATAGATCAGCTTCGGTTGGCATCGAATCTTACGTCTGACATTAGATCTCAGCTTCGGTTGGCGTCGAATCTTGCGTCTGGCGTTGGATCTTGGCTTCGGTTGGCGTTAGCTTCGGTTGTGTGAGTGTTTGTATTTATTTCAGGGAGGCTAGGGGTTGGTTGTCGGCAGTGGGTTGTAAGCGAGGGAAGCTGTGGGTGGTAGATGGTGGGTGATGGGCTGTTTACGGGGGTTGGCTGTCGGCAGTGGACTGTTGCTGCTGCCGTACTACGTGTGTTGTTGTTAATGTGTTATTTGTGTGTGTTTTTGTAATCTTTTGTGTGTGTGTGCCCAATTTGTGTTTGACTTGTGTTTGTGTGTATTGTGTATGTATTGTGAAATGTGAATATGTTGTTTGTGTGTGGCGTGTGTGCATATGGTCACCTATGCACTTCCAATTGTAGATAACAATGTTCCTTCCACTTACAAAGAAGCAATAAGTAGCCTTGAAAGTGCACAATGGAACCTAGCAATAAATGAAAAAATGTCGTCTCTTCATAAAAATAGAACTTGGGAGTTAGTTACACTACCCAAAGAAAAAAGGTAATTGGGTGCAAATAGGTATATGAAAAATATGAAGGATTTCCTTGTAAAAATAAAATTCGATACAAGGCTAGATTGGTAACGAAGGGTTACGCTCAGAAGGAAGGAATAGACTACAATGAGGTATTTTTTCCAGTTGTGAAACATTCGTCTATTCAAATTTTGCTAGCCATGCCAGAAGTTTTATGATCTAATACATTTTTATATTTGGCCAAAAATTAACCTTAGATCGATCTTTTTTTTTAGATTAGAACCTTAGAGATTAATATCTCTTTGTAATTAGGCGGGAACTTCTATACTCTTGTTGACAATTTTAGTATTTTTCTTTTCTTTGGGAGACGCATTATGCAAGATGTTTGGCACTCCAGATTTTTCAGTAATGAACTATGAACCAATGAATGGGAGTTCATGTACGAGAGGATGAAGTAGTAGCTTCGAACCATGATTTTTCCAAATGTAGGCTATTCGGATTATTTGCTTCTTTTTCTCAGAGTTGTTTGAAGCTTACTTTTCTGTTGTTGAAGAATTGTTGAAAAATGTGTCACTATGTTGCATGAGCAGTACCCAGGCTTTCTCCTCTTCTATTTCCTGTTTTTTGGACTAAGATGTGCTGAGCCAACGATGCCATTCTACTGAATCTTTGATGCAATAGTTTAGCTGAGCTTTTCAAAAGCTGATTCTTTGTGTCATGCTAGCTATGACTTCATATTGGGTGATTTTGCTCTTTAGGGAAATTTTTAAAATTTTGCCGCAATTGATATTTATTTCTTTGAAATAAAAATCTTTCTCCTGAATGATTTGGAGCATCGAAGGTAGCTTTGTTCTCAAGCAATTGTCTTCCAAACTTCAAATTCTTTGATGCTTGATTTCCATTTGAATTGTGTTAGAAGGCTAAGAATCGGTACCATGCAGATGTTGATTACGAGACCTTTAGGCTACTTCAGGTTGCTCGTCTTTTTTGTTTATGATCAGTCTCTCTCTCTCCGTCTTAATACCACTTCAGAAGCCTTAAAAAACATGTATTTTTTGATACCCTTGATGATCATGCTGTCATTCTGTAGATCAATTTAAGAATGAAGTGGTATACTCTCCCTACACTTCCAGGTGTTGACGAAGCCTATAATTTTATTGTTTTTTTTATCTAGACCATAAAGGACCATGCTTTTTTCATGGGATTTGATGCATTCTTGTACTTCCTTCTCTTCCAAACTTGGCATTTTGCTCAGTTTGACAATGGCTGCTGACTCCTATGTCTAAGACCCTTTTTTTCTTTTCTTTCTGCTTGAGAAAGGTCAAAGCTTAGTAACATTTGCAAGGGCAAATCGACTAAAGCTATCGTGCAACCTTCAATTCTAAATGACTTTGATCCTCGGAGATCCAAGCTTTTATTGGCTTCGTGTGTGCTTCCAATGCCCCTTGTAGGTCTTCTCAAACTCGGAAGTGTCTATGCTGATATAGGAAGTCTGCCATCCGAATATCCAGAACTAAAAGCATTGTCTATGCTTCATTTTGGTGCTGCAATGAAGGTCTTCCTGGGAAAGCGACTAACATCAAAGTATTCATCAGTTATTTTGGTTTTTATGTTGTTTTTTACCTGCTTTGTGGTGTGATGACTAATTTCTTATGTTATATGATTTACCAGTTTCTTTTGTATTTTGGAGTTAAATTCATTTATTAATTTGTTTATGCAGGTCTAATAATAGTGGTTTCTTGGTTAATAACGAAATCATGAGAGTCATTTATCGTGGCCATGGATGAAAAATGATTTTAAGCATGCTGAAGTTTGCGATCATTCAGTTCTAAGAGAAAAATCTCTGACAGGAATACTCCGACATTCCAAACACTTTTTATTTTGATCTATTGGTGATTTTCTTGTAGTCATAAATCTGTAACCTTAAAGGTTTTTAAGCTACTTGTTTTAGGTTATGTTTGTGATTTAGACGTTATGGCTTTTAAACCATAGTCATTGTGAAATAGATGGATGGTAAATATTAGCTACTTTGTAAAAGTAGGGTTTTTTTAATGAAATAACTTAGTTGTGGTGCTTTCAAAGTTAAGTTCAAGCATAGCAGTTCTAAACATACCCTTAAGGTCTTTGGCATATCTGCATCCATTTCCTACAGAGACTTCCTTACTATATTTTATCTAGGTACACCAATTGCATCCTTATAGGAAAATGTTGGGGAGGGACGGTGGGTGGAGATAAAAATGGTGCACATTTGTTGTGCTATATATGTGTTTTTTACTTGTGGTAAAGTTTCGCCAATTCGTGAATTGATCAAAGTATCTATTTTACAGTTCACTCAAGTGACAGCGGATGTGGAGGAGAGCTCTGTTATCATCGGTGAGAGGAGTAGAGCTGCAATTGAAGCTCTAAGAAGAGCAATTGACGAGAGCCACCATAGGATTGCCATCTTGTTGGGCACATGCGAGACTTGGGAAGGCAACTACGGGAGAAGTTCGATCATTTTCCTTCCGGGATTCAATGGATAATATCTTGGTCCATAAGTAATCGTAATTTGAATGGCAATTCCCTTTCATTTCTGAAGACAATGGCTAATGTTTTAGGTTGGCCATTGAACAGATACTAGACTTCAGCATCATTTTTTCTTCAGTCCTTACACTGAATCTCTGGTTCTAGGAAGTAAGACCTCTTTTTCGGCTTTGAAATTTACCGGTATGTTGATAATGCTAATCCACTGTGGAAATCTCAATTGGTTTTTATGGTCATTCAAATTCACGAGGCCAAAGGTAATCTGCAAATGCCTTTGTAATTATCTTTATTACCATCTTATATCAAAGGTATCGTGATTTGTTTGTCAAGCTACAATTCTAAAACAGTAAATCTAATTGAATTTATTTGTCTTACCAATTAAAATCAAAGTTGACATTTTCTTTCTTCCATCCGTCCACTGTTTTCTTTTTTCCAGTATAAATCGTTGCTTATAGCTGCATTTAGATTATAGATGTTGTAACCATTGTTGAACATTAATTTGAATCCAAAATCTCTACCAACAAGGGTGGAGTGTCGGCGCATTTCTAAGAAGATCATTTATACAAGTCTTAATTAAAAAAATTATACACACATATATATAGAGCTTAAACACACGTTGATGAACATAACAAACAGGGAAATTCAATATTTGGTGGTTCGTCTCAGCAATTCCTCATAATTAAAATCCATAATGCTCACAGTCTCAATTTGTTTGTTCCAAGCTATCGATAAGAAAATATACATCTTAAGTCAAAATTCTAGAATACTCATTCATTCAAATTAAGATAAGAGATACATGTAAAAACTCAAAACAAAGAAAAAGAGTAACTAACTATGCTATAGCTTAACTGTATGTTTTTCAAAGGAACATCCAATACTAGAAGTCAAACTCAAATGCATAATTCTAATAACAAAACCCATGAGGATACTGAAGCAGCTGTAGCTTCCTCATCGTCTTTGCTTAAGCTACAAAAGACAATGCTTCTTTCTTAAAGATGAGAGGATCAAACTTGTAAAGGTATTACAGATTAATTTTTTTTTTTGAACTCATACAAAAGTCTAGCAAAGCTCTAAATGACAGGTGTAGAGTTACGTCTTAACATTTAAATCAAGAGTTAATCAAGTCAAATAGCAACTCAAGGTTACAATATCTCTCACAGAATTCTTGTACTGATATTTTGTTCTCTAAATTGGTTATTTGCTAATTTGTTCATGTGCTATACATTTGTAGTTCATAATGAAATTTGTTCTTCTGCAGGTAGTTTTGCTGTATGGCAATCTTACTGCAGTTTACCAATATAAAATCACATTCCAACTAAAATTTATGCCAACCTTTAGAACAAGCTAACTCAACCACCAAAAATAGTTGCCATTATTTCTGGAGAGTAAGTTGTGTTCATCCTAAAATAACTACCATTGTCATTGCAAAAAAAAATCCTCACAAGCTGCTAAATAATCTTAAAAGAGGGAAAAATGGGTACTAGCTTTTATGCAAAAAGTCAAAATATATGGATTAATAGAGTGAACCAACAGATTCATTAAAGTTCAAGAATATAGAATAAGACAAATCGCAACACAAATTCAGGTCATAATCCGAATACTCAGGGGCGGAGCTCAAGAGGAAATTTTAGGGGGCCAAATTTAAACTTATAATTTTGATGTTATTAGAAATAATAAATTACAATCAGACCAAATCATCCAAAAACAAATAGTAAGATACTATATGAAAAAAATAATTTACATAGTAAGATACGATATAAAAAAATAATTTACATTTATAATTCGAGAAGGAAGATGATTACAAAGCAAAAGAGCCTCCACCCATACAAAATTCCAAGTCTTAAAGTACAGAAGCTATTAAAAGAAAATAAAAACTTAAACAAAAACCATCATAACTGTAAAGGGAAAAAGCTTCCTCAAGCAACAAAATATTCTTAACATAAGATACTAAACCCAACAAAATTAGGATCTCCAACATTAAAATGGAACACGACATTCTTTCATATCTCGAAACTCATTGACTATTGATTCAATACTTAATTTTTCTGCAATTTACCTTTCAATGTACATAATCAATGAATTTTTAAGAAATTCATCCTCCATTTTATTGTGAAGTCTTGTCTTTACTATACGTGTAATACCCTAATTCTCCTAAGGATATTCAAATCTTTTTAGTTTTAGTGATCATTTTTACCCTAGTATAAATATAACAAGATATCTTTTCCATTATGGGAGAGGGAGAAAGAGAAAGCGGCTAAGGAAAAAAAATGACAGAGAAAAAAAAAGATGATGAGAAAAGAGAGAAAAGAGAAGAGAAAAAGAAAGTTTTCTTCTTTGTTCTGCCATGAGCAACACATGTGATTAAGTTGCATAATTTGAATTGGGTATTGTTGAGAGAAGATTTGGACTTGGAGGTAAGCTTTAATTCTTACTTTCTATTAATTTGTTGTGGAGAAGCATGATTGCAATAGAAGTTGAAACCTAAGATTTTGCAAAAATAAGTTGACAATGTATTATTAAAAAAATCATAGTAATTTGTAAAATTTGATTTTAATTCTGATTTTTGGATATGTTAAACTAGATATCTTCTGTAATGTTTTGAAACTTGTTTCAAATTGATCGGATAAGATTTCAATTAATTATGATGTTTCAAAATCAATTCTGAAAACCTGAAAATTTTTAATTTCAGTGAATAACGTGAATTACGAAATTATTTTTACCATAGCTAGACTTCTTCCAAAATTATGAAATTTGGATCAATGATTTTTATATATGTCTAGTAGGATTCTGTAAATGTTCATGATTTTATGATGAATCAATAAATTGTTTTGTATTTTTAAACTAAGCGTGTTCAAAACAGAAAATTCTTTGATAGCATTGATGATGTTTGAAACGTCAATTATTTTCAATAGTTTTTTAAGGAATCAAGTTATGATTTATCAATGAACTTTCAATATGTCAGCATGTGGTCTGTAAAATTTGAGAGTTTTCCAATGACGGAATAATTTATTAAAAAATCGGAGAATATGGACTGCTCTGTTTTGAGAGCCGATTATTGAGGACATTTGAGGTTGAGCTTATGAGATGTTTAAACTGAGATAGTTGAGGACATTAGAGTTTTATGATTAAGACTTGATTATATCTTATAAGAAATTTATTGATGATTTTATGTTGATGATATCAATACACATTTGTTGCATGAGGATTCTAAGAGGTAAGTAAACTAGACTTCAAAACAAATCACAATACACAATATATATGTTTGACTTGTGTGAAAAGCCTATTTTGATATATACAAATATGGATCTATATGTCTCTGCCCTGTTGTTATTTGATGAGTGCGATTATGTACATGGGCATATGTATGTGTGATGGTTCATTGGCATGAGCACATATATGCATTGAGTTTTCTATGAGTGAGAAAGTGGATTTTAGCAAATGGAATTTCTGGTTTATAAGATTTTGCATTGGAGATCATCTCTTGAAGTTGTGTGGGGGCTACCTCTTAAGACTATATGGGGCCACCTCTTTAGGGCCAGAGCGCCGCAAAGTGCCATGCATGGTGTAAAATGCCACAATTGCAGAATATGTATTTCATTGAAAGAAAATGAGAAAGTTTGAAAGTGAAAAAAAGAGATTTTTTATGAATTTGTTTACAGTATTTCCAAAAGATCATAGCATATCGTCCATTTGCATTATGTATAAGTATGTATGTATTTTGGTATAAGAAAAAAAAGTTTGCTTGCTGGGTCTTATACTCATTATAGTTTATTATGATTCAATTTACAAAAGTCATGATTGATTCGGAATGAGTGAGAGATGGATTAAATTGAGGATGGTAGATGGTTTGGTTAAATTTTTAAGTTATTCTTCTGGGTTTTGTATTTGAGGCTTGAATTTTATCAGTTGTAAAGAGTTATTTAAATTCATATGTGAGTTGTGGTCAGATTTTCCCTCGAAGTTCACGCTGTGGTGTTACAATACGCATAGCCGAAAATGATCATTTTGTAGTTGCAGTAGACATTCGAAGAGTTATCACAAGAACAATTATTCTATAGACAAGGGCCAATATTGTTGCTTTTCTAATACTAACCAACCATTGGCTCAAGTCAGAAATAGTCGACAAGCTTTTGAACTCTAGATGTTGAACTACACTGTACTCATAATGCTCAAGTTGAATTTTTAAATTCATTTTATCAACGTCTGTGAAGTCTGCTGGGTAAAACTTGTCAGTCAATTGACAAACATCACCAATTCTAAACGACTCACTACATTCACGAAGATCAAGTGCTGAACTCAGTATAAGCAATTGCATTGTATGTTCATTAAATCGACCACTTAACTCTTGTAATTGGTAATCTATAACAGTATAAAATGAATTTACCCTATAATGTTCAACAACAGTAAAGTTATCTTCTTGACGCCGAGCTTGACCATGTCTTGCAACATAATGAGCATTCATTTATGGAATATCTATATTTCTTGCCTCACAAAATGATTTCACTTGATCAAGCAAATTAATCCACCCATTATCTCTAAATTTCTAAATAAGTCCTTTAGTTGATGAAACAAGATGCATAGCATGTAAAACATCTTGAGATTTAGATTGCAAAGCTTGGCAAAGTATATCAGTGACTGCCATAATTTCTTTTATAAGGTAAAGTAGTCATTACCTAATATGCAGCATCAACATCTCCTCATTGGAAAGCATTAGTGCCATCTTCAATGATATTAAGTAGAACAGAACATGTTGCACTAAACATTTTTATTTAATTGGAGACTGATCTGAAGTGAGAACTCCACCGAGCATCCCCAGGCCTTCGTAAAGTGCCAATTTGATTAAACTCTCTCCCACTCTCAAGCTCATCAATGGAAATTAGGTACTCAATGTCAGTAACTTAAGCAAATTTCAGTTCATCATTGCGTTTACAAAAAGCACCAACAATATTCACAACAGAAGTCAGTTTAGTAAAGAAATGATAAATAGGAACAATCTCATGAGATATTGTGACTAAAACCAATTGTAGTTGATGAGCCAAACAATGAATGTAGCAAGCGTATAGAAAATCTTTCAAAATTAAAGCTTGTAAATAATTCCACTTACCCCGCATGTTACTTGCACCATCAAGTCCAAAAAAAGTTCTCGCACAAAACCATCTTTGTCAACAAATCTCAAAACTACAAACATTTGTTCTTTCTTCGATTCATCGCGTGATTTGTCTACGATTAAACAAAACTTGTGACAAGATATCATCTAGGTCCAGTATTAAGTGATAGTACTCATACTTAAGGATAATATAAAAAAATATTAGAAAACCTTTATTAGAAGGACAAAAGTGTAAGGAAACAAAGTACCGAAAATAAATTTACAGTAACCCAGATTCAAACAAATGAAGTAGAAGAAGAACAACCAAACAGAAAAGCACGCTCGCAAATGAGAAGAATTCTAGATGTTTGTGATACAAGTCTCGACCCCCTGATTCTTTCTCTTACTATTTTTTTGCTTTAGCTTTTTCTTTCATTTGTTTTGTCGGATTCATATGCTGAATGATTCATTAAATATTGATCAATCTTTATTATAAAGGATAAATAAGGATGATATTTGGGATTAATAAGGATGATATTTGGAATATTGGTCATTGCTCTCATTTTTTTCATAGGGAATCATTTGCTTGTCTAGAACTTTAAGTACATCTTGGTCAAACCAATGATGACATTATGTGATCGACAATCAACAAAATATAAATCATTTCCAGTCGTTCTAGATACATTTTTTAAATATTGGCTTTTTTCTTATTTAAATCATGTATCTCCGTCACTTGTAGTGATTTATCATTCAATGACTGAGTGAAAAGCAATTTAATGATCCAATTAGAATATTTCTTATTTTGTGCATAAGCAAAGCATTCAAAGCTATACTTACCTTACTTTTTCTACCCATCCAGAGGATCCCTCCCAGATTTTAGGAATCCTATACCTATATTCCAGTAAAATGATTTTAGAAAATAGCAAAATTGCAGATAGGAAACTATATTAGTGACCTACCAAATTTTATTGTAGAAATTTTCGGGATCAGCGATTGGACCATGCCAATTCGAAATACCTTTTCTTCGTTAAAGGGAGAGATTACTCGATTCATTTCTGTATCCCTCATGATATATATAATAACTCGGGCATCAATTTCAAATGCATATCCCATTTTTGCGTAGCAGGGTTTTGAAAATCCACAAGAAGCAACCGGTTGTATTGTACGCGCCAATTGCCATTTAGCTAATAAGCTTGTGGATATTGAGGTTCCACATGCGGTACTCCCCAATAGCACTTGTTAGAATTCCTTATGATATGCAACTAAAATAAGTTCTTGCTAATAGTAAAAATGGGGCTTTGAATGTGGGGGTCGTTCTTATTTTACCAAAGGGGTTTGAATTACACCCCCCCCCCCCCCCCCACATCGTATTTTGCCCGAGATAAATAAAGATAGGCAAGCTGTCTTTTCAAACCTACTGCCCCACTAAAAAAAATATTATTGTGATAGTGCTAGTTCCTGGTCAAAAATATAGTGAAATAACTTTTCTTATTCTTTCCCCGAACCCCGCAACTAATAAAGATGCTTCCTTGATATAATTTGGTTTAGAATTAACCATTGGTTGTAATAATTTCCATTTAAATTAAATCAATGTGAAAGTAATAGCTTAGTTATGTTACTTGGGAACTAAACAATTGAGGAGCTGTAGTTCTTTGGTTTATTTTTCTTCTCGGTGATGCATAAAGGCTCTTTTATATAACGACGAGTAAGGGACATTGTGTTGAATTGATGAACAATTGAGGGCCAAAAAAAAAAAAAATTTGGGCCGATAGTGCCAAGAAAATTGACAAAATAGATCAATGGTATTTACTGTTTAAGGTTTTTAAAGAGAGAAAGTGAACGAAACCATACTTGGGATCAAAACTATTGAGGAGCTGTTAGCCTTTTTGGTTTCCCATTCGTTTCTGTGATGCATAAATACTCTTTTTAGTGACGACGATTATGGGACATTGTGTGGAATTGACCACCAATTGAGGACCAAAATTGGTAGAAGGTTCTCTGATCATAGGATGTTTATAATATAACCCACTGTAGAGGAAGTGCCTCTGTTACAATACTTCAAAGCTTAAATGAGGAAAGACTTCTAATCTAATATAAGTTAGACTAAATAAAAAACTAACATCAACCAGAACTCTTAAGGACGAGAAAGCTTTAGATATAAGACTTCTAATCAAATAGAACAACATCAATTAAAATAAAGAAAAAACAGTTTAAACATTAACCAAAAGCACACTTCCCAAGCTTTCCAGTTAATTAATTGTTGGCGCAATGAGTCGACTTAAACGACACTGTCCTTTGCCCAATGTCATAGCCGATTAAGAAGTTTATCTGCATTATGTTCCCGTAAATTGTATTGGCATCACCACCTCTAAACGCAGAACACATGAGATCATCTGAAATATTCTGAAAAATGTTGGAAGGGCTCAATTTCACATCTGCGCCTTTAAAATGAATTGTTACTTCAGGAAGCTCAGGCTGTGAACTAATATTATAACAGAGAATATCAGATAGGCCAGGCTCACTTATTTTGATTTCAATGGGTTGTGCCCTTATCATGTTGGACATTACTAACTTAATATTTGAGTAATACTCTAGTGGTAATAAAGTACGCTGAACACCAGTATCAACAAAAATGTTTCCAGCATCAATAAAATATTTTCCACCGGACACAAATTCTAACCTTTGGTTGCCTACACTGATTGCTTCAAGGTTGAGAAAATAATGTTCCCTAATAATCAAAGGGGTAGAAACTACCCCGGCACCGGCAACAATTCCACCAAAGTTTATTGTGCTTGAACCTTGATGAGGCAGGCAATAGGAGAATTTACCAGCAATTGATGTTGCCATTTGAGAAATTAATGAAGAACTGCCGGGTCCAAGGCCAATGGTGCCGGTTCGATTTGCAGGAGTGTTTGGGCTTCGAATGTTGTTGTGTCCGCAACCAAAGATTGTTTTTGGCATTTCAAGGGGCTGCCCGGATGTTGAACCCAAAGTGAGAGTTTCAGTGGCAATATGGCCATTTGAGAACGATCCATGTAAACCTCTTCCATATGCCGAGGAGTAAATGCAATCTCCTTCGGAGCAATTCGTTCCGGCTATGACACATTGGAATGAGAAGCAAGAAATAGAATTGTATGTGGAAGACTTTTTAGGATCAAAGAGTGGAGCCTCTTGCCGGAAACACTGTGATTGTGGGCAAGGCTCACACTGTGTCCATACAAGTCACTTCCTGTGTCAACTATACCATATATATCGACAGGAGGACTGCCAATTGATAAATGCATCACATAGACACCATCAACAAAAATTATTTCCGCTTGAAATAATTTGTGAATTTCTGTGGTGCAAAAAGAAGGCCAGATAATAGAAAGACAAATGAAA
The DNA here is from genome assembly GCA_029633175.1 of Citrus glauca. Taxonomy (NCBI): domain Eukaryota; kingdom Viridiplantae; phylum Streptophyta; class Magnoliopsida; order Sapindales; family Rutaceae; genus Citrus; species Citrus glauca. Next base: position 7,934,391 of record JAQOOD010000008.1, read on the forward strand.
GCATAAGTAGAGAACGTTTTCAATGCCATGACGTCGAAAAGTTTTCAAAATATCGAGAAGTTTTCAGATGTTTGGCATGATTTTGCAAGCTGTGGTATTTATAGGCATTTTGTCTCTTCATTGAGTATTATTGTCATGAATGCTCGTATTTGTTTTGGGTTCCTGAACCCCTGATTCTCTCTCTTGCTATTTTTTTTGCTTCGGCTTTTTCTCTCATTTGCTTTGTCGGATTCATATGCCGAATGATTCATTAAATATTGATCAATTTTTATTATAAAGGATTAATAAGGATGATTTTTGGGATTAATGAGGATGATATTTGGAATATTGATCATTGCTCTCATTTTTTTTTTTTATAGGGAATCATTTGCTTGTCTAGAACTTTAAGTACATCTTGGTCAAACCAACGATGACATTATGTGATCGACAAAATATAAATGAGATTTATACATTTTGTATATATATTGAACAAAATCCAACCTTCACCAACAATTAAAAAAAATGAAGGATTTAAAAAAATTCTCATGCATTATGTTGTCCATTCATATTCATACCATGTATCCCAACATCATCGATAAGTATATTTCTTACTCTCAAAATTAAATGTGATGTTCGAACTACTGCAAGATGCTTCCAAGTGAACCCTTAATTTATTCCACTAGTTTCATAAATTCAGAGTAAATTTATTATGAATACGGGCATATAGAAAACCCAAAAAAATTAGATAATAGCATCATTCAAATGGTAAATTAAGCAAGTATTGGGAAACGACCTGACAAAACTAAACTGCATTTAATTAACTCCATTGGCTTGCGACAAGCTCCACTCACACCGTAATTTTCACGCTATTGTTTTGATTTTTGCATGCTTATCATTTTTATTTTTTCTCCAAATTAAAATATGCATATACATTTACGACAACAACAAAAATTGTTGAAATGGAAATTAATTCTGCTATACAATTTCTTTTTGCAATCCTAGTTAATGCTTGCTCTAATCAATCAATTGTCACTCATCCGAAATAGGAATAGGTTACATGTCGATGTCTTTTCATTTATTTTTAACATTGCACATGTATTATGTTAATTAACATAAATGAATTCCTTGATATAATTTGATTTAGGATTAACCATTGGATGTAATCATTTCCATTTAAATTAAATCAATGCGAAAGTAATGGCTTGGTTATGAGATGACATAATGGTACATCTTAGTTTAATTATTTATCAAAATAGCATGTGAAGGCCATCTAACAAGGACACCTCCAATTTTTTTTTTAAAAAAAAATTGGCAACTTCAACTGCAAATGGCATGCATATTAATGTCACATTTGTGGACAAAAGTAGCCTTATTTTTCATTAAAAAAGAAAAAAAGATTAATGAAATTAATAATAAACATCTTTTGTACTTTGAACAGGTTAACTTCTTAGCTAATAACAACTGTATGCAGTTTGAAGAAACCGTGTTCTATTAATTATATCTTCTATATTTCAAATCTTGGGACAATGAGACCAGGAAAATTGACAAAACAGATCAATTCTGTTTACTGTTTAGGGCTTTTAAAGAGGCAAGGTGAATAAAACCATATGTAGATGTAGCAGCATTCCAGCAGCTAAGCTTTTATGCTAATTGATTACTTGGGAACTAAACAATTGACGAGCTGTGGTTCTCTCATTTGCTTTTTCTTCTCTGTGATGCATAAAGGCTCTTTTGTGTGACAACGAGTAAGGGATTGAGGACAAAAATTGGCAAAAGATATTGTGTGATTATAGGATGAAAATTAAAGAATTCTGAGCATTGGCAATGGGGGGTGCATTGAATATCTGTCTTTTCATTGACTTTTATTCTCATTAATCCTCGCATTTGTTAGGTTATGAGCCCCCAGATTCTCTCTCTTTTTATCAGTTCGCTTCGGCTTTTTCTCTCATTTGCTTTTTAGGAATTCATATACGGAATGAGACATGTACCTCCATGCGTCATTAAATATTCAATTATCTTTATTCTAAAGGATTAATGAAAATGATATTTGGAATATTGATCATTGCTCTCATTTTTCTTTTTTAGAAATCTTTGATTTGCTTGTCTAACTTCTTAGTCAAACTAACGACAAAATTATGTGATCGACAAAATTTAAATGAGATCTATGCATTTTGTATATTGCATAAAATTCCAACCTTCATCAACAAACAATTAGAAAAAAAAATGAAATATTTAAAACAATTTCTATGTATTATTGTCCATTGATATTCATACAAAATATCCCAAAGCCATCGAGGCATCGACCAATATATTTCTCACTCCCAAAATATGATGTTTCAACCATGCTTGCAAGTGAAACCTTAATTTATTCCACTAGTTTCATAAATTGAGAGTAACTTTATTATCAAATATGGGGCATCTAGAAAACCAAACAAGTTGAATAATAGCATCACTTAAATGATATATTAGGCAAATATTGGAAAGGACTTTACAAAACTCAAGATGCATTTAATTAGTACGTAATAGCAAGATTAGGCATACATAATCAATTAGAAGTCTTTCTCTCTGGAAATGAAATCTCACTATGGAAGTGTATGGGGGTTGTCATAACCCACATACGCCACTCACATGTGGAGTGTTTTCTTTGAGTTTAACTAAGTCAATATTCATTTTACTTTTGATGGAATTAAGTTAATTAGAAGGGTAAGTTTTTATCTTTATTACTTTAGCTGGCTTTCTAGTTGGGTCCTTTAAATCGGTGGTGGAGAGAACATAGGTTTGGTGAGAGCAATTAATCAGACCATAGGGGAGAAGACAGTGGACACAGGAGCTTATTCGTACATGGAAGAAGGGGATAACATGTCTTTTATTGGAAGGATGAAAATGAAAGGGGAAAGGATAGCAGCTCGCTGCATGCATTATTGGCAAGATTCTTCTTGATAGAGATCTGAACACAGAAGGATTAAGACTTGTAAAGCGGCGGGTATTGAAAACCATTAAGGATTAAGACTTGATTGGCTAGAAATTCTGCGTATGCAATAAATCAAAGCATGCAAGTTTAGGTATCGGTAATTAATTAAAAATTTAGCCCTAGAATTTTCAAGTAAAAGGACGTAATAAATGGGATTTATTTTATAGAAAAAAAACTGATTGAGACATTATAACACAAGAAAAGCATTTGAAATTGATAGATAAAACAAAATTAAAATTGTAACGTCTGCTTCAAGAAATGGAAAACAAAAATTAATAGTGTAACGTCTGCTTCAAGAAATGGGGCGATAGTGGCCAAGAAAATTGACAAAAGGGATCAATGCTATTTACTATTTAAGGTTTTTAAAGAGAGAAAGTGAACGAAACCATACTTGGGAACAAATTAAGGAGCTGTTAGCTTTTCTTGGTTTGCCTTTCCGTTTCTGCGATGCATAAGCACTCCTTTTAATAACAACGACTGAGGGACATCGTGTTGAATTGATGGCCAATTGAGGACCAAAATTGGCAAAAGGTTTTCGGATCATAGGATGACAATAAAGAATCTTTTAGCTTTGGCAGTGTGTTACTGAGGCTCACGACTCTTTTATTTGACCTTTCGGCTTCGGCTTTTTCTCTCGTTTGCCTTTTGTAATCGGCATGTATCCCGACGGACGCATGTACTTGCATTGCATACGCTCCACTACAAATTCATGGGCCAAAAGTTTGGACCTAGTTTTGCACCAGGGTTTGAAATAAATTTTAATTTTAAGCACTCTACACAATATTAAAATTAACTCTATTTTTAATATTTAGTTTCTTAATGGGTTGCGAAGACAATCGCGCTAAGTGGTCAAGTACTAGATAGATGATTTTGCCAAAAGCTTAAGGTTATTGCATCTATCAAAGAAAGGCCCAGCCAGCAATTTGTTCTAAGTCGGATTAAAATAAATTTGATCTTAAATAGAGTTTAATTGATATAAGAAAATAAATCATGTCAGAGAGAGGACAAAATGTAAGCACTTTATCCACAAAATGTATATTCTATTATAATGACGAAGCGACCAAGAAATCAAGAAGCAATTCAAATATAATAAGATAACATTATGCTTAAAACTCATCAAGTATGAAATTTGAATCAACAGTGTTTTTAAATTCTCTTTCAATGTAGATAATCATACCATTTAGTTTAAGTTCCTTTAACGAGAAAATTGATCAAATTCCAAGAATTAATAGTCAAGTAAATGATAAATTTGTTGCCTTCACAACTTTGTGAGAGAGATGAGAGAGATACTTGGAGGTGAAAAAATTAGGAAAAGTGATAAAGATAGACTTCTAAAAGTAAATTTATTGGCAGAATTTTAAATAGCATTGTGATAATTTAATGAATGTTTCGGTGGCAAATTAGTAAACACTACAGTGATATTTACAATATTTATGAGTGGAGATTTATTTTAATCATAAATTAGGATTTAAATTAATCTTGGGGATTCATTTAAATAAATGTAAATATTTATATTTTTCTTTTTATCTTCCAGTCACTTTACAAGTAGGGTGATATTATATTAAGCAAAGGAAAAGGTTCAAAAAAATTGAAATTTTTTAAAAGAAACGGAGACTTGGAGCTCGGTGATGTTATAATGTACAGTGTGATTTTGAGCGAGCACCTTGGAAACGGCAAGAGCCACCAATTGCCTTCGATAATGCAATAGCAGCGATAAACAACATTGATGAAAACGCTTACAAGTGACTGGTTGACAATAATCCAAGCACATGGTCGTGCCATCATTTCAGCTAGTTTTACAAGACTGATCATGTGACAAACAAAACGTCAAAGTCATGGAATGGTTATCGGAATAAGTATAGATGGAAACCGGCTCTGGAGCTTCTTGAATTTATTAGAGCACAAACATAGGTTGAATGCAACGCAGCCGTTAGTTTCTAAACCTGATGGCTTTGGTGGTTGCATGTAGTATACGGTAAAATATGGTATCTAATTAGTTTTGTTAGCTATTGCAACATGGGATAATGGTGGCTTTATTTGTTGGGTATATGGCGACAAAATTTATACCCACTCGAATATGGTGTACTTTTGGTTAGTTATGATGGAATCTTCTTATATTATGATTACATTTATCTTATATGCCATTGCTATATCAAACAATTACTCCCTAATATATATATATATATATATGCATATATATAATGTGGTAAGATTTTGTTGGATTCTTTTTGTTATAAATGATTGAGTATTCATATTTTGTTGAAAGGATAGAATATTCAGGAATGTTTGTGCAAGGGAAAGTGGCTTGATAAACCTAGAAGTGGCGCAAAATTAAGCTTCCTACAATTATATTTTACGGGTACATATAGCTTAATTCATAAAATTGGAAAATAATTGTTATCTTCATGTTAATAATCATTTTTCAATCCACATATTAATGGCAATTAAGTCTTTGTAGCTGTCCTTAAGTTAATCTTCTTGCAATGTTATTTTCCTTCTCTCCTTGGATCCTCTGTATTGCTAGGTAAACTACCTGAGGTTTTTTTTCAATGATGTAGCAAGCTATTGAATATGATTTTCTAAGTTCCTTAAGGATACAGCTTGACTTTGGATAACCACTTCATCCTTCACAATTTATTGTTTAAGCAGAGCTTCAAGAGAACTGAATTGATCATTGCTGGTGTGTCATTAATTTTGATTTTGATGGTGAAATTCAGATGGTTAAGCAGGTCTATTTTGTCTATTGATTGCTACAGCGTGCTGATTCTGAATGCTCCATGAGATATTTGGGTGTTGTCTCCATCCAGGGTTATAAGTGTTTGAATATGAATTTTCTAGTTCTGTCTATTGAAGTTGCCTATACAATTGACCAAGGCTGGATTTCTAAGACAATTGTCAAATAAATGCCTCTCTCTATAATAAACACAAAATAGTTCAGCAACTTGGTTGACAATAAGGATGGCAATAGATCGGATTTGACCCAAGATACATGTGATCCAAATCCAATTGGATCGGATTTGGGTCAGATTAAAATGAATTTGGATATCAATACGTGGATCTAAGGTGGATTTGGAGAAAATTCAGATTTATCTTAATAGCTATATCCAAATCCATATATACTCACCATTTAATGTAATTTTATTTTAAAAAATTCTTAACAATTATGTGATTATAAATGATGATAAAACATATTTATTAGCATGTATTTAATAATCTTAAAACTTAAAAGTATTTAATTGATAATAAGACAAAAATTTATCAAGTGTAAAATAAAATTAGGATAGTCTGCCCTAATTTTTTTAAGTTTTTCACTATACAGTTTAGTCTCTTTTTTCCTCTTTAGTCTACTCTCGCTTCTCCACTTCATTTGAATGCTTGGATAAGTTCTTTAACTGTTAGGAAAATCTATAGACTTGAGTTTATTTTTCTACCATTTTCTTATAATCTTATTTATTTTGTATAATCATTAATCAATAGTGGCTATCAACTATAAAATAATTATGTTAATCATATATTTAGTTAAATAGATCATAATAAAAATAATAAAGCACTGAATATAATAAATCATTTTTAATTTATATGTTATTATTTAATGATATAAGAATGATGGTGGTGTGCTGGCAAATGATACATTAGAATATTATAATGATCTTAATCCTGCAATTACTTTTGATCGATATTTTATTTTCTTATTTGTTTATTTTGGTGTAAAAGGAGAAACTACAATACTTATTAGATTTTTTATACAAATTATATAATTTAATTGCTACCAATGCATTTTAGTCTTAAATATCTTGTTATTGAGATTTAGAATTCATTATGGATCTAGAGCAGATTTGGATTTTAATTTTTCTTTTTAGATTTAGAGCATATATAGATCTTTATTTTTTGTTTCGGATCTAGATATAGAGCAAAAAATACAGATCCATAACGGATCTGGAGCAAATGCAAATCTTAATTTTTATTATGGATTTGGATCTGGAGCAATATAGATCCAATCCATATCTGCTTTATTGCCATCCCTACTTGACAATTACTGGAGCAGTAGTCATAACCTTCACCATCTTTGTTAATAAGGTTACTTGGGCTAACAGTGTTGTCAATGCATCTATATTATGGACTCATGTTATTCCTCTTGCTGCAACTTACTTAGTTGATGGCCACTGATAGTTGTTGTTGGTTATCCTCTTCAAAATTGTAAAGGCCTCATTGTAAGACTTAGATAGCAAGACCCCATTTGTTGAAGCATCCACTATTAATCTAGTGCTTGAGTTGAGTCCATTATAGAATGTTTCTAACTATATACAGCAAGGAATACTATGATGAGAATATCTCTTTAATAACTCCTTAAATCTTTATCATGCATCGTATAAACTCTCATCTTTAAGTTGATGGAAAGATGTGATCTCATTTCTCAATTTCACATTCTTGGTCGATGGAAAGTATTTCACCAAAAAATTGTTAGCCAAATCATTCCATGTTGTAATGGAATGATTGGTAGAGAATTCAACTATTCATTGCTCGATCCCTTAAAGAAAATTGAAAAAGTATGCGTCTCAATGCTTCTTGTAATGCTCCAGCAATCTTGAAAGAATCATTTACTTCTAAAAACAATTTAAGGTATAGATGAGGATCTTCGGATGGCAGTTTATTGAATTACCCCACTATTTGAAGCATCAAAACATCATGGGTTTAAGCTTAAAATTATTAGCTTGTACTTTGGTTTTACAGGGTTTATGGCTTGAGGAGTTAATAGTACATAATCTCTAATGGCTCTGTCTCTATCATTTGCCATATGAATAATTGTAACGACCCGTCCCACACTCCCAGGGCGAGTCTATCTGATAGAAGCTTAAAAATAAAATAATAATAAATAATAATAATCCTTGTACAATCCATAAAAATTATATCCTTAAAAAATACAAATATAAAACAGAAACTGCAGCGGAAGAATTTAAAATTCATGCCAACCATCTAATTCCTTCATTCAAGTCCTTATCGATGTTCATCACGAATCAATCCTGATTTACTGAAGTTGAATCACAATAAACTATAATGAGTACAAAACTCAGTAAGTAAACCAATTTTGCATATACCAAAATACATACATACATATACATATCAAATGAATGACATGCATTTGTATTCGAAAACATCGTAAAACAAATCATTGAAATCTCATTTTGTCTTTCTCAAACTTTCACATTCTCTTTCAAACCACTTACTTGAGCTACCTTTATTCGATTACCACTTAGTAGGACACTCCCTTAACTTTCATAACTTTCATACTCTTTGGGCTTCTCGCCAATGCATTCTTCGGCCACTTATCTCATAATTATATAAACCTCTAGAGAGTCTTCCACTAAGCCAGTAACGAATTCAAGCATCCAAGCTAAAACTGTAAAACAATCTTTCTTTCTTCAAATTCCATTTGCTAAAATCTACTTTCTCATTTTATAGAAAACATAATGCATTTTCGTGCTCATACCAAAGAAATATTCACACATGCCCATGTCCATAAACACATATCAACATATCATAACAACACATCGTATAAATACATGGGCAAAACATATAAATCAATATTCGTACATATATCAAAATAAACTTTTCAAACATGTCAAACATATATATTGTTTATTGTGATTCATTTGGAAATCTAGTTTACTTACCTCTTGGTATACTCGAGTAACAAATACAGATCGATATCACTGGTCTACAAATAAATAAATAATACTCCCACAAGAATAAAATTTAAACCATAATTATAAATTCCAATATTCTCAAATTCCTCAATATAATCACATTCCATACTTCACTTTAAATAATCTTAAAATACTCATAAATCTTGAAATTATGAAATTACCCTCAAATATCAAAATTACCAAAATGCCCTTGAATTCAATATTACCAAAATACCCTCATCTCAAAATTACCAAATTAACCTCAAATCATAAATTACCAACTTATCCTCAATTTCAACAATTACTAAAATACCCACAAAATCTGAAATTACAAAATTACCCTTAAATTGTGAAATTACTGAAATACCCTTGTCGGTCAACGGTTACCGGAATTCAACCGATGGCGACGGGAAGCCCAAAACTAAAAGTTCAAGCCACGCTGAGTCCAATGGTGGCGGTGGTGACCTCCCACGTGCGGCGATGGCTCCAGATCGAGCTCCCAAAGCCGTGAGTCCTCCAACGGCCGATCAACGGCAAAACGACGTCCCCGGCATCAGTGGTTAGTCGGAAAAGGCAGAGGGAAAGGTAAGGAACAAAACCCAAGTGTTTGCTTCACGAAAACCGGTGAAATCATGGCGAATCGAGGCGGCGACTCTGCGGAACTTCAAAGCTTTGATCGGCGGCTATCCGATCTATTTCCGGCAGCAAGGACGGCATGGACACATTGCTCGTCTCTCAAGCTTCAAAATGGTACCAAGCTCGGCTGGAACGGTAGCCGAAAATGGGAGAACATGCCGGGTCGTGCCCGCAGGTCGGGTTGGATCCGATTCGGGTCTCTTCTTTCTCTCACTCTTCTCACTCTTTCCTTTCTCTCTTTCTCTCTCAATTTATATGGGTGGTCAAATGGGTCAAAAATCAGGTGCGGGGTGTTACAACAATATTGCTCCTTAGTGGCCCATAAATAATCTGCCCATTTTGACCTCCTTGACCTCTTTGTGCATTTACTAGTCGTATTTCTCCTCATGAGTCAAATTCCCCATATTTTGAAAATCATCCATTACTGCAGCAGTTTTTAAATTTCTTTGCTATTTTCTCAATCTCCTTACAGTTCTTTCAATTTCTGAATCAAATTAAAATTCAAGAGGTTTATATTTGCACATGCAAGATTTGCCTATCAACAAAATAAACAAATTAAAAAAAATTTAGCACACTTTAAGGTTAATTTCACAAATCATAATGAACAATTAATCTCCGGCAACGGTACCAAAAACTTGGCATGTGCAATCTCTAATGCTGTGGGTGTCAATGTATAAATGTATATAACAAGTAATATACTAATGATTATTGAAATCGTCTCCAAATGGATTGGTGTTATCGGACTTGCAGTACAATTTTGTTCTAAAATTAAAATAAGACAATTCATGGAACTAATAAACTAATTAAAGTGCAATAAATAAAAGACAATAAAGAAAATTTGCACGTCAGACACGAGGATAAAACTAATGGGAATGAAATGGTTGAGTGAATAAAATCATTTGATGGCATTGACTATTATCTCAATTACAGTACCGTTGCTACAACATATACTACAACACTGGATAGGAATCTCGCATGCATCCTCAGCGGTCGCTTATTGAATATCTTATATCTATTGCAAATCTAAGAGTGACCAATTGTTACGCCAACATTAAATATAACATTAAACGATCTAGGTTCTATTTACCCTATAATGTGAATCCATATATTTAGTACATTATTAATTTTAGATAAAGTATAGCCCTATTCAAATCGAGACTAACTCAACTTGGGAAATTTAATTTAAAACCAAGTATTGTCTTAATGAGATCCATTTAGTCAGACCTTTTTGAGGTTCTTTCTTAGCTAATATCTTTAAATGGGTGATCAGCTGAAATAGAGTACCAAAATAAATTAATTAAGACAAAATGCTATAACAAACACAGAGCAACGGGCGTATATCAGTCAAACATCAATTAAGATCGTTTATCACTCAACTATAATCAAATCTGGTTCATGATTTGTGAAAGAAAAATAACTAAAAGAGTTTCAACCATCAAATACATCTCCATAATCAAAGAGAAAACAGGCAAATAAGAAGAAGAACTGATTTTATAGTTGATCTCTGCGATGTTTCCTCTGTGATAGTCTTCAATCTCTCTCTTGAATTCTGTTTTCTTATTGTTTCTTTTTAGTTTTCATCCTTAGGTGATGACCTCCTTTTTCTTTGGGTGTGTGCTTCTTTTATAGCTGAAAATTAGGACAATCGAAAGTCTACGGGGCGTATCTTCTATTTTTAGAAATTCTAGATCGTAATTTTCTAAGTATCTCGTATGAAATCTTCTCTTTCAATGCTCTAGGATTGCTACAATAACGGTTTCAATATTTGCACTTCAAATTTGAGCTTTCAGTCATCTACAATTATGCATATGATTTAAGCACACAAATTATTCTAAATCAAACAAAATCTATTAAAAATAAACTAAAATAGGTGTTCATGCAAAATATAATTAAAATGAACTAAAAACAAGTCATTTACTCTCTAAGTATCACAAATTTAAGTCTAAAAGTGTCATGATAGCTCTCGTTTCATAGAGTTTTCACACAATAATGAATACTCAACCATGAAATAATAAATTAAAAATAACACATATTTATGGGATTAAACTTTCATAGTTAGGTAACATCGTAACCCTAATAAAATAAATTAGTTCATAGGAATATAAAGAGAATCCATAAATATTGTAGAGAACCTTTAAGCACAACAATAGAGAAAAGAGAAAGAAAAACTCAAGAATTAATTCCGGCCTTTCTCTGAATCTCTTATGGCTGCTCTGGCTTCTCTTTTTCCTTCCTGTGTTGTGTTTCTCTTGGCTTCCACTCGTCCCTCTCTTTTAGCTTTTTCAATTGATGGCCTTTTATAAAGAAAGCATGTTGGCCGTCTCCATTAAGTTCTAAGCCAATAAGAATTATTGAAGCCAAAGCCCATGCCATAACGTGCTTGCCATTTAAAGCCATGCAAAATATTTGCTTCCTTTAATAAAAATATACATGAACTTGTATTTAAATTGTTAAAGTACTCTCCACGTGCATGCCATATTTGTCAACTAAATCTTTGAAGCTTGCCTTCACATGATTGCATGCATGATGATTAATTAAATTAAATCTTTCTTGATTTGTTCCAATTAATTCTCTATATTGCTTTTCCTTTTTTATTCTTTCAAATAGATTTTTTTTCTGAATGTTCCGATTTAGTTCCTTTTTAATCCCAAATTTTGCCGAAAATAAAAAATATAAAAATTAACATAACAAAATATAATTTAACATAAATTAAATTAAGAAAATATAAAAAGATCATATAAATTACAAGCACATTAAACTTATAACATATAATATTGCTCTACATTTGTCAAAAGAGATAGTTGTGCAAAAAGCCTAAAATAAGAAGCCAACGGAGCATTCACAGTTTTTACATGCTCAGTCATGCCAAACTATTGTAGTTCCTTATTTAAATATTAGTTCTAAGACAAGTTGACTTTACTACGAGCACTATCTCTGCATATTTTCATGCGAAGAATCTTCTTAGTATCATCCAGATCTTTCATTTTAAAATCTCATTTTTGCTCTTAGATGTTGTTAGAATATCATCGACATAAAATTGAAAATACATGAAGGATCCCTTTTGCAGCTTTCAAAAATACATAGAATGATCAAATTTATTTCTTGTGCACATTTGCCCTTTCATAAACTGATCAAATCGCTTGTATCACTGCCTTGGAGATTGTTTCAAACTATAAAGTGACTTTATCAATTTGCAAACCTAATTTTCTTTTCCAACAACCATGAATCTATCTGGATGAGTCATGTAGATCTTTTCTTCCAAATCACCATGTAAAAATGCATTTTTCGAATCAAGTTAAACTAGTTCAAAATTAAATTGTGTAGCAAAATTTGAATAGATGAGTGTTTTACAACTGAGGAAAGTACGCCAGTATAGTATATTCCTTCTTTTTAATCATAACTTTTCACTATCAATTTAACTTTGTATTGAATTTCATTTTCATGCGGGGATCCTTCCTTCTTTGCATATATCCATTTGTAGCTAATTGCCTGCTATTTATTTAGCAATGTAATTAGCTCTGAAGTTCCATTTCTATAAAGAGACTGCATTTCTTCATCATGCTAGCTTCTACTGTACACTTTTAGGCTTACTTATTGGTTCTCCGTAAGTAAAAGAAACATCATCGTCTATAACTGGAAGTGCATAGAGCTACCAAATTAGCAAAGCAAGTAGGCCTATGAATCTCTCTTGTGGCCTTCTATATGCAATTGAATCTTGTTGTTGTGAAAGTCCCTAGTCAAAACCTCTTCTTCATCTTCGGTCGATAAAGAGTCATTATTTTTCTTCCCAAGATTGACTAGATCATCTTTAACATTTTTAAACTCCATCTACTGCTAATTACAATTGGTATTGTCATCATTTTGTGAATCTTTTTGCTTAACTATGACTGATTCATTAAAAATCATATCTATGCTAAAAATAATCTTCTTTGTAATAGGACACCAGAGACAGTATCCTTTTACTCCACCAGCTATACCCAAGAATAATTTTTTTTTTTTTTACTTTTCAATCCAACATAGATTCTTTTACATGATGATAAGCAGTAGAATCAAAATATATAAAGAATCATAATTAGCAATAGGTTTACCAATCCACATCTCTATGGGTGTTTTTCCCTCAATTGCAACTATGGCAAGTGGTTAATTAAGATGGCACTCATTAACAATTGACTCGACCTAAAATTCTTTACCCAATCCAACATTGAACTTTCGTCAATATTGTCAGGTTTATGCATTTTGCTACCTCATTTTGCTGTAATGTATCTCAAACAATAATGTGTCGTACAATGCCCTCATCTCAACATACTTTAGAAACATATCATTATTGTACTCACCACAATTTTCTAAGTGAAGTCTTTTGTGAAATACAAGTTCTGCAACCCAAGAGGGGGGTGAATTGGAATGTTAAAAACTTAAGCTAAGCAAACCACACAACACTTCAATCTAATGATTTAATAAATTCAATAAAGCACAATAATAAATTAGTAAGGGAAGAGAAAACAAACACAAGGATTTTTACATGGTTCAACAATCCCCACCTACGTCCACGCTTCCAAGTACACCAAGCTTGAGGATTTCACTATCCAAACCTTTCAAGGCTTCAAATGCCTACAATTGACTTCCAAGATGTCAATGGACATTTACAATCAAGAGATTATCTTCCAATCTCTTCACACAAGTGTTTCTCACACTTATACACTTACAAATTTGATGAGGAAATGAAGATTATAACAAAAAAGTCTCTTCAATAGTGGATATACAAATTATAGCTCAATGGTGATTGAATGTATGATGATTTGCGAAACGGAAGCTTAATATATGTTGTGTGCTTTTTGTTTTTGCTTGCTAGAGAGGTTGAAAATGACTTATATTTGAGTTTATATAGTTTGAGCTAAAAAACTAGCTGTTATAAGCTTTATGGTGATAATCGGCTTGTTACTTTGTGAATTCAATTAGCCGCTTTTATGTTACCATTACAACAAAAAATTGAATTTTAGAACATCCAGCATGCAGTTTTTGGAATCTGATTAGCTGCTTTCATTCCAGTGAGCTACTACCAATAATATGGCTTGCCGCTTTGTAAAATCCAGTTAGCCGCTTTGCTACAGTACATTTGCTGTAAACTATTTTCTAAAATTATAATTTTACCCTTAAATTTTCTATAACTGTATTATGGCCCAAAATGTTATAAATAATTTCAAATATGTCCAATTTCAGAGTTTCTAAATAATGCTTGTTATTTCCAAAACTTTATGACATATGATACAACCCAAATATATAGAAATTATAGTATGGCCTAAAACATTTTAAATATTTATAATAAGCCCAAATCAAGAATTCAAAACAAGACTTATTAAAATCAAAGATAGCAAAACTCTTTCATTTTAGTTCACATCTTGAAAAATAACCAATTTAACAAAAACATTCTCTTGTTATAAAACACAATGTATAATTATTTGTTTATCTAAAATATGTGGTTTGTTATCATCAAAATCAATATTTTATAATCATATAGACTAGCATTTTGACCTTTTGACTGGTGTGATTCTCGACTACACGTAATATATCTGATCTAGTATTGGTTACTGAATATATAAGACTTCTAATAGCCTATGCAAAAAGTACATTTTCCAATTCTTTTATTTCAATTTTATTTGTCGGGCATAATTTCTTATAGACAATTGTTGCCTTACACATAAGTGAACTAGCTAGCTTACAGTTTGTCATATTGAATAGCTTGAATATCATATCTAGATAATTTTCTTGAGCCAGAAATAACATCCTTGAACCTCTGTCTCTAGAAATTTTAATTGGATATAATTAATACCTATTAACAACTCTTACTTCATGTGATATATCTAGAAATGTTCATACATGAGACTTCCCAACAACCTATGCATAAAGTATATTTTCATTTATTTTATTTCAGTTTATTTATCATGCATAATTTCTTATGTAGAATTGTTGCCTTACATACAAGTTGTCATATCAAATTGCTTGAGTATTATATGTAGATAATTTTCTTGATCTAGATATAGCATCCTTAAACCTCTATCTCTAGAAATTTTAATTCCTAAAGCATAGGATGCTTTACCCATGTCTTCTATTTCAAACTTTATATCTAGATATGATTTTGTTTAATTAATAAATCTACACAATTACTAGCCAATAGTATATCATCAACACATGGTGATAGTATCGGTAATTTTTCTAACTATAAACACAATCATCTAGTGGATTCACTTGGTATCCTAAATCTAGGATTGTTTGATGGAATTTCAAAAACCATTGTCTAGACCATTGCTTGAGTCCATATAAAGACTTCTTTCATTTATAAATTTTTTATTCATGATCTTTAACCAAAAAAACCATTTGGCTAAGACATATAAATATTTTTCTTTAATTCACTATTTAAAGATGATGTTTTTACATTTAATTGATTTAGTTCAAAATCTATTATTGCAACAATTACCATAAGAATTCAGATTCATGTGAATTTTGCAACTGGTAAATAAGAATCAGTAGTCTACTCTAGGCTATTATGTATAACCCTTAGCAACTAGTCTGGCCTCGTGTTGCAATGAATTCAAATGCTATTATTATTAATGTGCAAGTGTACACAATAAGTAATATAATGATAAGTATTCTAGATCGTCTCCACAGAGATTGATGTTGTCAGATTTGCTACCACAATCTTGAATAGTGTAGTTTGTATTCTAAATTAAGACAAGATAATTAATGAAACTAAATAACTAATTAAAATAAAAAAGCAATAAATAATAATGCAATAAATAAAATTCTCACATTAAACACAAGAACAAAACCAATGAGATTAGAGTAGTTTAGTGATTAAACTCTTTTAATAGTTTTGACTATTTCCTCCAATCTTAGGTTTAGTTGCTACAACATCTGCTACAACACTGGGCATAATCCTAATGTGTCCTCAGCTGTCGCATGATGAATATCATATGTCTTTATGCAACCTAACGGTGACCAATTATCATGACAACATAAGATATAATATTACATGCTTACGTTCTAATTACTATACAAGATGAATCTATATATCTAGTTCATTACTAATTTTAGATTAAGCATGACCATTTTGGAATCAAGTTAAACTCAACTCAGGAAACTCAATATAAAACCAAGTATTGCTATGATATTTTCCACTAAGATAGGCCCTTTTTGGCTCTTTTTTATCTAGTATCATTAAATAGGTGGTCAGCTGAAATAAAGAATTGAAATAAGTATTTTCAAAACAAAGTGCTATAGCAAACATACAGTAACACATATATTCAGTTAATGAACCATCAAGATTGTTTATCACTCAACCACAAATAAAATTAGCTCATGGTTTGTGAAAGAAAATAAATAAAAGAGTTTCAACCATCATAAACATCCCGATGATTAAAGAGTAAACAAGAAAACAAGGAAAGAATAACAAAGATTGGTTTCCCGATTGATTTTTGCAAATTTCTCCTCTGATGCAGCCATGAGTCTTACTCTTGAATTCTATTTCACTCTTGCTTCGTTTCAGTTTTTGTTCTTAGGTTGATGGCCCTTCTTCATTTGCATGTGTGCTTCCTTTGTAGTTGAAAATCAAGGCAACCACAAGTCTAGGGCGCGTATATTCCAAATTTGGAAACTCTAGATCGCAATCTGCTAAGTATCCCGCACAAAATCTTATCTATCAGTGCTCTAGGATTGCTACAATAATGGTTGCTACAACAATAGCTACAGTAATGGTTGCTACGACAATAATTACAGCAATGGTTGCTACAGCAAAAGCTATAGTATTTGTACTGTTCTAGACTTGTCTCGATTTTTTTGTAGCTATGTTTTTTCCTTACTTTTGCAAGCCTATTGCAACAGTATTCCTTCCTTGAAATTTGAGTTTCCGATCACCTACAATTATGCATATGGTTTAAGCACACAAATTATTCTAAATCAAATAGAATTTATTAAAATTAAACTAAAATGGATGTTAATGCAAAATACAACTACAATGCAATAAAAACATGTCATTTACTCTCTAAATAATCTTGATTTAAGCATAAAAGTGCCATGACAACTCTCATTCTATTGAATATCACTTGTATTTATCTAGACTTCCATCTTCTTTTCATTTTTCATTAAGGACCCATTTATGACCTATGGGCTTTCTTCCTTCAGGTAATTAAACTAATTCCCAAACTTTATTTATTTTAATGGATTTTAATTCATCTTTCATGGCTTTTTCTAACTCTTTAAAATCCATTTGATTCATAACATCTTTATATTTTTTTTCAGATCATCACCTAGTTGATTGATGTCCTCGCATGTAAATATAATGATCTTTTAGCCATTGTGATGGTTTTCGTTTTCTTTTGTTCCAGCTCATCTGACCATTTTGATTTGATTGTGTAAAATTGTTGGGATTAGTTACATCTTTCGTATCAGTATTCATACCATTGGTTCTGATTTGTAAAGTGGTAAAGACTTGTTATCTTCAACTAGTTTTATTTGTTTAGAATGAATAATTACATTAGTAGTTTCCAAAAAATACAACATCCTTACTTTCTATTAATCCCTTTTTTGAACTACAAAAATGGTAACTACTTCTATTGTCATTGTGACCAATGAATTTACTTTCCCATGTCTTGGCGCTTATCTTATCATGTAAAGGTTTAGGAAAAATTATGTGAGCCCTACATCCCTTTACCTTTAATTTTGACAAGCTAGGTTAGGTACCTATCCAAATTTCATAAGGTGTTAAAGGTTAGCTTTTGTAAAAACTTTATTTAAAATATATGTTGCTTTAGATAATGCCTCGCCCAAAAATTGTATAGACATTTCCAAAGAAGACATCATTGATCTCGTCATATCTAATAGCGTTCGATTTCTTCTTTTTGCAATTTCATTTTATTGTGAAATTTGAGGCATTGTGTAGATATGATTTATCCTACTTTCTTTGTAGAAATCATCAATAGCTTCATATTCACCACCATCACTATTAAAGGCTTTAATAGATCGACCTAATTGAGTCTTTACTTCCTTCTTGTATTTCTGAAGCCTTAGACTTGTGTCTTAACGAGTATATTTGCCGAATCGTGAATAGTCATCTATAAATGTGATGAAGTATTCTATACTGAAATACTAGTTATGCAACGCAAAGGGGGTGAATTGCATTTTTAAAACTTAAGCTAAGCAAACTACACAAAAATTTAATATAATGCATTAATGAAATAAAAAACAATTTAACAATGTAATGGAAGAGAGAGCAAACACAAAGATCTTTTACGTGATTCGGCAATCCCCGCCTATGTCCACACCTACAAGCAAACCAAGCTTGAGGATTTCATTATCCAAGCCTACCAAGGGTTCAAGTTTTTACAATTTCCTTCCAAGACGTCAATGGACCTTTACAATAAGAGATTATTCTCAATCTCTTAAGCCAAGTCATTCTCACACTTAAATTCTCACGAATTTTATAAAGAAATGAATATTACAGTAAATAACTCTCTTTTAGAGTGAATATACAAATGATAGCACAATGGAGGTTTAATATATGATAACTTGAGAAACAAAAGCTCAAAATATGATGGATTTGAGTTTATATAGTTTTAACACAAAAAGTAGCTATTATAGACAAAATCAACAAATAACCGGCTAGCCTCTTAATTAGCCGGATCACCGCTTAGTACAGTGCAAGTGACCGTTGCAAATTTTGGCTTTGAAAATTTAAAAATTTACCTCAGGTGGCTGGCCGCTAATCATTGGTGGCTAGCCTCTAACTCTCTGTCTTCCCACCATAGTTTTGATATTTACCTTTTGGCCCTAATACTTTTAAAAATTAAAATGTAACCTAAAACTTTTTAAAATTACACTATAGTCTAAAATGTTTTACATGTTTACAAACAGGTCCAAATTTAGAATTTCTAAATAATGTTTCTTATGCCAAAATTTTTAAAAAATTATGATACAGTCCAAAACTTTAAAATACATTTCAAAGAGGTTTTTCATAATACTTATTTATTTCAAAACTTTTTCAATTTAATCCAAAATTTGTAAAACAATCAAATCTACAAAATAATTGTTGTGTAAATGTAAAATTTTTTGGTTTATGAAAAATAATGATTTACTAAATAAAATCTTGAAATTCTTAAATACTAAAGCATGTATATAATGAATTAGACCAGATTTACAAAAAATTTGTCATAATAATAACTCCATTGAGTTAAACTTTGTTCTTGATCAAGCCGTTGTCTGTTAGGTGTCTTGTGCTTGATTTCAAGTAATTCACTCCCATAAATATTATCTTTCAAGAACTAATGAAAATGTGAAATACAAGATAATATTTATCACACCACTTAAGTCACATGTTTGTTATCATCAAAATTATAGTATGTGTAGCCCTTTAGGTTAGCACATACCTCCACATGTTTTTGTTCTCATAGGTCCAAATAAATATAAATGAATTATCTCAAGTAAGTTTAATGATTTCTAATGTTTTGAAAAAGATTTTACTTATAATTTTCCTTTAACACATGATTCATATATGTAAAAAAGCATCAACTTTTATTTTTAATTTTTTTATATAACCTAATTGTAAATGCCAAAGAAAAGTATTGTCATGAGAATCAAACACATCAACACAATCAGAAGAAGCAATTTTATTGATAGTAAAGCCAGTGCTCCATGAATTCTTTTTTACCTCAACATTACAAGACCATTTGTTCCTATGTTCACGAACCTAGACCTAAAGCTAATCTCAAAACCTTTTTTCTCTTACATAGACATAGATATTAGATTTCTTCCATTGTTAGATAAAACAAAAATCTTTCATGATGATGGTGGAATTGTTAGAGGAAATTTTATAATCCCCTATGCCTTCCACATTAACATAGGTATTATTTCCCATGTATAAGCAATACTCTCCTAGTGCTTTATCTTTAATTTTTTCTAAACTGGCCTTTGTCATTATTGACTAGAATCTGGCTATCGTCGACCATTAAATTCAGCAATGAATGCTTTAGAAACTGTTAAAAAAAACTTCCTTGTGGTTTTTGTTGTCTTTCTTTTGCTTTAGATATTTTACCTTCAAATGAACAATATCTCTCCGGATGAAATCGCTCAAACTTCCATGGGGCTGTGTGTTTCTCCTTCTTGAGCCTGTTACTTACGGATTTGGTTATGTTATTATAAGAGCTTTTTGACAAGAGAAGATTATTAGAACAATTCTCCCTTTTCCTAAAATTCAATCTACCTTCTCTAATGCCAAAAATGATAGTAACGTACACAATTCCTTTTGCCCATGTGTCAAAGATGTCGCAACACAATTCCAAGTTCTTGGGAAACCATTAAGAAGGATTGATACTTGCCTTTTTTTCGTTTTTTGGGAATAGAAAGGCCTGCATTGTAAAGATCTTTTGATGAACTTCAAATTTCATAATATAATCCACCACACAATCATTTTTAGGCATACCACAACCATTAAATTTTGGCAACTGAAGTTGTACATAAGTTTTAGATTTTAGACCATATTTATTTTCCAACAAATCCATGATTTTTTTTTTTTTTGGCAGTATCAAGCCCTTTATATAATTGGATCAAATTATCTTGCATATTTTTTAGTATTATAGCCCTGCCAAGGCATTATCCTCCTCCCATCTTGTCAATTCTGTGTCATATGTTGGCATATCTTTAATAATTTTATGCAAAGTTCTTTCATGTGTTAACAAATAAGAAATTCTTCTTTTTCAAATGGTAAAATTAACATTATTGAATCTCTCTACATTACCTGCATCTGAATTTGTTTTACTCCTCCTTTTTAAGAACTAAGCAAATCAATAACACTAGTATTAGTATTTATTATTACTTAACTAGTGGAGAGATTACAACGGTAGTATTATGTGTTACACTCATTTATAACTTATTTAATAATAGTAGGGTGGAATAAACTCATTAATCATTAGAATTTATCAACCTAGAACTATACTCATTCAAGTGCAAATGTAGATATGGCCTTGATGATTCTCTCACTATTACAGATATTGGATATGCCAATTCGATAATTTCCTTATCATCATATTGTTGATGCAAGTAAATTGATTTAGTTTGGTCTAGAACCCTTGTGAGAAGTAGTGGACTTAGAGCTTGAATCTGCCAACCAGAACTGATTTCCCTCATATTCAAATCTGGAACAGCAAAGTTGATTTCTTTAAATTTGGCAGCTTCTAGAAGTATTCAAGCAAGCATAAGCGTTCGCATGCAAAGACCCTTCTTATGCTTAAGCAGAATTGCAAAATTAGCTGCACTTCCCCAACTTTCTAAATCTTGCGTCTTTAAAACTAAATTCTAAGGCACGAATCCCTTTAGATTGGTGGAAAACCTTGAAATGCGAAATTTGGTACAGTTTGGGGTTGATTTGATGCCTGAATTATATCTGACAATCGAATGAACTAGAAATGGGCGAAGCCGCGGTTCACAAATGGTCTAGTTCATATAGTCAACAACCGGGTCACAGTCAGGTTGAATTGGGTAAAAAATGCCGAATGAAAAAATCAACATGTGGATCTAGACTTCAGTCAAGTAAGAGTTGGGTTGGGCATGCCTCAGGTCGGATCGACAAAAACAAGTGCAGATAGGGGAGCGTGGATAACACACATCCGCGATTGTTGCTACATGTGTCTTTCTAGAGCGTGTATGATGGACATGCCTGCAACAAATCACTGATTTTTGCGATTTTTACTCTTCTGGACGCCGAAACTTAGTGTTTTTAAACTATATGAACTTGTTAGGACTTCTAGAATATTTCTAGAATGGAAAATGTATTTATTTGAATTAAATCAAGATGAACTTCGTGATAAAACTTTCTTACACTTGAATCTTTGTTATGCATTAAAACATGGCTCTAAAACCACTATAGGATTTCATTGATCGATATACGCCACTATTAGGCTGATGGTCACATGCAAATGCCTAAGTACACATATAAGTTAAACACTTAAATCTTTTATGGTGTCTTAGAAAAATTAATTATTTATGATGTAGCCATGCCTTTATATAAACAATCAAAAATCAGGTACAAGTTTGATAACGTCCACTAACCATTTGGAAGTTATGCGTTCAAATTGAAACATATAAGTATATATCTTTTGTGAGAGAAACCACCCTTCTATCATATTAAATGACATGCATAATATATAACAGTCATGATTTTTGGATTTTACAATTTCATCACATATATCTTAACAAAAATAGTTTTCCGTTTGTGTAACTACAACAAAAAAAGTGGTCTATATAGTGATGGAAATAATCTGTCTCTGTCAATACAAAATATGTCGATACAAAATATATAAAATAAAAACTATTTTATATTATATATTTTGGGGTGAAAATCATCATGACCAGGCACGTATAAGTAGAAGTGCTCCCCTTCGCCTAAAATGACTCCCTAAAGAGAATTATACTAACAAGGCATGTGGTTAGAATCGTGAATAGAGTCGGTTCGAGGACATGCAAGGAGAGACCAGGATCAAGTTAAATCGAAGGCTTAGTCAAAGTTCCACCCGTGGGATTCCTTCAAAGAATTCAGACACGAAGCTCACTCACCAGCAGCTATGCTCCCCACTCACCCACAGTTATGTAACCAACCCAGTAGCAGTTGCGGTGGAGAGGAGGCTGAAATTCCGAATGGATGTAAAAGCTACAAAGAACGGAGGTGAAGGGGCTAGAAATTTTGACACTTAATTATCATATACTCTCTCTCTTTTTATCTATTTTACAATTTCTCGTGGCTATCTTTCTTTTTTTTCCCCTAAAATTAAGTCTTTTCACTTGGAATAATTGTAATTAAGCTATGAAAATTATGGCACAAGTTTTTCCAAATAGACCCAGATTGCTGGCTTGAGCATTGGAAAATTTATGTCAAAAAAACCTTCAGCGTCCCTTGACTGGTTTTTGTGAACATAAGTGTTCTTAGAGGAAGTACTCAAGTCGCAGGAACTTATTCCATAGTGAAAAAGCAGCAAGGAATCATCTCTTTAAAAACTATAAATTTAAATGTTGACGTGGTTGTATAGTCACTACGCAACTCTGATCAGATTTCTGCATCAATATTTTGGGGCTGTTTGGTAAGATAGAACAAAAACCTACAGTCAGTGGAGCTATTTAAAGAAGAGAAAAGAGAACAAGGATTTGTTGCCTTCCTCTAATGGTTGGACAGGGTACTGTAAAGGCAAGGGTATACATTGCTTTCCTCTAATGCTTGGACAAAGATGAACCAAAATATGTGCTGATAGAGATTCATGAAGCGATCTGCGGTAATCACTCAAAGGCAAGGTCTTTAGTGTTCTAGGCTTTATGGCAGGAATATTTTTTTGCCAATGATGCACAAGGACGAGCAAAATAAGACCAGACGTTGTAGAAACTTTCAGGATTTTGCCTGCTATCTAACACAACCACCAGAGAAGCTGACCACTATGTCCTTGTGATGGCCATTTGCACAATAGGGTATCAACCTGATCAAACGATTACCTAAAGGACGAGGAGCAGCTGCTCAAGCTATTGTAGCCATTGATTATTTCACAAAATGGGTTGAAGTTGAGACTCTCGACAAGATCAGAGAAAGAGGAAAATTGATTCTTTTTAGAAGTACCTCGTGTGCAAATATGAAATTCTCCATGCCTCGATAGCAATAAAATGGTAGGCAGTTCGAATCTTTAGAAAGTTTTGTGTTTTGTTAGAACCTAAAAGTTTGAAATTCTGCTCACTAGCTCACCCGAAAGCCAGCAGGTAGGTAGAGGTAGTGACGGTTATCAAAGCCAGCAAAAATAAATACCTACTCTAAATAAATTGTGTATAATAATTGAGCAGTATTATATTCACAGAGATCGGTAATTATTTAAATCTTTTTAAAATATAAATACAAAATGGAGAGATTGTTGACAATAATAAAAATCAAACTAAAATAACAAGAATACAAATTAAAATTGTAATTCAAATCGGGGGAAGCTCTGGTTGAAGGAATTAACTCAGCTTGATTCGACTACTGATCATTGACTCAAATAAATCATTACTACTTATGAATAGACCGGTTATAGCAACTGAGACCCTCTAATAGCCAATCGCTCTTTAACTAATCGATAATCAAGGTATGACCATTGGTTATTTCCCTAATATATAGACAACCTTAGATACGATTATAGGATTTAATTAATTGATAACCTGAAAAACCAGACAGACTCAAATCTTAATCAACAAACGCATATGATGGTTCATTTAAATTAGATTGTTTATCCTTATAACACAACTCACTGCTATGCTATTTGTCACAAACATTAAAATCTTCATACGATGAATCTTTTAATTGACAATAGATTAAGTTGATAATTAAAATAGTGGCCAATTATCTAATTAACAAACATAATCATGACAATAATTTAGAGAATAAATAAATACCCAAAAAACAATAAAATAATTAAAGCATAAGAAAGATTTCACAGTAATGATGAGTCAAAGCTTTATTAACTTTAAACTAGAATAATAGGTTTAGTTCTTCATAGAGAGAAGAGAAAAATTTAGATTTAGGGTTTTTCTTCTTCTTCAAAAATCTCATACCCCTTTGTTTTTCACGTCTCCTTTCTCTTATAGAGTTTTTCCAAAAATAAAATACAAATATCTAAAATATTATCTAAATATTAAAGTCAAAATTAAAAAATAACCAAAAAGACAAAACATGTTAAAATAAAAAATGCAAGTCCTTAATTGACAGCACGCGTCCACGCCTTATCAACAAAGTTCTTCTGAAGCTCATAATTTCTTTAGGAAAATAATCATCCTCAACCATCATCTTGTAGCTCAATTTTAGCACCAATCAATAGAATTGCACCTGCAAAACTAAAATACAAGTAAATCATTATTATTAAGTGCAAAACATCAATACTAAAGGAGGTAAACAATGCAAAACTAGTGCATAAATTACACTCTAACAAATGCCCCCACACCAAGATAATGCTTGTCCTCAAGCATATAACTTAAGACTAATCCCAAATCTCCACTCAATTCTCATCTCAACTCATCCAAAAACAATCTTAAGCAAGCATACCTCAAGAATTTAAATCAATCAACATTCGAGAGACAAGAATTATAAAGCATAGGATCTCATAAGCTAGTATAAAAAAAAATTCAACCACCAAGAAGATCCATTCAAAATTCAAGTGCAACAAGATTTAATAGCCCTCTCATTGACTTCTCTCCATGCACTCAAAGTGTTTAGGGTATCATTTATGCAATCAAATCAAATTAAAGAATGCTATTACCATAAGCTTGCTCATATATCACATCTCAATCCACGAGGTTGATTCAATATTCAACATGCAGTGTGCCCTTATCATTTTAATGCATAAAATCCTGTAATGTGGCTTCAACATGCATAACAAAACAAGTTCTAGAATAAACAAACTAAGATTGATATTCACATCACAAAAGTAATTAGAGCAAAGTGGTTGCTCAAAGGCTGAAATCCTCACTAAGTTGGTAAATTTGCCATCAAATCATGTACACTCTTTAAATGAATCAACCATCAATAATGGTGTAGAATGGGAAGAAGATATAAGTGATATATAAAAGGAAAGGTAAAAAGGATAAGAAATGAGAAAGATGTATATAGTGAGAAAGAAAAGAAAAGAAAAGAAATTAAGAATAATATATGAAGCATACTAACTCCAAAATCATTTTAGGATGAGCAGAGTGAAAATAATACTTCCAGACATCAAAATTGCAAAACTCTCTCCCCCACACTAAGAACTCACATTGTCCCCAATGTATGATAATCAAACCTCACATAAAGAAATAAATCATAAGGATAAAAGATTAAAGGTAAAATGTCCCTGAATTGTGAGCTTTGATCCATATAACGTCTATGGGCTTGACGGAAATAGTGGGATAAATCCCACACACTCGAAGTATGCTGCCAAATTCTGCTTCATCTTGTTCAGCTTGTGCTTTATTTTCTCTAATTGAATGCTCAAAGGCGGTACAGATGTGGAAGGAATAGTTGGTTGGGCAGTAGTTTTGTTGTCAAACTTGTCATCAAAGGTAGCACTACTCCTAGCATAAAGTTTCTTTGGAAGTTGAGTGGGTCCAAGTTCAGTAAACTGAAATCTCTCCTCCTTGAATTTGACCACACCTGTTCTTTCAAACAAAGACATATCCAAAAATTCCTTTTTTCAAGCAGGATGTAAATCATTATTGTCAGGATCAAGCACGCATAAGTTTATAGCTAATAGAGTAATGTATGGACCAAGAAATAAAGTCCTATACCTTTTAAGCACACTCTGAAATTGGTCTACTAACCAAAAAACGAGATTAGGTCTCACATCATTTAACATGCACTAGATAAAATTTTTTAAAGAAAACTCATGAGTGATCTTTCTTTCCTAAAAAATTATATGCTAAGAATCGATTTACACATTTCAAAACAGGACCACATAAGAAAGATCTCTTTGATTTACTCGGGTCATAGGCATTGTGATCAAAAGATAAATTACGTCAAGGACCATAAGGCTCAAATTTTTCGCAAAAGTCACAAGTTGTCCCTAAACATGCATAACTAGAAGAATAATCATCATCAATGAATCCTAAAACTAGGATAAAATCTGTGATAGGTAGTGAAAAAGTTCATCCTGTTAACCTAAACTTTATAACATTCGGAGTATGCAAAGTAAAATCATTCTTGAAAAATAGTATAAAACTCCCTAATCAACTCAACATAACCCAAACAATCAACATCAACAAACTTATACAGACCAGTCTTATCTGTCAAAGAATTAAAATTATCCTTAACATTTAATTTTTCAAGAATCGGGTAATGAATATACTTAGCTGGAAGTATTTTTCGCTTGGAAATATCTTTGTAGCTTTTTTTCTCTTGTTGAGTCGTGAAAGTGAGGCACCCTCCGAGATTGGATTCAGCAAGTGGCAAAACATTCATGCCTTTTCTATGTTTCGATCTTTGTCTCACAACTTGGCGTGAATCTGAAACTGTGTTCCATGGGACTATAGTGGGAGCGGCAATCTTGGATTTCTTTACAACGGGTTTCCTTTTAGACGTTAATGACTTGAAGTTGATGCTTTCCTCTTCGGCATTGTTACAGTAATTTCACTCACGGGTTTTATTTGAATGTGAAAAGCAGCGGTCCTTTGAACATAGGAGAGTAACGTGGTTGCTGGGCATGGGCTGCTTGAAGGGCTTGTGCAGCTGCGGATGTGGGCTGGTGGAGACGCGACTGGGATGCGGGATGAAGCGCTGGTTGGTATGCTAGTTGCACAGGATGTAGACGCAAGATGGGGATGATAATTCTATCTGGATATAAAAACTACAAAGAATGGAGGTAAAAAGGGTTAGATACTTAATTCTCATATTACTCTCTCTCTTTCTACCTATTTTACAATTTCTCTCGGCTATCTTTCTTTTTTGTTAAAATTAACTCTTTTCACTTAGAACAGTTTTAATTAAGCTACGAAAGTTATGGCACAAGTTTTTCCAAGTAGACCTAGATTGCTAACTTGAACGTCAAAGGGTTTATGTTGGGAAAACCTCCAGCATCCCATGACTGGTTTTTGTAAACACATATGTTCTTGGAGGAAGTACTCGAGGTAGCAGCAACTTGTTCAATAGAAAGGAAGTAGCACAGAACCTTCTCCCCGAAAAACTACAAATTTAAGTGTTAACGTGATTGTCTAGTCGCTACACAACTCAGCCAAGTTTCTGCATCAACATTTCAATAACTAGAAGATGGCCCGTCATACAAAAATTTTAATGGAACTGTCAAGAATTAACATGAAATCTTTTAGGTAATTACAACTAGGGAATTATACGAGTTTCTATGAGCTTTCTAAAGGAATTTATCTTCGTCGTTCAATGCGGTCTCTGCAACATTTACTCTATAAATTCTTTATTATTATGTTAGAGAAACCGGCATACATAAATCAACTAAATAAATATATTAGAGAAACTGAAAACGCTTATAATCCAAAAGCATAGATGTGTTGTTGTGGCAACATCTGCAATCTTCATTGCGTCGAGTAATCCTCTATAATTTTGATTGATTATCAATTGTTGTAAAGACAGCGCATATGTCACGACTGTAAAACAATTTTTCACTTGTTCAACCCAAAATTGTTACACCCAAAACCAATTAACCATTTGATGTAACGACAAGGCATATAGTACGAGCACGGAAAATAATTTGTACTTTAAATACGAGATCCGTGATTTTTTTTAAAAAGATACTTAATCCATAAATATTTAAAAAAATAATTTATATATAGCATCTATCTCCATTGATGTGTGACGAATTATTAATATTGTCATGCATATGACATTTTTTTATTTTATTATTAATTATTTTTAAACTTAGTGGTGTGCCTGCCGCAGCGGCCACTCAATCACTTTCAATTACAGGGAGATTAATCAAAGGGGAGAGCACGTTATTAAAATAAACAAATACTAAGATACACTCTGTGCAGTCGGCCCATAACTCCGAATCTTCCTCTTCTTTAGTTAGCAAGCTGCCTAGGAATGTTCTCAGCCCCATCTGGAATATTGCCCGCAAGATTTTGAGCTGGACCTTGATCACAAGCTTGCTCTCCTCCATTCTCCTCTGGGGTCTTTTGGTCAGTAAACTCAACGCCCCTATCCTTACCGAGTTCTAATCCTGGAAATATGTACAAACTTAAGCTTTTCAGAACAGTGTAAAATTCAGTCTCCCGTCAGGACACATGAACCTTAATACACTTAAAAAAAGAAAAAAGAAAAAGAAAAAAGAGACATAACGTTCGTTGCATTTGAGTTCGCGTTTTAAACGCATTAATCCGGAGTCATCTTTCCCTCCAATTTGCTGGCTAATTAAAAATAAAATTTGCCCCAATTATAATATTTTTACCTTTATCAGTCACACCAAGAGCGTCATGAGGGTTATGAATGAGTTTTCCTTCATCGCAATCGCCAGGTGCTTGCAATTGTGCTGGCGCAATCTCCTCCAATGTCTTTCTGCCAAAAGCCTGCTTGGCAATGTCTTGCACTCCCTTTTGTGCCTCTGAAATAATATTTGAAAAAACACAATTTTAAAAAAACTGGAAAATTAGTACTCTTGCATATATAAAATTTAATTGAATATATGAAGTCAAAACACAATAAGGACTCTAATTAAGGACAGTTGATTAATTATTACATACGGTTTGCAACATTTTTGAGTGGATCGAGGAATCCGACGGCTACATTCAATAGCATTGACATGATCAACATCGAAACAAGCATGTTCTTCCCCATGATTTCAATGTCAATCAATATCAATCCAATCAAATTAAATTTATTATCAAGTTAGAGAGATTCAATATCTCTTGTTAATTCCCACTCCTTTCCTGCCCTTATATACGCTTCATTATTCCGATTATCGGGGCAAATGGATGGCCATTGTAAATTTGTAATAACTATTTTTGGCATTTGTGCTTTCCGCATCGTATGTATGCCATTAAATTGATCTCTGCCAATCGGATTTGCAAATTTGGGTGTTTTTTGTTTTACCTGTCCGCAAATTTTGCTCAGATATTTCTATTTCTATGTACCTGTTTGATTGAGACAAATTGTCAAAATTTCCTAAACGTATTTACTAAACCTGAATCATTGGAAAAAAGAATGATAGATAATCAATTTTTAAAAAGAATAATAAATAATCAATTTTTTTCTTATATTAATTTACTCAGCCATAAAAGCTTGAATCTAGCAACTGAACCTGATGTATCATAAATTTAAATTATGGAAGTGTAGGAAATATCTGTTCCTAACGGTATGAGCCTATGATATTAACAATAATAAGGCCAAGATCACGATGAGGAATGAAAAAAGCCTAGAGTTTAATGATCCTTTTATATTGACCCTTAATATTGTGAATGTACCAAAATAGATCAATTTAAAATATCATTTTATATCCAAATTTTCCTAAACTAAATAGGAAAAATTATGGCACTCAAATCCAATGTTTAGGAAAAAAATATTAAAATATTTAAAGCAATAGAAAAAATAATAAAATAACTTAAAATTAAAAATGACGAAGGAAAAATGAAATTTTTAGGTTGACTATAGGGTAGAATGGCATATGTATTTTGGGTTTGGTTTGTCTTGTAGCAAACTTTGAATATATTGTACTCTCAAAATCGATACATGTACCACAAGTTATGACCTCCAGTAAATACCCCACACATCATACACGACCATCCTACATTTCAAAATATTTAATTTACCTTTCAATTTTTGTTTTGGTAATGAAAATATTTTTTTTACCTTTCAATTCTAGTTTTTTTTTATTAATAAACTTTCAAGTTTCAACAACCTCTTTCTTGAAAAAATGATAACAAATATTCCTATATATTTTCTTCCAATGCCTTTTTTTTTTTCCCGACTTCAGGTATTATATTTCTTTTGGTATTACCATGAAGTCACTACAACTATTGCAAATAATAAAATAAATAAATCCATAGTTGCAATCCATGCCCAATTCTTAAAAAAAAAAAAAAAAAACACTCCACAACACATAGCAAAGCTTGAACCCTCAAACTTGAAAATATGGTGAGGACTGAGGAAGTGCCCACTTTGGGTATTACATCTCCTGCGGTATAGACTTGAAACAATATTTGATTTGCATTTAAGGTTATTCTCAACACCAAGGAAATATTTCAATCACCCGCTACATATCTATCTATTTATCTATCTATATATATTATGTTGAAGACCTTGACCTTAAGATGAATTGATAGTGAACATATTTTGATTGATATTAGGTCATGCAGCCCATGCCCATTTGAAGGAATTGAATTAGAAGACACTCATTATGTTGGAAGCTGAAGAACGACTGTGTCTATTGAGTAGGGTTGGCCAACAAAATTAGCACTTAAATGATCACATGGCACTGTCTTTCATCTCATAATCAAGAAATTTCTTAGTGATTGATCTAAAATGTAAGTATAGTTATAAAGAACTTGTGTAGAATGTCGTGCTAATGAGTTATGTTCTGTAATTTCTTTTATACTGTTAACTCAAATTAATTGATTATGGCAACCCTCCTGCCTTGAAACCCCCAAGGTGAGTTTATCTAGATATGACTGACTAGACTCATATTAAATCTATAAATGTAATATTCCCAACCTACAAATTTATAAAACAAGCACTCCCAAAAGGATTCAATATTCAACTAACATCCAGAACTAACTTTCTCAATCAAAATCTCAAATATCATCCAAAAATCTAATGTCAAAATACAATAGATTATCCTTAGTCACAAAATATAACAAAATTATATAATCCAAGATATCCCAACAAAAACAATTATAACTCCTACCACCATCATGTGAACATAATTTCAAAATAATTATCGTTGATAGGTCGACCGCTGTACCATCAAATATCTTGTTGGGGGGGGGGGGTATAATAAAACAAGATGAGCATAAAACTCAATGGCTCAGTAAGTAGAAGGTAGTTTTTAGAATAATCTTTCTTAAAAATAAGTTAATCTTTTCGCTAAATAATTTCATCAAAATATAATAAGAACCTAAATAACATCAAATTATGATAAGGACCTAAATAAACTTATTTAGTTTAGATAATGTACTAATGTAACAATAATACATAATGCTGCATATAATTAAGGAAATCATAACACTTATAATATCAATACTAAATACTGAATTTATCACTAAACAAATATCCAAGGGAATAATCTCATTATACTCGGACCTCTATGGATGGTGCAATGAAGCACTCTCTGGGTACTGTGATGTCCAGAGCTATCTCATATCTCATCATATCTCATACTTGGGTCTCAATGGACAATGCAATGATGTACTATTTGGGTACAATTGTATCTGAACTCCACGGATTATCTCATACCTTATCATATCTTTGCATGCATAATCTAGTCTACAAGGGACCAAATGCACCCAAGTAAATGGCCTAAAGCCTCTGTGTGTGTACATAGACGGGGCCTGGAAAGCCTTATATCTCATCTATATCTCTGCATATGTATCCCTATTATCATCATGCTGCATGCATATGCCTCTTAAAGGCAAAAGTACTAAACCACATGGCCCAAAGCCTTTATGTGTGTTCAAATGGGCCCTAAACACTTCTCATCTCATCATAGTATTATAGTTGGAAGGGAAGGGTATTGTCTAATGATTTTAAAAATAATTTTTATACTGATATTTATATACTTTTTAATCACACTTTAAATCATACTTTTATTTTCATTAACACATTTGAATCCACTTTTCTTGTCTTTAAAATACTTTCATGCTTTATTCAAAGTCGATATGGAAAACCATTAACCATACACTTTTTAATAATATATCAATACATGAATTAAAATTCATTTAGATAAAATCGCTAAGTCTGAGTATTTAAAATACTTATTTCACAAACATGCTTGACTATCATAATAAACTATAAAAGTAAGTTTTATATATTCCACTCAAAGTAATGATGCTCAAATTTGAGTATCTTCAACATCCGCGGGTTTGTTCTCATTTGTTGTTTCTCTTAAATCAAGAAAATGACATAATTACTTTCCATAAATATGAACTACAATTCACAAGCTCAAAACAACATTTACCCGCAATAAACCATTCCCATATTCATAAAATTACAAATATATCCTACATCCATAAATTATTAAAATCCCCTTCAAATCATAAATTACCGAAATACCATCATAATCCTAAATTACCAAACTACCGTCCATTCAAATTACTAAAATATCTACAAGATTAGAATTTACAAGATTACCCTCAAAGTATGAATTTCCTAAATGTTACCGGTCAACGGTGACAGAAAATCAAGCGATGGCAATTGAGAGGCTCGGGTTAGACACTTCTTGCCTAGCTGAATTTAATGGTATCAGTAGTGAGCTCCCATGCGCGACGATAGTGCTAGAGTCTAGCTCGATAGTTGTGAATCTCTAAGTGGTTGATCGACAGTAAGCATCAATCTCCGGTGGCGATGGATGGTCAGAAATGGTAGAGGATGAAGTGAAGATGCCAAAATCTGACATGAAAAATGACAAATTGAGGCGAAAAATTCGCAGGTTTTCAAGCTTCCATCTGCGGCTTTTCGATCGGTGTTTGGCAACGATGACAGCAGGGAAGTGATGGCTGGCTCACAAGCTTTTGTTTGGTACTTTGCTCAGCCAATGAAGTGGCCAAAATTGTGAGATTCGTCCGGGTTAGTTTTATGGGTTGGGTTGACCTAATTCGTCAGCAGCTCTCTCTCTTTTTCTTTCTCTTTTTTTGAACCAGTTCTCTCTTTTTTTTAAAAAAAAATAATACAAATTAAGCTAATATTAGACCTTAAGTGTTGAAATAAAATCTGACTACACAGCTATTGGATCGCGTTCTGGATTTCATATTGTAACAAATTTAAATTATTTTAAACATATCTATTTATTAAACTTGTCAAATTTTACGATACATATCCATTTATTCACGTCACAAATCAAGTTGCATCAAATTTACCTGTAACAATTTGTAATAAGTCTAATGACTTAAAAAAATAATAAAGCGAAGAGGAAAAATATAATAACTCACTTAATTTAGAATAATAAGTGCATGTGTTACATTGATTTTCCTTAAACTTACAGATTTTACTTTCTAATTAAATCAAAATAATTTTCCATTTATTATTTACTAAAAAAAGTGATCTATATGGTGATGGAAAAAATTTGTCTCTATAGATACAAAATATGACAATACTAAATATATGAAAATGAGAACTATTTTACAGTATAATTTTAATGAAAGATTATCAAGAATTATCATGAAATCATTTAAGTAATTACAACTAGAAAATTGTCAATTCTATTAGCTTTCTAAAGGAATTTGTCTTCGTCGTTCAATGAAGATTTCTGCAAGATTTACTCTCTAACCGAAATACTAACAAATATGTTAGAGAAACTAAAAACGCTTGTTACCCAAAAACTTTTATGTATTGTTTTGGCAAGATTTACGGTCTTCATTGTGTCTGAGTAATCCTCTCTAATTTTGATTGATTATTTTCTGTTGTAACGACAAGTCATTTATCACTTTGCAACAATTTTGTGTTTTATAGCAACATCTGCAATCTTCACTGCGTTGAGTAATCCTCTATAATTTTGATTGATTATCATTTGTTGCAACGACAACTCATACATCATGACTGTAGAACTTTTGACTTGTTCAACCCAAAATTGTTACACCCAAAACCAATTAACCATTTGTTTTAACGACAAGGCATACAGAACAAGCACGGAAAATAATTTTATATATAACATCTATCTCCATCGATGTGTGACCAATTATTAATATTGTCATGCATATGACATTTTTTTATTTTATTATTAATTATTTTTAAACTTAGTGGTGTGCCTGCCGCAGCGGCCACTCAATCACTCTCAATTACAGGGAGATTAATCAAAGGGGGGAGCACGTTATTAAAATATGCAAATACTAAGATACACTGTGCAGTCGGCCCATAACTCCAAATCTTCCTCTTCTTTAGTTAGCAGGCTGCCTAAGAATGTTCTTAGCCCCGTCTAGAATATTGCCCGCAAGATGTTGAGCTGGACCTTGATCACAAGCTTGCTCTCCTCCATTCTCCTCTGGGGTCTTTTGGTCAGTAAACTCAACGCCCCTATCCTTACCGAGTTCTAATCCTGGAAATATGTACAAACTTAAGCTTTTCAGAACAGCGTAAAATTCAGTCTCTCGTCACGACACATGAACCTTAATACACTTAAAAAAAGAAAAAAGAAAAAGAAAAAAAGAGACATAACGTTCGTTGCATTTGAGTTCGCATTTTAAACGCATTAATCCGGAGTCATCTTTCCCTCCAGTTTGCTGGATAATTAAAAATAAAATTTGCCCCAATTATAATATTGTTACCTTTATCAGTCACACCAAGAGCGTCATGAGGGTTATGAATGAGTTTTCCTTCATCGCAATCGCCAGGTGCTTGCAATTGTGCTGGCGCAATCTCCTCCAATGTCTTTCTGCCAAAAGCCTGCTTGGCAATGTCTTGCACTCCCTTTTGTGCCTCTGAAATAATATTTGAAAAAACATAATTTTAAAAAAACTGGAAAATTAGTACTCTTGCATATATAAAATATAATTGAATATATGAAGTCAAAACACAATAAGTACTCTAATTAAGGACAGTTGATTAATTATTACATACGGTTTGCAACATTTTTGAGTGGATCGAGGAATCCAACGGCTACATTCAATAGCAGTGACATGATCAACATCGAAACAAGCATGTTCTTCCCCATGATTTCAATGTCAATCAATATCAATCCTATCAAATTAAATTTATTATCAAGTTAGAGAGATTCAATATCTCTTGTTAATTCCCACTCCTTTCCTGCCCTTATATACGCTTCATTATTCCGATTATCAGGGCAAATGGATGGCCATTGTAAATTTGTAATAACTATTTTTGGCATTTGTGTTGTCCGCATCGTATGTATGCCATTAAATTGATCTCTGCCAATCGGATTTGCAAATTTGGGTGTTTTTTGTTTTATCTGTCCGCAAATTTTGCTCGAATATTTCTATTTCTATGTACCTGTTTGATTGAGACGAACAATTTTTTTTTTAACTAAAAATGAAAGCAAATATTCCCACCCCCAAATTTAAAATAAACATTGTCCTTAATGTAAAGAAAAGCAAAGGAAAAGAGAAACTCACACGGTTTTGCACTTGAAAATGTGAAGTTGTAGCTGAGTCGTTGAAAGGCATGTGGAAAGTTGATATTCATTGACCCCCAAATTTGTACAAAATCCTAAAATAAAATAAAATAAGTAAAAGAAAAGAAGAAAAATGAGGAAAGATAAAAATGACAATAATAAAATTTAGAAAACTTGGGTTGCCTGCCAAGAAGCACTTAATTTATAGTCATTAGCTTGATAAGGCTTCAATCGATGACCATTAACCTTGAATGTGCCCTTTGTATTATGTGAAACTTCTACCACGCCAGACGGGAAGACTTTTCTTATTGTAAAAGGACCAGACCAGCGGGATTGCAACTTGCCTAGGAAAAGTCAAAGTCGAGAATTATATAATCAAACCTTTTGGCCAACTTGAAATTCACGTCTGAGTATATGTTTGTCATGCCAATGTTTAGTGCGGGCTTTATAGATTCGAGCATTCTCATAAGCTGCATTGCGAAATTCATCCATTTCATTAAGTTGCAACAATCTCTTTTCTCCTGCTACTTGCATGTCAAAGTTCAAAATCGTTATAACCCAATATGCCTTATGCTCAAGTTCAATAGGTAGATGACATGCCTTTACAAATACTCGATGATAAGGAGACATACCAATAGGTGTTTTGAAAGCTGTTCGATAAGCCCAGAGTGCATCGTTTAGTTTTATCAACCAATCCTTTTGCGAAGCATTTACTATTTTTTTCAAAATTTTCTTTAATTCTTAATTGGAGACTTCAACTTGGTCGCTAGTTTGTGGATGGTAAGGGGTGGCAACTCTCTGTGTGACTCCATATTTGCTCAAGAGGGCTTTAAATTGCCGATTGCAAAAATATTTCCCACCATCACTTATAATTGCTCTTGGAGTGCCAAACCATGTAAAAATATTTTTCTTTAAAAAATTCACAATAACCCTAGCATCATTGGAAGGTAAAGCAATAACTTCAACCCACTTAGAAACATAATCAACAACTACCATAATATATTTATTCTTGAAGGAAGATGCAAACTGACCTATAAAGTCAATTTTCCAAACATCAAACAATTCTACTTCAAGAATATTAGTTAGTGTTATTTCATTCTTCCTTGAAATGTTACCAATTCTCTTACATCGGTCACAAGCAGCAACAAAAGGATAAGCATCTTTAAATAAAGTAGGCCAATAAAAACCTAATTGAAGCACTTTTGCTGTAGTTTTGGTAATGTCCACGAACTTCACGAGAATGGCAGTGCTGGAAGATGCTTCTCATCTCTTCTTTCGGGACACATTATCAAATGATTTGGTTTAAATAGTACTTATACAAGAATGGATCTTTCGAAAGATAATACTTGACATCTGAAAAAAAAAATTCTTCTTTTGTTGATATGATAAATCAGAAAGAATAATGGCACTCGCCAAATAGTTCACAAAATATGCATACCACGGTGTGTTGTACGTTTGCAAGACCAATAACTTTTCATTAGGAAATTCTTCATTGATTGAAACCATTACACTATCCCCTTGCTCTCCTTGCTCTAATTGAGATAAGTGATCCCCCACTAGATTTTCAGATGTCTTTTTATCTCGAATCTCTAAATCAAATTCTCGTAGTAAGAGTACCCAACGAATCAGTCTTGATTTTGCATTTGCCTTTGTAAATAGATACTTGAGAGCTAAATGATCAATGTAAACTGTTACCTTGGAGCAAATCAAATATAAGCAGAATTTGTCACATGCAAACACAACAGCTAGAAACTCTTCCTCAATGGTAGCATAATTCAATTGCGCAACTGTTAGAGTTCGACTTGCATAGTAAATAACATGCAACATATTTTTATACCGTTGCCCCAAAACTGCTCTAATAGCATAGTCACTCGCATTACACATAACCTCGAACAACAGATCCCAATCTAGAGCCATAATAACTGGAGCTGAAATTGGTTTCTCTTTTAAAGTGTTAAAAGTCTGCAAACACTCATCGGTAAAATTGAAAGGCACATTCTTGAGTAAAAGGTTGCACAAGGGTTTCGTTATCTTTGAAAAATCTTTAATAAAACGTCGATAAAACCCGGCATGCCCTAGAAACTTCTTACAGCTTTCATAGAAGTTGGTGGTGGTAACTTCTCAATGACTTCAATCTTCGCTCTATCAATTTCAATTCCTTTAGCTGAAATCTCATGACCTAGTAAAATGTCTTCTTGCACCATAAAGCGACATTTTTCCCAATTTAAAACCAAGTTTGTCTCCTCTGTAAAACTATATCTAAATTGTTTAGACAATGATCAAATGAAGATCCAAAAACTGAGAAATCATCTATCAACACCTCAATGAATCTCTCCTCTATATAAGAAAATATAGCCTTTATGCAATGCTGAAAGGTAGCTGGTGCATTACATAAGCCGAATGACATTCCTCTATAACCAAAGGTACTATAAGGACATGTAAAGGTGGTTTTCTCTTGATCTTTTGGTGCTATAAAAATTTTACTATAGCCTGAATATCCATCTAAAAAGTAATAGTAGGCATGGCCAGTGAGTCTCTCCAACATCTGATCAATAAAAGGTAATGGAAAATGATTTTTTTTTCTAGTAGCAACATTAAGTTTTCTATAATCCATGTATATCCGCCAACTTGTGATTGTCCTTGTTGGGATAAGTTTATTGTTGTCATTCTTCACGACCGTCATTCCTCCATTCTTTGGTACCACTTGCACTGGACTGACCCATTTGCTATCAGAGATTGGATAAATTATCCCAGCATCCAATAATTTAAGCACCTCTGCCCTAACCACTTCTTGCATGTTCAGATTTAGGCATCTTTGTGGTTGTACTGTGGACTTATAACTCTCTTTCATTTGCTATCAGAGATTGGATAAATTATCCCAGCATCCAATAATTTAAGCACCTCTGCCCTAACCACTTCTTGCATGTTCAAATTTAAGCGTCTTTGTGGCTGTGCTGTGGGCTTATAACTCTCTTCCATTATAATCTTATGCACGTAGATTAAAGGACTTATTCCTTTGATGTCGGCAATAGTCTACCATAATGCAGCTCTGTGATCCCTCAAAACTCAAAGTAGCTTTTCCTCTTCAAGATCTGTTAAGGCAAAAGAAATAATAACTGGTAGCTTAGAGTTATCATCTAAATAAGCATACCTTAAATGTGGGGGCAAAGGCTTAAGCTCATGTTTTGAAGGTTCTTCTATTGAAGGTTTTGGTCTAAAAGGACTTCTACCAAGCTCTTCTAATTTTGGCTTTTTTTAAAGTAGAATGGTGAAGCTTCCAAATAATGTGCATACTTCTGAATGCTAATACTCGCAGATTGAGTAGTCCCAGAGTGAACAATACATGTTTCTAGTGTGTCATTTGGCATTGTATCGCTAAAGCTCTCAATTATCACTTTATCAATGGTGTCTATTTGAAGGCATGTGTCGATCTCGGATGGATATTTCATTGCTTCGAACATATTGAAAGTGACTTGCTCATCTTGCATCCTAAGAATTAGTTTTCCTTCTTGGACATCAATAAGAGTTCTTTTCGTAGCCAAAAATGGTCGGCCTGAAATGATTGGTATCTCTCGATCTTCAATCATATCCAAAACAATAAAATCAGCAGGAAATATAAACTTGTCGACCTTAACAAATACGTCCTCAATCATGCCTTTGGGATACTTTATAGACCTATCTGCTAATTGAAGAGAAACGGTTATTGCCTTTGGTTCACCGAGTCCTAATTTCCTGAAAACAAAGAGAGGCATCAAATTAATACTTGTACTTAAATCACACAAAGCTTTATCAAAATAAGTATTTGCAATAGTGCATGGGATGAAAAAAACTCCCTGGATCTTTCAATTTTGGTGGCAATTTATTCTATAGAATTGTAGTTGACTCTTTAGTTAACAACACGGTTTCATGCTCTTCTAATTTCCTCTTGTTGGATTTCTTTCATGAATTTAGCATAGCTCCGCATTTGTTCTAATGCATATGCAAAAGAGATGTTAATATGCAACTTTTTAAAGACATCAAGAAATTTAGAGAACTGCTTATCTAATTTTTTTTCCGAAGGCGCTGAGGAAACGGGATTGGAGGGACATAGGCTTTACTTGGTGCTGATTGTTATGATTGTGGAATTTCTACACTTCCTGTCTCGGATGTTCTAGTGGTGTCCTTAATTTGCTCTATGTTATCTTCTTCAACTTTACTTCTTTTGGCAGATCTTCAAGTTATCTACTATTCTGAAGCATAGTCGCATTCATTTGTTCCTTTGGATTTGTCTCTGTGTTACTCGGCAGAGAGCCATGTGGTTTGCTGGATAACAAGTTTGTAATCTGACCCATTTGCACCTCGATGTTTCGGATTGATGCAGCTTGATTTTAAAAATTTGTCTCTATTTTGATCATGAATTGAGACATATTTATTGTAAGTTAGGTAAGAGCATCTTCCAAATTTGATTGGTTCTCTTGTGATTGGAACCCTGAAGGTGGCTTCAATGTATTTTCAGTGTTGTTCCATGACAAATTCGGGTGGTTTCTCTAGCCAGGATTGTAGTTATTATAATATAGGTTATTTTGTTGCCTTTGGAAGTTCGACACATAATGAGCTTGTTCAGCAGATAACGACAAAAAAGGACTTCCAACTAGGCAATTGACACTAGTATGGTTCCCTCTGCATAATTAACACACTTGAGTTTGAATAGAACTGACATTTAGGTGCTCTAGCTTATTAGATAAATCAGTCATCTATGCAGATAAAGCAGTGACAACATCAATATTATAGGCTCTTACAGTTTTCCTTGGCATTAATGGCTCTGAAGACCACTGGTAATTGTTAGATGCTATCTCCTCCAATAATTCATAAGCTGCTTCTGGTGTGTTTCCCATTAACGTTCCTCTTGCTACAGCATCAATCATTGTTCTGGTATTGGATCCCAAACCATTGTGAAATGTTTGTACCTAAAGCCAAACTAGTAGACCATGATGTGGGCATTTTCTTAGTAGGTCTTTGTATCTCTCCCACTCTTCATATAATGATTACATCTCGAACTGAGCAAACGTTGTGATGTCATTTCTTAACTTGACTGTTTTTGCTGAAGGAAAGTATTTTGCTAAAAACTTTTGTACTAAACCATCCCATGTAGTGATTGTTTCAGCTGGGAGTGAGTTCAACCATTCTTTTGCTTTATCCCTCAATGAGAACGGAAAAAGCCTTAGCCTGATAGCATTGTCTAAAACACCATTTTGCTTAAATTTGTCAAAAATTTCCAAGAAATTTGCAATACGAGCATTTGGATCATCATTTGGCATCCCAACAAATTGTACTGATGTCTGAATCATCTAGATTATGGCTGGCTTAATTTCAAAATTATTGGTTTGAACGAGCACCATTAACTATAGGCACAACATAATCTCTTAAAGGTTTCGCATCCTCATTTCCATGTAATGCTTCATCAGCCATGATTAGTTATTGCTCTTGTAAAGCTTCTCCCCTTTCTCTATTAAGACTTCTACACATATGTTCAATCTCTAGATCAAAAGGCAATAAATCAAAACTTCTTAAATGTCTCATAAAATTAAACAAGAAAACGAAAAAAATGAAAAACAATAAAATTCAAATTAAATTAAAGGTTCATTGGTATCGATACTAATCTAAGCAATCCTGGCAATAGCGCTAAAAACCTGATGTGTAAATTAGCAAGTGTACTAGTCAGCACAAGTAATATAAAGAAGAGTACAATATCGTCCCACTGAGATTGTATATCCTATTAGCTACCGAAACCCTAATTTATTTGAACAATCGAAT
The DNA here is from genome assembly GCA_029633175.1 of Citrus glauca. Classification (NCBI taxonomy): domain Eukaryota; kingdom Viridiplantae; phylum Streptophyta; class Magnoliopsida; order Sapindales; family Rutaceae; genus Citrus; species Citrus glauca. The sequence goes on from JAQOOD010000008.1 coordinate 7,976,210, forward strand.
AAGCAAATTTAGATTACAATAAAATAAAATAAAATAACTATTAATTAAATTAAGAGGAGATAGTAACAAAAAATCAACAAGAGATTAAAACACTAGGACATCCGATTTCACCATACCAATCCAATTTAATTCTTCATCTATGCAATTGAAGTTTATTACCCATATTGACAGTCAATTTACCTAATCTATTCAATATTCTTTCTCGAGTAATATCAAAAATTCCTTCACATATTAACTCGCTATATCTCTATGTGAATTTAAATACGCAAAGATTCATTGAGCTCTATGAAAACTCTTAGATAAAACTACACGAATCACGTTGGCACATTTCTATCTTTCGTTCAATTCATGACATCCATTACTCAAAGCAAAAATACATAAATCTCCTCTTGGTCTCATTATGTATCATCCAATTATTGAAATATTGGCCATATATTTAAAAGTATAAAACACAATAATAAACACTCAACCATGGAATAATAAATTAAAAATAACATAAATTTATGGAATTAAATCTTCATAGTTAGGCTATATTGTAGCCCTAGTAAAAATAAATTAGTTCATGAAAATATAAAGAAAATTCATCAATTTAATTGGAAATATTCAAGCAAGATAATCAAGAAGAGAGAAAGGAAAAACTCAAGAACTAATGCATCTTCCTCCTCCTCCAAATTGTTCTTGTTACTTTGGACTTTTGTTCAAGACTTGCGGCTGCTGCTCTATTTTTTTTTTCTCTTGGCTTCAATTCTTCTTGTGCGGCTGTCTTATTCTCTTTTATTTTTATATTGTTGCGCCCTAAATCCTCACATGGAAAGAAAAACTAAATCTCAGCCGCCACTTTAGTTCATGCATGCTTAACTTGTACAATTAATTGGTCAATTTGCAAAGCCAAAGCACATCACTTGTTGCCATATTTGTCAACCAAATATTCAAAGCTTCCCCCACGTGTTGCATGCATGATGATTAAATTCAATCATCCTTGATTTGGCTTTTTATTTCTTTCCCTTTCGCTTTCACATTATTTTCATTATACTCCAATTTGTTTCCTCTTTAAGCTTCCTTTTCTCATGAATATTCCTAATATTCTTACAATGACAAAATATAAAAGTTAAGATAAAAATTTATATAATAAAATATAATTTAATATAAAATTAAGTTATGAAACCATTAAAATAATAGATAAATTATGAGCACATCACTCTTCTCTATAAATGTAATATTCTCAACCTGCAAATTTATAAAAACAAGCACTCCCAAAAGGATTCAATATTCAACTAACATCCACTACCAACTTTCTCAATCAAAATATCAAATATCATCCAAACATCTAATGTCAAAATACAATATATTTTCCTTAATTACAAAATATAACAAAATTATACAATCTAAGATATCCCAACAAAAACATCTATGACTTCTAGCACCATCACATGACCATAATTTCAAAATAATTATCGTTGATGGGTTGACTGTTGTACCTGCAAATCTCTTGTGGGGAGCACATATAATAAAATGAGGTGAGTAGAAAACTCAATGGCTCAGTGAGTGGAAGGTAGTTTTTAAAATAATCTTACTTAAAAATAAGTTTATTTAATTTAAATCATGTACTGATGTAACAATAATACATAATGTTGCATAAAATCAAGGAAATCATAACACTTATAATATTAATACTAAATACTGAAATTATCACTAAACAAATATCCAAGGAAATAATCTCATTATACTCAGACCTTTATAGACGATGCAATGATGCACTCTCTAGGTGCCGTGATGCTCGGAGCTACACACAGGGGCGGACCCAGAACTTTATATTACTCCGGGCTAAATTAAAAATTTTATATTTTAGAGTGAATATAAATATTTATAAATAAAAAAATACATCAAATAAGGGGATACAAAAAACCCTATAAATATGTACTTTAAATAAAAATAAGTATACAAAAAAACTAGAAAACAAAAGATAATTCAAATATAAAAATACTATTTTTTAATTACGGAATATAACATTGCAACATATATTAACATCTAATTATATAAGAATTAATAAATCAATTAAGAATTTCAAGTTTGAATAAATCAATACATGTAATTATAATCAATTAAAATATTGCAAATAGAACTTTATGTTTGAAAAGTACTTAATTACCAAGCTTAAATAAATTAAACAATTAAAATTTATTCATCTTTTTAAATTATAAAAATATTAGTTGTCAACAGTTTCAATAATAAACTAAACTCTAACGTAGTAAAAAGGTATTTGTGCGCAATTATTTCTTTGCCATACACTTTGACTCACTTTAAAAAATCATATCAAAATACTCAAATTTTATTTTTTAACTTATAAAAATATTAGTTGTCAACAGTTTCAATAATAAACTAAACTCTAACGTAGTAAAAAGGTATTTGTGCGCAATTATTTCTTTGCCATACACTTTGACTCACTTTAAAAAATCATATCAAAATACTCAAATTTTATTTTTTAACTTATCCCCTTAGTTAATGTAACTAAGAAATAAAATCTCAATATTCACATAAAAATTTTATGAAATTGTTAATAATTTTTATTATATATCTTTTTACTATTTTTAATACTAGTGAAAATGTTATATTACATTGACATACTTTTTTAAATTAAAATTTTAAAAACAAATTAAATTAGTAATAACATTTTAGACCACTAATGTTTTCATTCTATTCAACAAGTATATAATTTTATAATTTTATAAAATAAGCCACTAATAAAAAAATATAATTGAATTAGGGATATATTTAAAAATAAAGTAAAAACTCTATTATTTTATGAAATTTGATGAAAACATAAAAGCAATTGAATTAAGGGCTTATATAAAAATAAAGTAAAAACTCTATTCTTATATAGAATTAATCTAAAGATAAGGGGTTTAAATGATTTTTTTGGACTAGACCGGGCTAAAGCCCGGTCAAGCCCAGCTGTAGGTCCGCCACTGGCTACACAGATAAATAGAGAAGTGCTATCTCATATCTCATCATATATCTCATACCCGGATCCCCATGGACAATGCAATGATGTACTATTTGGGTACAGTTGTATTCAAACTCCACAAGATATCTCATATCTTTTCTTTTCATTAACACATTTGAATCAAACACATGGCCATGGAGATCCGATGGGCCCTAAACGCTTCTTATCTTATCATAATACTATAGCTGAAGGGGAAGGGTATTGTTTAATGATATTAAAAATAATTTTTATACTCATATTTTTAGACTTTTTAATCACACTTTAAATCATACTTTTCTTTTCATTAACACATTTGAATCCACTTTTCTTGTCTTTAAAATACTTTCATGCTTTAGTCAAAGTTTATATGGAAAACCATTAACCATACACATTTTAATAATATATCAACACGTGAATTAAAATTCATTTCGAGAAAATCACTAAGTCTGAGTATTTAAAATACTTATTTCACAAATATGCTTCACTATTATAATAAATTATGAAAGTAGGTTTTATATATCCCACTCAAAGTGATGATTCTCAAATTCGGGTATCGTCAACATCCCGATTTTGTTCTCGTTTACTAGTTTATAACAATTTACTTCTTTTACCTTCCATTTACAAGTCTTAGGTTCTATTTCAAAAATTTATATTTTATTTTGTGCTTAATGTTGATTTGCTAGTTCATGTTATATTTGTAAATTTTTGTTTTATTTACTAGTAATACATCGATTTACCAAGTTTACAGTAATTTACTTTTACTTGTTTTACTTTCTATTTACAGGTCTTTTGTTTTATTTTCAAAATTTATGTTTTATTTACAGTTAATATTAATTTACTAGTTTTAAGTTATATTTGCAAGTTTTAGTGTTGTTTACTAATAACACATCAATTTACTATTTTTATATTAATTTACTTATTTTATTTTCCTTTTACAAATCCTATATTTAATTTCTCAAATTTATATTTTATTTTGCAATCAATGTTGATTTATGAGTTTTATGCTATATTTACGAGTTTTTGTTTTATTTACTAATAATACAACAATTTACTAGTTTTATATTAATCTACTTTTTTTACCTTCCATTTACAAGCCATATCTTCAATCTCTGAAATTTATGTTTTATTTTACAGTTAATGTTGATTTATAAGTTTTATGTTAAATTTATAAATTTGATGTCTCATTTACATAATTTATGTCACAACTTAATTCACGACGTCATAAAATGACCCTACATAAATAATCAATTTTCTCTTATTTAATTTACTCACCTATAAAAGCTTGAATCTATCACCTGAACTTGATGTATCATAAATTAAAATTATGGAAGTGTAGGAAATATTCGTTCCTAACAGTATGAACGTATGATATTAATAATAATAAGGCCAAGAAATTATTCTTTTGAAAAGCTCTCTTTCTCTTAGAGAGGCTTGAATGGAAGTTTTGAGGGGTCGTAAGGACTCATGTGGTCAGTCCCTGTGAGTGGAATGTAATCCAAAAAATCAGCTTTTGGGGTTGGTGAGCTGGTTGAGAAAGCTTCGAAAGCAAAGTTAGTGTAAGGCGTTGAGGCACGAATTAAAGTTAGTGAGCCTAAAGAACTTGCTCCCTGTCCAAGCATTAACTACCATGGATACTGAAGAGCTAATCTGCAAGTGAAATCAATAACTATCAGAGAGGAAGACAAAGCCAAAATAATACTGGAGGTGAATTTGAAAAATAAGAAAGAACAAATGATGGCAGGATGCTTAGTGGGCAAAGTACTTCTCACAAAGGGAGTAAACAAAGATGGACTTAAGGTTGCGTTACAGTAGGTGTGGAGGACTTTCAAAGAAGTCAAGATCGAAAGCGTGGGGAACAACATCTTCATGTTCAAATTTGCTGAAAAAGCAGACAAAAAAGAGTGCTAAAAGGGGGACTGTGGCACTTCGACAGGGCTTTGATTGTTCTCGATGAGTCAAGGGGGATTGGGGAAGTCGCAAAACAATCCTTTACCATACATTCTTTTGGGAGCAGATTTGCAATGTCCCACTGGTGTGTATGGATAAAGAATTTCTCCAGGACTTGGGCGGGAAGATGAGTTAGTATAGGAGGTCCAAACGGATGATAATGGAGATTGCATTGGGGAATTTGCTAGAATAAGAGTCTCAATTAACATAACATAGCCGCTAGAGAAGATTTTATTTCTAAAGCAAGAAGGTGAAATTGATATCCCAATGCCGGTGGTATATGAACGCTTGCCGGACTTTTATTATTGCTGCGGAATTATTGGTCATCAATACAAGGAGTGTGGCAAGTATCAAGACCAACAAAGAGAAGATCTACCATATGGGACTCGGTTGAAAGTGATTACGGTAGGGGGGTTTACAAAGAGGAATCAGAACAAGGAAAGGTGGAACTATAGGGCTGGTAAATCGGATGAAAAATCAGCAAGCTCAGAAAATCACAGCTCCCCGTAACAGCAAAGGCAAAACCAAGATAACCCAATAGAGGCAAACGGGTCGGAACCCGTTGAGAAAGAAATGAGGCAAACCAAGGAGCATGCCAAGAAGGATATGATAGGAGGAGTAGCTGAGCAACAATTAATGCGAGAAGTGATACAGTCAGAGAAAAAAAAGCAAATTGACAGCAACAAGCAAGTTGAGGAAACTGTCAATGCAATAATCCCTAGGAAAATGGGCACACAAGCGGGAAATGAAATTACAAAAGAGAGGAAAAAAGTGCAAATAAGTCATGAAGAGGATGCTGAAATAGGTGATGGGCCGGCAGTATCTCAACTACATTCCAACAAGAGGAAATGAAAGAAATTAACTAGTGATATAAGTGAAGAGGGGGGGGGGGAAATTGAGTTACGAGCTTGAACAAGGCCAAGGGTGAAAAAATTTGGGCAAAGCCCAAGGAAAAAAACAAAGCTCTCTAGCCCCAATAAGCTCGAGACTAAAAATCTAGTGCATGTCTCTCCAACAGTAAGACTCCAGCTAGGTTGGGAACTATTAGTATTGGAAGAAGTGGTAGTTATGGAAGCAAACAATATGGAGATATCGGCGGAGGCTGGTGGTCAACCCCGTCGGAAGCTATGAATATTCTCAGCTGGAATGTCCGAGGTTTGGGGAATCCCCGAACATTTTAAGCCTTAAGGAAAATCCTCCAATTGCATGGTGCTCAGTTGATGTTTTTGTGTGAAACAAAGGTATCAACCATGCAAATGAATGTGATTGCAAATAAGCTGAGTTTTGAGAATTGCTTCGTGGTGATTGTAATGGAAGAGGACGAGGAATAACAATGCTCTGGAAGTCAGATACTGGGGTGCAAATCAATTCATACAGCCAGCACTATATTGATGCCGAAACTTAAATGTCATATGGAAAGCGAATGAGAGTTACAGGAGTGTACGAACATCCGAAATCAGGACAGAAAGAACACACTTGAATACTCCTCAGGTGGCTGGCGGGTTTATCTTCTAGCCCTTGGTTGTGTTATGGAGATTTTAATGAAATTTTACATCTGGATGAGAAGAGTGGTGGAAATGACAGGAACGTGAATTTAATCAATGATTTTAGAGAATTTTTGAGAGATTGTGGTTTAAAAGATGTCGGGTATCAGGGGTATACTTTTACTTGGAATAATGGAAGATATAAGCAGGGATTTGTGGAAGAAAGATTGGATCGATTTGTTTGCAATAAAGCTTGGAGTGATAGATTTGTTGACTATGAAGCAAGCAACCTTGGCATCTGGACTTCGGATTATTGTCCCGTGCTGATGGCTGTTCAAAAGCGAAGTGGGGGCATGAACCTTAGTGGTAGACAATCCTCGCGAATACATTACGAGGATATGTGAAGCCCGTATGACATGTGCAGAGAGATAATTAAGGAGGAATGGAGATTGTATGGCAATTAGAACAATGAAAATCCAGTTCAATCCTTTCGAAAAGCAACAAAAGATTTGATGGTTAAACTGATAGGGTGGAGCAAAATGGAGTTTAGAAGTGGTTAAAACAAAGAAGGGTGCAATATGAAAATGGTGAGGAAATTCGGAAGGTGTAGAAGCAAATCTAAAATATCTTCATGGATGAAGAAATCTACTGGAAGCAGCACTTAAGAGCATATTGGCTCAAGGAAGGGGACAAAAACAAAAAATTCTTTCACGGTAAGGCTTCGACTAGAAGGAAAAAAATAGAATTTGGGGGATTGAAGATAAATTCAGGAGATGGATTGAGAAGCCAAAAGAAGTGGAGCATGAATTTTGCAATTATTTCACCAACCTTTTTACATTAACCCAGTCAAGACAAGAACAAATTGCAGCAGCCTTGAAAGGAATAACTCCGAGAGTTTCTGCCAACATGAATGAGAGTTTGGAGGAACCATTTACAACTGAGGAAGTCTTTGGAAGCTTTGAGTCAAATGTGTCCAATGAAAGCTCATGGGTCGGATCGTTTACTAGCAGTGTTTTACGAAAGGCATTGGCATACGGTTAATGAGGGAGTGCTCACTACTTGTTAGCGTATTCTCAATTCACAAGGTACCATAACCCCTCTGAATCACACTTACATTTCTTTGATACCAAAAATTGGGAAGCATAGGAAAGTAACAAACTTCAGGTGTATTAGTTTGTACAATGTTATCTATAGAATCATAGCTAAGTCAGTGGCCAATAGAATTAAGCAAATTTTGTACAAAATCATCTCTCCGTCGTAAAGTGCCCTTATCCCTAATAGGTTGATCACTGACAACATCATAGTTGGCTACGAATCTTTACACAAGATAAGACATTGTAAAGGAAAGTGAAATGGTTTAATTGCATTAAAGCTTGATGTTAGTAAAGCGTATGATAGATTGGAATGGAATTTCCTTGAGCAAACTTTGAAACACCTAGGCTTCCCACAACAATAGACTAGCTTTGATTATGAGGTGCATTAGTTCGGTCTCCTTCTCTGTTTTAATAAATGGCTAGTGAAAGGCTTAATTAAACTCCAAAGGGGCTTAAGACAAGGTTACCCCCTTACTCCGTATTTGTTTATTACATGTGCATAGGTTTTTCCTTCCTTACTGCAGCAGGCTGAGCAACAACGACTCATCTACGGGCTATTATTTGGAAAAGATTTAAAGATTTCACACCTTTTATTTGCTGATGACAGCCTTGTCTTCAGCAGAGCTTTTATGGCCGACTGTCGAAATCTGAAAATGATCATTGAGTATTACTTCACAGCTTCCGGACAAATATTTAATTTTAAGAAATCTTTTCTTTTTCTTACTGGCAATGTCCAGCAAGATCAAGCTACTGCAATTGAGAACATCTTTCAGCTCAATATTGTGTCGAGACATGAAAAATATTTGGGTTTGCCATCTATAATCAAGAGAAAGAGAAGCAACTTCTTCAATGACATCAAGCTGAAGATTTTCAACAAGATTTCAAGCTAGCAGCATAAATTCTTTTCTTGTGGAGGGAAAAAAGTCTTAATGAAAGTTGTTGTGCAAGTCATCCCAGCCTATGCAATGAGTGTATTTAAAATTTCGATGGGAGTTTATGACGATATTCAAATAATGGTGGCAAAGTTCTGGTGGAGTTCCAAGAGGGACACGAATATTCATTGGCGAAGTGGGAAAAAATGAGTCAGGCCAAGTGTAATAGAGGGATGGGATTTCGTGATTTTTCAAGCTTCAACCAAGCACTTCTAGCAAAGGAAGGTTGGAGGATTCAACAATTTCCAGACTTGTTGGTGGCAAGGGTCCTACAAGCCAAGTATTTCCAATCCAAAAATTTTTTGGATGTGAAACTCGGCTCAAATCCTTCATATATCTGGAGAAGCAATCTGTGGGGAAGGAAAATTATTTGCTCGGGCTCTAGGTGGAGAGTTGGTAGTGGTTAGAAAATTCAGATTCACAAGTCCAATTGGATTCTAAAGCCTTTAACTTTCAAGCCAGTAGTTAAGCCAACTTTGCCATATGATACTATGGTTTCTGAATTAATTAATGAGGCAAACTCCTGGGATGATAAGATGATTTACGAGCATTTCAACAAGATGGATGCTGATTTAATTACTAAGATTCCTCTACCTAGAAGACCAAGGGAGGATGAGCTTATTTGGCATTATGGAAAGAATGGCTAGTTCTCAGTTAAAAGTGGGTACTAGATAACTCTCCAAATAAAGTTTCTAGCCATGCCTTCAAGCTTAGTGCCTTCAAATAATGAATGGAATATTATTTTCTTCCTTTGCCTCAAAAGATCAGAATTTTTGCCTGGAGGGCAGCCAAAACCCTCCTCCCCTCAGTTAAGAATTTGTAGAAAAAAAGATAATCCAGGAACCTATTTGCCAAGTGTGTAAAATGGGGATGGAAAATGTATTTCATGCTCCAGTGGCCTGTAAATTGGCCAAGAAGGTGTGAAGGCTCATCCATTTTGATGATGATATTAATGCAGCTTATAGTCAAGACATTTTAAGTCTGCTGCATGCCATGAAAATGATGAGAAGCAAAGCTGATATGGAGCCGCTGGTAATGATTTTTTGGGTAAAATGGAATGCTAGGAATCAGTTGCTATTCAAAGGAAAAAAAAGAGAACCCCTAGATCATGGTAGCTAAAGCTGAAGCTATGCTTATAGCTTATAAGAGGGTGCATTCTTCAGCTGAGGCTTGCAGTGAAAAGCAGCAGAGGGTACCTCTTCAGACATGGAATCCCCCTCAAGATGGCTTTATAAAAGCCAACATTGATGCAGCTATCAACTCCGAAGAGAACCTTGCAGCACTAGGGGCTGTGATTAGAGATTATTCGAGGCATGTTACAGCAGCTGCAATCAAGATTTCCAAGTTTCATGGAGATGTTTCTTATGCTGAGGTAAAAGCTATGGAATGGAGTATGCTGGTGGCGAGAAAAGCTAAAGTGAAAATTTTAATCGTGGAATCAGATTCTCAAGGTGTGGTTAGTTTCTTTAGGTTGTTTTAGAAATTCAGAAGTTAAAGGAAAACTTTAAGTGTGTTAGTGTTGGTTGATTTGTATAGGCAATTACTACCAATGCCAATGTGCAAGTATATACAACAAGTAATAAAGTGATAAGTATTCAAGATCGTCTCTACAGGGATTAATGTTATCAAAATATTAAAGCAATCACAATAGTAAAATCCAACTTGAGACCGAAACAAACAATTGTAAAGTAATTTCCAAAGTAATCGAGGTTTGTAAAAGAATTAAATAAAATAATACCGTAACGAAATAAATTAAGTTAAATGTGTCTAAGATTCAATTGAGATTATAGTAGTTGAATGATCAACCTCTCCTAATTGGGTGACTGTTGTCTATCAATTTAGCACCAGTTGTTACAACAAGTGCTGCAGTACTAGGCAGAATAAATCTGCATCCACAGCTATCATAATTTAGAAGTCTCATACCTTTAAATCTATTAACAATGACTAATTGCTAATATACTTATGGTATAGCATTATAACCTTTAATCTCTCCACACTACAAGGTGAACACTATATCTTGTGTGTCACAAATCCTAAAGTCAAGTATTACCCTTATCGGATTCAAGATAACTTAATCTAGGAAACTGAAATTAAGATCAAGTAGTACTCTAATTATATCCGCTAAGACATGCCCTTTCACTGCTCTATATTAACTGAAACTATTAAATGGGTGGTCAACCGAAATAACAATTATATTCATAAAAGAACTATTAGAGTAAAATGCTACAACAATACTATAACAACATATAAGAATAGTCAAGAACCCATTGGATTATTTCTCACTCAACTACAAGTAAATTTAGTTCATATTCTGAAAGAGAAAGATAACATAAATATATTAATCTCGAAATACATCAAAACAATTAAGATAAATATAAGTGAGCACAGTGAAAGATGATTCTAAATAATTCTGATCGATTCTCCAATGTTGCCTTCAATTCCGATTTTCTTCTTCGTTCCTTGTAATTATTCTAATGATAATTCCCTTGCCGCTTTTCTATGTGGTGCACGCCTCCCTTTTATATTACAAATTAAGGTAAACATAAATTTATGAGCGTGCATGCGTTAAATTAGGAAACATGTGCTGACCCGTGCCTAAGTTTTCTTCTGTATTGCTCCCAGATTGCTGCAGTACATGTTGCTCTAACATCTTCAACATCACTACATTATTCCCGATTGTGCTTTTCTTCTTTTGTGATAATCTTCTTTCCTTCTCTTACTCATCTGCTGTCTCAACATCCCCTCATGAATTAAGACTTTCTGAGAACCTATAATTATGCACTTGTTTTTAGCATAAATTACTTTGATTCAAGCAAAACTTATTAAGACTCAACTAAAATGAATGTTTATGCAAAATGTAACTAAAATGTAATAATAACACCTTATTTGTTCTTTAAGTGATCTTGATTCAAATCTAGAATTGATGTAATAACTCTCATTTCCTAGAGTTATCACACTTCCAAACTTAAACTATTACTTGCCCTCAAGTAATAACACATACTAACACTTCTTGCAAATATTCATGCACATAATTTTAGCTCTTTTATCAAATTTGCAAGGATTCTTCCACCTTCAGATCACAATTCTAGTCATACAAAATAACCATAGTAAATCAGTTCTAGATTTAATCTTCTTTTTGTCCATAGTGTGTGTGTGTTTCCTTTGATTGAATTCCAAATATACTGTAACATCACCAAGGACTGCATGAATTTCAGTAGTGATACACTTCATTTATAAATGGGCTAGCATAGATTTCACCTACTCAAACTGTGTTGCTTTTATCATTGATAAATTAGGGAGTAATCAACCTCCTCACTGTAATATTTTTCTTTCATGTGAATGTCAATCACTTGTAATGATGAAGCCAAATTACTCAAATCATGCCCAGATCAGAGTTGTTGCAGCAATATTTACTGTAGAATCTTATCTAAAGGTATCTTTTAATCAAGGCTGAATATAGAGCTCATGAACAGACCTAGCTACTCAATGCCTTAGACAGAGGATTTTTTTTTGCTACTATAGTATTGCTTATAACTCTCGCTACATTTGACACAATTCTGCAGATGGGGTACATACTCAGATCTGGTTACTCAGCAGCTGGAGCCATTGGAGTAGAGTTTATTTCATAGATATCACTGTCAATCAACTTGCTTCTCCCCCCAAACTCAAGATATTTTCTATTCTTTTGGCTCTGCTTCAACAGTCTCATACAATTCAACCAAGGTCTAAGTGTTAGAACAGAATTTCACTTCTATCTATAACTATCTCTACTTGGCATTCTTATAAATACTAAATAACACTCAATATATCTTTATTAGGTTTTCAAATCCAGACACAAATATTAAATAAGAGAGCCTCACACAACAAAAACATACACACATGCATTCGGAAACACAACCCCCCCAAACTTGAGAGATGTTGTGTCCTCACATGCATACATAACAAAGGCACACGAACCGACAAGGATATGTAAGACCGTAGAACAAACCATACAAATTGACAAATAGAAGGAAATTTTTTTTAAGAACAAATGAACTAGTAAAAAAAGAGTACTCCCCTGTGGTGGGGACTGCAGCATATCACGGGAGGCCATTAGAACTTCTTGGATGCACTACGCAGCTTATCCTTTGGTGAAGTTTTTGGGGAAGTAGGTGGTAATGTCTTTGTCTTTTTCGCTGCGGGGCTAGCGAGAGGAGTTGTGGCTGAGGTTGCTGTAGCAGTACCGGTAGATGTACTACCTTTTCGTTTGCTGGATTATCTTAGACTAGTGCGAATAGGTTGGCTAGGAGTTTGCTGGGGAGGCTCTGTAGTTAATGCATCAGCTGCCTAGCCCTCAGTTGTGATAGCAACAATGACCACAAGTAGTTGCTTGGCTTGCTCAGGTGCAGGCATAGCTCGGGCTACTGCAGTAGCTAGCTCAGCATTGACTTGCTCTCTTTCATCTTCCAACGCTGGAGGTGTTGCCATTTTTTCTTTACCTTTGTCCTTTCTCTTGCTCTCGAGGATTGGAATAGACGGCTCTTCTTTAATGTCTTTCTTTTCTTCTTCTTGAATAATGTGCTTTTTCTTAGTTTTGGGTTAGCATCTTTTGATTTTACCTTTTCTTGTGGTTCGACTACAACTTCATCCACTGGTTCATCTATGGCAGTGGTTTCTTCACTAGCTTCTGCTGGAGCTCCTATGGTGTTGGTGTCAAAATTGTACTACTGGAGCAGTGCATCAGGGAAGTTCCGGTGAGTGCATTTCATGTACAGAGCAAATTGGTGTAGTTGGTTGTCCAGGTGCTGTAGATAACTCCAAAATTGATCCTTTGCCCTCTGCTGAGCTTTCACACATTGAGTTATACTTGCGTTGAGTGCCTGGACGGTCTGTTCTACGCCAATAGCTTGCCTATCGCCTGTTACAGCTGCTGGTTCAGTGGTTGTTCCAGCATTCTCACCGGCAACTCTCTCAATGGTATGTGTCATAAAGGCACCATCATTCTTGACATGATCATCTCTAGCATCCAGATGAACACCAGAAACTACACAAATGCTGGTAATGAGTGAAGAAAATAACAAGGCAGCAGTTCGGTGAGTCTTGGTTTCACAATCTCGGATTTTTTTAGTGATGATGCTACCCATATCTATCTGAAACCCTCGAACAATGACATAACAAGACCAACCTTTCTTGCAAAACTGTAGTGGTGCGAGTGGAGGGTATAAGCCTAGATTTCAGAAATTCTGCCCACACCTGAACAATAGATTTCAAATCTATCCTATTAACTACATTCCCCTCCTTATTAGCCGATGATGCCCTTTCGATTATAAGAGTTGTGAAAATGGTATTCTACTTTTTCGGGGTTAACTTCTCATGTAACTTAGCATACTCACAAGTAATTTCAGCAGGTAAGTTATAAAAAACATTGATAACACGAGAGTCTAATGGGACAAGTGTATGTCTTACCCAAATGTTGTGTTGATCAGGACTTACCAAATTAGAATAAAATTCTTTGACTACAGGTAGCACAGGATCTCGAAGTGGTTGCAAAACTCTAGCCATCCTCGCTTTGTTGCCGCATTATAAATTGTTTGCACAATTCCCGTGAGTTGGTCTAGAAATTGAAACTCTTTTTCTTCTAGAATCTTACGCGGTTCTATGAATTCTTCACAGTTTTCTTCGGCATGGTAACTCTGGAATCTTGACGGATCTTTGAAGCAGCTTGTTGTTTTTTTATATCTCGACATTGCTGTAGTAGTAACAAGTTGAGGTTAATGCCCCTGAGAGTAAAAAGAGAAGAAGAGTTTTAAGAATTAGGATAGTTGTATTCGTGAAGGAGATAGGGAATAGTGTCATAGAACACTAAGCACAGTGACTCCTTTTTATAATGGACTTTAATTGAAGATAATTATAGTGACCAAAGATAAATAAGGGCCTAAAATATTTTAAAAGTAATGTGCATATCCCAAAAATCTTGGTTAATAAAATTAAAGCATTAATTTCGGAGATTTGTTTGTAATTTCCATCCACTTCCATGTCTCTATCTGTCATGACTTATCTCCAACGGTAAGTGAGAGGCTCCATCTTTTAATTTATTGTAACGGTAAAATTGGTTGCTACAGCACCCATTCGCTTACTCTAGCAACGGTTACATAGTCCATACTAAAGCCTTTGACACGTGGCTCACTATAAACTAAAATTAATTCTGAAATTAAAATAAAATAGATTAAATGATAGCACAAGTAAAGGATGCAATACTATGAAAAGATAAAATTAAACGGCCGGAATGAAATAACAAAATTAAATGAAAAGGGTAAGGAGGGAGAACTTGTCAACCAAACCAAAGGATATCAAAATTGGTTTGAAGTGGCTATCTCCACAATGGGTTGCCTCCCATGGAGCACTTGATTTAAGGTCCTTCAGCTTGGCCTTCTTTAATTGTTCAATAACTGGGTTCTTTAAGGAATAACACCTCCTTTGAACAATCTGCTACTGGATGTATGTAGTGCTTAACCCTGTGTCCATTAACTTTGAATTCTTGACTTGTTTGTTCATCTAGAAGATCAACAGCTTCATGAGGATAAAACTTTAACAGCTTAAACGGGCCAGACCATCGTGACTTGAGCTTTCCTGGAAATAATCTTAGTCTTGTATTGTGGAGTAACACCAATTGACCAGGGTTGAATTGTATGTGCTGAATATGCTTGTCATGCCAGTGTTTTGTCCTCTCTTTATAAATTCTTTCAATTTCATATGAAAATAACCTTAATTCATCAAGCTCACAAAGTTGAAGCTTCTTTTGTTTTGCTACTGCATGAATATCCCAATTTAGTTTTTTTAGTGCCCAGTGTGCTTTATGCTCTAGCTCTAATGGCAAATGACAAGCCTTGCCATAAACAATTCGGTAAGGAGACATGTCAAGTGGATTTTTGTATGCTGTTCTGTAGGCCTATAGAGAGTCATTTAAGTGTAAAGACCAATCCTTCTTCGTTGGGTTCACTACTTTTTCTAAGATCTTTTTAATTTCTCTGTTGGACACTTTAGCCTGGCCATTGGATTGTGGGTGATATGTTGCTGTTATCTTGTCTCTGACTCCATATTTCATCATTGCTACAACAAAGATTTTATTGCAAAAATATATGCCCTCATCACTAATGATTGCTCTAAGAGTGCCAAACTTGGAAAAAATATTTTTATGAAGAAAAGGCACCATTGTTTTAGCATCATTGGTAGGTAATGTTGCAGCTTCTACCCACTTGGAGACATAATCCACCGCAATAAGGATATATAAGTTCCTAAAGAATGGTGGGAAGTGTCTGTTGAGTGTTAGAAAATGTATATTTATAAAGGAGAAAATCGTCATTTTACACTTCAAGTTTTATTAACATCCTTACTTTTATGTATTTAAACTTTTTGTCATTTAATTATGTGTGTTGTATTATAATTAAGTATTTGATGTATTTTAAGGGTATTATGGTTATTTCATAATGAATGACAAATCAGACGGTAAAACGGACATCACTTTTGAAATCTGGACGGTTGAAAACTTTAAGACTTAGGAAGAGCATCAAAGGAAAAATGGCATCGTTCACATGTACGATACTGTCTGCGGTACTGTTCACGACACTGTTCACATGGATGGATCAATGACGTGGCATTGACTGATGATGTGGCATTGATTGATGAGTTGTCACGATCGTGTTAGACTAAAATTCTTATGTACTATTGATCGATGACGTGGCAGCATATCAGTGAACCAAAAATCTCGAGTACGATACATGCATTGTTAACATGAATATGTTAATAATTTTGATTTTGATGATAACAAACTTTAAATGTTGGAGTTATTTCTTAATAAACAAAAGTCTTTAAAAACACTCCTTTTGCATTTATAAAAGATGGATTTTCAATTGGAAAAAGATTCTTTGCAAAATCTGGTTTAAAATGTGTTTCTGAAAATAAATGGTGAACCACTTATTTATAAACGGTTAACCGATTACGACCAGAGAGCAAAAGTTTGCTTAAAACTCTAACCGATTAGTGAAAAAAGGAGATGGAAAGCTTATTGGAAACTAATGGTGAACCGATTATTTATAAACGGTTAACCGATTACGACCAGAGAGCAAAGGTTTGCTTAAGCTCTAACCGATAGTGAAAACAAAAAATAGAAAGCTTACTGGAAACTAACGGTGAACCATTTACTACAAATGGTTAAACAATAACATCCAGAGAGTCTCCTCACACAAGTCCTTAGCCGTTTACTTAAACGGATAACCGGTTGTTCTTTTTACGAGTTACTGGACACTAAAGGTGAACCGTTTATTTACAAACGGTTAACCGATAACATCCAGAGAGTCACTTCATGCAAAGCCTTAGCCATTTGCTTGAAACAGATAACCAGTATTCATTTTGCAGGTCTTTGGATGTTAACGGCAAAAGGGTAACCTTAATGGCAAACCGTTTATTTGAAATCTGGCCCAATGGTAACATTGACCAGCGCAAACGGTTAACCGTTAACTAATAAACGGTGAACCATTTTCCGGCCAACAGTGCATAACGGCTAGTTTTTCAGCTCTACTTATAAATAAGCTCATTCAAATTCAAAGAAGACTGATCATAACACAACCATTGAGCTTATACACGAGTTTGCAATCTTCAAAGAACACATTCTTACTCTATCTATTCACACTTTGAGCAATTAATTTGTAATCTTATACATAGTATGAGAGAAAAATAATTTGTATTCTTTCTTTTTGAGTGATTGTAAGTGTTGGGATACACTTGAGTTAAGAGATTGGGAATAATCTCTTGTTGCAAAGGTTATTGACACCTTGGAAGTCAAGTGTAAGAAATTGGAGCCTTGGTGGCTTGATAGTGAAATCCTCAAGCCCGGAAAGCTTGGAGGAGTGGACGTAGGCGAGGTTGGCCGAACCACGTAAACATCATTGTGTTTGATTCTCTCTTCCCTTATCCTTTTAATTTGTGATTAATCTATTTATAATTATTTTAATTTCGTTTTAGATTTGCATAATAATTTGATTTTAGTCTAATTATTTATAAAATCCCAATTCACCCCCTCTTGGGTTGCCTAGATAGTATTTCATTTGGTATCAGAGCTTGGTGCTCTCATTTAGACTTAATCGTCTAGAGCTAAAGATCAATGGCAACTCAAAGTGATTTCACATTTAGGAAAGGACAATCCACGACTAGACCACCTTTCTTTGATGGAAATGATTACCCTTATTGAAAAACTAGGATGAGAATTTACTTGCAAGACTTAGATTATGAAATTTGGAAAATTGTTAGTGATGCTCCTTTTATGCCTTTAACCAAAAATGAAGTTAGAGAAGATATTCCAAAACCTTCATGAGATTGGAACGAACTTGAAAAGAGGAAAGCCTCTTTAAACTCCAAAGCCATGAATGCCTTATTTTGTGCACTAGATAAGAAGGAGTTTCATAGTGTCTAGTTGTGAAAGTGCTAATGAGATTTGGCACAAACTTGAGGTTGTCTATGAAGGCACAAATCAAGTGAAAGAATCTAAACTAAGTAGGTACACTCGGCAATATGAATTGTTTCAAATGGAACAAAATGAAAATGTGTACTCTATGTATACTAGATTCACAGATATAGTGAACACTCTAGGAGCTCTAGGGAAGACTTTTTCAAATAGCGAAAAAGTCAAGAAAATTATTAGGTCACTACCTAAAGAATGGAGACCTAAAAGGACTGCCATTGAGGAAGCAAAAGATTTAAATACTTTGCCTCTTGATGATTTAATCAGTTCTCTTATTTCATATGAGGAAGATTTCGCAGCAGAAAAAGGGCATGAGGAGAAGAAGAAAAATATTGCGCTCAAATCTTCAAAACATGAGAGTGATAGGGAGAGTGAACCGAATGATGAAGAGGTAGCCATGCTAGCAAGGAAGTTCATAAAATTCTTCAAGAAAACCGGAGAGCGAAGAAATTTCAAAAACTTCAAGAACTATATAGAGAAGAAGGAGGCAATTACGTGCTATGAATGCAAGAAGCCTAGTCATATTAGATCGGAGTGTCTCCTTATCAACAAACACAAGAAGAAAGCCATGGTTGCAACTTAGGATGATAGCGAGGAAGATTCAAGTGATGAGGAAGGATCACAAAAAGTCTCAAACCTAGCACTTATGGCAATAGGAGATGATGATGATCTTAATGAGGTAAGTGATCCTGCCTATAATGAATTGTATGATGCCTTTAAAGATTTGCATAATGAGTTCATGAAGATTGGTAAAAAGAATGCATGTGTTAAAAAGGAAATGGCAAAGCTCAAGAATGAAAATGAATCTTTAAATGCAAAAATTATATGCGTAGAAATAGGAAACAAGACTTTGCATGATGAAATTGCATTATCTAATGAGAAGCCTAGCATTGCACATGAGCACTTAGAATCACACATAGATGAGTTAAAAAATGAAAATGAAATGCTCAAGAAAAAGAGCAATGAGTTAAATGAGATTGTCTTGAAATTTACAAATGGGCAAAAGATGTTGGATAATTTGTTAAACTCACAAAAATGTGTATTTGACAAAAGTGGCATTGGTTATAAACCAAATTTGAAACAAAAACTCTACAAGAGCTATTTTGTGAGGAGTACATCTATTAGCAATAAAATTGCATTTCATTATTGTAATCAAGATGGTCATATGAAAAATAGATGTGCAGTGAAGAGAAATGCATATTATGATATGAAATGTGTTTGGGTTCTGAAAGGAACCATTGCTAACTCTCAAGAACCCAAAAAGGTTTGGGTACCTAAACTTGAGATGTTTTCTACAGGGATTGAAGAAGAAGAAGAATAAGTGGTACTTGGACAGTGGTTGTTCAAGGCACATGACAGAGAATTACTCTTGGTTCTCAAGCTTCACTAAAATTGAAAATGGTGGAGATGTATATTTTGGAGACAGCTTAAAAGGAAAGATTCTTGGAGTTGGAAATGTTGGTAAAGTATCTTCAACTCTAATTGAAAATGTATGCTTGGTTGAGAACTTGAAACACAATTTAATAAGCATTAGTCAATTATGTGATAAAGGCTATAAAGTTGTTTTTGATAAATTTAATTGTGTCATTGAAAACTCATGTGATGGCAAAATCTTGTTTGTTGGTAATAGATAAGGTAATGTGTGTACCATTGACATAGAATGTGCATCTATTCTTGAAAAATGCTTTTCCGCATTACATGATGATAGTTGGCTATGGTATAGAAGATTAAGACATTCAAGCATGGATTTGATTTCAAAAATCGTGAAAAATGATTTAGTTAAAGGTCTTCCAAAAATCAGTTTTCAAAAAGATAAAGTTTGTGAAGCATGCCAATTTAAAAAACAAATCAAGACTTCTTTCAAAAACAAGAATCATATCTCTTCTTCAAAAACACTTTAATTGCTTCACATAGATTTGTTTGGACTTTCTAGATATGCTAGTTTAAGTGGCAAATATTATGCATTTGTTATTATAGATGATTATTCAAGATACACATGGGTATTGTTCTTAGCCAATAAAGATGATGCCATTGATGCATTTTAAATTTTCCATAAAAAGGTTCAAAATGAAAAAGGTTATTCTATTACTTGCATTAGAAGTGATCATGGTGGAGAATTAAAAATTATGCATTTGAAAATTTTTGTAATGATTTTAGAATTGAACATCAATTTTCATCACCTAGGACTCTACAACAAAATGGAGTAGTAGAAAGAAAGAATAGGTCTATTCAAGAAATGGCTAGGACCATGTTGAATGAAAACTCTTTGCCTAAGTATTTTTGGGCCGAAGCCGTCAACACCGCTTGTTATGTTTCAAATCGGGTGTTGATTAGACATAATCTTAATAAAACTCCATATGAGCTTTAGAAAAATAGAAAACCCAACATTGGCTATTTTAAAGTTTTTGGATGCAAATATTTTGTTTTGAACACAAAAGATAATCTTGGTAAATTTGATTTAAAATCTGATGTTGGTATTTTTCTTGGTTATTCAAATTCAAGTAAAGCTTATAGAGTTTATAGCAAAAGAACTTTAGTTGTGGAGGAATTTATGCATATTACTTTTGATGAATCTAACCCCTCCTCTACGAAGAAAGCCATTATTGATGATAATCAGAAGAAGAACAACAAGAAGAAGCATCAAATGACAATCAAGAAGACACAACAAACGAAATTCAAGAAGAACATCATGAAGAACCAAATGTGGAGCAAAGTAAAGGTACTTCTCATACACTCCTCAAGGAGTGGAGGTATGTTTCCTCTTACCCTAAGGATGTAATTTTAGGAGATCCCTCACGAGGTGTTACCACCAGATTATCTCTTAGAAACACATGTGAGCATGCTGCATTCATTTATCAAATTGAACCAAAATCTTTTGCGGATACCGAAAATGATGAATCTTGGATTATGGCAATGCATGAGGAATTGAATCAATTTGAGAGAAACAATGTTTGGGAATTAGTTCCTTGTCCGGAACATCAATCCATTATAGGCACTAAATGGATATTTAGAAATAAAATGAATGAATCTAGTGTGGTTGTAAGAAATAAAGTTAGACTAGTGGCTCAAGGTTACAACTAAGAAGAAGGAATTGATTTTGATGAAACTTTTGCACCTGTAGCAAGGCTAGTATCTATTAGGATGTTGTTAGCATATGCATGTCATAAGGATTTTATTTTATATCAAATGGATGTCAAAAGTGCTTTCTTAAATGGATATATTTTGGAGGAAGTTTATGTGAAACAACCCCCTGGTTTTGAAAATGAAAAATTTCCTAATCATGTGTATAAGTTATCCAAGGCTTTATATGGTTTAAAACAAGCTCCTAGAGCATGGTATGATAGGCTTAAAAATTTCTGGTTGGATAACAATTTTTCAATAGAAAAAGCGGACACAACTATTTTTGTTAAGAACAAGAACCAAGACATACTTATTGTACAAATTTATATTGATGATATCATTTTTGGTTCTACTAATGAGTTGTTGTGTAAAGAATTTTCATCATGTATGAGTTAAGAGTTTGAGATGAGTATGATGGGAGAGTTGAAGTATTTCCTTGGACTTCAAATCAAACAAAATGAGGAAGGCATTTTCATAAACCAAGTTAAGTATGTGGGAGATCTACTCAAAAGATTTGGCTATGAAAGTGGAACGGCAAAAAGCACCCCTATGAGCACTACCATCAAGCTTGACAAAGATGAAAAAGGTAAAGAAGTGGATATCAAAATGTATCGAAGTATGATTGGATCCTTACTTTATTTGACTGCAAGTTGACCTAATATCATGTTTAGTGTATGTTTGTGTGCAAGATTTCAATCATGTCCCAAGGAATCACATTTGCTTGCTATTAAAAGAATTTTTTGTTATTTGATTGGAACCATAGATGTTGGTCTTTGGTATCCTAGGGGAACTCATATAGATTTAACATGTTATTCGGATGCGGACTTTGCCGGTCATAAAGTGGATAGGAAAAACACTAATGGAACTTGCTTTGTTCTAGGACACTCACTTGTTTCATGGTTTAGCAAGAAACAAAATTATGTTGCTCTTTCAACTACCGAGGCTGAATATATAGCTACTGGAAGTTGTTGTGCACAAGCACTTTGGATGAAACAAACATTTAGAGATTATGGCATTCATCTTGAACAAATTCCTATTAAGTGTGATAATACTAGTGCTATAAATCTCTCAAAGAATCCCATTCAACACTCTAGGACCAAACATATAGAAATTAGACATCATTTCTTGAGAGACCAAGTTCAAAAATGAGATATTGCACTAGAATTTATTTCTACGGAAAAACAACTTGCCGATATTTTCACTAAACCCCTTTGTGAAGAACATTTTTCAAAAATTCGGCATGAACTTGGGATGATGAAATTTTCATATTAATGTCTCTATCCATGCTATTGAGTGTACTGAATTGATTGACTTATAATTGTGAATTAATGGTTAGGAATTGCTTGAGGTTGATTGTCAAATGATGAATTTGTCTTGTTATTTCTTGATTGTATGAATAAATTGGTTGAAAACATGTTCATGAATCATGCATTAAAATAACTCATAATATATTTTCAGATCAATTAAATGATCTGAGAATTTATTAATTGCTAGCCAAATATTAAATCAAATGTACGAAAATTTAGATAAAATAAACGGATAACCGTTTCTAGTAAAAGGTGAACCGTTTTGCTCCAGAAACTAGAATTTTGAGTCTGTCATCTTACACTCTCACCGTTTTCTACAATCGGTGAACTGTTTGTTGGCTGTAAGTCATCTATTTGTTACCCCTTAACCGTTAAGCTTTTTAAGCCTTCACCGTTTCCCAATCTCTAGCCTCTGTTCGTTACCCTTTAACCGTTTATTATAAATGGTTAACCGTTTTCGTGTTTTAAAACTGTTCAAAGGCTTTCTCTTCTTCCTCTCCAGATTACCCTCTCACCGTTTTCACCATACCTGCGCAACCGAAGCTTTCTTCTTCTTCAAATCTTCATTTTTCTTACTTCTTGTGCCAAATAAAACCGATTAAATCATTTCCTATCTCTTTTAAAACAATTTTACCGATTCAAAACCTCAAATCAAAGCCAAAATCGAAAAACCCCAAAATTGAACCCTACCTGCTGCGAGTTGGGTTTCTCCGATTTTGATCTATTTTGTTCCCTTTTTCAACCAAATTAAGCCTCACATTCACATTCCTTACTCTTTTCGCATCAAATCACCGATTGATTTCTCTCTCTCTCGCTGTGTTCACTCCATCGTGCTCCTCCATTGCTAAATCCTCTCGGAGAAGTGTCTGGCGAAAATCTACACCTCAGGCTCACCCCTTTCAGCCCAGGGAAGTCTCTGAATTTACCAGAATTCACTTCTCCACTCCTCCCTTAGCGAAACAGTTTGAGGACCGCTTCCATGGACGAAAGGTACTCGACTCCTCTTTCGTTAACCTTAATGATTTCCGGAACTTAATTGTGTGTGATAGAAGTGTTTGGGATATGCTTTTACCTTGGTAGTCTGCTCTTAGCTTTGATGAGCGAGTCTACCCTAACTTGGTGCGAGTCTTATACTCGAACATGGATATTTCTCATACCATCCAACATAGGGTAGTTATTCAAGTCAGTGGTGTTCACATTGAATTTGATCATATATATTTAATTGAGCTTCTTGGTATCTCACATGAGGGTCATAAGATTTACACCTCTGGGAAAATCCTTAACTTTGATCATTTTCATCATACGGATACACTCCGTCACATATGTTGCCGTAGAGACCTAACTGATGATATTTGCTTACTTCCGTTTCGATCTCAACTCTTAACTCTCTAAGTTCGTATTCTTCATTCTATTCTACAGTACATAGTGACACCTAGGAAGGGTCACACGAATGAGGTCACGAGATTGGACGTAGGCATCCTGGATAGCCTTCTTTCAGATCGTCCAATAAACCTCTCATATATTATTGTGCGGCACATGTTGTGTACTCCAGCGGTTAATCACCGCTTGCTTCCGTATGGTAGTATAATTACTAAGATACTACGTCGCTTTGGTGTACCTCTCCGATACATTAGACATATGGAGACTAAACGGATTGGTCCCGAGGTAATGACAAGTATTGGTTTTTCTTGAAAGAATGGGAAGTGGTTTAAAACCAGCAACTCCAAAAACCGAGATACCTTGATAGCTCCAGATGATGATCGGATGCTTAATGATGTCTATAGGCCCGATCAACTTCCTGACTTTAGATTAGGAGCTCAGCCACCTTCTCCACGTCGCCGATTTATTCCTCGGCCTCCAGCTGACTCTGACCCTGAGAAGCATGCCACGGATGCTGCCATTCCGTCCATCTCTGAGCCACCACCTGCACCTAAGTCATCCACTGTTCCGGAGTCATCTGCTGCGCCTAAGCAGCCTTCTATTGTTCCCGAGGAGCCAGCCGCCTCCAGCTTCAGCTCAGCCACCCGCCTCAGACAGTATGCAGCTGATTCTTGATCGGTTGGACACTCTTTCTCGAGACCACCAGCAGCCGCGATCTAATTTTGAGACCTTTCAGCGGCAGAGCATTGATCATCAGTATGAGATTATCCATGCTCAGGGCATCTTTCTCGACATCCTTAGTTATGATCCGGGGAGCTTATCTTCTCCTGCTCCACCACCTCATTAGTTTCGGAGTTTTATTTTCGCACATACAATTCATATTTTGATTATTTTCATTTTATCATGTATGTTATTATTACTACTACTTCTATATGTTATCCATGGATTTTGATAATATGGTTTTATCTTTGTTCTTGACATTGGATGCCTTACTTGAGATTGATAAACCTTGTGGATTTTTGTATATTGAAGTGCTTGGTTTGCTCATCGAGTTGTTGGGTTGGTGATGGAGTTGATTAATATGACATTTTGGAAGTGTTTTTCTCTCTTGTCTATAATTGGTTTTGCTCATTTTTAAGGGGAAACTCTGCCCAAATTTTTGCTCACCACAAACCAATCGTGCATTTCCTTCTTTTCTTTGTTTCCTTCTTCTTTTTGATGATGAAGGGGGAGATAATTTGTGAGTTTTGAATGAATTAGAATGTATTTGAAAATGTTTTAAAATTGGGGAGACTTAAAAATACCTTCTCGAGCAAAGAATCCTTTATTGAACATTTCACAATTTGGCCACATATTAAGGGGGAGCCAAATTTTTGCCTAACGTTTGTCATTATCAAAAAGGGGGAGATTGTTAACATGAATATGTTAATAATTTTGATTTTGATGATAACAAACTTTAAAGGATTTATTGATAAAAATGTTGGAGTTATTTCTTAATAAACAAAAGCCTTTAAAACCACTCCTTTTACATTTATAAAAGGTGGATTTTTAATTGGAAAAAGATTCTTTGCAAAATCTGGTTTAAAATGTGTTACTGGAAATAAACGGTGAACCGCTTATTTGTAAACGGTTAACCGATTACGACCAGAGAGCAAAAGTTTGCTTAAAGCTCTAACCGATTAGTGAAAAACGGAGATGGAAAGCTTACTGGAAACTAATGGTGAACCGATTATTTATAAACGGTTAACCGATTACGACCAGAGAGCAAAGGTTTGCTTAAGCTCTAACCGATAGTGAAAACAAAAAATAGAAAGCTTACTGGAAACTAACGGTGAACCGTTTACTACAAACGGTTAACCGATAACATCCAAAGAGTCTCCTCACACAAGTCCTTAGCCGTTTACTTAAACGGATAATCGGTTGTTCTTTTTGCGAGTTACTGGACACTAAAGGTGAACCGTTTATTTACAAACGGTTAACCGATAACATCCAGAGAGTCAATTCATGCAAAGTCTTAGCCGTTTACTTGAAACAGATAACCAGTATTCATTTTGCAGGTCTCTGGATGTTAACAGCGAAAGGGTAACCTTAATGGCAAACCGTTTTTTTGAAATCTGGCCCAATGGTAACATTGACCAGCGCAAACGGTTAACCGTTAACTAATAAACGGTGAACCATTTTCCGGCCAACAGTGCATAACGGCTAGTTTTTCAGCTCTACTTATAAATAAGCTCATTCAAATTCAAAGAAGACTGATCACAACACAACCATTGAGCTTATACACGAGTTTGCAATCTTCAAAGAACACATTCTTACTCTATCTATTCACACTTTGAGCAATTAATTTGTAATCTTATACATAGTATGAGAGAAAAACAATTTGTATTCTTTCTTTTTGAGTGATTGTAAGTGTTGAGATACACTTGAGTTCAGACATTGGGAATAATATATTGTTGTAAAGGTTATTGACACCTTGGAAGTCAAGTTTGGAGCCTTGGTGGCTTGCATAGTGAAATCCTCAAGCCCGAAAAACTTGGAGGCGTGGACGTAGGCGAGGTTGGCCGAACCACGTAAACATCGTTGTGTTTAATTCTCTCTTCCCTTATCTTTTTAATTTGTGATTAATTTATTTATAATTGTTTTAATTTCGCTTTAGATTTGCATAATAATTTGATTTTAGTCTAATTATTTATAAAATCTCAATTCACCCCTGCTCTTGGGTTGCCTAAATAGTATTTCATGCATTACACAGGATTATTTTCAGCCAAACCGGGTCACTGTTCAAGCCCGGTCAAATCGTGTTACTGTTCACCCACGTTGTCAAATCACATACTGTTGACTGATGACGTGGCGTAATTCCGAGCGTCCAAACTGTTTTTAATCCGATGGCCATGATTTACTCAATGTATCTATAAAAAATAGGCCTTCCTACCATAATTTCATATCACTGAATCCATTTTTGGGATCCATTTTCTGTAATTCCTTCTCCATCTTGTATTTTCTACTTTTTTTAATAAATTCTTATTTTGCCTCTGGTTCAATTATAAGTAGCTAATTTTCTTTCAAATTTGGGTTGAAGGTGAAGTCTCAACATGTGTTATGGGCTTTATTTGGTAAATTTATTTTCTCTTCTCCTCTAGTTTTTGTAGATGTTTTGACTTCTCGTCGATAAATAATAATTATCTTGTCTAGATACAGCCTTGGTTTCACCGGCTCTTTAGTACAAGATTATTATTATTTGGCACGATGAGCCCTTAGCACCATATTGATTAGAGCGCGGTTTATGAGGTGTGGATTTTTCCCTCATGATTTAATTAGTATTAATAAGGAATATTTAGCCTATGGTACATGTTGATACGGATCCAGATACCCAAATACGTCATTTCAATAGATTTTTCTTCAATATTATTCTCCCCATTTTAATTCCAATTTTAGGATAATCTAAATCACTTTCACCACAAATCCAACTACCCTCATACAAAATTAATTCTACATATAATTAAAATCTACCTCATCGTAAGATCGACACCTGTCACCATTAATCTATTCTACAAAAGATTCGTGCACTTGCGAGTTTAATAAAATTTGTACAAGTTTTTGGCGCCGTTGCTAGGGAGATAAGTTATTTTGATTCGTATAATTAATTTTTGTGAATAATTCCTTTTATTTATTTTCTTCTTTTTTTCTTATTAAAAAAAGGAAAAAAAAAGTGAATTTACATTCAGAGGTTAGCATTTCTTTTCTTATTCTCTTCCTTAAAATTCATTAATTTCATTTTCAAGTTATTTTTTTCTTCTTTGTAATTTTTTTATCTTACTAATTTTTTTAGTTAATTTATTTCACGTATTTTTTGTGTATTTTTATAGTAAGGTTATAATAGCGCGATAAGGTTAGTACTGTAATTTCTCCTTATTCTTTATTTTTATTTGTTTTGTTCTCATTTATTTTTTATTTTTTTATATGCATGGTCGTAGGTCATTATTACCTAATCTTGAACCTATAGACCTTGAACTTGAGAAAACACTTCGCACACACAAACAAATTAAAAATAAAATGGATTTGCAACCATAGGAGAGGTAGTTTAAGGACTACTTCAGTCCTTTAGCTAATTTGAACACATCATATGTAAGATACCCAAATGTAGCTGTTAGGAGTTTTGAACTAAAACCTAGTGTGATAAATTGTCTCCTAACAATCTATGGCCTAGAAAATGAGGACCCGTATAATTATTTAAATATGAGAATTTTTCAGATGATAATAAAAAACTTAGACTATTCCCATTTTCTTAAAAGGATAGAGCTCGTTCATGGCTTAATACATTGCCTACTAATAACATTACATCATGGAAACAAATGGTAACTAAATTTTTGAATAAATACTTCCCAGTGCATAAAACCTATGCTATTCGCAAGGAAATTTCAAATTTTACGCAGAAAGAAGAAAGAAGACGAGCAGTTTTTCAAAACACAGGAGCGATTCAATGGGCTACTCATGAAGTGTCCACATCATGGGTATGAGAAATGACACCAATGTCAATACTTTTTGGAGGGATTATTGCCGAATACGCAAGAATGGCTAATGGCAACAAATGAAGGAGAGCTAATATCGAAAAGTGCATTAGAGATTTGTGAATTCTTCCAGCGACAAGCGGATAATTCCCAACAACAGAGTCGGTCACTTAAGAATACTAAAAGAATTAAAGGAGTAAATGAGGTTCACATTGGCGAGTCAACTTCGGGAATCAAAGAAGTCAAGTAGATGGTTGAAGATCTCACTCAACAAATAACATCGTTATTGACTGCTAAATAATAGAGCCACATGACCATAACTCATACTCAGATCAAGCCAATGCTATAGGCATAATGATAAAACCATTAAATTATAACTCATACTCCAATACATATAACCCTGGATAGAGAGACCACTCAAATTTTTCATGGTCTCAAGGATTCCAACAGAATGGACCAGCAGCTCCAACTCTACCAATGCAACTAATTCTTCAAATTCCTCAAGCCTTTCAGCCACCATTTAGACCATACAATCAGAACCCGAATTACTCTTAACCCAGACCATGGGAAGATTCATTCTAAAATCTCAAGAATCTTACTCACTTCACGATTGAGCAATAGAGTCGCACCATTGATGGACTACGAAATGAGTTGAGAGTAGGCTTCAACTTACAAGCCCAATCAGTTTTAAGCCTCGAGAAGATGGTGGGACAACTTACTTCTTCAGTTCAAACCTTGGCACTGATTGTTGAGAAAGGCAAGTTTTCAAGTCAACCAGTGCCTAATCCTAAAGGAGTGCATAAAGTAAGTACTAGTTCACCACAACAACATGGAGAGGTCAAAGTAGTCATGACCTTGCGAAAAGGAAAAAAGGTTTACAACAAAGTGAGATGCCGCTGACAAAAGAAAATTAGATTGTACCTATAAATATTAGGGACTCACCATCGGAAGAGAAAGAAGAAACCAACCCACAAAAATATGTTCCCAAAGCTCCATTTCCTCAAAGGTTAGCTAAAAGAAAGAAGGGAAAATCCACAGGTGAGATTCTTGAAATCTTTAAACAAGTAAGTGTTAACATCCCTTTACTTGATGTTTAAAGCAAGTTTCATCTTATGCCAAGTTTTTTAAGGACCTTTGTACTAAAACCAGAAATATTCATGTTCAAAAGAATGTATTTTTAACAAAAAACGTTAGTTTTATACTCCAACACAAAATTCCTTTAAAATGCGAAGACTCAGGCTGCCCCACTATCTCATATAGTATAGGGAACCACACAATTGAAAATGCTTTTGTTGGATTTAGAAGTTAGTGTAAATTTGTTACCTTACTTAGTTTTCGTGAAACTTAGACTTGGAGAATTACATCCAACTCCAGTGGTGTTACAGCTTGCAGATCAGTCCAAGAAAATATCTCATGGTATTGTGGAGGACATGCTTATCCAGTTAGACAAGTTCTATTTTTTTTTGTTAATTTCATTGTAATTGACACTCAACCAATACAAGATTCAAGGAAGCAAATCCCTATTATTCTAGGCCGACCTTTCTTGCCAACTGCGGATGCTCACATTTAATGTAGAATTGGAAATATGCAGTTGTCCTTCGACAACATGACTATGGAACTGAACATTTTCAACATTACTAACAACCTCACAATGCAAATGATGAAATTATTGATGTAGATTTAATTGAAGCATTAGTTAGTGACACTTTTTTTTTAAAACCTTAGTGATGACCCTTTACAAACATGCTTAATTCACTTTGGTTTGGATTTTGATATTGACAGATCAGTCGATGAGGTCAACGCCCTACTTGATTCAGCACCATCCATGGACACTAATAAATGGAAGTCAAGAGTTGAACTACTAGCACCATTAGAGAATAAACTCATCCCATCATCAGAATTACCACCAAAACTCGAGCTCAAACCATTACCCAACACATTGGAATATGTGTTTTTGGGAGAAGAAAGCACTCTACTGGTAATCATCTCATCATCCTTAAATGACGAACAAAAAGGTAAGTTGTTGGATATTTTAAAAAAGCACAAAGGAGCATTAGGATGGACTATAACAGACATAAAATGTATAAACCCAGTAGACTGCATGCATTACTAACAGACATAAAATGTATAAACCCAGTAGACTGCATGCATTACATTCACTTTGATGAAAATGCTAAACCTACTAGGGAAATGCAATGTCGATTAAATCCGAATATGAAAGAAGTTGTTAGAATTGAAATCCTTAAGCTACTAGATGCATGTATAATTTACCCTATTTCTGATAGTTCATGGGTTAGTCCTATACAATTTGTCCCTAAAAAGTCAGGAGTCACAGTAGTTACCAATGCTGATAATGAATTGATACCCACTAGAGTGGCTGCAGGATGGCATGTATACATTGATTATAGAAAGTTGAATTCTGTCACACGTAAAAACCATTTTCCTTTGCCATTTATAAATCAAATGCTTGATAGATTAGCAGGCCATGAATTTTATTGCTTTCTAGATGGCTACTCCGGATATAATCAGATTCACATAACACCGAAAGATCAAGAGAAAACCACTTTTACTTGTCCTTTTGGCACTTTTGCATATAAGAGGATGTCATTTGGATTATGTAATGCACCTGCTACATTTCAATAATGCATTTTAAGTATTTTTTCTAATATGGTTGAATAATTCCTTGAAGTCTTTATGGATGGCTTTTCTGTCTTTGGTAATTCATTTAATAATGTTTACATCATCTAACACTAGTTCTGCAGAGATGTATCGAGAAGAACTTAGTATTAAATTGGGAGAATTGTCATTTTATGGTAAAACAAGGTATTATTTTCGGTCACATCATTTCCAACAAAGGTATTGAGGTTGATAAAGTCAAGATGGATCTCATTTTTAATTTTCCTCCACCCAAAACAGTAACGAAGTAAGATCTTTTCTTCGGCATGCTAGTTTTCATAGATGTTTCATTAAAGATTTTAGCAAAGTTTCTAGACCTTTATACAATCTACTTGCTAAGGATATACCTTTTATCTTTAATGATTCGTATCTTGTGGCTTTTGAAAAATTAAAGCAATTGTTGACATCATCTCCCATCATTCAGCCCCCAAATTGGAGCTTACTATTTGAGCTCATGTGTGATGCATCTGATTATGCAGTAGGAGCAGTATTAGGACAAAGCGTTGATCATATTCCCCATGTTATTTACTATGCTAGTATGACATTGAATGATGCACAATTGAACTATTCAACTACTAAAAAAGAAATGCTAGCAGTAGTGTTTGCATTGGAAAAATTTTGATTTTATCTCATTGGGTGTAAAATAATTGTGTTCACATATCATACTGCTCTTAAATATCTTCTCACAAAGAAATATGCAAAAGCTAAACTAATTTATTGGGTGTTACTTTTACAGGAATTCGACTTGGAATTTAAAGATAAAAAAAGTACAGAAAATGTTGTGGCAGACCATTTCTCTCGTCTCTATTTTGACACAGTGACAGAACCCTTAACATTGAATGAGTCATTTCCAAATAAACAATTGATGAGTGTGGAAGTATTACCATGGTATGCTGATGTTGAATGTTAGAAAATGTATATTTATAAAGGAGAAAATCGTTATTTTACATTTCAAGTTTTACTAACACCCTTACTTTTATGTATTTAACCTTCTTTTGATTTAATTCCATGTGTTTTATTTTAATTAACTATTTTATGTATTTTAGGGGCATCATGGTCATGTCACAATAAACGAGAGATCAGGTGGCAAAATAGACATCACTTTTGAACTCAAAATGGTCGAAAACCTTAGAAGGAGCATAAAAAGAAAAATGGCACTGTTCACATGCACGGTACTATTCACGTGTACGGTATTGTCTATGTAACTATTCATGACACTGTTCACATGGACAGATCGATGATGTGGCATTGATCGATGATGTAGCATTAACTGATGAGGTGTCACGATCCAGTTGGACTAAAATTCTTTTATACTGTTGATGGTGACGTGGCAGCATATCAGTAGATCAAAAATCTCGTATCCGGTACATGTATCATATAGGATTATTTTCAACCAAACCGCGTCACTATTCAACCCGAGTCAAACCATGTTACTGTTCATCCACGTGGTCAAACTGCGTACTGTTGACTGATGACGTAGCGCAATCCTGAGCGTCCAAACTGTTTTTAATTCAATGGCCATTATTTACTCCATGTATCTATAAAAAGGGGGTCTCCTCCCTAATTTGATATCTCTGAATTCATTTTTGGGATCCATTTTCTATAATTCCCTCTCCATCTTGTATTTTCTACTTATTTTAAAAATTTTTATTTTGCCCTTAGTTCAATTATGAGTAGCTAATTTTCTTTCAAGTTTGGGTTGAAGGTGAAGTCTCAACATGTGTCATGGACTTTATTTGGTAAATTCATTTTCTTTTCCCCTCTAATTTTTGTGGATGTTTTGACTTCTCGTCGACAAATAATAATAAGCTATTGTGAATGTTTTAACCAATTTTAGAATTTATTCTCGCTATTTCAATTCCAATTTCAGGGTAATCCAAATCATTTTCACTCTAAATCTAACCACCCATTTATAAAATTAATTCTACACACAATTAAATCCACCTCCTCGTGGGATTGACACTCGTCACCATTAGTCTATCTACAATAGATTCGTGTGCTTGCGAGTTCAATAAAATTTTTACAACAGCTGACATCGTGAATTATCTTATTACAGGTCAACTTCCAAAGCATTGGACTAAGCAAGATAAGGCCAATTTTTTTACAAAAATAAAGAATTTCTTTTGGGATGATCCGTATTTGTTCAAGTATTATGCAGATCAAATTGTTAGACGATGTGTCCCTGAAAGTGAAATTCATAATATCTTTTCATTCTGCTATGAACAAGCTTTGGAGGCCATTTCAGTACTAAGAAAACAACAACTAAAGTTTTACAATATGGTTTTTATTTACCAACTATATTTCGAGATGCTCACACTTTCTATTCTTCATGTAATAGGTGTCAACGAATGGGAAGCATTACACGAAGGAACATGATGCCACTAAATTCAATTTTAGCGGTTGAGATTTTTGACGTATAGGGTATCGACTTCATGGGACCCTTTCCCCCTTCTTTTGGCCATCAATACATATTGGTTACTATTGACTACGTATTGAAATGGGTAGAAGCATTTCCATGTAGAGCCAATAATCACAAGGTGGTGATAGCATTTTTGAAAAGTAACATTGTTTCACGCTTTGGATTCCCTCGAGTGATAATCAGTGATGGTGGTGCCCATATTTGTAGCAAAGCATTCAAAGCTCTTTTGACAAAGTATTCAATCACTCAAAAGTGGCAACCCCATATTATCTACAAACTAGTGGCTAAATTGAGATCTCCAATCGAGAAATAAAACACATATTAGAAAATACGGTGAGGCCAAATAGAAAAGATTGGTCATTAAGACTTGATGATGCATTATGGGCATATAAAACGGCTTTCAAGACCTCGATTGGGATGTCACCCTACAAGCTAGTGTATGGAAAAGCTTGCCATCTACTTGTGGAAATCGAGCATCGTGTATATTGGGCCATCAAGAAATTCAACTCTGACATGCAGCAAGCTAGTCAGAAAAAAGATTACAACTGGTAGAACTTGAAGAAATTCATAATGACGCATATAAAAATGCTAAAATTTACAAGCAGTGAATGAAAGTCTTTCATGACAAGAAAATTATGAGAAAATCTTTCACTCCATGTCAGAAAGTGCTTTTATTCAATTCTCGCTTGCACTTATTCCTACGTAAGTTATGCTCTCGATGGTCTAGGCCTTATTCTTCATACTGTTTTTCCACATGGGGCAATTGAAATTAAGGACCCAAAGAACAGTGTCACGTTTAAAGTTAATAGTCAAAGATTAAAGTCATATCTAGAGTACCAACCACATGGAGAGGACACCGAAATAAATTTGAGCGGCCCACCAGATTTGAATTAAGTTTTTTTCTTTTTGGTGATTTGATTTGTTTTTTTCTTTTATTTTATTATTCTTTTGCTAATTGAAACTTTTTTTTTGCATAAGTGTGTTTGTTTAACCATTAAGTTTTCTCTTATCATTGTTAATCATGAGTACCATAGCTAAACAGTTCCTCCTGAACATTCTTAAACTACTTCAATATGTAAAATCTCATCTCAAAAGGTAGATTTAATTTTGTAAACACATCGAACTCGCGACTACCAATAACCCACATTGATAGTAAAGTCCTTACACTTTAATTTGTTCCACATAAAGTATTGCTTCAAGATGTGCATTATGTCCTCGGTATGAAGAAAAACTTCTTTTTAATATCACAACTAACATTATCAGGCAACTATCTTATTCAGCCCTAAGATGTTAAGGTGTATCAACACTTCAAGGTCTGTAAAACACTTATTACGGAAGGATGATGGTTAAAGTCAGTCTATGTATTGCCAGCTGATTCATCTTATATAGACAAGGCTCAAAGGAATAAGGCAGTAAATTTATGGCATGCGTGATTAGGATATGTTAGTTATCATAATTTATAGTGATGATAAACATATAACATGCTCAAAAGCCTGCCTCAACTTGATGCCAGAATAGACACAATGGGTGCAGGGTGTTAATATGAGGAGTTGAAGTTTAGAGTAAATGAACCATTAAAGCTGGTACACTTTGATGTATTTAGTCCTGTTAAGCAACCTTTTTATCTGTGGCATGCAATACATGGTCACAATCCTCCATGATTTCTCCAAGTATGCATGGGTCTTCTTAATAAAAGAAAAATCTAATACTTTTTTAAAGTTTAAAGATCACATGAGTTCTTCTAGCATCTTCGAGACTATAAGATATGCCATCAGTTCACTTGTGCCCATACAATACAACAGAATGTTATACCATAACAAAATAAAGGCTCTAGTAGAGAATTGTCAAAGTATGGTACATGTAAAGAATATATCAAAGAGGTTTTAGGCCTATGCTATGAAGACTGAAGGACAATATTTGTCCATGAGGTTCCAAATAATGCAACTATTGCGCAGTAAAATTAAAACAGATGGCGGAAGCTCTAGAAACCTCGGATCAACTTCATTCAAAAACGAAAATCAAGAGGAAAGATTGAAGTTTAATTACCTCACTTCTTGTTTCAGAAACGACTTCCTGAAGTAGGAGAAAACGGCTGAAAACAGCAAGCTCCGAACACTGTCCAGAAAAACAGCTCTGCACGAACAGCTTCTGTTTTGCCACGATCTGAGATCCTTTAAGCACCACAATTGTGATGCCTCTAATCAGTCCACACTTAGAAATGTTCTAGGAGTTCAGAGGATTTGGAATCTCGAAATTTCATTAAGAAATGAGAGAGATAATGAAGGAACATGAATGCTAGTTCATGTTGATTCCTTTTTCATTTCTATATTGTGTGTGACCTTTTAGGTTCTTAGTTTTAAGGTAGTAGAACTATTTTAATGATAACTCTTTATTCATTAAATGATGCTAAACTCTTTAGTCATCAATTAGAACCTTTCTAATGACCTTAAGATACATTGGTAATACGCTTTACCAATATTGATCATAAGGTTTCTACAAGTCATGAGTGACACCTAGCAGTATATCACGACTATCCAAATAACAAGAATTGTTGGATCTATAGAACCTATTCCATTGTATCTCTATGTCTTGGTCTCTTCATCATCCATGTCCAGAGAAAAGCACAGCTTATGGTTTATTATGTTAAGCAGTTGTGCTTTATCTCAAAATAAATATAAATGAACTTGGCATGATAATATAATTTGAACTCCTTCAAATATATTTCACCTTGGCCAAGGATTTCTCATGCCAATTCATATTATCTCATAGGGACATCCTTTTTGTATATTACAAAGTGATGAATTCCATATTGGCCATCAACTTGTCTTCATACATAGCCAACCATGACAGCTATTGCTAGATCTCTTCCGTGATTAGGAATCAATCGTTATGCATTCACATATCAGAGATGTCTATGTATAAGACATCTGTTATGCCTCAGGTCTAAAGACCATCACTAAACATAGTGTCTGTTACAATGTATAATAAGCCATTAACACTCACGACCATATGGCTTACTATATTCGGTCAAGTTCAGTAAACTTGTTCTTTTAACAAGTACCTATGTGTTTGACTTGACATCTCATGTCAATGATATGAAACTCACCATCCATCTTAGTATCACATACCATAAGGAGTCATAACACATACTAGTGTTTATAGGAATTTATAATGTCCAATCATAAATCCACTACTAGGAACTATTTTAGAAGTATAGTACAAAGGATACACGTTTCATATTCTCGACATACTCGAGAATGTGTTCCTTAACTATTTTACTTCTTGGACTATATTCATTAAATTAATATATGAATATTGATAACTTTGCCATTTTATAAATATCAAAATGCTATTCAAATACAATCATTCCTTAAACAATCAAATCACCATTCGATTGGCCTTTAGGGCATATTACTAACAAAGACAACAGCTCATACGATTAATAGACTTTCTTAACCAAAACTATGGTTCATATCACCTATAAAAAGCCACAGAATGTGAAACCTATAGGAAGCCATTTTCATGTATTCCAATATGTGTGTTATGTCTTTATTCCAAGCCACTTGGGAAGTAAATTTGATAAGAAAGTGATTCACTATATCTTTATCAGGTATACAGTCAGAAGAAAAGATTGAGGTGTTTTGATCCAATCAGTAAAGAGTGTTAAGTGGTGTTTGATGAAGCATCTTTATATATTTCATCAAAAAAAGAAAAGCCACCAAGTTAAAAAGAAATTAAAGATCTAATAAAGAAATAAATTGTCAAAATGCATCGACTCAAGAAGAGTCTGAAGATTCTAATAATCCAAGGAATGATGATATCGAATATGATGAGGTGTAAAGTTCTTAGAAGATACATCAGAGCCCTATTCAAGGTGAAGAACTAAGTGAACCAGGATCAAAACTCCTAAATCTCAACTTAAAAGATCTAAAAGAGTAAAAAGCCAAATCTCTGGCATGTAAATGCAGTGACTAAAGATAAAGAAAAAATTAAAAGAACCTGAGACTTTTGGAAAAAGTAGTAGAGAATTTTCATTGGATGAAAGTGATAGAGGAAGAAATCGCTATACTGAAGCAAAATCAGACTTGGTATCTGGTTCCAAAATCAAAAGATGTAAAACAAATATCTTGCAAATTGATCTACAAGATTAAGAAGTGCCCAGGTGGTTCAGTTGAAAGGTATAAAGCTCGGTTATTAGCTCCAGAATTTTCTCGATAATACAGGTTAGACAATGAAAAAAACTTTTAATCTAGTGGCAAAGGTCACAATAGTAAGAGTCTTATTTGCACTTTTAGTCAACAAGGAATAAAAATTATGGAAAATAGATATAAAAAAATTCCTTTTCTACATAGAGAATTAAACCGAGAGATCTACATGAATCAACCGAGAGGATTTAAGAATAAAGCTCATTTGAAATATGTATGTAAGTTGAGAAAGACATTTTACAATTTAAAGTAAGCACCATGGGCATGGTGTGGCAAGATTGTTGAATTCCTAACCCAGAGTAGTTATTCAATGGCACATGCAGATTCTAAATTATTTATCAAAGCTAGTGAAGGAAAGTTAGCAATTGTACTGGTATACATGGGTGATTTGATTTTTACTAGTGGCGATGAAAAAGAAATTTGGCGAACAAGAGAGAACTTACAAGTTCGCTTCTAAGATACAATTGGTGAGTAGTTTAATCTACCAAACATTGACTCGACTAGATATTTAGTAGACAATGGTTGTAATAAGTCGGTACATGCAAAATCTGAAGAAGCTTCACTTGGAAGTAATTCGACGAATATTGAGATACGAGAAAAATACAATCGACTACAGTCTATTATATAAGAAAGGCGCAAGTTGCAAATTGACTGGCTATTGTAACGCTGACTGTGCTAAAGATCATGATATAAGAAAATCAACTATTAGGTATGTTTTAATAATTGGGTCTGGAGTAGTTTCCTACTATAATAAAAGACAACCAATTGTATCACTATCAATCACAAAAGTGAAGTATAGAGCAGCAATAATGGCAGCTCAAGAAAGTACTTGATTAATGTAGTTGATGAAGGATTTATACCAATCAATAGATTAAGTAGAACCATTATACTGCGATAATCATTTGGCAATCAACTTAGTAGAAAATTTAGTTCTCTATGCAAAAGCTAAGTATGTGGAGGTGCACTATTCATCAAGGAAAAGGTCTTGCAAGATAAAATTGAAATGCGGCATATCAAGATGAACAATTAAGTTGTGGATTTGTTTACAGAAGGTCAATCTATCACGAAATTTAAAGAGTTCGGCTAGCAGCTCAATATGGATCAAAAGATGAAAGTTGGTGTTGAGGAGTGCTAAAAGTCAACACCAATTCCATGATCTAATCCTTGTCCAAGCTCAACTTCATTTACAAGTTTATTCTCTTATAAAATATTAATAGAGTCATTTAGTTTAGTAAAATTCTGTTATTGTCTCTAAATAGTTTTATTTTTACATTTTAGTCCTCTTAGTTTTTCAACAATTAATAAATTAATTGATTTTCCTTAAGCCTACTAATTTTTTTAATTGAATCAAAATAAGTTTCCGTTTATTTAATTACAAAAATAGTGGTCTATGTGGCGATGGAAAAAATCTATCCCTATAAATACAAAATATGACGGCACAAAAGATATAAAAATGAAAACTATTTTATAATATAAGAACCAAAAAATGCCCCATCATACACAAATTTTAATGAAAGACTGTCAAGAAGCAATATGAAATCATTTACGTAATTACAACTAGAAAAATATACTAGTTTCTATTAGCTTTCAAAAGGAATTTATCTTCGTCGTTCAATGATGATCTCTGTGAGATTTACTCTATACATTCTTTAAGTTAGAGAAACCGAAGTACATATATCAAATAACCTCATTTTTTTTCATTAACAAATATGTTAGAGAAACTAAAAACGCTGATAATCCGAGAGCCTTTATGTGTTATTATGGCCACATTTACAGTCTTCATTGTGTCTGAGTAATCCATTCTTAACTTTGAAAGATTATTATTTGTTGTAATGACAATGTTAAGGAAATTGGTGGTGAAGTAGACACGCAGCTAAAGTAAAATTGTAAGAAAATAAAGAACAAGTGTAAAAAGAGGACACCAGAAATTACGTGGTTCGGCTTTTAGCCTACGTCCACGGGCAAAGATAGAAGGAAATATTTTACTAGTGAAAAGGAGTTACAAGTATTGTGGTATTTTAGCTTACTTTCCAAAATCTCAATACACTCAAACTCTCAGAACACTAATAACAAGAGCTTATAAATTTGAGCTCTTAAAACTTTCTAACTGTCAAACTCTCTTGATGGAATTGAGAATTGGAATGCTAAATGAGGGAATGAACCCCTCTATTTATAGCTAACATCTTGGCACTATTTACCAATTGTTTATTATTTTTTTCTTCTTTTTCAAAGCCTTGTTGTGTGCTTCTCATTTTCTTTTTCAAATTTGCTGCTGCCAACTTTCTTCTTCTTCTTAGAATTCAAAGTCATGGCTTCTAGATGGAGGGCTTCTAGAAACCATGATTTTTCACATTCTCCCAGTTGGAGATTAGATTGAGGATCAATCAATCTCCACACCATCCTTTCTGATTCGCCATAATCATGTTGCCTACATTGTTGCTAGGCCACAAGAGGATTTACTCCAGATAAACTTGTTAGCATTTACCGGCTTGGTTAAAACATCTGCTAGGTTCTCCTTCGTATGGATTTTCTGTAAATCCACACTTCTATCTTCCACTACTTTTCGAACGAAGTGATACTGAACTCCTATGTGCTTTGTCCTTGAATGAAAGGCTGGATTCCTTGCAATATGCAAGGCACTCTGACTGTCACAAAACACATAAAATTTCTGTTGTTTGTGCCCGAGCTCCTCCAATAACCTTTGTATCCAAATAGCTTCCTTGCAAGCTTGTGTAGCCGCCATGTATTCTGCTTCTGTTGTAGATAAAGCCACAATGGTCTGCAGTTTCGAAACCCAGCTTACAGCTGCTCCCGCAAGTGTAAACACATAACCAGTAGTGGATTTCCTTTTATCAAGGTCTCCTGCAAAATCTGAATCCACATAGCCCCTGACAGTAAACTCTGATCCTCCATAACATAATGCAACATCTGAGGTTCCTCTGATGTATCTCAAAATCCTCTTCACAGCTATCCAATGCTCTCCTCCAGGATTCGCCATGTATCGACTGACTGCTCCCACTGCTTGTGCAATGTCTGGTCTAGTACATATCATAGCGAACATCAAACTTCCCACTGCTGATGCATACGGTACTGGGGACATCTTCTTCCTCTCCGCTTCATTGCTACGACACATACTTGAGGATAATTTGAAATTAACAGGAAGTGGGGTAGAAATTGACTTAAAATCTTGCATGTTGAAGCGCCGCAAGATTTTCTTCAAGTAATTCTTCTGCGAAAGCCAAATCTTCCTATTATTTCTGTCTCGGTGAATTTGCATCCCTAAAATCTTGTTTGCTGGTCCCAAGTCCTTCATTTCAAACTCCATAGCCAACCGGGCCTTCAATTCTTGGATTCGATGTTTGTTGGGGCCTGCTACCAACATGTCATCCACATACAACAACAAAATAATGAAATCATTACCTTCAAACCTCTTGTAATATGCACAATGGTCTGAACTGAGTCTGTTGTATTCAAGGCTCATAATGAAGGAATCAAATCTCTTATACCAACACCTCGGCGCCTGTTTGAGACCGTATAGAGATTTGTTCAACCTGCAAACCAAGTTCTCTTTTCCTATTTCTGCAAAACCTTCTGGTTGGAGCATATATATTTCTTCTTCAAATTCTCCATGAAGAAATGCAGTTTTCACATCTAACTGCTCTAGATGTAGGTCAAATGTAGCACACATTGCCAAGACTACTCTGACTGTTGTGAGTCGAACCACCGGAGAAAATATCTCGTTGAAGTCAATACCTTCTTTCTGAGCATATCCTTTCACCACCAATCTCGCACGATACCGTTCCACTTGGTCATTACCATCACGTTTGATCTTGTAGACCCATTTGTTTCCAATGGCTTTTCTTCTACGTGGTAGTGGTACAAGTTCCCATGTCTTATTCTTGTGTAGAGCTTCAATTTCTTCCTGCATTGCTGTCATCCACAAAGCAATATCTGAGCTGTTTAAAGTTTCATGGAAAGTTGAAGGCTCTCCATCCTTTGTTAGAAGACAGTATGCAACGTTGATCTCTGTCACATACTCCGAGTGCCACGTTGGCGGTCGTCTCTCACGAGTTGACCGACGAACTTCTGGAGCCTCGGACTCGACTGGTTCTTGTCCCTCGTGCTCTGGTTCTGCTTTAGAAGAATCTGAATCTTCTGGATTATTTTCCACATATACCGATACAGTCTCTGACTTTTCTTTTACTGTGCTATCATCCTCATCTTTCCTCTGCAGTTGATCTTCTAAAAATATCACATCTCTGCTGATTACGATCTTGTGGGCAGTGGGGTCCCACAGACGATACCCCTTTACTCCATCAACATATACCAAGAAGATACATCTTCTAAATTTTGGATCCAGCTTTGTTCTTTCTTGGGCATTGTACATCACGTACACAGGACATCCAAATGCATGTAGGAAGGAATAATCAGCTGGCTTTCTAGTCCACATCTCCATCGCCGTCTTCAACCCAATAGCTGTAGATGGCAACCGATTTACTATATAACAGGCAGTTTTGGCTGCTTCTGCCCAAAATGAATTAGGTAGACCAGCAGTCTTCGACATAGCTCTTATTCTTTCTGTAAGAGTTATGTTCATCCGCTCTGCCACTCCATTTTATTGAGGAGTGTATGCCACCGTGAACTGCCTCTGAATACCTTCTTGCTTACAGAAAGCAAGAAACTCGCCGTCTGTATACTCTCCACCATTATCTGTCCTCAAGCACTTGATCTTTTTACCAGATTCAAGTTCTACCCGCGCTTTGTATTCTTTAAACACTAGAAATACATCTGACTTTTTCTTAATTGGATACACCCAACATCTTCTGGAATAATCATCAATGAAAGTCACCATGTACTTTGCACCTCCTATAGATATATCCGGTGATTCCCAAACATCAGAATGAATTAAGTCTAAAATGCATTTACTTCTAGCAATAGATTTACTGAACTTTAATCTATGCTGCTTACTAATAACACAATGCTCGCAAAATGGTAAACTTACCGATTTGAGCCCTGGAAGCAATTTTCGCTCAGAGAGAATCTTCAAACCTTGTTCCAACATGTGGCCAAATTTGAGATGCCACATCATCGTTGACTCTTCTCCATTTGATGCGACACACGTATCAGCCTCCTATAGTGTTTCTCCTTTAAGCATGAATATATTAGCACCGATCTTTTCTGCCTTCATCAATACAAGCGCGCCTTTAACGATCTTCATAATTCCATTCTCCACATGAGTTTTGTACCCATGACTATCCATTTGTCCCAAAAACAATAGATTTTTCTTCAGGCCATTGACATGTCGTACCTCTCTAATTGTGCGAATTGTACCATCAAACATTTTTATTTTGATAGTACCAATACCAGCGATCTCCAAGGCATGATTATTACCCATATATACAGATCCTCCTGAGATAGGTTCATATGTGTGGAACCATTCTCTCCGAGAGGTCATGTGCCAGGTAGCTCTTGAGTCTATAAGCCAGACATCATACAGTCGTTTTCTGCCTTCTGAAACAGTTGTTGCCTCGCTGTAGAGAATTTCGCCATCATCTGAGGTACTTGTTACACACCCCTGAGCATTTGATGACTTAAGTTCTTTGCCCTCTTTTCTCTTACTCCAACACTCTTTCTTGACGTGCCCTTTCTTGCCACAGTTGTAGCATTTTACATTCTTCTTACTTCTGGATTTTGATCTGCCATGACTTTGACTCCCACTGGGGCCACGTTCCGTTGATCTCCTTCTCGTCACCGATAGCGCCTCTGCTTGCTGCGAACTTGCTTGTCTGTTTTTCTTATTTTTCCGCCTGCTCTCCTCATTTAATACGGAGGCTGCATCATCGTCAAAAACTAGACTGTCCACTGGATTGTTGTTCGTCAGGTTGATGATGAGTTGATCATACGAATCTGGTAGACTTTGAAGTAGAAGCTCTGCACGTTCATTTTCCTCTATATTATGACCCAACGTTATGAGTTGAGAAAATAGAGTCTTCAAGGTGTTGATATGGTCGGGCACCATTGTAGATTCCGTCATTCGAAGAGTATAGAGTTTTCTCTTCAAGAAGATTTTATTGTGTAGTGACTTGGCCTCGTATAATTTTGTGAGAGTATCCCATATTTCCTTCACTGTGTTTTTCTCTGCCACACTGGATAATACTCCGTCTGCAAGTGCCAAGTGTAGATCAGAAATGGCGTTGCCATCTACCTCGTTCCACTTGTCATCAGTTATCTCCATGGGCCTTTCTTCAATTGCTGCCAAGCAATTCTTTTTCCTCAATACAGCTTTCATCTTCATTTTCCACAACGAAAAATTATTTCCGTTAAATTTCTCAATTTCATACTTTGCCGCCATTTTGTTGATAATTACTGCACACAAGCCAGTATACCACCTTGAATAGTTGTGAGTATGTGTGAGAATGTACACCAGGAAAGTTCCCAGGAAAGACTGGAGGGGTCACAATGGTCCCACTTAAAACCCAGACTCCTTAAGCTCTTATCGCCTTTGTGACAGAACTTTCCTA
Organism: Citrus glauca; assembly: GCA_029633175.1. NCBI lineage: Eukaryota > Viridiplantae > Streptophyta > Magnoliopsida > Sapindales > Rutaceae > Citrus > Citrus glauca. The sequence goes on from JAQOOD010000008.1 coordinate 8,020,282, forward strand.
GACATGTACAAAAAACCACACAGTTGCTTTACTCACACCATTATCCCCTGCTTTGCACCGCCAAATTCTTGGGTCGCTCCCACCGTTTCTTGTGAACAGTACCGTATACGTGAACAGTGCTGTATATGTGAATAGTACGTATACGTGAACAGTATCGTATACATGAATAGCACCGTATACCCAAATAGTACCACTCCCACCGTTTCACATGAATAGTACCGTATAAGTGAATAGTAACATATACATGAATAATATCATATACGTCAGTACCCCGTACGTGAACAGTACCCGACTCCAAAAATACAACCAATAGCTCTGATACCATTGTTAGGAAATTGGTGGTGAAGCAGACACGCAGCTAAAGTAAAATTGTAAGAAAATAAAGAACAAGTGTAAAAAGAGGACACCAGAAATTACGTGGTTCGGTTTTTAGCCTACGTCCACCGACGAAGATAGAAGGAAATATTTTACTAGTGAAAAGGAGTTACAAGTATTGTGGTATTTTAGCGCACTTCCTAAAATCCCAATACACCCAAACTCTCAGAACACTAATAACAAGAGCTTATAAATTTGAGCTCTTAAAACTTTCTAATTCTCAAACTCTCTTGATGGAATTGAGAATTGGAATGCTAAATGAGAGAATGAACCCCTCTATTTATAGCTAACATCTTGGCACTATTCATCAATTGTTTATTATTTTTTTCTTCTTTTTCAAAGCCTTGCCGTGTGCTTCTCATTTTCTTCTTCAAATTTGCTGCTGTCAACTTTCTTCTTCTTCTTAGAATTCAAAGTCATGGCTTCTAGATGGAGGGCTTCTAGAAACCATGACTTTTCACAGACAAGTCATATATCTCGTTGGGACAATGTTGGGTTTTATTTTACCAAAAAATGAGTGACTTGGTTTGTATAGGATTTGAGTGCCTTGTTCGGAACAAGGATGGGGAGGATAATTTGTATATTAAATACCAAATCCATTTTTTTTTTTGGGATACACAATCCATAAATATTTAACAAAACAATAATTCTTTACATTGTCCATTACTCCGACAGTTTATATATATACTTAATATTTATTTCTATGATATGTCAGTAATTACTTATATTTAATGCATATGATTTTTTTGAATTTTATTATTAATTATTTTAAAAATTAGTGCTGTGTCTCCCGAAGCAGCCACTCATGCACAGCTAAAGGGAAAGCACGCTATTAAAATAATAAATGCAAAAATACACTGTGTGCACTTGGCCCACTTCAACTCCCCAATCATCTTCTTCAGTTAACGGGCTGTTTAAAAATGTTCTTAGCCCCATCTACAATATTGTCCGCAAGATTTTGACCTTGGCCTTGACCGTAAGCTTGTTCTCCTCCATTCTCCTCTGTTGTCTTTTGGTCAGTAAACTCAATGCCCCTCTCCTTACCAAGTTGTAATCCTGAAATTATGTACAAACTTAAGCTTTTCAGAACACTCTAAAGTTAAGTCTCTCGTAAGGGCAGATGAACTTTAATACACTAAAAAAATAATAATAATAATTGCATTTGGGTTCTCCATTTTACACACATTATTTCCGTATCGTTTTTTTCTTCAATTTGCAGGCTGAATAAATATAGTTTTTGCCCCATATACAATACTTATACCTTCATCAGTCACACCAATAGCGTCATGAGGGTTATGAATGACTTTTCCCTCATCACAATCACTAGCTGCTTGGTCTTCTTCATTCTCCTCCATTGTCTTTCTGGCACCATCCTTGAAAAACTGGCCTGATGTTCCTGAAATGATGCAATAGCAATTTTTTTTTTTTTCAAGAAAACTCTAAAGCAGCAGTACTCTTGATGTATAATTGAATTGAATAGAGTTAATTCACAAGAAATACTATAAGGATAACTAATTAATAAAGATCTGAAAAGCTCGGGAAAGCTCCAATGAGAAGAGGATCCTAATCCAATCGTTATTACCTTTTGCAGCATTTGTAAATGTTGATCCAAATCCCACGTTATTGCCTTTTGATTTTTTTTCCCCCGATCCCGCGGCCACCATCACCGACAGCATTGCAATGATCAACATCGAAAACAACACGATCTTCCCCATGATTCTCAAAATGTCAATCGATCAAATGAATTACGAATTAAGTTGAAATTCAATATCCCTTATTAATTCCCATGTCTTTGTTCCTCTTTTATACGTAGCATATAGCTGTGTTGCCGCTATTTTTAATAAGCATATAACTAGTTTTGTGCCACATGTATCTTGACAACACCGCTATTGTCCGCATTTCACGCATGCAACTGAATTCACAGCTTAAATTGCTTTTTTTTTTGGGGCCAATTTTTTTTTTCTCTTACAGCTTTTAGTCCTCAAATGTTGTTGGAGGAGCTTCTTTACCGCTTGCAATTGTAAATCATCGCTGAAAAGCCATTAATATTTTATTTTCCCTTGAAATTTTTTTACTTCAAAAACAAAATTTAGGTGTAATTTAGAGTCTTTAGGAAATGGTATTAATGTAGGAATCCTTGGTCTTCAAATAAAACATCTTTTACGAGGACAAGATTTAGCTCACACATTATGTTCGAACCTCACTAGTGTGCTTGAGTTAATAAAACTATTAAACAACATTTTAATTATGTAGTTTTTAATTCCATATGTGATAGCATAATAACAAATTTCAAGGAGGGTAAACTGTAAAATATCATTTCATATAAATAAAAATATTATACAAGAATTCACTTACCTCGAATAACAGTTATTCGAATAATATTTAAATTCACAATATTGTAAACACTTGCACAAAGATAACAGCTTACAAGATCGTTGTGGTTTTCCTCAATACAGATTCTCTTGATTATGTAATTGCTTTTTGTTTGGCTCTTTATCTTGTGCGTTAATGTTTTCATGATCTTTAATTTGTACCTTTTTTTATTTGTTGAATGCATTACCTCGCTTAGTCGAGTGCTTTATTTTGAAAAAGAAGAAAAACGCTGACCACTCTCTGAATTCAGTATTGAAGGTTCTTAAAACCTTCAAAGAATAAACATCTTTGCCTCAAGAACTCGGGAAGTGATCTATTATCTTTGAAGAACTCCACGAATTGGATCCAAGCATTCTAAAAATACTCTGACGCTCAAGTCAATGTCCGTTTTAGAGAACTTTTAGATTTGGAGATTTCTCTTGAATTTTTCCAAATTAGTCAAAAACCCTTTCTCAATCCTTTGGACCTTTATTTATATATGGCGATGCGGTGTTGTAGAAGTAAAAGTTTATTTTGAGTTTCAAAACACCGATCAAACTGTAGCGCATAGAGGGGAATCAAAATCTGGAACAGAAATGACAGCGGTTTTAGCTTGGCTGTGTTTTAGTTGTCACGTGCAGCTTGCATGGTTTCATTGCGGAAAACAGAAATATTCAAAATGGCACAGCCTGATGCGTTTTGGTTACATCTCTCCCGTGAGTGAGGCGCATGTGGAGGAGCTTAAAGAGAGTTAGTTAAGTTTGTCAGCCACTTTAGTTTTTTACAGCTTCTGCAATGTTATATAAGCTGATGAGTGAGACAGTTTGTTAACAATTTTGAGAGCATTGTAGAGAGACAGACTTTACTGGGAAAAAGTTCTGGCATGCTCGATGTAATTTTTCCATTGATTCATCAATGAAGCTCACACTGATAACTTCTCCCGTAGATGTAGGTTATGCAATCATAGCCGAACCACGTTGAATCTGTTGTGGTTTGATTAATATCTTTGTTGATTCTCACAACTTAGATCTTGCTGATTGTTCTTGTATCACTATCGAACCATCTCTAATCTTCGTTTGGTTTGTACAACTTGATTGATCTGTCCCATGATCTTGGGCAATGGATGTTCTTGTTAAGGTTAAAGAGCAGATCCATCACTGCACAAACAATGTTCAAAATCGCACGATAACAATTTGAAAATTCATAAGCATTGAAAATTCACATCTTTAGATGTACACAAAAATTAGTAAAACGATTTCGGAAACAGAAAAGACAAAAGAAGATACAAAGCAATTTGATCCGAATTCAAGGTTATTCTAAACACTGCAAACTAATAATTAGCCTAATGACGGACTAATATTCGAAGTCGAAGAATATTGATGTGAGGTATCATTGGACACAAGACGTGTTTGAGCAGAAACAGTTACAACTTGAGAAAATTTAGACAACGAAAAATGCGTCAAGTATGATGACAAAAGCATTGCCCAAGGAGAGCTGTAAACAAAGAGCGGGCTTAATGGTGCCCCTCAGATGACATGGAGGGGGAGATTTGTAGGGTCCTTCTCACTTTAGTGGACCAAAATCCCCAAAGTCTAAATTAATTGGCTTGATGTGTAATTATTACAAAATTGTGGACTTTGGTGAAATTAACCACAAAATATATAAGGGAAATAAGTGAAGAATGGCGATGGCTGTAGCCATTTCGCGAGAGGGAGAAGGCGCTGTGAGAGAGAAAGATTTCTTCGGGATTTCAGTCTTTGATTCAAAGATCGGAAGATAATTTTAGCTCCGATTCATCCTAAATTTAGAGGGTAAGTTCTTAAAATCACCCTCTACATTTCTACTGGTGTTGATCTGTATTTTATTCTCTCTGTAGCTTGAGATATCCACTTATTGCAGAAATAGATTTTAGATCTGTTATTGTGAATCTTGATGTTTTAGCCTTTAATGTTATCTGAAGAAGAATTTATACTGTAATCCCATTAATATAGTAAAAGTTTATATCAGACTACGGTCCCGTAGTTTTTCCTGATTTGGGTTTTCCACGTAAAAATCGGTGTCTCTTGTGGTTGGTTTTTGCTTTGAATTTATTGGTTTATTTTTTTGCATATTTATTTATGGTACACATCCTATTTTAATCACACAAAGAGGGAAAAAGTTTTGTTTACACTTAATTTCCAACTACTTGCGGTAGTCCTTTTCCCAACACGAACAAATGAGGTCGAAGGAATGGCGTTAAAACATTAAAAGGAAATATTATCTTGGAAGCATAAGGAAGTATACTTTCATTGAGAAGAAAATGTGTCAAAAACGAATTAATGAACGAATTGGACAACTAATCTCTCATATAGGTAACGTTCCCCATTGGATCCAATCTACTACGTAAACCAAGAAAAATGAATTGTACAAGAAATTAAAAAAATTGTCATGTCACCAATCATTTCTTTTTATAGCAGCATCATGATCCATTCAAGCCAGAAGTGAGATTAATGAAGATGTTTTCTCTGCAGAGAATAGTGAGACCACACATTGGATTATTGTAACCAAATTCTTCCTCAGCTTTTGATAACAATTCTTGAAATGGAGGCTGACTCAAGAATGACACAGGTGTTGATGCGAGATTCTGGTTTTTTACTCGTCCACGACCAGGATCTCTCCTCAACTAACTCATCTACGACCAGGATCGCTCCTCGTAAGACTCCCTCTCCGCAAACTCCTGCGTACATAGAGACAGGTTAGAGCACGCTGGGTGTTTTTCCGACATAAAGCCTCTGACACTCAAGTCAGAAATGTAGACTTTGCCTTTCTGGGAAAAACGACCACTAATCTTATGGCTCTTTTCTGATCTCTCGGCAGAAAAACTCTTTTCTTAAGTTCTAATTTCCAAAAATCTAACCCTTTTACCTTCGTTGGTTACCTTTTTATAGGCTTCTCTTGAATTCCCACGATTCACGTCCATCACCTCCCCAACTCTTGGAAGTGGATGCTCCATTATTGTAGCCGTGGTTAGATGGACTTTGTGCCTGATTCTCAGGCAGGAGTGCACGTCTCACCAACCGTCATTGACCGGGTCTCCCCACCTCAACCTCGAGCAGGAATGACCTTATGCTCCTAGTAGAAGGCCGGCTCCTGCTGTGACCCTGTGGAGGGTACATTCGTGAACGAGCAGAGTAGTCTTGTTCGTATTCACCTGTTACTAGGCTTCTGTAGAATATACCTGTTCGCGAAATCTGGCTACCCGATACTTGCTCATCATGGCTAGCCTTGTCGAAGTATATCCCCCAAACACTGATCCCCCAGAAGTAGAAATTCAATAGTTCTGGATCGTGCAGGATAGGAAGAGGCTTTGGGGAGTCGTGTCGCATTTAATTATGGACGAGGTGATGTGGCAGAAATCTATTCCTCCATTTGAATTTCAAACCGATAGCTATGAGACCTTTGAAATTCGTGTCGTTAAATACTGAGAGCCCAAGAGTTTGTTCCTCATTAGGGAACCCAAAACCCCAAAAGGGAAACTTGTCTTTTATCCCTCTTCTACCTCTCCACAATTGCAGGTATTATTTCTATTTCCTCGATCTTGGATAATTATAAAAAATTTCTTTTCTCTCTGTTTTGCTTGGGTTGTGTTTGGTGATATTGCTCTAGTCATAGTTTAGAAAATGTCAAAAGGCAAAGAGAAGGTAATTGAGATTGATGACGATGAGTTAGACTTCTTGCCTAGTCTTCTCACCGATCCTGTCTTTGATCCCGGGATCCCCGTAAAACCTATTAGATCTAGTGTTGAGACTAGTGCTAGGAGGATGTCTCCCCAAGTAACCTCCTCAACCAGCAATAACGGCGACGAGGGATCTTCTAGTTCGGAAGCCACCTTGAGTGAGGACCAAGGAGAAGATTTTGGTGAAATGTCCTCACCAGGAACATCGCGACCAGATATGAAGAGCAAAATAGGAGGTAAGGCTCTATCGGAGCATTACACTATCGACTTCATTATGTGCATGACCACAGTAGACGACCTTGATGACCTTCGGGCTAGGTATGACATTCCTGATGATATACCCCTTAGGATCCCAGGAAAAAAAGATACTCCTAGCCGACCTCTTAGGGAATACGTTACTCTATTTCTGGAAAGTTTTAAGTTCAGGATGAGGTGCCCCCTACAACCCTATTTTGTCCAAATGCTTAGTAGGTTGAACTTATCTCCTGGTCAATTGAACCCCAACGGGTGAAGGGTACTTTCTGGTCTTTTCATACTGTGGGACAGATGTTGCCATTGCGAGCTTACAATTGATAAGGTAAAGCACCTGTACCAGCTAAAGAGCAACCCCAAAGACGTCGACTGGTATTATTTCATGTCAAGTATCAAGACCAGGAAACCCATAACTAATCTTCCAACTAGTGGTGGTGGGAATTGGGAGAATTTTTTTTTTTTGCTGGGGGTCCTTGGGGTCAAGTTACACAGATTGACTGGAAGAACTATCGCGTTCCATTCCGTTTTGTGATCCCAGGTTGCCTGCTCGCTTTAGATGTCTTGTATCCTTAATTGTTCTCATTTTGTTGATTTATCTCTAACCCAATATCTGCTCATACTGCAGGTTCTTGGGGTGTGCCTACCAGCTTAAACCTGAGCTGCTCAAGCAGGTCGAGGCTGTCTTAGCCAATTCCTGCTTGAGTCAAGAGTTGCTGTCTACTTATAACTTGTTCGAATCTCGTTTGGTGTCCTCGACCTCAGGCTGCTAAGCGGAACCAGAATAAGGATACTCCTACTGCAAAACAGGCGAACATCGCGAAGTAGGTCCCCCTTGAGGACTCTACTGCCTCCTCCTACCAAAGCCAACAAAACTAATGGAACAACCCCTTACCCCACTTCTCCTTCTCCACCAACTAGGTCGAAATCTCGTTTGCCTAACAATCAAGTAGAGCATCTGGTCCCTTATATCAGTGAGTTTTCTAGGCTCGTGAGCAAAAAGGACTTTGAGGACTTTGACAGCAGCACTTTGGGTGAGCTGGTAGGGGCTATGCAATATAGTGTTTTTCATCTCGGCTGCATGGCCACTTACTTTTAAGGCAAAGGTCTACTGCTATGACCGAAAGATGAGAGAGGGCGTTCAATTGGCCAAAACCAGAGCTGACACTGCCAAGAAGAAAGCTGGAAATCTCAACCTCGAGAATCTCTCGCGCAGGCAAGGTAATCACTCTCGAGGAAGAGCTGACTAAGATCATGGAGGATTTGTAGAGGCAAATGGCTACTTACGAGGCTCAGGTCGAATATCTCAAGGATTCCCACCAGGTTCAAGTCGAGAACTTGGAGAAAGAAGCTGACAACCAACATGACCAGGGGCTTCAGCATTCTTATTGCTACATCATGGCCATCCTTGGGAAGTAGCATCCTGATCTGAAGATGGACGAGCTTACTGCTGGTGTTGCTCAATATATAGATGAGGAGGCAGCGAAAGAAGATGTCGAAGAGTTAGAACCAAATGCCACTAAGGAGGGAACCTCTCTTCCTCGTGCAATTCCTGCTGATGTTGCCGAGGCAAGTACCCCCCATGGGCAAATGGTGAAGCCCCCCTGCTCCTGAGGAAGAGCAGCCAGTAGGTGCGGCCTAGTTTACTGACCCGTCATCCTCTTGAATGTATCTTGTATTGTGGTTGTTTGTACAGTAAGACTAGCAGCTTTTCATAATTACTGGCTAATTAATAAGAATGTTCTTATTTGTTTTCTTTCGCCTCCAGCTCTTAGCAAATTAATTTATTTTTTGTTTGCCTATAATGTGGTCGAGTAGGTACCGAAACGTTCGGCTTCCCGTTGCCTTACGTTTGAGAATATGCTCGTCTTTGCTTAGTCGAGCAGATCCTGGTGCACTTGGCTTCTAGTCTCACCATAAAACAAGCTTTGAGACTTAATCTTTGTATGCCTTAGGAATTTTTACAACACTTGAGGGTTCGCTCCCCTTCGCTTGGTCGAGCAGATCCTGGCACACTTGGTTTTTGGTCTCGCTATAAAACAGGATTTGAGATTTGTGAGCTTTTGCATGCCTTAGAAATTTTTATAGTACTCGAGGGTTTGCTCGCCTTCGCTTGGTCGAGCAGATCCTGACACGCTTGGCTTCTGGTCTATATGGCCCCTCCTAGTTTGGCCTAAGTACTCCTTATGTTGAGTTTTTGGTGTTCTGATTCACCCTTCTTAGTACCTAATCGCCGACCTTGAACTGTCGTATACATATTTTTTGGCTGTAATACCGAGCAACTCTCTGCTGGTAGATGGCTGGTCGCTTCAATGTTTGCTTCTTCTTCTCGGTCAGCAAATCCAGATTCAGGCACATTTAGTCATTGTTTTCATGCTCATCGAAATGATCTGTACGGTGCGTAGTCGTCCCTATCTCGACCGGTACAAAGCTTCATGTCAGAAGGCCAATGCGAACGGAGTTTTGCCAGTGGTTGTTTTGTGAGTTGTCCTGTACGCCCATAATACACCTGGTAGCTCATCAACCCATGCACCTTTTTTTGCTCCAAGCCTGGTTTTCAAAAGCCTCTTGATTATCTTGTTGGCTGCTTCTACTTGTCCGTTAGACTGAGGGTAAGCAGGCAAGCAATACTTTAACTCTATCCTGAGGTTCTGGCAGAAGTCCCTGAAATTATGGTTGTCAAACTGCCTGCCATTGTCAGCTATCAGGGTGTAAGGGATCACATACTGACAGACCAGGTTTCTCCATACAAAGTCAGTTGTCTTTTTCTTTGTGATCCAACTGAGGGCTTCAACCTCTATCCACTTCGTGAAATAGTCTATCGCTACTATTGCATGTGTTGCAACCTCTCGTCCCTTTGGCAACGGCTCAATCAAATCAATTCCCCATTGAGCAAATGGCCATGGCGAGGCCATGAAAATGAGCTTCTCTGGTGGTTAGGTAAAGAAATTTGCATCACGCAACTTCTGGGTTTCTCCTGCGCATCCTGGTTCATCGTCGGCTAGAAGTATCCCTGCTTTAAAGCCTTGTGGGCAAGGGACCAGGCGCCAGAATGGTTTATGCAAATTCCTTCATGTACTTCTCTCAGTACGTAATTTGCGTCATCCTCATCCAAACACCGAAGGAATGGTAGGGTATATCCTTGCCGATATAATTCCCCATCAATCATTGTGTATCTCGACGCCTAGGCTCTAATCTTCCGAGCTCGTAACTTATCTAGTAGTAATACTCCATCCCTGATGTATGAGATTATCGAGTTCATCCACGAGCATTTTTATTCTATCTGCAGCACCTCCAAATTATACTTGATGCTTGGGCTGGACTTCACCTCTAAAGGGACTAACTTAGGTATTTTCGGATCTGCTACCGCTGCCATCCTGGCCAGAATATCTGCTCGACTATTCTCCTCCCTTGGGATTTGTATCACCTCAATCGCCTCAAACTTCCTAATCATTTGCTTGATTTTCTTCAAGTACTGTTCCATTTTCCCATCTCTCGGCTGAAACCTTTCACTGACATGATTTGTAACTAGTTAGGAATCAGTTCGGATTTTTACCCTATCCGCTTTCACTGCCTTAGCCAATTCCAAGCCCACTATTAGAGCTTCGTATTCTGTCTGGTTATTTGTGGCAGTGAATTTTAACCTTACAGCATAAGAGATCCCCTCCCTTTCTAGACCTTCCAAAAACAATCCCTATTCTAGACCTCTGCTCCCTTGAGGATCTATCGACCGACACCTGCCATACCCGATCTTTGTTGTTGGCTATAGCAGCATCTAACTGGTCGAAACCTATTTCGGGCTCAATGAATTCTGCCACAAAATCAACCATTGCTTGGGCCTTTATTGCTGCTCAGGGTTTATAACTTATATCGAACTCGCTCAACTCTATGGCCCATTTCACTAGCTGACTAGAAGCATCCGGCTTGTGGAGAGTCGATCGTAATGGTTGGTTTGTTATTACTGAGATGGGAAATACTTGAAAGTATGGCCTTAGCTTCTGAGTAACAACCACAAGAGCAAGTGCCCATTTCTCTAATGATGGATATTTGGTCTCGGCATCAAGCAAGGCCTTGCTTGTATAATATATTGGATATTGAACCCCTTCTTCCTCCCTCATTAAAACAGAACTCGTGGCATGATCCGATACCACCATATATAGGAACAGCACGTCCCCCTCCAGCGTTGTGGACAACAAAGGTGCTTGCTGCAAATATCGCTTCAAATTCTAGAAGGCTTCTTCGCATTCAAGGGTCCATTCTGTTTTCTTTCTCTTCCTTATTACTTGAAAAAATGTCTGGCACTTATCTGTTGCCTTGAATATGAACCGACCCAACACCGTCAACCTCCTTGTAAGGCTTTGTATCTCTTTCAAATTATGAGGAGATCTCATCTGCACGATTACTTGGATCTTCTCGGGATTCGCCTCGACTATGACTCACCATGAACTCAAGGAATTTGCCCGACTCGACCCCAAAGGCACACTTCTCCGGGTTGAGCTTCATCTTGTACTTCCCAAAAAGTCCAAATGTCTCGTCGAGGTGCTCGACATGTTCCTTTAGTTTTTTTGATTTGGTTATCACGTCGTCCACATACACCTCTATTGTTCTCCCAATCAACAGTTTGAAGATTTTGTTCACCAACCTCTGGTATGTGGCACCTGCATTTTTAAAATCAAACGAAATTACCTGTTAGCTTTCTTCACTAACACCACATTCGATATCCACTTAGGGTAGTTAACTTCCTGAATTAACCCTGCCTTCAACAGATTCTCCACCTCGTCATTTGTAAGCTCATATCTCTCTTGGTTGAAGCACCTTCTTTTTTGTCTTACCATCCAAGCACCCTTCCTTAATGCCAACCTATGGCAAGCGACTTCAGGGTCGATTCCCGGCATGTCTTCACGTGTCCAAGCAAACACATCTGTGTGAGCTCACAGGCAATGCACTAGCTCCCGTTTCTTTTCTTCTTTAAGCCTCGACCTGATTCGGATTATTTTTCTTGAATCATCTTGTTCCAAACTTACTATCTACCATTCTTGCCTCCCACTCGAGTATTAAGTGACGTAATCTGCATTGCTTCTCTTGCTGCTGTGGAGTAACTGTTAACATATATATTTCCATAATGTTGATTTTGATGATAACAAACAAGATTAAGAATGATTAATATTTAAAACTCAAATTATTTTCTTTTTAAACAAATCATTATTTTCACATTATAAAGGTTTCATATTTAATGGAAAAATGATTTTATGAAATTGTTTGTTTTTCAAGTTATGATTTAATTGAAAGAGCTTTGAAAACTTTGAAATCAACAAGTATTGCTTGAAATCTTGAAGAAGAACTTATTTAAAACATGTCATAACATTTTGGGCTATATCATAATTTCATAAAGTTTTGAGATTAACAAAGCATTATTTGAAAATTCTGAAATTGGACCTATGCGTAAACTTTCATAACGTTTTCGGTCATAATACAGTTTTATAACGTCTTGGGGTCAAAATGTATATTTAGAAAATAATTTCACTGTAGCAAACGGTGAACCGTTTACTGAAAACGGTTAACCATTTATTTCAAATTTGAACCGTTTAGTAAAAACGGTTAAACCAAATTAAATGATGATTCTAGAACATAACGGTGAATTGTTTACTGAAAACGGTTAACCGTTTATTTTAACTTTGAACCGTTTAGTAAAAACGGTTAAATCGAATTTGTTTTGCAGGTCTCTAAAAGTTAACAGCGAAAGGGTAACCCTAAACGGTAAACCGTTTATTTGAAATTTAGCCCAATGGTAACTTTTGATCAGCAAAACAGTTAACCATTAATAGTTAACCTTGAACCATTTTCGGGCTGACAAGTGCATAACAGCTAGTTTTTGAGCTCAAACTATATAAACTCAAAGCTAATTCATTTTTGGTGATCCAAGCAAGGAAAAACAAGATCATATAACATTTATTGAGCTTCCATTTCATAAATCATGATTTGTTGAATCATCATTGTTCTTCAATTTGTATATCCACTCTTAAAGAGAGATTCATTGTTGTATTTTTCATTTCTTATCAAATTGTGAGTGTACAAGTATGGGAAACACTTGGGGTAAAGAGATTAGGGATATAATCTCTTGTTGTAAAGGTTCATTGACACCTTGGAAGTTAATTGTAAATATTTGATGCCTTGGGAGGCTTGGATAGTGAAATCCTCAACCGGGTGAGCTTGTAGGCGTGGACGTAGGCGGGGATAGCTGAACTACGTAAAAATTCTTGTGTTCGTTTTTCTCTTCCCTTACTCTTTTAATATTGTGCTTGATTGAATTTATTATTTTCATTTGATTAAGGCAATAGATTAAATTATTGTGCGAATTGTGTTGCATAAATTTAAAATCCCAATTCACCCCCCTCTTGGGTTACCTAGTTAGTATTTCAGTAACAGGTTCGGGCAATTCTCTGGTCTCCTCATACCATCCCGACCACTCCATTCACCCGGTACTTGAGAGCTAGATAATGGTTGGAAAGTACTGCTTTGCTCATCTTAAAAAAGGGGCAGACTGGAATCATCTGGTAAGGACCCTCGTCATCGACAACCATAAAATCCAAGATCATAGTCTTTTCTATCGATGAGCTGCCAATTGTGATGGGCAATTCGACCATGCCTAGAGGAACCAGCTTTCCTCCTTCAAATCCCTTCAAAGAGGTATTAGTATGCTCCAACCTCAGGTCTGCTATTCCCATCTCTTCCAGAGTTGACTTAAACAAAATATCGATCAAGCTTCTCGTATATACCAGAATCCAATCAAACTTCTTGCTAGCAGCGGTAGCCTTAATAACTAAGGCATCCTCATGTGGATATATGATCCCTTCTTCGTCCTTATCTATCCACATGATCAGAACTTACTTGATTCTTGCCCGCTTGGCTGCTGGGGTGTTGAAGAACATATTCTTGCTGGTCATGGCATACCTAGCGTAATTCTTCTTTGATCTGTTGGAATCTTCTACCAATGTTGGGCCCCTAGCAATTACTCTAACTATAGGCTGCTAGTGGCTCATGTTCCTATCACTCTGCTCCCCTCCACATGGCGAGGCCACCATCGGGAAGGTCCCATCCATAAACTCGTCCAAGTATCTATTTCTCACCAAATCTTCAATCTGGGTCTTGAGATCTCTGCATTCATTTGTGGTATGACTGTGGGTCCCATAGAACTTGCAATAGAGTCCCTTATCTCTCCTGCTGGGTAGCTTGTTATTGAGGTAGGGAGGTACAGTAATCCTCGTTCCTTTATGGCCTCATACATCTCGTCCAGGGGCATCTTTAAAGAAGTATATTGCCCATAATCTTGGCTTTGGTCGATCATGTGTATCGCCTTTTCCCTGTTGGTGTCATTCTAAACTTGAGGGGGTAACGGTGCTTCTGGTCTGCCTTCTCTACCACCATGTGCGTGATGGATGAGGATGACCATACGTTGGGTCAGGCCTTCTGCATGAATCTCTGGCTGGTGAACGAGGAGGTTGCGCCCTGCTGCGCTGATATTGAGGTGGCCTCTGATGAGGCTGGTAAGTGACCCGGCCCCTTACACCACTGCCAGAGGCATGATGGTCCTTCTTCTTAATCGACATATTTCCTAATAGAGCTCTCTTCTTTTTCCTCCTCAACCATTCTAGCTGATCTGTCTTAATCTGTAATGCCTTCTCCTCCTCAATCTCTATGTCCCTCTTGGCCTGTTCGTAAGCAGCTGAATATGTTTGAAAAGCAAGATTACTTAAATTGTACCACAATCATCCTATCTTCACCCTTTCTTTCAATCCCCTTAATGCTTGAGGATGGTTGAAAGCTCCTAAATCGAGGACAACACGATGGAACCTTTTGATGAATTCCCAAAGGGTTTCCTCCTCTCACTACTTCATGCTCGTCAGCTCCATTATATCAACTTTAGGTGCCATTGCCCCACAAAACTGCTCCGTAAATTCCTAGCACATCTGCTTGAAGGATTTAAATCTCCCTCGAAGAAGTTTACAGTACCACTCACGTGCTCGTCCCTCTAGAGACAGTGAGAACACCCTGCATATTTGAGCTTGGGATAATCCTTGTACCCCAGTTATGTCGTTAAAGTGCTCTATGTGCACTAACGGGTCGGTTCGCCCCAAGTATCTAAGGTTTGAAAGGTAAAAATCCCTCGGAATGACCGCCCTCATGATTTCTACCAAGAGTGGGGATTCTCTATCCAACATTATCCTTCAACCAGGTGCTCTGCTCTATCCTTACATGTAATCTATTATCTACGCTAATCTGCGCACTTCTTCTTCCAACTGTACAGCACGACCAAGATCACGTGCTGCAACCTGATCTCGCTCCTGGTCAACATTGTGCAGGTGTTGCCGGAGTTCTCTTTCCTCTGCATTCGCTACCCCGTCATCGTTATCAAAGATTTGTCTTCCCGAGGATTGATCTTCTCCTCTATGGCTTTCTCCCCGTAGAGATGAGTTACCCCCTTCACCACCAAATCTTCTGGTAGTCCGACCTCTCATCATATTGTCGTGCCCTGGTGTCATTCTACCACTTCTCACCCCCTCCTTTTGAACTCCTCTTCTTTCGCTTCTCAACTCGTGTAAGATGGTTGTCAGGTCTCCATCTGTTTCTCCATCTGTTCCATCCGCTCATTCATTGTTTTTTTCTCGTGCTTCGTTGGCTATTTCTCTCAAAGTCACGAACTCGTTAAGCCTCAAGTCACCTCCTTGTGCACTGCCTCCTCCTGCATCTATTGTTCCCTCATTTCATTTCCTCTTCTTCTCTCTAATAACAGAAGCTTTTTGCTCAACTCCCCACAGTCGACGCCAAAATATTAATGCGAGATTTTGGTTTTCTGCTTGTCCACGACTAGGATCTCTTCTCAACTAACTCGTCTACGACCACGATCTCTCCTCGTAAGACTCCCTCTCCGTAAACTCTTACGTACATGGAGACAGGTCAGAGCACGTCGGATGTTTTCCTGGCGTAAACCCTCCGACACTCAAGTAAGAAATGTAGGCTTTGCTTTTCTGGGAAAATGGCCACTAATCTTATGGCTCTTTTCTGATCACTCGGTAGAAAAACTCTTTGCTTGACTTCTAATTTCCAAAAATCTAATCGTTTTACCTTCGTTGGTTACTTTTTTATAAGTTTCCCTTGAATTCGGGCCTTCCCACGATCTACGTCCATCACGTCCCCAACTCTCGGAAGTGGATGCTCCATTATCGTAATCGTGGCTGGATGGACTTCGTGCCTAATTCTCAGGCAGGAGTGCATGTCTCGCCAACCGTCATTGACCAGGTCTCCCCACCTCAACCTCAAGTAGGAACAACCTTATGCTCCTAGTAGGAGGCCGGCTCCTACTGTGGCCCTGTAGAAGGTACATTCATGAACGAGCAGAGTAGTCCTGTTCGTATTCACCTGCTACTAGGCTTTTGTAGAATATAATTGTTCGCGAAATATGACTACCCAATACTTGCTCATCATGGCTAGCCTTGTCAAAGTATATCCCCCAAACAACAGGAATTATGAATCTCTTCGTTTGTGACCTCTCCCCGACATAGACTGCAAGGTATCCTTTTGGCACATCTCTAGACACCAAAGCTGTTACTGCTTGATTCGTTAACAACTGTAATTGACGCAGAATTTGCTTAGCATGTAAAACACTTGGAAAATGAATTGCCATGGCTTTGCAGGTGATGACGAAGATCAAAGTGACTTCAGGAGAAGAAACCGAAGATTTCTTAAAGAGAAACTAATGAGGACTTAGATTTGGTTTTAGGATATGATCCATGTGTTTGTATATATATATAAAATGGGGTCCTGGAAATCTATTGAATGTAGAAATGTGTGGTGATCAGGGGCATTTTGTGGGGCTTGCCAGTAGACATTAGCACCTAACTGATCATATTCTATCTTTCAACTCATAATCAAGATATTTTTGTATGATTCAAAGTGTAACTTTGGTGACATACATTATGAAAACTTGGGCTGAATGTCCTATTAGTGAGTGATGCCCTCTAATTTCTCAAATGATAGTGGCCAAGAATCACATGGACCTAACTTTTAATTGATCAGCATGTATTATAGGGGACCAGAGATCTGTGTCTAAGCAAATGAATAGTTGGTCCTACAAGCTACAAATTTGGATATGAGCCACTCGACGACCAGCTAAAGATTACAAATGGTCTGTTAGGCATTTAATGCTGATGTAATTGTAAACTTTACCAACCCTTTGAGTAAAGACACGCATAACACATCTTTAATAACATTGCGTATGCTCACAAGTGAAGGGTAATGATCAAGGATAAGGGATAGAGTAGTTACAATGGTTAAATTTATGAAGGAAATAAAAGAACTAATTACATTATTTGCTGATAATGAGTTGCAAGACAGCATCGTGTGATAGTTCAGGTGCTTATGTCTCTAAGCAAACCCCACACAAATGGCTTTTCACCACTCATTTCAGAGTCTCAAACACATCATTTCGTCTTATACACACACACACGATATCTCATAAGCAAACCAAGTCATCGTCATCATCTCTTCTAGCACTCATTTCGTTATTGATATAGATAAAATTCTTAAAGGAATAGCTTTTTTATTGCTGTCCACGTTCTTTATACAGAGCTCTGCTATTTATATGCATGGCTAGATACTTTACATGGTAAGTGTTTTACATGGCAAGAATCACCATTTCATTATACAATGTTTTCATGAGATTATTCTTCTCATATTTATAATTTTGTTGATCTCCTTCCTTGAATATAGATTCTTCCTTTGTGTCCAAAGTTATTACTTGACAGCTTCACACGATTATGTGGCATCTGACTTAGACTCTTTTCTAACTTCCCCCTTCAAGCTTAACTGTCTATTTGAGACTTCAAGCTTGTCTCTTAAAAATCTGAAATGATCATAGCTCAAGGGTTTTGTCAAAACATCTATCACTTGTTCCTGTACATATCTCACTTCCCGTTCACCATTTGTAATTTTTTCTCTGACAAAATGTACGTCAATTTCAATGTGTTTAGTTTGGGCATGAAATACTGGATTGCTGGCAAGGGATGCTGCACTTGTGTTATGACACGAGATTACTGGTCTTTGTTTTGGCTTCATTCCAAGTTCTCCTAGCAAAGAACATATCCACGTGATTTCAGCACTTGTATCGGCAAGAGACCTAAATTCTAATTCAGTGCTAGAGCATGCCACCACCTTCTGTTTTTTCGATCTCTATAAGACTAGATTACCACCATGGAAGGTGCAGTAACCGCCAATAGACCGCCTGTCATCTTGATCATTTGCCCAATTTGCATCAGTGAAACACATCAATCCTGGTTTTCCCTTTAGTGTGAAGTGTAGGCCATAATTTAAGGTTCCTTTTAAGTATTTGAGAATTCTTTTACACCCTTCCTAGTGAGTTTTTTTAAGTACTTCTAAATATTGGCTTAACGTGTTCACTGCATATGTTATTTCAGGCTTTGTTAAGGTAGCATATTGTAGGCCTCCAATTACACTCCTGCACAAGATATTGTCACTGAAGGCTTTCCCTCATTCCTTTCTTAACTTGGTACTTGTGCTCATTGGTGTAGGCAGGCTTTTGCAATTTTCCATTCCTATTCGTTTTAGGAGGTCAGTGATGTATTTCCCATGCTATAGATGCATTCCCTCACTTCAATTCCCAAGAAGTATTTTAGCGAGCCAAGATCCTTCATAGAGAAGCTTTTATTCAGCTTCTAAATCACATCGTCAATTATCTTACTATTACTTCCTGTGAGTAGTATGTCATCTACATACACAAGTAGC
This sequence comes from Citrus glauca, assembly GCA_029633175.1. Classification (NCBI taxonomy): domain Eukaryota; kingdom Viridiplantae; phylum Streptophyta; class Magnoliopsida; order Sapindales; family Rutaceae; genus Citrus; species Citrus glauca. The sequence continues at coordinate 8,038,772 of JAQOOD010000008.1, forward strand.
AGCATTGTATCTCCATCTTTGTTCTTAAAAAATGGTGAGGTTTCTAATATTGAGTTTTTGAACCCCCAGTCTTTAAGGGCTGAACTGAGCTTATTATACCAGGCCCTTGGAGCTTGTTTGAGGCCATAGAGTGCCTTTTTTAACTTGCAAATATATTATGGCTTTCTTTTGTCCACGAAATCTTTCGGTTGACTCATAAGAACTTCTTCACATAGTTCAACATGCAAGAATGCATTATTCACGTCCACTTGTTTGATATCCCAGTTGTTCATAACAGCTAGGTTAAACACAATTCTAATAGTTGGTGATTTGGCCACTGGACTGAAAATTTTGTTAAAATCGATGCCCACTGTTTGATGAAACCCTTTAGCCACAAGTCTCGCTTTATACCTTGCCACAATGCCATCTGGATTATACTTTACCTTGTAAACCCATTTATTTCCTACTAGCTTTTGATCCCGAGAGGCTAGAACCAATTCCCAGGTTCTATTTTTTTGAAGTGCTTCAAACTCTTCCCTCGTGGATGTCTCCCATTTTTTATTTTTCAATGCCTCTTCTACACTTACTGAAGTGTCAATTATCTCTCTTGCTAATCTTTTTGCTGTGTAAATTTTGGGTTTATATATCCCAGACTTAGCTCTGGTGATCATAGGGTGACTAGGGAGAAGTGTTTGTGGCTGACTATTTGACTCTGTAGCTGCAATGCTTTGGGTACTTTTTGTTGTTGTTTCTGAGTTTTTCATGTTTTGTTCTGGTGTTTTAGGTTCTGTAGTATTGGTCTCTTGGTTTGGTGAAAGGATGTGGTGCTCTCGGTCTGTTGGACAATGAAGGTTGGAGCCTGCTTCTTGAACAACTATTGGTGGAGATGTAGCTGACGCACATCCTGAAGTAGAAACCTATGGCACTGTTAGGATTTGAGCATAATATGGACACACGGCTGTATTTTTCTCACTTACAGCAGGTTGAAATGCTTTGTCATTTTGAAATGAAAATTCAGACTCATTAAAGACCACATCTATTGCTATATAAACTCTCCCACTACTGTGTTAGCACATGTATCTTTTGTGTTGAGAGCTATATCCTATAAAGACACATTTAGCAGTGCGTAAATCTAATTTATGTGAGTTGTATGGCCTTAAGTCGGGAAAGCATGCACAACCGAAAACCTTCATAAATTTGTAATCAGGCTTTTTGATGATAGATTATCTCATATAGGGATTTTCGATTGAGTACTAATGTCGGCATCCTATTTATTAAGAATGTGGCTATTTCAAAGCCTTCCAACTAATACTTTATAGGTATTGAGGCTTGTGCTAGTAAGGTTAGGCCGGTTTCTACCATATGCCTATGTTTTCTTTCCACCCTTCCATTTTAGTGATGAGAGTGAGGACATGAATGCCTATATAAAATTCCATTTTCTTTAAGAAATGGTACGAAGGATCTAAATTAACCCCCCCCCCCCCCCCCCACAATCTGTTTGTAAGGTGGAAAAAGTTTCTGAATTAGCAGCCAATGGATAAATCCATGTAAATCTGGAATAGTCATCTGCAATGCTTAGGTAGTACCTATAGTTGTTTCCAGAGGCTATTGGTGCTGGTCCCCAAAGGTCAAGATGCAATAATTCGAGTGGTTCTTTTGTTTCTGTTGCTGAGTTTGTATGGCTTAGTCTGTGACCTTTTCCATATTGGCATGCTGCACAAAATTGAGGAACGGAAATTTTATTGATGTTACTAGATACAACACATCACATTAATATGTCATTTAATGTTTGAACACTAGGGTGACCAAATCTTTGATGTAATGTATCTATTTTATTGACTCCATTACAAGTTGATTCTAGACTTCGACTCTTAGAAGACTCTGACTCGCTGTGTGACGACACATGTTTATTTAAAGCAGCAAAAAGAGAAGTTGCAAGGGGAAATTCTTAAAGGAATAGTTTTTTTATTGCTGTCCACGTTCTTCGTAAAGAGCTCTGCTATTTATATGCATGGCTAGATACTTTACATGGTAAGTGTTTTACATGGCAAGAATCACCATTTAATTATACAATATTTTCATGAGATTATTCTTCTCATATTTACAATCTTGCTGATCTCCTTCCCTGAATACAGATTCTTGCTTTGTGTCCAAGGTTATTGTTTGACAGCTTCACATGATTATATGGCATCTGACTTGGACTCTTTTCTAACTGTATTCATTACCTTCTTCAAGCAATAACATTAAAAATAGCTGTTGATGCAAAATTCTAGTGATGCTCCTTGCGACCAGGATTTCTGCTTGTTCAACTCTGTTACGACCAGAGCTTCCCCTCGCGCAGCTTGCTTTTCTCGATTCCCTGCGTTCACAGAATAAGTCAGAGTACGTCGGTTGTTTTCCCGGCGGAAACCCTCCGACGCTCAAGTCAGATAAGAAGGTTTTTTATGAAAAATTGGTCGTAAAGCTCTTGGCCTTTGGTTTTTAGGTCAGTTACAAAGTGTTGCTTTCTTTTCTCCCTTCGTATATCACCAAATCGAACCCTTTTACCTTCGCCGGCTACCTTTTTATAGGCTTTCCGAGGATCCAAACCGTCTCTCCATTCGTGCCCACTATCTCTCCATTATTGCAGTAACGGACGGTAGCGTATCTCCCCATTATTGCAGTAACGGACGGTAGCGTGGCTTGCGTGGCTTTCGGGCCTTGAGTCCCGGGTTGAGGAACACGTCACTTCAATTGGCGTTGACCGGGTCTCCTCGGTTCGAGTCTTAGTAGAACTGAACATATTGCCTTTCTTGACAGGCTTGGCTTGCAGATAGTGTGCCTGAGTGGGAGCAAGGAGTATCTACTCCTCCTCCCCCGTTGCCAGGTTCTGCTCGCCTCTTATTGATCCTTGCCGAAGCACATCTCACTACCAGGTTCCTGCTAGTCATGTCTGATCTCGTTGAAATATCCCCAAACAATAGCCATGACTATTTGCTTCCCCGTTGTTGCACATGCTAAGAACATTTTACGCCAATCAAAATTGTTTGCGACTCGAGGAAATTCAATGTCCAAAGACGTACCAAAAGGCTACCTGGCAGTTTATGTTGGAGAGAGCCAGAAGAAGTGATTTGTAATTCCTGCATCATTATTGAGTCAGCCTTCCTTTCAAGAATTGCTAAGTAAGGCTGAGGAAGAATTTGGATTCAATCATCCAATGGGGGGCCTCACAAGTCCCTGCAGGGAAGACACCTTCATTTACCTAACTTCTAGCTTAAGCGCAAACTGATGTTGCACGAAAGATTGAGGCAGGGCAGTTTATTGAATTCTTTGTATATTCATTTTTCACTATTTAGCCAGATGATCAGATGCGATGGGGAATGTTAACTGCCCAAAAGAGATATTATTTGTAAACATTACTGCAGTTTTTATACTAAATTGAATGTTAAGAGTTTAGACTATATATTTTTTTTTTGTGATTGAAAATCTAGTTCAAGACTAAATAAATTATAAAGTTTACTCCATGATGGCCAATAAGCTGAGAAAGAAAACATTAATTAGAAATTTTTCCAATCAGCACATGCTCGTTTTTAGCTTTGATGCTGAGGCGCTTTCTGATCAATTCTATGTGATAATATCGGCACCTCCAAAGAGATGAGGAGTTGAAGCAGTTGATAGGAAAATTATTTGATTTGAATTTAAAACACTGTGTTTTAATTTAAACTCAGCTTACTGGGAATCAAAACCTTCAATAACAGCAAATTCATTTCAGGATTCATTTTCTGTCATGAAATGCGAAATGCTCTTGAAAGCAATCTTGCTATTTAAATATGTTTGCTGTCTTCATGGCTTTGTATTTTGAACATGCTCTGAAAGTGGCTGAACACAAGAAAATGCTAGAGTAAAGGAACTTTATCAGTAAGAATTTCCATAAATAACGATCACATTCATCAAGAAGTTGTATTTATTTGGTTTCTGAGTTGCCAGATTGAAATTTCTTCGAAAGGATTTACCAATGCTATTTTGCAGGTAAGAAATTCTTGACACACACGCTGCATTGTAGGTCGAAACTTTGGCTTGGAATGCAAGCAAGCCAATGCTACTGTGGTAACAAGAACAATATCTTGCATGACCATTCGATCTACTGGAGGTGAAAGGCGTGGTGGATCTAGGACATCAATTAGCATATTCTTCTGATCAGATGATGGTGATGACAATGACGAGAGGAGTTCTCCGGGATGCCTTCCCATTAATACTTCCAATGCCACCACCCCAAAACTATAAACATCACATTTCTCTGTCACAACCATAGTGTACGCGAGCTCTACGAGAGAAATGAAAAAAAAGGATGAAATGACATTGTCTATATGAAAAAAAAAGGGGGGATGAAATGACATTGTCTATATGTCTTAAATGTCGAAATTAAAGGTGATAAATAAAGCATGAGAAGAATACGGAAGATAGTTGATCACCTGGAGCAATATATCCATAAGTGCCTGCTACTATAGTTCTATTGGATGAATCAGAATCCAAAAGTCTAGCCGTACCAAAGTCAGCAACAAATGCTTCTAGTTTTGAGTTTAGAAGGATGTTGTTGCTTGATATGTCGCGATGAACTATTGATGGCATGCAGTCATGATGCAAGTATGACAAAGCATTAGCCACACACTTGATGATGTTCACTCTCATTGTCCAATCCAACACGACAGCTTCATAATCATTGCGTAGAAAGCAGAACAAGCTTCCCCTCTTCATGTACTTGTAAATCAAAAACATGCATTTTTTATGTAAACAGAAACCATAAAGCTTCACAATATTTCGATGTGCTATTTTGGATAGTACATGAGCTTCATTCTGGAAGCTATTGAAGAAGGTCGTTTCCTCTGTTTCCGCACGATGAAGCTTCTTCAAGGCTACTACTTTGCCATTGGGTAACTGTGCTTTGTAAACGCTGCCATAACCTCCAGTTCCAATGCAGTATTTGATATCAAAATCCTCTGTCGCTTTGATTATGTCTTCGAATGCAATTCTACCATCATAATTCCATATTGAGAACACATCTCCACTCTTGGTTGGTCCCGTCATGAGTTTAGCTATTTCGTTCTTATTTAGAAGAAAAACTATGAATGCAAGAGTTAAGAAGATGACACATGCAGTGATTGGGAGAATAATATTCAGTACGCGAAGGACCAAGCTTTTAGATTTTGAAGGTGTGGGCGTATGGAGTGTAGAGCAAGCAGAAAAATAACAGATACCCTGGTTGCCATAAACTTTGAATGGGGAATCCCGAAAATAGTCTGGGATTTCACCTTCCAAGTCATTATATGACAAGTCTAAAGGAAACCTATGATACAGAAATGGAGGGATGGTACCACTAAGTTTATTGTGAGAAAGATCCAAGTATTCTAATTTCATTAATCCAATCTCGGGTGGAATGCTTCCACTTAAATTGTTTTTTCTCAATGTTATGTTCCTCAACTCTGAGCATTTTCCAATCTCGGGTGGGATGGGACCGCTAAGTTTGTTATTAGAAAGGTCTAGACCCTTAAGGCTGATGAGTCCAGCAATTGTAATTGGTATTTGGCCAGAAAGCATGTTTGATGAAATGCTGAGATATAGAAGTTGAGATAATCTGGTGAGCTCAAGTGGAATGGTACCCTCTATGTTGTTCATTGACATGTCTACTTTTAATAGACCAGTCATATTTCCTATCTCTGGAGGAATCGAGCCATTGAGATGGTTAGAATGAAGATACAGATAGGTCAGATTGGTCAAACGAAACAGAGTAGAAGGAATAGGTCCCATTAATTTGTTGCCTCCCACATTCAATGCAACCAAATTCTTCAGTTTTCCAAGTTCTTGATGGAGCATACCGCTGAGTTTGTTGGAGTCCAGACTCAGGATCAATAAGTTGTTTAGATCACCTATAGCTGAAGGGATTGGACCATGAAGCTCGTTACGAGACAGGGCCATGGTTATCAACTTTGTTAATTGACAGAGACTTGAAGGTATTGCTCCATTGAGGTTGTTACCTTTCAGATTCAGCACCTCCAGGTTCCTTAAACTCCCAAGCTCTGGAGGAATAGAACCTGTAATATCATCAACTAATACATTTCAATAATAGGTTACCTTTTGATGAGGGGATCTCTTGCAGCTAGCTCAATTAATAACTTATGAGCTTAACTAAAAATTTGTGAGAGAATCTGTCTAACTCAAAAGTTCAAGTTGATAGGTAAGGACCAATAATAGTATTTTAGATAAGTTTAAATGGATATCCTAACGTGAAACATAGATTAAAACTTAGGATAGACATTCATAGATTGGCCAAAAGATGAGCTCGAAAAGAAAAAATTGAAAGGCTTTGCACATAAAGGGAGTCAACTTAGAGATCATGACCATAATATCACACTTTAGATAAAACACTTTAACCCAAAAAGTTAACCTAATAAATAAGGGCACAAGAATAGTATTTAAGACAAGTTCCAAGACTTACCTGTAAGATTGTTAAAAGAAAAGTCAAGATATCTGAGTTTTGAAAGAGCTCCAACTTGAGATGGAATGCTTCCGAAGAGATAATTGAACCGAAGACTGAGACTTTCAAGGCCTGGAAAGCAAGAGAAGTTGAACTGGCTAAGCTCCCCTTTCAGTTTCTTTTCGGGTAAATTTATCTCAATGATGCTTCTTGCTGTGTTGCAAGTAACACCATCCAACTTGCAATGATCTGAAGAATTGCTATCAATCAAATTGCTCCACCAACTGCCATTAACTAAAGCTTCCCTTTCTAATTCGAATGCTGCGACACATATATCATCAGCAGTAGCCCCAAAATAGCTTACACATACCAAAAGGGTAGCCCATATTACAAACACCCTGGCAATGCAGAAAGACAACACCATGTTTGGCATCATTTCTTGAGATTAACGTAACTGCAATTGTACCTCAGCATGGATTTTGGGCTTATTATAAAATATTACTGTACAACAACCAAACGCGCAAAACAAATAGAAAGTGTCTACATAAGTCAAGGTCTTAGCCTTTTGGTTTTTCAAAAAAAGAAAATATTGATTTGAATGTCGAAAATTAGTACAAGTCAAGGTCTTTCGCTATCGAGTGGTTTTCTAATTCTAATAATGCGTCTATTCTTTTTAAAATGAGGACAGGTCATATAGATGAACCTTTAACGTGTAATCATATTTCTTTGCGTCTTCGTAGACTTTTCAATTATTTGTTGGATGTACATAAGAGCCGCTCCGTAGCGGCAGTGTGTGGATGGTCATTGTCAACGAGGACGCTAGACCCAAAAAGGTGTAGATTGTGATATCATCTTTAAACTAACAGAAAGCCTATGGGTGGATTTGACTCCGTGTTATAATTTTCGATTATTTAAATATAAATTTTATTAATAGAGTTTTTCATATAGAGTTTATAGAAGTAGATTTTAATATCATTTTTAAATTAATGAAAAGCATTTTAGGTGTATTTGACTCGGTCTGATATAACTTTTCAAATAGAGCGTAGAATTTTTGTTAATAAAGTTTTTGCAAATAGAGTATTTACTAATAAAATTTAGTTGTTTGGTTTTCAATGAGAGATTTTATTAAAAATTATAAAATTATGTTAATAGATAAGTTATTTAAAGTTATATTATGAAATAAATGAAATAAGATTATGTAATAAATAAAGGATATTTTAGAAATTTTAATATTTTAATGTATGTGTATTGTATTAATATTGTATTATAATAATATTTTATAATGTTTGGCGCTACACTATATTATATTTATTTTTAATTATATTATACTTAATATTGCACTGTATGGTATTCAATTTTTTTTGTGATTAATTTAAATTTTATATTTAGAAAATAATATTTATTAGTATTTAAAAAATAATAAATATAAAATTCTTAAATTTTAAAAATTTAAAAATTTAACATTTTTATTAAAAAAATTAAAATGTCATAATTCTTCCTAAGCTTAGCCTTAAATTTTTGGAAGTGTATTTTTCAATATTTTCTAAATATATAACTTGTGAAATAAAGATTGAAGTAATTAATTTAATCAAATAATCTCTAAATAATTTAACAACATAAATAAATAGTTAAAATCTTCAACATTAGTTCAAAAATCATTTTAGAATGATAAAATCACAGTTTATGCATATTACAAGGTAATTATAGAATAAAAGT